>CM055122.1:1106703251-1107908938 GCA_029206835.1 Rana muscosa | reverse complement strand
AGCTACCGCGCATGCGTCAAAGTCATTTGTCGCTCGGGTTTCCAAGGCGACAGGTAAGTGTACACACTCTCGGGTATCTCGCCGGGAAACAGGCCGACGAGAATCTCGACGAGAAAATAGAGAGCAGGTTCTCTATTTTTCTCGTCTAGATTCTGGCCAGTTTTCTTGACGAGAAACCTGAAAGCCTCGTACACATGGCCGGTTTTCTCGGCAAGAAAGCTCTGCCAGCAATTTTCTTGTTGTTTCTTGACGAGAAAACTGGCCGTGTGTACGAGGCTTTAAACCGAGGTTCCACTGTATATATATTTTGTGAATAAATAACAAGAGTCCCCCTTTACATCTGAATCCGCAGAGTTCCCCTTTTACATCTGAACTTGCAGAGTTCCCTTACACTGTAAGGGGGGACTCTGCAGACTCTGATGTAAGGGAGATCTCTGGGGACTCTAACATAAGGGATGCTCTGGGAACTCTGATTAAAGGGGGAACACTGAGAACTCTGATGTACGGAGAGGACTCTGATGTAAGGGAGATCTCTGGGGACTCTAACATAAGGGATGCTCTGGGAACCCTGATTTAAGGGGTAACACTGAGAACTCTGATGTACGGAGAGGACTCTGATGTAAGGGAGGAACACTGTGGCCTCTGGTGTAAAGGGGAACTGTAATATAAGGGGTGCTCTGAGAATTCTGATTTACCTTAGTGTACTCACTCTGAGGCAGGAGAGAGAGTGAGGAGACTTCAGTCACAGAGAGGGATGGATGGTGAGCTCATTCACCGCTTGGCAATCAGCACCTCTCATCCAGATGTATCTGAGGTTGCTGGACTTCCAATATCCCTCCCCCACTTCCCTTTTCTTATTGGATTGGAAGGTGGGCAGACACATAGGTGTAGGGGCTGGAGGAAGAGGAGCAGATCAAGCCCTCTCTCCTCTCCGGTGTGTTTGGGGTGGGGGGATTGTTAGTGCTGGATTTGGGCTGTGAGAAAGAGAGTAACAGACACTTTCAGCTTAGACAACTGCAGCCAGCAACCCTGCCGGGAAGCCATAGTCCGGTCTGAATAATGTGTCCGGGTTTCAGGTGGTCTGAAACCCGGACACATGATTCCAAACCCGAACTGTCCGGGTGAATCCTGGACAGGTGACAACCCTACTAGCTATGCTGGAAACTCAGCCTGCTCTCTAATAATCAGACTTGTCCTGACACACCTCCTCTGCACAGCCATTCACTGGGAAGCTCTGTGTGCTGTTGCTTCTTCTCCTCTACAGCTCTTATGCAGCTGAGAACAAAGGGAATGTGATAATTAAAAAAAAAAGGGGGGGGGCGAAAGGTATTTATAATGTTTTTTTTTCATACCTTTCATTTAAATGTTTAACTGAATTGTTTTACAAGGTGATCGTTAGGGATGAGCCGAACACCCCCGGGTTCGGTTCGCACCAGAACCTTCGAACGGACCGAAAGTTCGCGCGAATTTTCGAACCCTATTCGTTATAATGGACGCGAACGTTCGAAATCAAAATTGCTAATTACAACGGCCAATATGCATGTTAATGTCATAAAACAGGTTTGGGGACCCGGGTCCTGCCCCAGGGGACATATATCAATGCAAAAAGAAATTTTAAAAACTAAAGTTTTTTCGGGAGCAGTAATTTTAATGATGCATAAAGTGAAAAAAAAAAAAGTGAAATTTTCCTTTAAATATGGTACCTGGGGGGTGTCTAAAGTATGCCTGTGAAGTGGCATGTGTTTCCCGTGTTTAGAACTGTCATTGCACAAAAATGACATTTGTAAAGGAAAAAAAGAAGCCATTTAAAACCACTTGCGGCTTTAATGTCATGTCTTGTCCTGGCCGCCATATGGCTGAAAATCCTTGAGAAAAATGGCATGGCTACCCCCCACCCCAGCCCCTTTGGGTCTTGTATGGATACTAAGGGGGACCCCGCACCCAAAATAAAACCCTATACCTACAACCCTATATACTCTGAACAGCAGTATATAGGTGGTGCAAACAAGACATGGACTGTAGGTTTGTTCTTAAGTAGAATCTGAACAGGTACATTATGAAGTGTAGCTACATCCCAAAAAAATCAATTTTTAAGCTTTTTGGAGAACATAGGGAGGGGTTATCACCCCTGTAACATTTGCTGTCTTTGCACATCTGTTCAGAACATGTCACCTCACTTTCCGTCCCAATGACAAATGTTTTTGGAAAAGTGGGGTTTTAATTGAAACAAGGATTGGTGATAAAGCATCAGTAGAGAGGAGATACCTTTTTCCCAAATTAAATCTAACAGGATAGAATTTTCCTTCCTAGGAGTAGATTTCCTCTCACTTCCTGTTTTCTCTTGCCGTTTGCAAGTAGGAGTCGTTTGTAAGTTGGATGTTTGAAAGTAGGGGCCTGCCGTATATACTCTGCAGAAATTTGCCCTATTAGATGTTGGTGTAGCCACAAGACTGGTGGGCACAGGAATGGGCCCTGCTGTGAGTTAATAGATCAAGATTTGTACTTGCATGCACCTGTTGAACCGTGCAGAAAAATTGGGCCTTTGGTGGTGGTGGTGGTGGACGGTGTTGCCACAAGACTGTAAGCCCTCACAGTTACTCTTGGTGGGTGCAGGAATGGGCCCTGCTGTGAGTTATTAGATCAAGATTTGTAATTGCATGCACCTGTTGAACAGGGCAGAAAAATTGGGCCTTTGGTGGTGGTGGTGGTGGTGGACGGTGTTGCCACAAGACTGTAGGCCCTCATAGTTACTCTTGGTGGGCGCAGGAATGGGCCCTGCTGTGAACTATTAGATCAAGATTTGTAATTACACGCCCCTGTTAAACAGGGGCTGAAAAATTGTGCCTTAGGCATTGGTGCTGGTGCCACAACACTGCAACCCCTCACAGATACTGTACTTGGAGCACAGCAGTCACACCTGTTGCGAAGCATCTTTTTAAAAAATTGTAATTACACGCCCCTGTTATACAGGGGCTGAAAAATTGTGCCTTAGGCACTGGTGTGGTGGCATGGATCATTGAGGAGGAGGAAGAGGATAGACAGTGAACATAACAGGACAGTCACTCAGCATCAGCATAGGCAGTCTTGAAGGGATGTGACATTATAAATTATTCCGTTATATCCGCTTCAGGTGTCTGGTAGCTGGTGGTGATCCAAGACTGATTCATTTTTATGAAGGTCAGTCGATCAACCGAGTCGGTGGACAGGCGCACCCTATGATCGGTGACAAATCCTCCAGCAGCACTGAATGTGCGTTCGGAAAGAACGCTGGATGCAGGACAGGCCAGTAGCTCAATTGCATACTGTGCAAGCTCTGGCCAGTGATCCATCCTCAGGACCCAGTAAGCCAGAGGATTTTCGGTGGGAAAGGTGTCCAAGTCTGACCTTGCCCCTAGGTATTCCTGCACCATGTATATCAGACGCTGGCGATGGTTGCTGGAACCGATCATACCTTGGGGCTGCGGACTAAAAAATTGTCTGAACGCATCGGTCAGACGTCCACCTTCCCCACCGCTCCTTCTGCTACTGACCGAAGCCTCAGCAACTCGTCGTCCAGGACCAGGAGTTTGTAACCTCCCAGTTTCTGGGAACGCGTTGCACAGACCTTTCTGCAAGGCCTCCCTGAGATGTCTCATCCTCTGCTCCCTCTGCGACGGCAAGATAAGGTCCGCAACCTTACCCTTGTACCGTGGATCAAGGAGAGTGGCCAGCCAGTAATGGTCACTCTCCTTGATCCGAAGAACACGAGGATCCTTCCGCAGGCTTTGCAGGATCAGGGAGGCCATGCAGCGTAGGTTAGCTGAGGCATTCGGTCCGGAGTCTTCTGGGTCACTGAGGATGACATGATCGCCAGCCACCTCCTCCCAGCCACGTACAAGTCCACTGGTTTGTTGGGACTGTACATCATCCCTAAAAGACTGCTGCTGCTGATGCTGAGTGCCAGGCTCCACCTCCATGCTCACACAATCCTCCTCCTCCTCCTCCTCCTCCTCCTCCTCTTCCTGTGTGATGGGTGGGACAGAAGGAACATTGTCTGGATAAAGGGGGCCTTGAGAGACAAGGAAGTCCTCCTCTTCCTGCCTCTGTTCTGCCTCAAGTGCCCTGTCCATTATCCCACGCAGCGTATGCTCCAACAGGTGGACAAGAGGTACAGTGTCACTGATGCATGCACTGTCACTGCTCACCATCCTCGTGGCCTCCTCAAATGGTGAGAGGACAGTGCATGCATCCCTGATCATGCTCCACTGGCGTGGGGAAAAAAAGCCAAGCTCCCCTGACCCTGTCCTGGTGCCGTAGTCGCAAAGGTACTCATTGATGGCCCTCTGCTGCGTGTGCAGTCGCTGCAGCATGGCCAACGTTGAGTTCCACCTGGTGGGCATGTCACATATTAGGCGGTTCTTGGGCAGGTTCAGCTCCTTTTGCAGCTCAGTCAGCCGAGCACTGGCATTATAAGATCGGCGGAAATGCACACAGACTTTCCTGGCCTGCCTCAGGACATCCTGTAAGCCTGGGAACCTGCCCAAAAACCGCTGCACCACCAGGTTGAGGACGTGAGCCATACAGGGCACATGGGTGAGCTGCCCCTGTCGCAGGGCGGAGAGGAGGTTGGTGCCATTATCAGAAACGACCATTCCTGGCTTAAGCTGGCGTGGCGTCAACCACCTCTCGGCCTGCCCCTGCAGAGCTGCCAGAACCTCTGGCCCAGTGTGGCTCCTGTCCCCCAAACACACCAGCGCAAGCACGGCATGGCATATTTTTGCCTGTGTACTCGCGTAGCCCCTTGTACGTCTACGGAGCACCGCTGGTTCCGAGGACAGAGCACTCGAAGAGGACATGGAGGAAGAAGAAGAGGAGGGGGTGGAGGAGAGAGGTGTGTCACAACCAGTAGTAGCATTTTGGAGGCGTGGTGGCGGAACAACCTCCAACACTACTGCACCTTGTCCTGCATCCCTCCCAGCTGCCAATAGAGTGACCCAATGGGCCGTGAAAGAAAGATAACGTCCCTGTCCATGCCTGCTGGACCATGAGTCAGCGGTAATATGCACCTTACCGCTGACCGCCCTGTCCAGCGAGGCATGGACATTGCCTTCCACATGCCAGTAGAGAGACGGAATCGCCTTCCGTGAGAAAAAGTGGCGTTTGGGAACCTGCCACTGAGGAACCGCACATTGAACAAACTCACGGAAGGGGGCCGAGTCTATCAACTGAAAAGGCAGCAGTTGAAGTGCTAGCAATTTAGCCAAGCTAGCATTCAACCGCTGGGCATGTGGATGGCTGGGAGTATACTTCTTTCGACGGTCCAGCAGCTGGGGCAGGGAAATTTGCCTGCTACAATCGGACGTCGGTGTACTGCAAGTACTTGGTTGTGACACACCTAATTCTACACCTTCAGTCCTCTCAGAGCAGCTTTCAGAGAGGACTGAAGATATAGTGGGGATGGAGATCCCAGCTGATGAGGAGCAAGGAGAGGTCCGCTTTGTTCTTTGGTGTGGGTCTTTTATGTGTGCTTGCCAACGAGCTGCATGGCAGGTCGACATATGTCTGCTCATGCTTGTGGTGCCCAAGCGGCTGATGTTTTGGCCACGCGAGATACGCTTGAGACAAATATTGCAAATAGCAGTGGTGCGATCTGATGCACTCGTCTCAAAAAAGGCCCACACCAAAGAACTTTTGTGATAACGTGCAGAGGCAGCGCCCTGCACAGGCGGAGCTCTGCGGTGTGGTACAGTTGCTGTGCTGGCCTCTAGCTGGCCTCCAGGGGGCATCCTGCCTCGTTGGACATGTGACGCTGCATCCTCCTCCTCCTCCTCCTCTCTCCCTTCAGGCACCCACGTGGAGTCAGTGACCTCATCATCCCCTCCCTCTTCACCACTAGAGCAAACCTGGCAGTAAGCTGCAGCTGGTGGAACACTACTGCCAGATTGCTGTCCTTCAGCATCCCCTCTCTCTGCGCGCACACTACTGACTTCCTCAAGCTGGGTATCATCATCCGAGCCTTCGAATCGTTGGGCATCCTCCTGGAGCATGTACCCAACACTGTGCTCAAACAGTTCGGGGGACTCCTCAGGAGGACATGGTGGGTCTAGGGAAGGGGTGGCTGATGATGCCATTGAGTACGCGTTGGCAGCTGCTCTGCCAGTAGCCTGAGCCTGGGTGAGAGAGGATGAGGAGGATGAGGAGGGCTTGGTCATCCATTCTACCAAGCCTTCGGCATGATGCGGCTCCACATGTCCAGCTGCCGAAAACAAAGACAAGCGTGTCCCATGGCCACGTGCTGATGACGATGCACGACCACGTCCACGGCCAGCACTGTTGTCTCTAGAAACAGAGCCTGCCTGCCCTGTGTTCTTGCCTCGGCACGCTCTGCCTCTCCTTGGCGGTCTTCCAGCCATTGTAGTCGGTAGTGTATATAGTATAAAAAATAGAACTCCTATGTGTGCTCACAACACACTGTAGGTCCTATGGGTGCTGACACTAACACACTATAGGTACTATGTGTGCTGCTGACAAGAAAATATAGGAGCTCTGTTTGCTGCCACTAACACACTAGAAGTCCTATTGGTGCTTCTGAGATGAAAATATAGGAGCTCTGTGTGATGCCACTAACACACTAGAAGTCCTATGGGTGCTGCTGAGAAGAAAATATAGGAGCTCTGTGTGATGCCACTAACACACTAGAAGTCCTATGGGTGCTGCTGAGAAGAAAATATAGGAGCTCTGTGTGATGCCACTAACACACTAGAAGTCCTATGGGTGCTTCTGAGAAGAAAATATAGGAGCTCTGTTTGCTGCCACTAACACACTAGAAGTCCTATGGGTGCTGCTGAGAAGAAAATATAGGAGCTCTGTGTGATGCCACTAACACACTAGAAGTCCTATGGGTGCTGCTGAGAAGAAAATATAGGAGCTCTGTTTGCTGCCACTAACACACTAGAAGTCCTATGGGTGCTGCTGAGAAGAAAATAT
Organism: Rana muscosa; assembly: GCA_029206835.1. Lineage (NCBI taxonomy): Eukaryota > Metazoa > Chordata > Amphibia > Anura > Ranidae > Rana > Rana muscosa. The sequence goes on along the minus strand of CM055122.1, from coordinate 1,107,901,972 downwards.
AGGAGCTCTGTGTGATGCCACTAACACACTAGAAGTCCTATGGGTGCTTCTGAGAAGAAAATATAGGAGCTCTGTGTGATGCCACTAACACACTAGAAGTCCTATGGGTGCTTCTGAGATGAAAATATAGGAGCTCTGTGTGATGCCACTAACACACTAGAAGTCCTATGGGTGCTGCTGAGAAGAAAATATAGGAGCTCTGTGTGATGCCACTAACACACTAGAAGTCCTATGGGTGCTTCTGAGATGAAAATATAGGAACTCTGTGTGATGCCACTAACACACTAGAAGTCCTATGGGTGCTGCTGAGAAGAAAATATAGGAGCTCTGTTTGCTGCCACTAACACACTAGAAGTCCTATGGGTGCTTCTGAGATGAAAATATAGGAGCTCTGTGTGATGCCACTAACACACTAGAAGTCCTATGGGTGCTGCTGAGAAGAAAATATAGGAGCTCTGTTTGCTGCCACTAACACACTAGAAGTCCTATGGGTGCTTCTGAGATGAAAATATAGGAGCTCTGTGTGATGCCACTAACACACTAGAAGTCCTATGGGTGCTTCTGAGAAGAAAATATAGGAGCTCTGTGTGATGCCACTAACACACTAGAAGTCCTATGGGTGCTTCTGAGATGAAAATATAGGAACTCTGTGTGATGCCACTAACACATTAGAAGTCCTATGGGTGCTGCTGAGAAGAAAATATAGGAGCTCTGTTTGCTGCCACTAACACACTAGAAGTCCTATGGGTGCTGCTGAGAAGAAAATATAGGAGCTCTGTGTGATGCCACTAACACACTAGAAGTCCTATGGGTGCTGCTGAGAAGAAAATATAGGAGCTCTGTTTGCTGCCACTAACACACTAGAAGTCCTATGGGTGCTGCTGAGAAGAAAATATAGGAGCTCTGTTTGCTGCCACTAACACACTAGAAGTCCTATGGGTGCTGTTGGGGTGCAATGCTGTGCTAACAGCACTGCGGTTGGTACTACTGCAATACTGTACTAACAGTAAGCACGCACCAGACTAATCCCCAGCAGCAGCTAATAACACGCTAACTGTGCAATCAGCAGCAATGAACGATCAATGACTTAGGTAGCAATGGTTTAGCAAAGAAATAGCCAATGGTTTAGCAAAGAAGAGCAAATCTTTCAGTATCAAGCAAAGACAGAATCAGCAGACTGATCTCTCCTAAAGCCGGAACTCATGTGACCGGGGCCGATGGCGTGGCGGCCTTTTAAATGGTGGGGCATGTACTAAAGCCCCTGAGCTGTAATTGGCTACAGGCGTCCTGCCTGTAGCCAATTATTGCTCTCCGAGTTTCGGGCGCTGTGATTGGCCAAGCATGCGGGGTCACAGTGCATGCTTGGCCAATCATCAGCCAGCAATGCACTGCGCCGGCCGCAATGCATTGCGGGGCCGCTCGCATCACACGAATGTGATGCGAACGGCCCAAATAGTTCTGGGCTCGACGAGCGAGCGAACGCCCGGTGCTCGATTCGAACATGGGTTCGAATCGAGCACCGGGCCCATCCCTAGTGATCGTTTCCAATCACATTAAGCTTTGCCAAAGGCTTCTTTGCACATTGGGTTTCTAAAGATACATTTACCATACTACAGTAGTAGAGAGTTAAATCTCATATTTGCTTTCATTTCATTTTTTTTTTTTTCAAACAACATAGTGTCATGCTTAGTGAGTTATCAAGATGTATTTTTATTGTATAATCTATTTTCTCACAGAATCTGTGTGCCCTACTCGAATACCCGTGGCATCACGTGATGAGAAGGGATTTGAGCTGCTTGTGGGGATGAACATTCATAAAAAAGGTCAGATGATAACCGGGTCTTTGGTGTCGGAAAAAGCCTATCTTCTTACACCTTCTGTAGATGTGACTGAAAACACCAGGTATGAGATTAATGTAATATTATAAATGCTTGAAGAGTTTATACAATAAACCGTTCTGATTATAAAGAATCTACTATTGCATGTCAGCTTGGTGGAGATTTTGCTAAATTAAAGGGAACATATACCGTATATACTCGAGTATAAGCCGACCCGAATATAAGCCGAGGCACCTAATTTTACCACAAAAAACTGGGAAAACGTATTGACTCGAGTATAAGCCTAGGGTGAGAAATGCAGCAGCTACTGGTACAGTAATTTTTTTGTGTGTTCTAAGCAACCAGCATCCAGTAGTAGAGATGGGGGTCCTGGTGCTTAGTGAGGAGAGATGGGGTTCCTGGTGCCTAATGGGGGCAGTTTGCGGGCACTGCCAGTGAGTGGGGGAGGAGGGCACTGGTGCTCCTTACCTGGCTGCTTGATCCAGATTGAATCCTGTAGAAGAATCATACCCCCCTCACTTTTCCTGCTGTTTTTTCTCATCTGAAGGGATGCCGGGGATGCCAGTGCAGTGATAGCTCAGATGATCTCACAAAATAAAACTTCCCCTGCTCACTTCTCTGCCAGGATCTGACTGATTACATCATCTATTTTCCTCACCTCTGTCAGCAAATGCAGTTTGCTCAGGAGCTCCATTGAAAGCCGCTTCATCCAGTGCCTGCACCAAGTCAGGAAGACTGCGGGACGAAGTTTTAAGGAATGTGATGGACAGGCCTCCCTGTGCACACATTGGCTGAGGAGGCAGCAAGAGGTGGTGCCGCCATAGGCCAATGGGTATCTCAAGTTCCCTCATTAGTCCCTCCCTACTGAGTCCTGACATATCTCGGGTGTCCCGGTGTTCTGCAGAATAAGTTCCCCCCGGCGGATAAGTTCCTCCCTGTACTGCGCAGGCGTGAACTGAACTCCGAACATGTAGAGCTGAGAGTCAGCTCTAGACAGCACCAGCGCAATGAAATAGTTATTACAGCAGGTCCAGGGCGATGTGGACCTCGCTGTAAGTGGCCAGTTGGCCTCACGTCCTTGCTTCGCTCGGACGGCTCACTTCGCTCAGCCTCCTGGCTCTTTTTTTATCATCTCCATGTCCACGGGGATGGTAAGGAAAGAGCCTGGATGTCAGAAGTGTAGCAATTTGGTGTGCACAGATGCCGTCTAGAGCTGACTCTCAGCTCTACTCGGCTAATTTCGGAGGCTCAGTTCACGCCTGCGCAGTACAGGGGGGGTCCTTATCCGCCGGGGGAACTTTTTCGGCAAGACATCGGCCTGCTAGTATATGTACTATATGGGCGGGCTAGGAGGACGGGACAATCCTCTATAAAAAGGGGATAGCAGCAACCCTTATGTACAGTCTCACTGCCGGGCCCCTCTGTTGCACCGGCCCGGTACGGGGGGCTGCCTGTACCCCCTTATCAGCGGCCCTGTCCACACACACGGGAGCGGCCCTGAGAACACCCGCACACACCGGAGCGGCCCCGGAGACACCAGAGAACAGTAAGTGGGGACACTGACTCGAGTATAAGCCGAGGGGGGCATTTTCAGCCTAAAAAAAAGGGCTGAAAAACTTGTCTTATACTCAAGTATATACGGTATTTGAAAAGATGCCTAAAACGAGAAGATTTATGAAATCCATATTAGCTAAATACAATGGCCTCGCTTATCTCTTACAGGAAGGTTCTAACTTATATGGGTTATTTTTATGGCTTGAAATAGTTAGGAATTAGGGAACACAGACTTTGGTTAGCTGTGTTTGACATGTGTTTGAAATACACGTCAAAAACAGGTCAGTACACATCCATTTCCCCCAATAGTACAGTGTTGATGATAGTTGTGAGGCTGCATTTGACTTGCTTTGCATTGCATTTCCCTGAACACAGGATGTCCTTTTGGACATGCATTTGCAGACAAATGCAACTTTTTGCATCTGAATGCATACATTTGAGTTACATTGCTTTTAAATGTAAAAACCAGTGTTTTCACAACTCATTCAAGCAGCTTCCTCAGATCAAAATTAATATTGAGATGCCTTCAACATTACAGATGTATGCTACCAACAGGGGAGCCACTGAACTGTTTTTTTTTTATTTCTTTGGCACCTGAATGTGACACACCTTACTCACCCAGCACCTACTGACACAGGTATTTCAAAGAATTTATTAGGCTAAGCTAGGTTGACATACATTATATGCAATTTACATGCATTCCCACACCCGCAGGAATCCAGAGGCAGGTAACATTAATTCTGACATCTTACCCAGGGATTTCCCTTAATTTCCCATTCCTAACCTGAGCTGAGCTGGGGAGTTGACTTGTAAGTATTAGTAATGTTGTAATTCATTGGCCCCTTTTCCCTTAGAGGGTACTAATTGGTAATTCCATTTTTTAGTACTAACATGCCACAAAACTCCTGATGAGTAGCGAAAAGCTATGAAACGCGTTGAGTTACGATCCAAAAATGTCAAGACAAGCCTGGCTCTAAGCAAGCATTTATTTATGCATTGTTCATGTTAGATGTATGAGTTATCTATGAATCTTTTCCTATCAATTTTGCCTATATGATGATTTCAAAAAGTGTTTTTAACGATTTATTAATCATGTGTATTGAATATATATATAGCCTATATATTTTATATATATATAGCCTATATATTTTATGTGCAAGCCATTATGACCACTAATTTATTGTTGATTGATTCAATTGTTTTTTTATAAATATGGCATGTTCAACATGATTATAAAAATAAATCTCATGAATTCTGTTTGTTATACGCCATTCATCATCAGTTGCCTATGCCGAGTCCCACTTTTCCTTCTCTGTTCTTTGTATTTACTACTTAGGGATGGAGGCTTGCCATTATTGGTGTGTCGGGTCACACTTTCTTATGTATTCATTCTTAAAGGCATCCCCACACATCTGAAGATCCAGCTCATTTTTGGGTGCTGGAACTTACATGTTGCAAAAGCAACTGTGACTGCAATTTTAAAAAGGTGCAAGGACACTCAGCACAGCCACCACTAATGTGTGAACCTAGCCGCACAAAAGAGAGGATTAGCAAGTGCACTTTTACAAACAACCCCTAAAACAACACCAATACTCTGAGAGATATGGTTAAACACCTGCAGTATTCTGACTAAAAGTAACTAACAGAACTTAATTGTATTTACCTAGCAACAGTATTTAAACAGTAAATAACTTGTTATAACAGTCCCAGTTTTATCTCACTGGCCTCTGACTGATAAAAAAGTTGCCCAGTCCACCAAGTTAGGGACCTAGTATTAAGTGCAATAGTTTCAGACAAAAGACGAACTTGTGCAATGTTAGTCTCATACCAGACCCAGGGTGCTCTCCTCGGGGTTTCTAATTCAGTAAAAGTCTTTAGACAGGGATAGGAGTTGCTGTGATGTCCCTCTTTCAATCCTGCTGAGACAGTCCCTCGTTTCCTTCCTTGCAACAATGAGAGTGGTCTCTGTCTGATCTCATCAGGCATCCAAATCACACTTCACACACTCCCAGGGACAAGATTCTCGGGCTCTTTGCTTCTCTAAGTTATGCTATGGTCAGCTATGGCAGGGATCCATTTAGCCAACAGCAGCCCAGTCTTTTCCCAACACACCTGATTGCTTCAAGACAGTCCTTTCCCCTTTTATTCAGCAGTCTGTAGACCAACTTTTAACTTCTTTGTTGCATTAACGAATCACTGTCCTCCAGGATCGAATCAGATCCAGCCAAGTTGGCTGCCCCTTGCACTATAGACACTTCATACATACAAAGTATACAGATAAAGTGCAATTGAATGTAAATAAATACAACTAGCCTCCCATAGATAGTTTAATAAACATTAGTAAAATGTGACACCCCTAACTAATAGTGAATGGGTTATAATTGTTTAGACCTATCTTGATGTAGTACTATTTAAGGTGGTATTTATAATACCACCTAATGTCAATTGATATATTATACATACTTTATGTCTTGTAGACTATTAAATAGTGTGGTGCAAATGTCATACCTAGCAAGGTACATTTATAGATTTTTTTGGACTGTCCTATTTTTTTACTAACATCTATAATTTCAAAGCATGAATGTAAGTTTCATAAAAAACTTGTTCCAAATAATAAGCGTTTGTTCACTTATTGGAGGATTTTCAAAAGTAGTTCATTGTTACAAGTTTGCAAAGTATACACTTTGCCTACATTTGTTAAAACTGAAAAATATACAGCCCTTTATTTCCCACATTTTTTATATAGTATTATCCGGTGCTTTAGAAAGTACTGTAGATGAAACCATTCACATCAGTCTGGGTAAGATTATAGTCATATGTTTGTAGTACTCCTCTTGGGGTTGTGAAGAATGATCCCCTAAGCAGTGTGCCAGTGTGAAAAGTTCCACCTCAGGCTCTTGACAAATGATAGGGAAAAAAATTAGTTGGGTGCCAGTCACTTTTGTCTTCTTTTCTTTTTAGAGATAAACTCAATTCTAGAAGAAAGGGTATAGAGGTGCAGAATATACAAAAAGAGGTTAAAAAAGGACAGGTGTTCAGAGAGTATCAGACCCTTTAACTATTGGTGACCATTGGCCCTTGACCCTTGGTGACCATTGACCCTGTAAGAGCAGCCAGATAGATCTATGACTCTGTAAAAATAGTCAAAGTCTCTCTTGAGTAGCGGTGGATCTCTCACTTATAAATATTGCCCTTGACCCTTTAATAGCAGTCACAGGTACTTTGATTTGTGTGCAACAAATCTATCTTGCAATATCTAGCAGCAGCTTTTACGTAACTTTTTTATAACACTCAATAAAAGGATTCCTTACAGTTGCACCTCCAAGTCAGCAATTTATTAGGCCCAGCTCCCTAAAAAATATACACTCCAGCAGGGTGGATAAAATATAGGGCCTTCAGCACTTGCCCCCAACTGAGACAAGGCCCAAATAGAGACCTTGCTCCATACAGACATCCTCTCCTAGCAGAATCCCTGATGAAAAAAAAAACATTCTGGAAAGGTGTTTCAGACATTTATCATCTTCCCAAACCATACCTCTGAACAAACACCTCAGGGATTAGTTGGGTGTGATTGTCACAATTAGTGATGAGCCGAACACCCCCGGGTTCGGTTCGCACCAGAACCCGCGAACGGACCGAAAGTTCGTACGAACATTAGAACCCTATTAAATACAATGGATGCGAACGTTCGAATTCTAAAGTGCTAATTATAACAACTATTATGCATGTTATTGTCCTAAAAAGGGTTTGGGAACCCGGGTTCTGCACCAGGGGACATGTATCAATGCAAAAAGAAGTTTTAAAAACGGTCGTTTTTCGGGAGCAGTCATTTTAATGATGCATAAAGTGAAAAAAAAAAAGTCAAATATTCCTTTAAATATCGTACCTGGGGGGTGTCTAAAGTATGCCTGTGAAGTGCCACGTGTTTCCCGTGTTTAGAACTGTCCCTGCACAAAATGACACTTCTAAAGGAAAAAAAAGCCATTTAAAACTGCTTGCGGCTTTAATGTAATGTCTGGTCCCGGTAATATGGATGAAAATCTTTAAGAAAAATGGCATAGCTCCCCATCACAGCCCCCCCCCCCTACCCCAGCCCATTACCAGCCCCTTTGGGTCTTGTATGGATATTAAGGGGAACCCCGCACATATAATAAAAAAGGCCCTATATACTCTGAACAGCCGTATACAGGCGGTGCATACAAGACAGGGACTGTAGGTTTGTTCTTATGTAGAATCTGTTTGTAATTTTGAACAGGTACATTGTTGAAGTGTAGCTCCAGCCCAAAAATCTATTTTTAAACTTTTTGGAAAACATAGGTAAGGGTTATCACCCCTGTAACATTTGTTTTGCTGTCTGTGCCCCTGTTCAGAACATTTCACCTCACTTTCCGTCCCAATGACAACTGTTTTTGAAATGTGGTGTTTTTCTTGAAACAAGGATTGCTGATAAAGCATCAGTACAGAGGAGACACCTTTCTCCCATATTTATTCTTACAGGAGAGAATTTTCCTTCCTAGTGGTAGATTTCCTCTCACTTCCTGTTGTCTTCTTGCGTTTGCAAGTAGGAGTCGTTTGTAAGTTGGATGTTTGAAAGTAGGGACCTGCCGTATATACTCTGCAGAAATAGGCCCCTTAGTTGTTGGTGTTGGCACAACACTGTAAGCACTCACAGTTACTCTTGGTTGGTGCTGGAACGCCCTGCTGTCAACTATTATATCAGGAATTTTAATTACATATAATTGTTGAACAGTGGTAGTAAAAATTGGGCCTTTGATGGTGGTGCTGGTGCCACAACACTGTAAGCCCTGACAGTTACTCTTGGTGGGTGCAGCAATGGGCCCTGCTGTGAATTATTAGATCAAGAATTGTAATTGCATGCCCCTGTTGAACAGGGGCTGAAAAATTGGGCCTTTCGTGGTGGTGGTGGTGGTGGTGGTGGTGGTGGTGGTGTTGCCACAACACTGTAAGCCCTCAGAGTTACTCTTGGTGGGTGCAGGAATGGGCCCTGCTGTGAATTATTAGATCAAGAATTGTAATTACATGCCCCTTTTGAACAGGGGCTGAAAAATTGGGCCTTTCGTGGTGGTGGTGGTGGTGGTGGCGTTGCCACAACACTGTAAGCCCTCAGAGTTACTCTTGGTGGGTGCAGCAATGGGCCCTGCTGTGAATTATTAGATCAAGAATTGTAATTGCATGCCCCTGTTGAACAGGGGCTGAAAAATTGGGCCTTAGGCACTGGTGGCACAACACTACAACCCCTCACAGATACGTTACTTGGAGCACAGCAATGAGCCCTGTTGCAAAGTATTGCTTCAAAAATTGTAATGACACGCCCCTGTTAAACAGGGGCTGAAAAATTGGGCCTTAGGCACTGGTGCCACAACACTCCAACCCCTCACAGATACTGTACTTGGAGCACAGCAATGAGCCCTATGGCAAATTATTGCTAAAAAAATTGTAATTACACGCCCCTGTAAAACAGGGGCTGAAAAATTGGGCCTTAGCCACTGGTGGCGGCACCCATAAACAAAAATGATCTTCCAAGCTATCATCATCAATCGTATCATTGAGGACTCGGAGGAGGAGGAGGATAGCCAGTCAACATAACAGCACAGGCACTCAGCATCAGCATCAGTCTTGAAGGGATGTGACATGTTAAAATCAATTAGTCTGTTATATCAGCATCAGGTGTGTGGTAGCTGGTGGTGATCCAAGACTGGTTCATCTTGATGAAAGTCAGTCGATCAACCGAGTCGGTGGACAGGCGCACCCTGTGATCCGTGACAAATCCTCCAGCAGCACTGAATGTGCGTTCCGAAAGAACGCTGGATGCATGACAGGCCAGTAGCTCAATTGCATACTGTGCAAGCTCTGGCCAGTGATCCATCCTCAAGACCCAGTAAGCCAGAGGATTTTCGGTGGGGAAGGTGTCCAAGTCTGACCTTGCCCCTAGATATTCCTGCACCATGTTTATCAGACGCTGGCGATGGTTGCTGGAACCGATCATACTTTGGGGCTGCGGACTAAAGAATTGTCTGAACGCATCGGTCAGACGGCCACCTTCCCCACCGCTCCTTCTTTGACTGGCCGAAGCCTCAGCAACTCGTTGTCCAGGACCAGGAGTTTGTAACCTCCCAGTCTCTGGGAACGCGTTGCACAGACCTTTCTGCAAGGCCTCCCGGAGTTGTCTCATCCTCTGCTCCCTCTGCGAAGGTAACATAAGGTCCGCAACCTTACCCTTGTACCGTGGATCAAGGAGAGTGGCCAGCCAGTAATGGTCCCTCTCCTTGATCCGAAGAATACGAGGATCCTTCCGCAGACTTTGCAGGATCAGGGAGGCCATGCAGCGTAGGTTTGCTGAGGCATTCGCTCCGGAGTCCTCTGGGTCACTAAGGACGACATGATCCGCAGCCACCTCCTCCCAGCCACGTACAAGTCCACTGGTTTCTTGGGACTGTAAATCATCCCTAAAAGACTGCTGCTGATGATGCTGAGTGCCAGCCTCCACCTCCATGCTGACACAATCCTCCTCCTCCTCCTCCTCCTCCTCCTCTTCCTCTTCCTGTGCGATGGGTGGGACAGAAGGAACACTGTCTGGGTAAAGGGGGCCTTGAGAGGCAAGGAAGTCCTCCTCTTCCTGCCTCTGTTCTGCCTCAAGTGCCCTGTCCATTATTCCACGCAGCGTGTGCTCCAACAGGTGGACAAGAGGTACAGTGTCACTGATGCATGCACTGTCACTGCTCACCATCCTCGTGGCCTCCTCAAATGGTGCCAGGACAGTGCATGCATCCCTGATCATGCCCCACTGGCGTGGAGAAAAAAAACCAAGCTCCCCTGACCCTGTCCTGGTGCTGTAGTCGCACAGGTACTCATTGATGGCCCTCTGCTGCGTGTGCAGCCGCTGCAGCATGGCCAACGTTGAGTTCCACCTGGTGGGCATGTCACATATAAGGCGGTTCTTGGGCAGGTTCAACTCCTTTTGCAGCTCAGCCAGGCGAGCACTGGCATTATAAGATCTGCGGAAATGCACACAGACTTTCCTGGCCTGCCTCAGGACATCCTGTAAGCCCGGGTACCTGCCCAAGAACCGCTGCACCACCAGGTTAAGGACGTGAGCCACACAGGGCACATGGGTCAGTTGTCCCTGTCGGAGGGCGGAGAGGAGGTTGGTGCCATTGTCGCAAACCACCATTCCTGGCTTAAGCTGGCGTGGCGTCAACCACCTCTCGGCCTGGCCCTGCAGAGCAGACAGGACCTCTGCCCCAGTGTGGCTTCTGTCCCCCAAACACACCAGCGCAAGCACGGCATGGCATCTTTTTGCCTGCGTACTTGCGTAGCCCCGTGAACGGCTACGGAGCACCGCTGGTTCATAGGACAAACCACAGGAAGAGGCCATGGAGGAAGAAGAAGAGGAGGGGGTGGAGGAGAGAGGTGTGTCACAACCAGTAGTAGCATTTTGGAGGCGTGGCGGTGGAACAACCTCCAACACTACTGCACCTTGTCCTGCATCCTTCCCAGCTGCCAAAAGAGTGACCCAATGGGCCGTGAAAGAAAGGTAACGTCCCTGTCCATGCCTGCTGGACCATGAGTCAGCGGTAATATGCACCTTACCGCTGACCGCCCTGTCCAGCGAGGCCAAGACATTGCCTTCCACATGCCGGTAGAGAGCCGGAATAGCCTTCCGTGAGAAAAAGTGACGTTTGGGAACCTGCCACTGAGGAACCGCACATTGCACAAACTCACGGAAGGGGGCCGAGTCTACCAACTGAAAAGGCAGCAGTTGAAGCGCTAGCAATTTAGCCAAGCTAGCATTCAACCGCTGGGCATGTGGATGGCTGGGAGTGAACTTCTTTCGACGGTCCAGCAGCTGGGGCAGGGAAATTTGCCTGCTAGAATCGGACGTCGGTGTACTGCTAGCAGAGTGGCCGCAAGTACTTGGCTGTGACACACCTAATTCTACACCTTCATTCCTCTCAGTGCATGTTTCAGAGAGGACTGAAGTTATAGTGGGGTTGGAGATCCCAGCTGATGCGGTGCAAGGAGAGGTCCGCTTTGTTCTTTGGTGTGGGTCTTTGAGGTAGGCTTGCCAACGAGCTGCATGGCAGGTCAACATATGTCTGGTCAGGCATGTGGTACCCAAGCGGCTGATGTTTTGGCCACGCGATATACGCTTGAGACATATGTTGCAAACAGCAGCTGTGCAATCTGATGCACTAGCCTCAAAAAAGGCCCACACCAAGGAACTTTTTGAATGACGGGCAGAGGCAGCGCCCTGCACAGGCGGAGCTCTGCGGTGTGATTCCGTCGGTGTACTGCCCTTACGCTGGCCACCAAAGGGCATCCTGCCTCGTTGGAGATGTGCCTCCTCCTCATCCTCCTTCTCCTCCTCTCTCCTATTAGGCACCCACGTGGAGTCAGTGACCTCATCATCCCCTCCCTCCTCATCACTGGAGCCAATCTGGCAGTATGCTGCAGCTGCTGGAACATGACTGGCAGATTGGTGTCCTTCTTGAGCATCCCCTCTGTCTGCTCTCACGCTACTGCCTTCCTGTAGCTGGGTTTCATCATCAGACCCTTCGAAACGCTGGGCATCCTCCTGGAGCATGTACCCAACACTGTGCTCAAACAGTTCGGGGGACTCCTCAGGAGGAGGACATGGTGGGTCTAGGGAAGGAGTGACTGATGATGAGTCTGACATTGATACCAGGGAAGAGGACGCTTTGGCAGCTGCTTTGCCAGTACCCTGAGCCTGGGTGAGAGAGGATGAGGAGGAGGAGGAGGGCTTGGTCATCCACTCTACCAAGTCTTCGGCATGATGTGGCTCAACATGTCCAGCTGCCGAAAAGAAGGACAAGCGTGTCCCATGGCCATGTGCTGATGACAATGCACCGCGTCCACGACCAGCACTGTTGCCCACAGACACAGAGCCTGCTTGCCCTCTTTTATTGCCTCCTGACTGTCTGCCTCTCCTTGTTTGCCTTCCAGACATTCTAATAGATGGCCTGCAGGGAGATGGGAAAAAAGTAATAAGGGCTACCTTCAGGTGTCCTTCTCTGTCCCTTTACTTAAGGATTTCTAAATATGGTTGAGGATTATTGCTTTTGCACAGAATAGCACAACGACAATTTCCCTGACTGTCCAAAAAACAAGGATTTCAAAGATGGTTGATGAGGAATGCTTTGGCACACTATAGCACAAGGAGAATTCCCCTCACTTTCCTTCTTTGTCCCTAGAAACAAGGACTGGCACAGTGAAAGAAACTGACACTCTCCCTACCTACAGTTTTCTGTCCCTAGAAAAAATGTTTTTTTAAAGCACACTATAGCACAAGGAGAAATCCCCTCACTTTCCTTCTTTGTCCCTAGAAACAAGGACTGGCACAGTGAAAGAAACTGACACTCTCCCTACCTACAGTTTTCTGTCCCTAGAAAAAATGTTTTTTTAAAGCACACTATAGCACAAGGAGAAATCCCCTCACTTTCCTTCTTTGTCCCTAGAAACAAGGACTGGCACAGTGAAAGAAACTGACACTCTCCCTACCTACAGTTTTCTGTCCCTAGAAAAAATGTTTTTTTAAAGCACACTATAGCACAAGGAGAAATCCCCTCACTTTCCTTCTTTGTCCCTAGAAACAAGGACTGGCACAGTGAAAGAAACTGACACTCTCCCTACCTACAGTTTTCTGTCCCTAGAAAAAATGTTTTTTTAAAGCACACTATAGCACAAGGAGAATTCCCCTCACTTTCCTTCTTTGTCCCTAGAAACAAGGACTGGCACAGTGAAAGAAACTGACACTCTCCCTACCTACAGTTTTCTGTCCCTAGAAAAAATGTTTTTTTAAAGCACACTATAGCACAAGGAGAAATCCCCTCACTTTCCTTCTTTGTCCCTAGAAACAAGGACTGGCACAGTGAAAGAAACTGACACTCTCCCTACCTACAGTTTTCTGTCCCTAGAAAAAATGTTTTTTTAAAGCACACTATAGCACAAGGAGAATTCCCCTCACTTTCCTTCTTTGTCCCTAGAAACAAGGACTGGCACAGTGAAAGAAACTGACACTCTCCCTACCTACAGTTTTCTGTCCCTAGAAAAAATGTTTTTTTAAAGCACACTATAGCACAAGGAGAAATCCCCTCACTTTCCTTCTTTGTCCCTAGAAACAAAGACTGGCACAGTGAAAGAAACTGACACTCTCCCTACCTACAGTTTTCTGTCCCTAGAAAAAATGTTTTTTTAAAGCACACTATAGCACAAGGAGAATTCCCCTCACTTTCCTTCTTTGTCCCTAGAAACAAGGACTGGCACAGTGAAAGAAACTGACACTCTCCCTACCTACAGTTTTCTGTCCCTAGAAAAAATGTTTTTTTAAAGCACACTATAGCACAAGGAGAAATCCCCTCACTTTCCTTCTTTGTCCCTAGAAACAAGGACTGGCACAGTGAAAGAAACTGACACTCTCCCTACCTACAGTTTTCTGTCCCTAGAAAAAATGTTTTTTTAAAGCACACTATAGCACAAGGAGAATTCCCCTCACTTTCCTTCTTTGTCCCTAGAAACAAGGACTGGCACAGTGAAAGAAACTGACACTCTCCCTACCTACAGTTTTCTGTCCCTAGAAAAAATGTTTTTTTAAAGCACACTATAGCACAAGGAGAAATCCCCTCACTTTCCTTCTTTGTCCCTAGAAACAAGGACTCGCACAGTAAAACACACTGACACTCTCCCTACCTATCCTTCTCTTTCCCTAAACTAAAGGAATCCAGGTTAAGCAAGAAAGAAATAAATGTCACTGTCCCTGCCTATGCTTGTCTTTCCCTGCTCCGGAACACACTACACTAGGCCGCCGTGCTGGCGGCCTTTTATAGTGTGGGGCGTGTACTAAACACCCTCAGCAATAATTGGCCACAGGCATCCTGCCTGTGGCCAATCATTGCTCTCCTCGCTGCCGGCGCTGTGATTGGCCAAGCATGCGGGGTCACAGTGCATGCTTGGCCAATCACAGCGCCTGGATGACACTGCGATGGCGTAGTGCATTGTGGGCCGTTTGCGTCACTCGAATTTGGCGCGAACGGCCCAAATCGTTCGATCTTCGTCGAACGATCGAACAGCCGATGTTCGAGTCGAACGTATGTTCGACTCGAACACGAAGCTCATCCCTAGTCACAATGACCACAATGATTACTGAAAACCTATTTCCTCACAGTTACGTGATAGTTTACGTTTTTGGGGTTGTTTGAGATGTGCAAAGAGAGATCACACAAATACTTATAAGTATAACATTTAAATAAGTAATGACAGATACAGATAACATACGTAATAATATTAGAAAATATAACAAGAATACCTAACTAAAGATGCCGTTTCGCCATGGAGTCCCGCCTGCTTTCGCGGCTAAGCACAGATAACCAGACCAGACGAATGCATGATGCAGCTCTGGAGACGAGACTCAATATTCCAAGTTATAGCTGTAGTATATTCAGGACTTAAATGTAGGGAAAGGGTCAACTCCCACTGCATGCAATAATATGACATTTTAAGGACTTGGTCACTCAGTTTGCAATGACATTCCTTTGGCATAAGTCAGCTAAAGTAACCAGGATATTGGAGGCTTTCTTAGATATTGTGAGACAACTTTAAAAAGAGAAATATGAAATATGAAATTTCCCCATCAAAACCTCATCAACAGTAACAGCCAGACACAATACTTTGAGCTTAGGAGAACCAAAGTCCAAAAAGTATAGGCAGAGCTCAGGATGGTTACAGCCTACCTGCAAACACTCTCATATAACTAGGGACACTCCAGCTTAGGCAGGGCCCTAATATGTATTACAAACTATATTGGATACACTGGTTAAAAGAGGCTGATTAATCTAATGGTATGTTTTATAACTGTAGTTTCAATTTACCAAGCTACAATGTATGTGTTATTTGCCTTTACGATTTTTAGCTTTTTCGGAAAAAATAAATGCTCATTATGGCAAATACCACCCTATGCAAAGTATCAGAAAAAGCAAACAGAACAGAAATACAAACATCACAGAAGAACATGCAGACTCTATGCACTTGATATAAAGACCATAGTATGATTCAACCCCAGGAACCCATGCACTTAGGTACCAATCTGCCCTAGTGAAATGCTTGCAAATGCAATCTGGTGATGCCATAAACTTACCAAGTAGAAGTAACAAAGGTAGATACCAAGATGTGTGGGGCAACTGGTGTTAAGGTGCATGCGCAGACACATTTTTCCTTAGTTTTGGATAGCGTGGGGATATTTACTCTTACCTTCAGGGTTACTGACAACATTTTACCAGACAGGAAGTGAGAGGAACTCTCCAACACATACAGAAATAAAAATGTTTACTTTACCAGAGTTCAAGAAGGCTAGAACTCCTATTAGTTTTTACTATTTTCGACCCTGTTGAGAATTTTCTATCACTTTCTTTCTATTGAAAACATTGTTTGCAGGACAGGAAATGTGGGTAAATCTCTTTAATGCCTCAAATAGCCTTAAAAACCCAGCACATTTTCACACATTTGTTTTAGTTAGTTATACTGACCCATTTTAAGATTAACAATGTGTTGAAGTCAGGCACTTCTATTTAGATTTATTTATACTTCAGATTTTCAGGTTTCTTCACTATGCATTCTTACATGAAATTATATTTTCAACAGAGAAATATTTCCAGAAGGTCTGCCTCCCTCCTATGTGTTTGTGGCTACCATACGTTTACAGTCTCCTGAAAATCAGGACATCATTGATCTGTGGAGAATACTTTCTAAAGCAGGAGAGGTCCAGGTAGCAGTCACTCTAGATGGCACTGACAACTCAGTCATTTTTACTGTCACACAACTGAATGCAAATTCCCAAGTGATTAAGTTTAAAGATCCAAAATTAAAGGTAAGAAACGTGTAGTCAGAAACCTTAAAGCTATTCTATAGGCAAGTTAAAAAAAAAAATACAAACATGTTATACTTACCTGCTCTATGCAATTGTTTTGTTCTCAGCAGCCCTGATCCTCCTCTTCTGGGGTTCCCCGCCAGCGCTCTTGGCTCCTCCCCCCTGCCGAGTGCCCCCATAGCATTGCTATGGAGGTACTCGTGCGTGCTCATTCTTGAGCTGGCTCTGTGTGTCTATAAGACACACAGAGCAGCTCGGCAGGGCCCTCCTCCCTCCTCACCAGCTGAGATTGACAGATGCAGGAGCCATTGGCTCCTGCTGCTGTGTCTGAGCTAATGAGGAGAGAGTGGCTTGGCTCTCATGCACATCGCTGGTTCGATGAGACTCAGGTAAGTATAAGGAGGGCTTGCTAGTGAAATTATAAATGTGTATGCAAAGTGACATACGCAACTAAGTGCAAAAATCTTCGCTGTTTCCATTGCCTCCATTGCACAGTGTGGTTGTTCGCACAGGAGGGTTTTTTATCTTTTTGTATGTGTAGCCCATGGAGGCTTTTAATAAAGCTACCTCAACGATTTTACAGTATGAGGAGTCTGTTCCCTGCTTTTTTGTCTCTTTTGATGCCGCTGTCATCTCGGATTGGAATGTTTTGGCCATCGTGAGGAGGATCTCTGAGGAACTGGCCAGAGGATATAAGGTCTTGGAGACCGACCAAAGCCTTTTCTGATCCCTCTTGTCATAAGGCAAGGGGGATCAACAACGTCTGGTCAGTGCGGACCTACACTTTACCTGTCAAGTGGTGTTCACTGTCCTTGGGGTCTATCACTGGAGTTATCTGTGATCCACACAGGAGGAATCCCATACATTGGATGTCACTAAGGACTTTTTGGAACTTTGCACATTATTTATTACTTTATTAATTATTTACAATTATTAATGTGGTTTATTTGATGTTGCTTGTATGACATTTTAAAAAATATTTTTGCACTTAGTTATGTATGTCACTCATGCATACACATTTATAATTGTTGTCACTAGTAAGCACTGTTTTTTGCATGTAGGTAGTATCCTTACATATATAATATCACTTTCCAATCCAAAGGTTTTTAAACAGCAGCTACGCAAAATGAAAACTTTTTTTTCACAGGTTATATTTATATGTTACACTACTTTATTTGGCGTGAGTGGATTTATATATATTTGCAAGTATAAGGAGGGATCTGGGGGAGCTGCTTGCAGATTTTTTTTTTACCTTCTGTCTTCAGAACAACTTTAAGTGATCTTCCTTAAAGATAAATTGCAGGTATTGCAATTGGACCATTGTAAGCATCTATAGTATGTGCTGCCATACCTGTGAGACCCCCCAGGAAGCTGTAAATCACTGTAGTAGGCACCACTGCTACAGTGATTGCTGCTAGCTTCCAGGACCAGTGCTTGCCCTGCTGCTTACTGAACACTTTTGAATTTCTCAGTTAATGCATAGTGTTCTCTGATTGGACAGGGTGGAGATTAGGGCATCACTGTCCCTTCTCTCTGCCCTATCCAATCAGAGAATGCTTTGCAATCATTGAGGAAATATAACGTTTTAGTTGAATGACGCCCATGCTGAGTGGGTGATCACCTGGGTTCAGAATGTAGCAGGGCAGCAGCTTGGCACAGGACCCAGAAGCTAGTGGAGATCACTGTAGTAGTGGCTCCTACTACAGCCAGTGATTTCTAGCTTCCATGGGGATCCCACAGGTGTGACACATGTATACTTACTCGATAAAATTTACCATACCGGAATTTCATCTTTAAAGCATGTAAACTTTACCTATTTACAATTCCTTCCACCAAACATCATACTTCAGTTTGTATGAAGGATAATAACCCCTGTCCATTAATAACAGATCAAGCTCTACTAAAATATCACTGAAAGTGATTCTGATAAAAAAAAATCTTCAGCATCTGACATCCTGGATTGTAGAAAACCAAGTTCCCAACTGGCCACTTTGGCCCCGTGTGCTGGCCCCCACAAAAGGAGACAGTTTGTTTAATCCTGCTTTTAAGGTCTTCTGGCCAAAATGACTAGAGCCACAAGGGCACGGATATTTAATTTTCTAGTTTGGTTTAGGATTGAGAAGGGAAACTAGTTTACTACGAGGAAACTCACATACACACAGGAAAGACATGCAAAGTCCAAGAAATAGTGATGGATAGACTAACTTGCATTGCTTTTTCTTTTCAAAAGGTGGAAATGCAACTTAAAGCAGTTTTTACAGCAACTTTAGCTGTGTTTCTATTTTCTGAGCCCACTGTATGACACATGGGGTGCTGTGTACACTCCAGCTGATTCCTGGCATCTTGAAGCCACAGAGCCGCTGCTTGGCCCGGCCCCCATTTTCTCCTCAATGACTCACTGACTTTGATCAACAGCAGCGGGAGCCAATGGTGCCCGTTGCCGTCTCAGCCAACGAGGAGAGAGAGAATCCCTGGAGAGCTGAGGCACTCGTGCACATCGCTGGATCGAGCTAGGGCTCAGGTAAGTATTAGGAAGGCTGGGGGGAGCTGCTGCACAGAGAAGGTTTTTTATTTTAATGCATAGAATGCATTAAGGTAAAAAACATTCTGCCTTTTGAACCACTTTAATTTGTAATTAAAATATTATTTATATTAACGCCTTTATTACCTTTCTTAGCTCTTTTTCAAAAGATATGCAATTTATTCATAATATGCAAAGACCTATATGAAGTCCAAAAGTTACCACCTGATTTCACCTATGACTGAATAATATATTTGTATGGATTGAAAGGAAATTCCTTTAAAGGAACACTGTCATTAACCACTTCAATACCGGGCATTTTCACCCCCTTCCTGCCCAGGCCAATTTTCAGCTTTCAGCACTGTCACGCTTTGAATGACAATTGCGTGCGACGTGGCTCCCAAACAAAATCGACGTCCTTTTTTTCCCACAAATAGAGATTTCTTTTGGTGGTATTTGATCACCTCTGCGGTTTTAATTTTTTGGGCTATAAACAAAAAAAGACTGACAATTTTGAAAAAAACACAATATTTTTAACTTTTTGCTATAATAAATATCCCAATTTTTTTTTCTCAGTTTAGGCCGATATGTATTCTTCTACATATTTTTGTTAAAAAAAAATCGCAATAAGCGTATAGTGATTGGTTTGCGCAAAAGTTATAACGCCTACAAAATAGGGGATAGATTTATGACATTTTTTTTTTATTATTTTTTTTCTACTAGTAATGGTGGTTATCTGCGATTTTTGTCGGGACTGCGATATTGCGACGGACAGATCGGACACTTTTGACACTATTTTGGGACCATTCACATTTATACAGCGAACAGTGCTATAAAAATGCACTGATTACTGTATAAATGTGACTGGCAGTGAAGGGGTTAACCACTCGGGGGCCGGAAGGGGTTAAATATGTTCCCTCATGAGTGATTCTTACTGTAGGGGGAGGGGACTGACTGGGGGAGGTGACCGATGGTTGTCCCTATGTACAAGGGACACACCATCGGTCTCCTCTCCCTGACAGGACGTATATCTCTGTGTTTACACACAGAGATCCACGTCCCTAGCTCTGTAACTGCTGACCGGACATCGTGGCCGCCAGGAACACGCATTGGAACCCGAGTGATGCGGCAGGCAAGCGCGGGCCTCCGCCGGCGCACGCGCATCCCCTAGCAGCCCGGGAGGCCCGAGGACGTCACATGACGTCCACCCAGGATGGCAAAGCCACCTGGGTGGACGTCATATGTCAATAGGTGGGATGGGAAGTGGTTAATTAAAAAATCTATGTTAGAAGACTTCAGTAAACAGCCATTCTGAGATGTGTGTGCTGTTTACTGGGAGAGAATAGTGGATTTCGATTTTTTTGTGGCTATTGAGGAATTTATTTATATGAACATTTTGTGCCCGGAGTTCAGCTTTAGGTTGAGACGCAGCAGAAATTAAAAGATTATGTAATAACATAATACTCATATATACGCAGGTCTTATTTGACGAAAAATGGCATCAGCTGAAGATCCTTGTAAAAAATAAAAGTGCAAATCTATTTCTGGATGACACTCTCATTGAGAATCGAGTACTGGAAGAAATAGGACCAATATTTATCAATGGCAAAACACAAGTTTTAAAGAGACAGACATCTGATGAATCTCTTACTGTAAGTTTCACAAATAAAAAGAGTTCTAAATTATATTACTTTGTTGTCCTAGAAAATGTGCCAGAATTACAACTCTTAATAGATACACATAATGTATACTAAATTAATTAAGAATACAATATTTAAAGTATAACTTGTTTTGGATACAGTGGAGAAGGATTAGAACACCTATCAGGTTTTTATTGCTGTCTTTGCCCCTTTTTGGTATATTTACTTTCTCTATTTGTCCTATTTACCATAACTACCAAGAGTAAAAGTGAAAGAAATCCCCAATTTTGGATTGTCACCAGAACAGGGTAAATGAGAAACTTTCCAATGGGGATACTAGATCTGGTGACCCTGACCCTGGTGACAACACTGTCAGCGAAATTAGGCTGTACGCAGAGCACACAGCCAGATATCGTGTCTCTAATCGTAACACATTTCGTCTCAATGATATAATGCATCATAAGCTAAAATTCACTCACCATTCATTCGAACCCCATTCATACAAATCAAGAAGCATCACCAGACTGGTCTCATCCTCACGGCATCACAGCAAAGACTGCCAAGCCGACACCCTAAAAGGCTTTCATTAAACTCCCAGCCGGAAGTGATGTCACAACATGTGACCTTCTCCATAGGAAGTGAGCTCACAGGGTGTGGGCTCCACCCAGCAGATGACCATATAAGGATATCCCTTCCAACAGAGTTATTGAAATACGTACAATACATGACATGTATACATTCCAATAGACTAGCAGTGACATGCACTGCTTCCAATGACGGGAACCATACGACAATTATGGCTCAATGGACCAAAATTGTCGTATAGTTATGCTATAGTTCTTGTGGCCACAGATCTGTCCGCTCGGAGTCATTTAATGCCAACGCCAAGAAGTGGCCAGTCCCTTGGCGAGGCATAAAACAAATATCCCTAAAAGGAGCAAACATCGCTGTGTCCACAGGAAGGTTTTTCCCGCCACCGGTCTTCCACCAACGTCTGTATGTGCAAATACGCTCAGATGAGCGCATTGCAGCAAAACCGACACTGGGGGACATCTGGCAACATACATTAATACAATTTTCCACAACAACACGGATCTCCTCATAGAGGGATTTCCCTTTTACTTCTTGTTTCATGGAAGATCAGCAGAGCTTCACCTTATTCACTAAGCTAAGGGAAAATTCCGTTGTAAAGTGAATATCCCCGTGCAAAGTGAACAGCCTATTTGCCTTTAGTAAATTAAACCCATGGGACCTTCTATAGGTCTGCATCCTCACAACTACCCTGCGATGAACTGGGAATGTATTGCAGGGATACATTCATAGGCTTGTTTGTGAAGAATGTCTTTAGTAAGACTTATTTTTGCAGCCGGTGTCACTGTGATTGGAGGGTCTCACTGCCTTAAAGCTAGCCATAGACTGTAAATTTTCTTTTCATTCAGCCAGCACACCAGATGCATAGAGGAATCCCCCACTGGGACATTGTATTCTTACCTGCCGCTGTGAGAATAAACTGATCATCAGATGCAGTTGCTGATCGACAAGCTTTCCAGCGTGTCTCTTCGAAAGAAGTTGATAAAAAGTCAACTGGGAAGGCAGCACAATGATCAAAATTCAGCCGATCCCTTCTGAATCAGCTGAATTTCGATCAGGTTAGTAAACAGTCTTTGGGTTAGTAAACAGAATGATGAGGGCAGTAGGTAAAAAGTGTGGGAACAATATTGAGAGGTAGTAGCCAGATCAGCAACTGTGCCAGGTTTATAAATATAGATTAGAAAACACCAGAGGGTGCAATCTAAATGCATTATAATAATTCTTTATTTAAAAAAAAAGGAACAAAAATTGGCCACTCACATCTTGCAAGAAGAAAAGCACCTGTAATACCACTAAGCTTTTAACAGATGGCAATGCTGTGATTGTGATTCCATAAAAGAACACCAGAGGGTGCGATCTAAGTGCAGTATAATAATTAGGGTTGTCCCGATACCACTTTTCTTTCTCGTACATCACGGGACACAGAGCGACATAGTCATTACTAATGGGTTATATAGTTACCGTCAGGTGCTGGCACTGGCAACTTCCAAAACCGGAAGTACCCTCCCCTATATAAGCCCCTCCCATCCGGGAGCACCTCAGTTTTTTGCCAGTGTCTAAGGTGTTGGCCAAGAAGAAACATGTGTTTTTCACTGAGCTTGCGTACAGGTTCTTTTGGGCCTCAGTAAGCTATTCCGGATCCGACCAAAAAAGCTTCATAGCTAAACGGTCGGTACCCGGGCCTTGCAGAGAAGAGCAAGGTTCTGCCTGTAATGCTTCTCTTAGGAGAGCTGGACCCTGGGATCCAGAGCTCTGGTCATACCCACGACCAAGATGTTTTCTGTGCAGGGTGCTATACAGGTCCAGGGGAGTGGAATCCTTGGGAACCCGGTCTCTGAAGGTTTGATTACAATGCCTGCCGTGATAGGTGAAGTTTGGGCTTTTGTGGACCAAACAAAGTCCTGCGGCGGGGAACAGGTAAGTGGGGGCCCCCAGGAACTTGGTTCTATTGGGGGACCCCCAAGCCTAATTTGTCTTTCTGTCTGTTACCTAACGGTATTCCCGCTAATATCTGTGCATGCCTTTAAAAAGCCACATTATTGCAGTAAGCTGGCTATGAAGTACAGAGACAGAGCTGGCAACATTTAAAGGCATACAGCAAGCGGTTGATACAGGCATCCCCTAGAAAGGCACATTAGTAGACACCAACTGTGATATAGCAGCAATTGTGCTAGACTATTCTCAGTAAAAGTGGTGTATTACGGCTGGAATACCTCAGCTTTAGGCTTAGGAATATGCCGTCCAGTAGCTCCGGAACTGAATCTTCCAGGAAGCGAAGGGGGTCTCATCGGGCTCTGAGGATCTTGGGCATACTCCTGCTGCACCAGTCTCCCCTGAAGTTCAGAGGTAAGTGACCGTAGAGACCCCGCAGGGGTACTTGGTACTGTGGCTGTCCTCAGTCACCTGCTCCTGTGTATGTAACAGAGGAGGTTTTTTCCTCAGCTCTGGGAGGATTAGAGAGAGATTGTCAAAATTTATCGCTGCCTCCCTGTCAGGGAAAGCACGCCCGATCTCCGTCTCCTCCTTCAGAGTGCCTGTTAGCAGAGCAACAGTCCCATACAGGGATCGACCTGCCTGAAGGGGATCAGGATAAGGTTGATTCTGTTATAGAGGAATCAACAGTGGGGGAACCTTTTCTCAGCATCTCAAGCTGAAAGATTATGGGTTCAGTCTCTGACTAACATGGTCCGATCAGCATTTAAAAATGCACCTTGCGGAACCATCAACCACTACTGTATCCTCGTTGGGGTCGCTAGAAGCCCCCAGACTGTTTGTTCTTTTCCACTTCACCCTTTACTGAAAGGGCTCATTTACCAGGATTGGGAACGTCCTGAGAAAATATTTATTCCCCCAAGAGATTTCCGGTGGTCTATCCCATGGAGGATAAGTTCATCAAAAAAAAAAAAAAAAAAATGGAAGGTCCCTACAGTGGACGCAGCCATCTCTTGTATGTATAAATCACTGACATGTCCAGTGGATAATGTCCAAATGTTCAAGAACCCAATAGATAAAAGATTGGAGTCCTTATGAAAATCTGCTTGGTGATACAACCAGCAGTAGCAGCTATTGGGGTCTGCTAAGCAGTGAAGGATCAGTTGAAACAGGTCTTGAGGGACTTGACAGATCAGCAGGCTTTGCCCTAGCTGATCTACCTAGAGCCTTAGGCTTTGCGGTTGACGCCATAGAGGATTCAGTCCATCAGGCCTCCCGCCTTACGCTGTCTATAGTACATATGCGTAGGCTCCTATGGCTCAGAAACTGGTCTGCTGAAGCTCCCTGTAAAGAATGGCTGGTTAGCGTCCCATTTCATGGTGAACGCTTATTCAGGGAAAACCTGGACAAATATATCCAGAAAATTTCCAGCGGTAAAAATACGCTCTTGCCGGTTAAAAGCAGAGTTAGAGGTCCCTCTTTAAGAGGCCTGCTTCTCCAGTCCCTGGGGCATCGGCTGTGTAACAGTTCCGACGGCCTCCTCGGTCAAATCCCGGGGGTAAAAAACAGGGACAGTAGCAGGGTAATGAGAAACCCTGGGTCAGGGGAGGTACAAAACCTCCCCCAAAGTTAAATTCATTGAAGCCCCCACTCAGTCGGGTGGGGGGAGGACTCCAGTTGTTCGCAAGAGACCTGGCGGGACACGATCAAGACAGATAGGTGCTCTCCGCAGTAGGTTTGGGATACAGTTTGGAGTTAAAAGACTCTCCTCCTTCCCATTTTTGAGGTCAAACGTGCCAAGGGATCCCCGGAAGAGAGAGTCCCTCCTGTTGGCACTAGAACAACTATTGCTCCAAGGAGTAATTATGGAGGTTCCCCTGGAAGAATGAGGGTTCGGGTTTTACTCAAACCTCTTTACAGTCCCGAAGCAAACGCGGACGGGAGGCCCATATTAATTCTAAAAGGGCTATACAAATTCCTGTATATCAGGACTTTCCGATGGAGTCGATCCGATCGGTGGCCACTGCCCTACAAGGGGAGGATTGGTTAGCCACGATCGACATCAAAGATGCTTATTTGCACATTCCCATCTTTCCAGTCCACCAAAAATTTCTACGCTTTGCAGTAGAAGGGCGCCATTTTCAGTTCAGAGCCTTACCCTTCGGTTTGGCCACAGCACCACGAGTGTTTACAAAAATTCTGGCCCTTTATTGGCCAATCTAAGAACACAAGGTGTAATGATAATGGCATATCTGGATGACTTGTTGCTGATAGACCACTCAGTGAAAAAACTAGACGTGGTCGTTCACAAGACGATCAAGTATCTGGAATCTCACGGTTGGATTATCAACCGAGACAAGTCAGCCCTAAAAACCAGTCAAAAGTCTGGAATACTTGGGGCTAAGGTTGGATTCAGGCCAGAGAAAAATATTCTTGCCTCGAGGAAAGGTGTTGTCTTTGAAAGATTTGATCCACTTAGTGGGTACAAAAAAGACAGCCGTCCATACGCCTGTATATGAGGCTGCTGGGAAAAATGGTGGCATCATTCGAAGCAGTACCCTACGGTCAATTCCATTCAAGGAATTTGCAAGGGGCCATACTGTCAGCCTGGAACAAAAAAGTTCAGGCCCTAGACTTACAATGTCCTTGTCCCCTTCCGTTCGCAAGAGCCTCCGTTGGTGGTTGGTTCCCCAGAATCTGGAAAAAAGGAAATCCTTCAGTCCGATTTCTTGGAAGGTGGTCACTACAGATGCCAGCCTTATAGGCTGGGGAGCAGTACTGGAGCAATAGTCTCTCCAGGGCAGATGGTCGGATGCAGAAAAGGCCCTGCCCATCAATCTCTTAGAGATACGAGCAGCCCGGTATGCCCTAGTAGCATGGACATCCAAACTCCAAGGGTCCCCTGTCAGAATTCAATCAGACAATGCCACAGCAGTGGCATATATCAATCATCAGGGGGGCACCAGGAGTCGTGCAGCCCAGAGGGAAGTAAATTACATCCTGAAATGGGCAGAAAAATATGTCCCAGCCATATCTGCGGTATTCATTCCAGGAGTGGAGAATTGGAAGGCGGACTTTCTAAGTCGCCAGCAATTAGGCCCAGAGGAAGGGTCCCTTCACCCCGAGGTTTTCTGGACAATATGTCAGTGGTGGGGAACATCGGATGTAGATCTTCTAGCATCCAGATTCAACGCAAAGGGGGACAGGTTTGTCTCTCGGACAAGGGATCCCCTAGCTTGCGGCTCGGATGCCCTAGTGTTCCCTTGGGATCAGTTCAAGCTGATATAGGCATTCACACCGCCAATGGTTACCTCGATTACTCCGCAGAATCAGGGTAGAAAAGAAACCAGTGATTCCGGTGGCTCCAGCGTGGCCCCGAAGAGCGTGGTACGCGGAGATTGTAAAATTTCAGTGGGGAGTCCTTGGACTCTCCCACGTCGTCCGGCTTTCGCAAGGACCGATATACCACCCTTCCTTACCAGCCCTAGGTTTGACGGCCTGGCTATTGAAGCCCACATTCTAAAAAAGAGAGGGCTCTCTAATGCTGTGGTATCTACCATGATCAATGCCAGGAAGCCGGTATCCAGGCAGATCTACTATAGAATCTGGAAGGCGTACATCGCGTGGTGTGAGGCCAAGAAATGGCATCCACATAAGTACGTAATAGGTAGGATTCTGGACTTCCTACAGTGGGCTGTAGATAGGAAGCTTGCCTTGAGTACTATCAAGGGTCAGATTTCGGCCTTGTCAATATTTTTTCAAAGGCCCTTGGCTTCGCATTCACTAGTCAAAGCCTTTATACAAGGAGTGATGCGTATTAGGCCTCCGGTTAATATTCCCATATGTTCATGGGATCTAAACTTGGTTCTGTCGGTTCTACAGAAACAACCATTTGAACCATTACAGCATATTTCCTTGGTGCTTCTCACCAGGAAATTGATTTTTCTAGTAGCCATTTGTTCGGCTAAAAGAGTATCGGAATTAGCAGCTATGTCCTGTAGGGAGCCATATCTGGTTATCCATAAGGACAGAGTAGTGTTACGTCCTCATCCAGCCTTTCTTCCTAAGGTGGTATCGAGGTTTCATTTGAACCAAGATGTGGTTCTTCCTTCTTTTTTTCCCCAAACCTACTTCGGTAGAGGAAAAGTTATTGCATTCTTTGGATGTAGTAAGAGCAGTTAAAGCTTATCTAAAAGCCACTGCTCAGATTCGCAGAACGGATACTTTGTTTATTCTGCCGGAAGGCCCCAGAAAGGGTCAGGCAGCGTCAAAGTCTACTTTAGCCAAGTGGATTCGACAGGTCATTATGCAAGCTTATGGCTTGAGAAGGAGACCGCCTCCGTTCAAAGTTAGAGCGCACTCCACGAGAGCAGTTGGAACTTCATGGGCAGTGCATCACCAGGCCTCCCTGGCTCAAATCTGTAAGGCCGCAACATGGTCTTCGGTACACACGTTTACTAGGTCCTACCAGGTGGACGTTAGAAGTCAGGAGGATGTCGCCTTTGGGCGCAGTGTGTTGCAGGCCGCAAAAGATCCTCATGTCTGATAGCGCTCAGCTTATATATGGTGTATCCCCCCCCTCATTTGGCATTGCTTTAGGACATCCCATTAGTAATGACTATGTCGCTCTGTGTCCCGTGATGTACGAGAAAGAAAATAGGATTTTTATAACAGCTTACCTGTAAAATCCTTTTCTTGGAGTACATCACGGGACACAGAGCTCCCGCCCCTCTTTGGGGACACTTATTGCTTTGCTACAAAACTGAGGTGCTCCCGGATGGGAGGGGCTTATATAGGGGAGGGTACTTCCGGTTTTGGAAGTTGCCAGTGCCAGCACCTGACGGTAACTATATAACCCATTAGTAATGACTATGTCGCTCTGTGTCCCGTGATGTACTCCAAGAAAAGGATTTTACAGGTAAGCTGTTATAAAAATCCTATTTTTTAAAACCGAGTACAAGTACCGATACTTTTTTTCAAGTACTCACCGATACCGATTACCGATACTTTTTTTTAATGTCATGTGACGCACTGATAGATGGCACTGGCTGATGGGCACTAAAAAGGTGGCACTGACTGATGGCTGGGACTGATGGCTGGCAGTGGCACTGATGGATGGGCACTGATAGGTTGCATGCACTGATAGGTGGCACGCACTGATAGCTGGCATTGAAAGATGGCACTGATAGGTGGCACGCATGGATGGCTGGCACTGAAAGATGGCACTGATAGGTGGCATGCACTGAAAGATGGCACTGATAGGTGGCATGCACTGATAGCTGGCACTGATAGGTGGCACGCACTGATAGCTGGCACTGATAGGTGGCACGCACTGATAGGTGGCACACACTGAAGGGTGGTACTGATAGGTGGCACGCACTGATGGCTGGCACTGAAAGATGGCACAGATATGTGGCAATGATGGGCACAGATGAAGTGGCACTTAAAGGGCTGCACTGATGTGTGACACAGATAGGCGGCAATGATGGGCACAGAT
Organism: Rana muscosa; assembly: GCA_029206835.1. Taxonomy (NCBI): domain Eukaryota; kingdom Metazoa; phylum Chordata; class Amphibia; order Anura; family Ranidae; genus Rana; species Rana muscosa. Next base: position 1,107,873,498 of record CM055122.1, on the reverse strand, counting down.
GAAGTGGCACTTATAAGGCTACACTGATGTGTGACACTGATAGGCGACAATGATGGACACAGATAGGCGGCACTGATGAGGGGGGGCATTGATATAAGGGGGGCTGTGAGCTAATGGTTGGATACCACACATTAAATCAGCAGTCAGTACCCCCTCTTAGAGACCCTTATTAGCTCAAATCCCCCCCTTCCTTTGAGACTTCCAGAGATCAGAGAGCCCCCCCCTCCCCCCCTTATAACAGCGGGCCCTGCCCTCTTTAAGACATCATTTATGTCTTACCAGCAGGACTCGGGAGCCACTGCAAGGAGGGAAGTGTGAAAGTCGAGCTGGGGGGAGGGGGGCAGAGCTGCTCTTGGGCTCCTCACACTATGCACAGTGTGTATGTGAACAGATCTGGCAGGTTATTACTCACATGCACACTGTCCCCCCCCCCCCCCCCGCAGCGCCGACAGCACTTTCTTCTCCTCTCCTATCCCGCCTCCCGAACGTCTGAATGATGTCACGGCGGGGCCAGCACTAGAAGCCATCTGTCGGCGGAGCTCATTCCGCCTTACAGGGAAGAGAATATGCCGGGTGCAGGAGGAGTGCACTCAGCATACCGCAGCCATCTCTGTACGTCAGTGATTTTACCTGCGCGCCCGCTGACTTCATGTTGTACGCCGCCTCTCTCTCTCTCCCATCCCAGGTATCGGATCAGGCATCGGGAGCATTTGCGCGAGTACAAGTACTCGCGCAAATGCTCGGTATCGGTCCCGATACCGATACTAGTATCGGTATCGGGACAACCCTAATAATAATTATTTATTTAAAAAAGGAACAAAATTGGCCACTCACATGTTGTAAGAAGAAAAGCGCCTGTAATACCACTAAGCTGTCAGCAAATGGTGATCCTGTAAGACCCAGGAATTGAGGCATCTGCCAGCAACAAGGCACTCTATAGCAGGGCAACTGATATGACAGTGTGGGAACAAGCCTAGTGACTTCAGGCGCTGAGGGGCGTGAATGGGGCGTGGCTACATGTTTCGAGGTGTAACACCTCTTTCTCAAGCTTCCCGGGGTCTAAAGTCATAAGGCTCGGCACCACACTGGCAGATCGGTTGCCTTGGAGCTGACGGATGCCTCCATTTCTCAGACTGGGCTCTGTGTAAATGTTACAGGATTACAATCTGTTGACAACAGTGGTATTATAGGCTCTTTTCTTCTTACAACATGGAAGTGGCCAATTTTGTTTCTTTTTTAATTTTTTTTTATTATACTGCTCTTAGATCATGCCCTCTGGTGTTCTTTTATCTTATTACAGATTTTACTTCTAACTGGAAGCTGCACTGCAAGTCTGTGTGAAGCCAGCTGATTTAACCTCCAACGTGCCTATTGTGAATTCAATGAACTTTCAGCTGGGACCTTGCTAATTTAGAGTAGTGGTTACTCTTGTGTTATAACTGTTTTCTTTGCTTACAAATATAGATAAACTAAGATATACTGTATAATATATATATATATATATATATATATATATATATATATATATATATATACATATTACATAAAAAAACACTTGTTACTTGTATGTAATGTCTAATATGTCTAATATCCTACTATGTATTTAGATGGAGATACAAAAATTAAGATTGTACTGTGATCCAGAGCAGAGTGAACGAGAGACAGCCTGTGAAATCTACACCGTGGTAGGTCTTAGAAAGAAAATCTTATAGACTAATGACTACTGTATATGAAAGCAGCATATTACATTACTTTAGTTTTTTTCTGATAAAATATAAATTTTCTAAAATTCCACAGTTTAATCATAACATTGTAACAATTCAAATAACAAACTCAGAAACTCAGAAACCCTCTTAGTTGAAATATTAAAGTTTCTTACTTTTGTTTTCATTACAGAATGATCCAAGGGTAAGTAGAGAGTATATTTTATTAATACAATTTGCATTATTTTTCTAGGCAGCATATATTTTCTTGTATTATATACTATGTATGCCAACCTAGTAAAAGTCTATATGAATGATATACATTCTTTTTTATGCATATTATACTTTTACTCATGAAATATAATCACACTAATATACATGAAATATAATGTGAAATATATGTGTGTGGATATATTTTACAATTTATAGTGTCCCCTTGAGCGGGTACCGTCCCTTTCTTGCCAATGTCCTGAAGGTCAGCCTGGGTCTCCTGGAGTACCAGGACCAGAAGTAAGTGTGATTTTCTGTTACTATGTGAAATAATTTTCAAATTTTGGCTATTTAAATCCAACCGTACATATGGATCTAATTGTTTGGAAGCCATCTACTACGGTTCTTCTTCTTTACACAACATGCACATCTACTGTTCAAATGTTGCGAAGTATGATCTGCCCTGCCCTGCTGTAGCATATTATTTAATTTACTGTTAATTAGTCATTTTATTTCATATCAAATTCCCACTTTTTTCATGAGCCAAGGTGATATAATCCTCATTTGGCCCTCTACAGATATCTCTGCTGTATCTGTGAAGGGAATTTTATTTTTAGCTAATGTTGGAGGTGCTGCAAGAGCTGGAGAAGACTGAGAGGTCTTGGCTTGGGGGGGCCTTAAACAAAGCCAACAATTTTTTTCTAAATTGTATCAGATTTATGTGAGCTAAAGAAAGTCAAAGTTTATTAAAGGAGAAGTACAGCCAAAACTTGTTTGGCTGTACTTCTCATGTGGATCACAGCAGTGCAGTTTGTTCTGCAATTCTGTGACCCATTTTCAGCAGACTGAAGCCCATTGTCGGTTGACGTCACAGAGCTAGTCGGAATCCACTGACATGCCTGGACCAGCACCCTGCTCAACCTATCAGCAAGAGGCTGAGAGCCTAAGCCGGCCACTTCCTGCCCCCTCCATAGTTCAGCATTCCAGTGAGTGCGGGGGGGGGCAGAGCAGAGAGCTGATGACTCACAGTCACCAGCTCTCTGCTCATGGAGCTGTGAGAACCGAGTGAATGGCAGTGTTTGATTTCTTGGTTCTCAGTGTTAGAGTCAGTAGGGGACAGATGCAGCAGATCGATGCTGCATCCAGCTTGGTAAGCATGATTAAAAACAAAATTTATTCCCATACTTCTGTTTTAAGTTGATTGGTGGGCATTATAAAAGGTACATGTTTTGTAAAGAACATGGATTAACACTCTTTTTAATCTCTTCCAGCATCATCTTCCTTTGCAAGCTCTCCACATTTGGCAAAGGAAGTCAATGCTGAAAGCAGGTAGCCATATAAGGCCCACCATGAGTCATTGGCAGCTCTGATTATTGTCTGAAAGTTGAATTATCTCCACTCAGGGCCACTAGCCCAACATACTTGATTAGTAGCCCAATCCTTCTCTATCTAAGAATAACTGACATGCAAGCCAAATAATTACAGTTAATTAGGCCTATACAGAACTAAAATAATCGAATAGGTAAAAGTGAGACAGACAGGTTTGGTCAAAACCCATTTACAGGCTTGAAAATGGCAATCAGGCTGTGAAATGTGCAGTAACCCCTATCAACTGATCAGTTATTAGGTGATTTCTTATCAGTTGCTATAGATTATTGAAACGAATAAATCACCACTGCTCTTTTCACAGCCTTGCTGAATAAGCTTTTAAAGCCTCCAGCTTTAAAAAAAAAAAATTTAAAGTCAGCAGCTACACCGTAGCTGCTGACTTTTAATAAGCACACTTACCTGTCCAAGGTGCCCGTGATGTCGGCCACCCGAGGCCGATCCGTTGATCATGGCAGGTCCCGGCGCCGCCATCCTCTCTAAGGGAAACAGGCAGTGGAGCCTTGCGGCTTCACTGCCCGTTTCCTACTGCGCATGCGCGAGTCGCGTGCCGTTTTGTGAATGGGCACACCGCGGACGAGGAAGTGGCAGATTAGGAAGATCTGCCTAGTAACAGCCATTTCTGGTAAGTATAAAAAAAAATTTGGAGCCTTTTTGGCAATTTTTTTTTTTTTTTTTTTTTAGGGTGGACCTCCGCTTTAATGTCTCCATATTTAAAACTCTCTTCCAATAGTTATGTGGGTCAACATAATTCTGGCTCCTAAAATAATAAAATATTACATTTCCCTATTTTTCCCTCTTTACCAAGCGTAAAATGGTTCTTGATAGCAGGTAGTTTCCAGACAAAGCCTTACCCTCTAAACACATAATGGTATAAAGATGTCATCAAAGATATAAGTACAACATTGTTGGGGCCCCCATTCAGCTAATTGCTCTACAATTTATTTTAGACTTCCATTAAAAAATTCTTCTTATAGGGCAGTGAAGGACGTATAGGAGAGCGAGGTGCCCCAGGAGCTGATGGGAAACCTGTAAGTAATTTAAATGTTCATCTGATTTTATTAAACGTGTATTCATTTGCATATTAATACAGAATTTTCCCATCCTGAAGCATCATAAACAATTAAAATCATTTTCAATTATTGAAACAGGATTATGTAAATTGATATCTGTTTCTCTTTTTCAAATATGTTAAATCTTTGGTTATTGTTTACCCACACTTAAACAAAACACACATTAAAAAAAACTTTTAAATTATGGTTTTCATTCCTTTGCCTGATGTGCTGAATTAAAGCAGATCATTCATTTTCAATGGAACGGCAGCACACCTAATACTAAGAAAATGATAACCTTTATTTGAATGGGTGTGGGTGCATTGCCAACTGTTATAATAAAGTGTCTACTGATTAGGGATGAGCTTCGTGTTCGAGTCGAACATACGTTCGACTCGAACATCGGCTGTTCGATCGTTCGACGAAGATCGAACGATTTGGGCCGTTCGCGCCAAATTCGAGTGACGCGAACGGCCCACAATGCACTACGCCATCGCAGTGTCATCCAGGCGCTGTGATTGGCCAAGCATGCACTGTGACCCCGCATGCTTGGCCAATCACAGCGCCGGCAGCGAGGAGAGCAATGATTGGCCACAGGCAGGATGCCTGTGGCCAATTATTGCTGAGGGGGTTTAGTACACGCCCCACACTATAAAAGGCCGCCAGCGCGGCGGCCTTGTGTAGTGTGTTCCGGAGTAGGGAATGAGAAGCATAGGCAGGGACAGTGTCATTATTTTTCCTTTACATAATCCTGGATTCCTTGTGTTTAGGGACAGATAAGGATAGGTAGGGAGAGTGTCAGTGACAGTGTGCTATTCTGTGCTAATCCTTGTTTGTAGGGACAGAGAGGTACAGTGAGGGAAAGTGTCAGTGTGCTATTCTGTTCTGAACCAATCTTGCTGAACCATATTTTCAATCCTTGAGTTTAGGGACAGAGAGGTACAGTGAGGGAAAGTGTCAGTGTGCTATTTTGTGCTAAATCTTGTTTGTAGGGACAGAGAGGTACAGTGAGGGAAAGTGTCAGTGTGCTATTTTGTGCTAAATCTTGTTTGTAGGGACAGAGAGGTGCAGTGAGGGAAAGTGTCAGTGTGCTATTCTGTTCTAAACCAATTTTGCTGTTCCATATTTTCAATCCTTGAGTTTAGGGACAGAGAAGGACACTCGTAGAAATTATCAGTGTGCTATTCTGTGCTAAATCTTGTTTGTAGGGAGGGACAGAGTAGGACAGTGAGGGAAAGTGTCAGTGTGCTATTCTGTTCTAAAACTATTTTGCTGAACCATATTTTCAATCCTTGAGTTGAGGGACAGAGAGGTACAGTGAGGGAAACTGACAGTGTGCTATTCTGTTCTACACCAATTTTGCTGTTCCATATTTTCAATCCTTGAGTTGAGGGACAGAGAGGTACAGTGAGTGAAACTGACAGTGTGCTATTCTGTTCTAAACCAAATTTGCTGTTCCATATTTTCAATCCTTGAGTTGAGGGACAGAGAGGTACAGTGAGTGAAACTGACAGTGTGCTATTCTGTTCTAAACCAATTTTGCTGTTCCATATTTTCAATCCTTGAGTTGAGGGACAGAGAGGTACAGTGAGTGAAACTGACAGTGTGCTATTCTTTTCTAAACCAATTTTGCTGTTCCATATTTTCAATCCTTGAGTTGAGGGACAGAGAGGTACAGTGAGTGAAACTGACAGTGTGCTGTTCTGTTCTAAACCAAATTTGCTGTTCCATATTTTCAATCCTTGAGTTGAGGGACAGAGAGGTACAGTGAGGGAAAGTGTCAGTGTGCTATTCTGTTCTAAAACTATTTTGCTGAACCATATTTTCAATCCTTGAGTTGAGGGACAGAGAGGTACAGTGAGTGAAACTGACAGTGTGCTATTCTGTTCTAAACCAATTTTGCTGTTCCATATTTTCAATCCTTGAGTTGAGGGACAGAGAGGTACAGTGAGTGAAACTGACAGTGTGCTATTCTGTTCTAAACCAATTTTGCTGTTCCATATTTTCAATCCTTGAGTTTAGGGACAGAGAAGGACACTCGTAGAAATTATCAGTGTGCTATTCTGTGCTAAATCTTGTTTGTAGGGAGGGACAGAGTAGGACAGTGAGGGAAAGTGTCAGTGTGCTATTCTGTTCTAAAACTATTTTGCTGAACCATATTTTCAATCCTTGTGTTTAGGGAAAGAGAAGGATAGGCAGGGGACAGTGTCAGTGTCATTGTTGCTAAGCCTCCTGCACAGTATACACCTGAAGGTAGCCCTTATTGCTGTTTTTCCCATCTCCCTGCAGGCCATCCATTAAAATGTCTGGAAGGCAACCAAGGAGAGGCAGACAGTCAGGAGGCAAAAAAAGAGGGCAAGCAGGCTCTGTGTCTGGGGGCAACAGTGCTGGTCATGTACGCGGTGCATTTTCATCAGCACATGGCCATGGGACACGCTTGTCCTTGTTTTCGGCAGCTGGACATGTTGAGCCACATCATGCCGAAGACTTGGTAGAGTGGATGACCAAGCCCACCTCATCCTCCTCATCCTCTCTCACCCAGGCTCAGGGTACTGGCAAAGCAGCTGCCAAAGCGTCCTCTTCTCTGGTATCATTATCTTCATTAGTCAATCCTTCCCTAGACCCACCATGCCCTCCTCCTGAGGAGTCCCCCGAACTGTTTGAGCACAGTGTTGGGTACATGCTCCAGGAGGATGCCCAGCGTTTGGAAGGATCTGATGATGATACCCAGCTAGAGGAAGGCAGCAGCGTGAGAGCAGAGAGAGGGGATGCTCAAGAAGGACACCAATGTGGCAGTCATGCTCCAGCAGCTGCAGCATATTGCCAGATTGGCTCCAGTGATGAGGAGGGAGGGGATGATGAGGTCACTGACTCCACGTGGGTGCCTAATAGGAGAGAGGAGGAGGAGGAGGATGAGGAGGAGGCACATCTCCAATGAGGCAGGATGCCCTTGAGTGGCCAGCGCATGGGCAGCACACCGACGGAATCACACCGCAGAGCTCCGCCTGTGCAGGGCGCTGCCTCTGCCCGTCATGCAAAAAGTTCTTTGGTGTGGGCCTTTTTTGAGGCGAGTGCATCAGATCGCACAGCTGCTGTTTGCAACATATGTCTCAAGCGTATATCGCGTGGCCAAAACATCAGCCGCTTGGGCACCACATGCTTGATCAGACATATGTTGACCTGCCATGCAGCTCGTTGGCAAGCCTACCTTAAAGACCCACACCAAAGAACAAAGCTGACCTCTTCTTGCACCGCATCAGCTGGGATCTCCAACCCCACTATACCTTCACTCCTCTCTGAAACCTGCTCTGAGAGGAATGAAGGTGTAGAATTAGGTGTGTCACAGGCAAGTACTTGCGGGCACTCTGCTAGCAGTACACCAACGTCCGATTCTAGCAGGCAAATTTCCCTGCCCCAGCTGCTGGACCGTCGAAAGAAGTTCACTCCCAGCCATCCACATGCCCAGCGGTTGAATGCTAGCTTGGCTAAATTGCTAGCGCTTCAACTGCTGCCTTTTCAGTTGGTAGACTCGGCCCCCTTCCGTGAGTTTGTGCAATGTGCGGTTCCTCAGTGGCAGGTTCCCAAACGACACTTTTTCGCACGGAAGGCTATTCCGGCTCTCTACAGGCATGTGGAAGGCAATGTCTTGGCCTCGCTGGACAGGGCGGTCAGCGGTAAGGTGCATATTACCGCTGACTCATGGTCCAGCAGGCATGGACAGGGACGTTACCTTTCTTTCACGGCCCATTGGGTCACTCTTTTGGCAGCTGGGAAGGATGCAGGACAAGGTGCAGTAGTGTTGGAGGTTGTTCCACCGCCACGCCTCCAAAATGCTATTACTGGTTGTGACACACCTCTCTCCTCCACCCCCTCCTCTTCTTCTTCCTCCATGGCCTCTTCCTGTGGTTTGTCCTCGGAACCAGCGGTGCTCCGTAGGCGTTCAAGGGGCTACGCAAGTACGCAGGCAAAAAGATGCCATGCCGTGCTTGCGCTGGTGTGTTTGGGGGACAGGAGCCACACTGGGGCAGAGGTCCTGTCTGCTCTGCAGGGGCAGGCCGAGAGGTGGTTGACGCCACGCCAGCTTAAGCCAGGAATGGTGGTTTGCGACAATGGCACCAACCTCCTCTCCGCCCTCCGACAGGGACAACTGACCCATGTGCCCTGTATGGCTCACGTCCTTAACCTGGTGGTGCAGCGGTTCTTGGGCAGGTACCCGGGCTTACAGGATGTCCTGAGGCAGGCCAGGAAAGTCTGTGTGCATTTCCGCAGATCTTATAATGCCAGTGCTCGCCTGGCTGAGCTTCAAAAGGAGTTGAACCTGCCCAAGAACCACCTTATATGTGACATGCCCACCAGGTGAAACTCAACGTTGGCCATGCTGCAGCGGCTGCACACGCAGCAGAGGGCCATCAATGAGTACCTGTGCGACTACGGCACCAGGACAGGGTCAGGGGAGCTCGGGTTTTTTTCACCACGCCAGTGGGGCATGATCAGGGATGCATGCACTGTCCTGGCACCATTTGAGGAGGCCACGAGGATGGTGAGCAGTGACAGTGCATGCATCAGTGACACTGTACCTCTTGTCCACCTGTTGGAGCACACGCTGCGTGGAATAATGGACAGGGCACTTGAGGCAGAACAGAGGCAGGAAGAGGAGGACTTCCTTGCCTCTCAAGGCCCCCTTTACCCAGACAGTGTTCCTTCTGTCCCACCCATCGCACAGGAAAAGGAGGAGGAGGAGGAGGAGGATTGTGTCAGCATGGAGGTGGAGGCTGGCACTCAGCATCATCAGCAGCAGTCTTTTAGGGATGATTTACAGTCCCAAGAAACCAGTGGACTTGTACGTGGCTGGGAGGAGGTGGCTGCGGATCATGTCGTCCTTAGTGACCCAGAGGACTCCGGACTGAATGCCTCAGCTAACCTACGCTGCATGGCCTCCCTGATCCTGCAAAGTCTGCGGAAGGATCCTCGTATTCTTCGGATCAAGGAGAGGGACCATTACTGGCTGGCCACTCTCCTTGATCCACGGTACAAGGGTAAGGTTGCGGACCTTATGTTACCGTCGCAGAGGGAGCAGAGGATGAGACAACTCCGGGAGGCCTTGCAGAAAGGTCTGTGCAACGCGTTCCCAGAGACTGGGAGGTTACAAACTCCTGGTCCTGGACAACGAGTTGCTGAGGCTTCGGGCAGTCAAAGAAGGAGCGGTGGGGAAGGTGGCCGTCTGACCGATGCGTTCAGACAATTCTTTAGTCCGCAGCCCTAAAGTATGATCGGTTCCAGCAACCATCGCCAGCGTCTGATATACATGGTGCAGGAATACCTAGGGGCAAGGTCAGACTTGGACACCTTCCCCACCGAAAATCCTCTGGCTTACTGGGTCTTGAGGATGGATCACTGGCCAGAGCTTGCACAGTATGCAATTGAGCTACTGGCCTGTCCTGCATCCAGCGTTCTTTCAGAACGCACATTCAGTGCTGCTGGAGGATTTGTCACGGATCACAGGGTGTGCCTGTCCACCGACTCGGTTGATCGACTGACTTTCATCAAGATGAACCAGTCTTGGATCACCACCAGCTACCACACACCTGATGCTGATATAACAGACTAATTGATTTTAAAATGTCACATCCCTTCAAGACTGATGCTGATGCTGAGTGCCTGTGCTGTTATGTTGACTGGCTATCCTCCTCCTCCTCCTCAATGATCCGATTAATGATGATAGCTTGGAAGATCATTTTGGTTTATGGGTGCCGCCACCAGTGGCTAAGGCCCAATTTTTCAGCCCCTGTTTAACAGGGGTGTGTAATTACAATTTTTGATGCAATACTTTGCAACAGGGCTCATTGCTGTGCTCCAAGTACAGTATCTGTGAGGGGTTGCAGTGTTGTGCCACCAGTGCCTAAGGCCCAATTTTTCAGCCCCTGTTCAACAGGGGCATGCAATTATAATTATTGATCTAATAATTCACAGCAGGGCCCATTGCTGCGCCCACCAAGAGTAACTGTCAGGCCTTACAGTGTTGTGTCAACACCACCACCACCACCACCACCACCACCAAAGGCCCAATTTTTCAGCCCCTGTTCAACAGGGGCATGCAATTATAATTATTGATCTAATAATTCACAGCAGGGCCCATTGCTGCGCCCACCAAGAGTAACTGTCAGGCCTTACAGTGTTGTGGCACCAGCACCACCATCAAAGGCCCAATTTTTACTACCACTGTTCAACAATTATATGTTATTACAATTCCTGATATAATAGTTGACAGCAGGGCGTTCCAGCACCCACCAAGAGTAACTGTGAGTGCTTACAGTGTTGTGCCAACACCAACACCTAAGGGGCCAATTTCTGCAGAGTATATACGGCAGGTCCCTACTTTCAAACATCCAACTTACAAACGACTACTACTTGCAAACGGAAGAAGACAACAGGAAGTGAGAGGAAATCTACCCCTTGGAAGGAAAATTCTCTCCTGTAAGAATTAATATGGGAGAAAGGTGTCTCCTCTCTACTGATGCTTTATCACCAATCCTTGTTTCAATAAAAACACCACATTTCAAAAACAGTTGTCATTGGGACGCAAAGTGAGGTGAAATGTTCTGAACAGGGGCACAGACAGCAAAAAAAATGTGACAGGGGTGATAACCGTTCCCTATGTTTTACAAAAAACTAAAAAAAAGGAATTTGCCATGGAGCTCCACTTAAACAATGCAGCTGTTCAAAATTATAAACAGATTCTACATAAGAACAAACCTACAGTCCCTGTCTTGTATGCACCGCCTGTATACGGCTGTTCAGAGTATATAGGTTCTTTTTTATTTTGTGTGCGGGGTTCCCCTTAATATCCATACAAGACCCAAAGGGGCTGGTAATGGGCTGGGGTAGGGGGGGGGGTTGATGGGGTAGCTATGCCATTTTTCCTAAAGATTTTCATCCATATTACCGGGACCACACATTGCATTAAAGCCGCAAGCAGTTTTAAATGACTTTTTTCCCTTTAGAAATGTTATTTTGTGCAGGGACAGTTCTAAACACGGGAAACATGTGGCACTTCACAGGCATACTTTAGACACCCCCCAGGTACAATATTTAAAGGAATATTTGACTTTTTTTTTTCACTTTATGCATCATTAAAATGACTGCTCCCGGAAAACGTCCGTTTTTAAAACTTCTTTTTGCATTGATACATGTCCCTTGGTGCAGAAGCCGGGTTCCCAAACTCTGTTTCGGACAATAACATGGATAATAGTCGTTATAATTAGCACTTTAGAATCCGAACGTTCGCATCCATTGTATTTAATAGGGTTCTAATGTTCGTGCAAACTTTCGGTCCGTTCGCGGGTTCTGGTGCGAACCGAACCCGGGGGTGTTCGGCTCATCACTACTACTGATGCTAGCATTTTCCTCATCCTCAATAGGGAAGCATTGATGATGTGACTCCCAATATGAACAATGAATGAACAACTTCACCCATCTCACAGATGCCAGGCGTGTACAATGCTCTATGCAGGGGCAGCAGTCAGTGGTACCCAAAATGTTGCTAGTAAAAAGGGACCTGAGTTTTTTGGGCAGAAGGAAAAAGGTTTCTCCGACCCCAAAAAAAAAGACTTTGAGCCGAGTACTAGCAATTTTGTTTTTGTTTTTCAGGGTAAAGTTTCACAAAGAAGATTTTGGGGGTGATTTACTAAAACTGGGGAAAGCAAAATCTGGTGCAGCTCTGTGTAGAAACCAATTAGCTTCCAGGATTTTCTGTCAAAGCCTAACTAAACAAGCTGAAATTAGAAGCTGATTGGCTACCATGTACAGCTGCACCAGATTTTGCATTATCCAGTTTTAGTAAATCAACCCCTTTTCTCCATCAGCCTATATCACATACTTTAACCAGCTGGTGACTATGGGATTGATTTACTAAAACTAGAGAATGCAACATCTGGTGCAACTGTGCATGGTAGCCAATCACATTCTAACTTCAATTGGTTCAATTAAGTTTTAACAAAAAAACAAAAAAACAACCTGATTGGTTTCTGTGCAGAGCTGCACCCGATTTTGCACTCTCCAGTTCTAGTAAATCAACCCCAATGTATTGTTGCTAGCAGTTACTTTTTCATTGTGTTACCTATTATTTTTTCAATACATGTACTTTTACATTTAGAAACTTGTAAAGGGTATGTGCTCAATGTTTTTCAGGGACTGCCAGGACCTCCAGGACCACCTGGAATACCAGGCACTTCAGGACAAAAGGTTTGTTTTGGAGAATATGCATATTACTGTTGTTAATTGGGTTGGATTGTGAGGATAAAAAGTATCATAACTGCATGGAGCGGGTAAAAGAAAACTTTATGATTCTGTATCTGTGTCTTCATTGGACTGGCAAGGAATGCATGGCAAGTACAGTTGGTTTTAGTTATCAACTAGTGTAGGAATAAGAGTAACCCATACAACCCTTCTATTTCACCTTCATAACTAAATAAGCCACTAGGAGTAAAGTGTGTTGAACATGTTTCATCTGATCAACAGGTAATAAATAGGTTTATTGTCTGTTTGTTTATTTTCTGTCTGATTCAGGGACCACAAGGACTGCCTGGGCTTCAAGGTGATTCAGGCCCCCCTGGAATTCAGGTATAATTTTGTGTCATTCTAACATAGGACATGATCAGCCTTAGGCTGTCCATAGATGGATTTTTTCTGATCAGCCAGCGGGCAGATTTAAAATAAATGGATTTCCCCATCCACACAAGCGAGGTGGATGAAGGAAACCTCCCCAATGTGCTATTGTATTCTGACAGTGGGGACTCCTCCACTATCAGAATACACTGGTCAATGCTGCAGCCGATTGGCTACATATGCTGATCGAATTAAAAATTTCCAACATTCCCTTTTGAGAGAAATCGATTATTAGATTGACTTCTGGAGCAGGAACGGAAATACAGGTGGAACTCAAAAAATGTGAATATCGTGCAAAAGTTCATTTATTTCACTAATGCAACTTTAAAAGGTGAAACTAATGTAGCGCTACCCCCAGTTAAGAGAGCCGCTGGATTTTGTTCTTCGGGCCCTGTGTGCAGCACCACCAACCCCCAGTAATCTTACTCGACCCACTCTGGCACAGCTAGTCTAGGGGTTATATTTGTATCGCATTCAATAGTATTGCAAGGAATAATCTCTTAGCAGTAAGACAACACACTGAGGCGAGAGATTAAATATAACAGTTTACTCTTATCTCAAAGGTAGCATAGGCAGAACACAACACATGTAATTGGCTTGCAGAGCCCTGCAGAAATCAATACAGCACACAATAATGGCGCTGCGCGGTACTTCACCACGCGTAGCTATTATGGTATGCGTGCCCTATGGTGCACTAAACAATATCTTAACTTCCCACCCCGGTCAGGCCAGACATGGAGTAAATCTCAGTCACCTCCTATAGGGATTTCTTTGCATGCCAGCTTTCGGTGGTGCACTTGATGAATAGTACTTTGTAATCCACAACCAGGCAATAACTTGGAACACTATACTGGGGGGGACACTTCAACTCTGTCCTGCTACCGGTCCACCCGGGGAACAGCAGATAAACAAAACTGTGGGCCTATGCAGTCTATAGGCCTAAACACGGCACAGTCTATTGGTCTGGGCAGGTGCCTGCTCACCACTCCGGATGCGATCCCAGTCCGGAACGTCCACCCTGCTGTGTATCCGCACACAGCGTCTGCAACGATCGGGTCCCCGATCCAACTGATGTCCTCACTCGACAAGTCAGGTGCCACCCAGGCTCGGCAGTGGGGTGGAAGGCTCTTTGGAAGTTGCGCAAGGCCCAGGCTTCAGGCCTTGCACTGCAGCAGATCCGCACAGGAAGAAACTCTTGCTTGCAGCACGGTGTCCAAAGAGGCCGAGCTCCGCCTTCCCTCCTCCTTAAATAACCCCCTCCCATGAGTCTCTGCGGTGGCTAACTGCACTCTGGGTGCCGAACGGGGTTCTGGGTAACGTAGTCCCGGGGCCTTAAAGGAGACCCCGCTACACACTCCCCCCACTTAAACTCTTTGGTCCCCAAAGATAACATAAACTTAAATCACAGAACGCACAACATCAATCAAAGTTTCGTATGATGTTGGCAGAGGAAATTCCCACCAAAACCGAGGCGGTGAACTCCCCTGCCCACAGGTCACACTATCAATAGTGTCCTGCCTAACTGTGCCAGAGAGTGAGTTGAGGTTGCCTCCCACCAAATGAACAGTGGGAGGATCAGGGTCTTCCATACTCCTTCTGGCAGTAACTACAGTGTCTTCCGCACTCCTCCCCATCTGTGGGTAAGTTAATCTTCTGGGAGGCTTTATGGCTCTTCGCTTCAAGGTGGTCCCTTTCTTTTAATCTTTGCATTTTCCCTTTTTTCTGTTTTTCTACTTTTTGGGGTGGGTAATGGAGACAGTTTCGGTGTCTGAGGCCGTCCTCCTGGCTTAAGCGGCAGCGCGTGTATCAGGCTATAAGTCTGATCATCTATAGCTTCTACACTTGGATTCTTGAAATGTTCTGAGACTACGTCCTTCCATTCCACTAATGCGTGGGTCAGTAAGGAATTCGTCCTGACATCCACCACCCATGCTTTCTGATACGGTGACAGTGACATCACTAGCTGCTTCACCGCTTCTTCTTGCCAGATCCCTGGAAGTTCTATGACTACTACCCCGGCTGGATCTGTGCCGACCGTTTTACACCACTGTCCTACTTCTAGTGGGTCCATGCTGGTACTTTTGGCGCGTTATGTGCTGAAACAGGATCCCGGACTCGAGAGTCCCCACGTGTAGCACTACCCCCAGTTAAGAGAGCCGCTGGATTTTGTTCTTCGGGCCCTGTGTGCAGCACCACCAACCCCCGGCAATCTTACTCGACCCACTCTGGCACAGCTAGTCTAGGGGTTATATTTGTATCGCATTCAATAGTATTGCAAGAATAATCTCTTAGCAGTAAGACAACACACTGAGGCGAGAGATTAAATATAACAGTTTACTCTTATCTCAAAGGTAGCATAGGCAGAACACAACACATGCAATTGGCTTGCAGAGCCCTGCAGAAATCAATACAGCACACAATAATGGCGCTGCGCGGTACTTCACCACGCGTAGCTAGTATGGTATGCGCACCCTATGGCGCACTAAACAATATCTTAACTTCCCACCCCGGTCAGGCCAGACATGGAGTAAATCTCAGTCACCTCCTATAGGGATTTCTTCGCATGCCAGCTTTCGGTGGTGCACTTGATGAATAGTACTTTGTAATCCACAACCAGGCAATAACTTGGAACACTATACTGGGGGGGGGGGACGACACTTCAACTCTGTCCTGCTACCGGTCCCCCCGGGGAACAGCAGATAAACAAAACTGTGGGCCTATGCAGTCTATAGGCCTAAACACGGCACAGTCTATTGGTCTGGGCAGGTGCCCGCTCACCACTCCGGACGCGATCCCAGTCCGGAACGTCCACCCTGCTGTGTATCCGCACACAGCGTCTGCAACGATCGGGTCCCCGATCCAACTGATGTCCTCACTCGACAAGTCAGGTGCCACCCAGGCTCCGCAGTGAGGTGGAAGGCTCTTTGGAAGTTGCGCAAGGCCCAGGCTTTAGGCCTTGCACTGCAGCAGATCCGCACAGGAAGAAACTCTTGCTTGCAGCGCGGTGTCCAAAGAGGCCGAGCTCCGCCTTCCCTCCTCCTTAAATAACCCCCTCCCATGAGTCTCTGCGGTGGCTAACTGCACTCTGGGTGCCGAATGGGGTTCTGGGTAACGTAGTCCCGGGGCCTTAAAGGAGACCCCCCTACACTAATATATGAGATAGACTCATTACATGCAAAGCAAGTTAGTTCAAGTCGTGATTTGTCATAATTGTGATGATTATGGCTTACAGCTCATGAAAACCCCAAATCCACAATCTCAGAAAATTAGAATATTGTGAAAAGGTGCAATATTCTAGGCTCAAAGTGTCCCACTCTAATCAGCTAATTAAGCCATAACACCTGCAAAGGGTTCCTGAGCCTTCAAATGGTCTCTCAGTCTAGTTCAGTAGGAATCACAATCATGAGAAAGACTGCTGACCTGACAGTTGTGCAGAAAACCATCATTGACACCCTCCATAGGGAGGGAAAGCCTCAAAAGGTAATTGCAAAAGAAGTTGGATGTTCCCAAAGTGCTGTATCAAAGCACATTAATAGAAAGTTATGTGGAAGGGAAAAGTGTGGAAGAAAAAGGTGCAAAAGCAGCAGGGATGACTGCAGCCTGGAGAGGATTGTCAGGAAAAGGCCATTCAAAAGTGTTGGGGACTTTCACAAGGAGTGGACTGAGGCTGGAGTCAGTGCATTAAGAGCCACCACACACAGACGGATCCTGGACATGGGCATCAAATGTAGTATTCCTCTTGTCAAGCCACTCCATAACAACAAACAACATCAGAAGCGTCTTACCTGGGCTAAAGAAAAACAGACCTGGTCTGTTGCTCAGTGGTCCAAAGTCCTCTTTTCTGATGAGAGCAAATTTTGCATCTCATTTGGAAACCAAGGACCCAGAGTATGGAGGAAGAATGGAGAAGCACACACTGCAAGATGCTTGAAGTCCAGTGTGAAGTTTCCACAGTCTGTGTTGATTTGGGGAGCCATGTCATCTGCTGGTGTTGGTCCACTGTGCTTCATTAAGTCCAGGGTCAACGCAGCCGTCTACCAGGAGATTTTGGAGCACTTAATGATTCCTTCCGCAGACGAGCTCTATGGGGAGGTTGACTTCATTTTCCAGCAGGACTTGGCACCTGCCCACACTGCCAAAAGCACCAAAACCTGGTTCAATGACCGTGGGATTACTGTGCTTGATTGGCCAGAAAACTCGCCTGACCTGAACCCCATAGAGAATCTATGGGGTATTGCCAAGAGAAAGATGAGAGACATGAGACCGAACAATGCAGAAGAGCTGAAGACTGCTATTGAAGCATCCTGGTCTTCCATAACACCTCAGCAGTGCCACAGGCTGATAGCTTCCATGACACGCCGCATTGAGGCAGTAATTGCTGCAAAAGGGGCCCAAACCAACTACTGAGTACATATGCATGCTTATACTTTTCAGAGGTCCGATATTGTTCTATGTACAATCCTTGTTTTATTGATGGCATGTAATATTCTAATTTTCCGAGATTGTGGATTTGGGGTTTTCATGAGCTGTAAGCCATAATCATCACAATTATGACAAATCACGGCTTGAACGATCTTGCTTTTCATGTAATGAGTCTATCTCATATATTATTTTCACCTTTTACCTGTTGCATTAGTGAAATAAATTAACTTTTGCACGATATTCAAATTTTTTCGAGTTTCACCTGTAGATGGATCAAAATTTTCAATCTATCTGTAGTCAGCCTTAATTCATTAAAGAGTTCCTTTACTCAATCACAGTTTCGAAAAAGGGAAACAATTGCAGACAGAAATATGAATGTGCCCATTGCTGGTTTGTTACCTAGTGAGTCACTGGCCAAACCTGCAAACCAGGAGTTTTACTACTTAAATGCATGATCGGTCAGCAACAGGTCAGCAAATCACTGTGAAGTGAAGCAAGAATAAGGATGACCATCTTTAAGTCTTCACTTTTTAAAGGGAGTCGGCAATGAGATCTTCCGTGTCTCTTCCTTCCCACTTTCCTCCTACTTGCAGTAACCCTTAGAAACCAGTTTAAATTCACTTGCTAATGTCAGACATGTGCCAGATGGATTCTGACTATTTGCTGTGGGTTACTGAAGATAAAGCTGACCTTTCAGTAACTACAAGTCTATATAAAGATCTATTTTACATGTCAAAAATTGTGAAATGTTTCTAAATTTTTTGTACTGTTTATAATAAAAAGCAAGCCTTGAATTCCAGGAAAACGATTTACCTAGGCTAGGAAGTGCAATATGGGTTACAACAACTTTGTAGCAAGTCACAAGGTGAAAGGCATCAGCATGTTTGCCTGGGGCAATATGTGTCAACAAGCCAAGAGCTACAGAGGCACCAGGATTTATATGATTGTGTCATTTCCGAGTTAGCATCTAAGATCAGGAAATTGAAGTAGATACAGACCCTGGACAAAGCAAATGAAGCAGGACCAAAAATGATACAGACAACAAGATTTACATTATTATGTTATGTTGAGCCAGGGCCTCAGTTCAAACAAAAAGTACATACAGACCTTGGATGATGCCTGAACAAAGGCGGCATCAACATTCTAGAGAAAAAAGGTGAAAGTAATGCCAAAACCTGTGCAGGCACCAGGATGTACATAATTATGTCGTCTAGATGCCAGCATTTTAGTCCAGGAACAGAAAGTAGTGGCAAATCTCCGAAGATGGTTAAATAAAGATGGGACTAACCTTCTTGAGAGAAAAGCACATGAAGGCAATGTAAGAGAGAAGCATGTGAAGACAGTTAAGGCAATAAATACTCCTAAGAGGTCTCTTTATTATTATTTTAATTTTTTAACCCAAGATTTACGCATTTTTAACCCAGGATTCACACATCTATCTAATTTAATTTTGAATGAAAACTTTGCTTTAAGACACTAAGGAGCATATTTATCAATGTTTTTACTCAACATTTACACACTTTTTAAATTGAATCCTGGGTGTACATATGTGAATCTTGGGGTAAAACAATGATAAATAGATGCCTAAATATTTATTAAATAAGACTGATGGCTAGAAAATTAATATGTCAAAATAAAAATCGTCTTTGTTTACATTCCTAGTGTAGCGGGTATGTACTATTTAAAGGGAGCATCTGGGTGGTAGCATGACCCAGATGCACTATTTGGAAGAATAGGGCTGTATTCTGTTCGGGTGAGGACATCAGTGGTGCACAGTTCCCTGCGGCTCAGTAGGTGGCGCTGTCACTCTGAGCCGGGGTTGAACCACTACTGCAGTGCCGTACCCTTTGTGACCTCTTGCGGCAGCTGTACTGCGGGGCGGGGAACCCACTTTGCTTGCTGGGAGAGGGTATAAAGGGGGCGGACATCTTCACCACGAGGTCCGAGTCCCAGACACCTTCAGCCTGAGGGCTGATGTCCGTGGTCGGTGTTCAGGCGCCCTTGGCCTGTACACGTGGAGTTTGTGGTCTATCACAGACACCTTCAGTCTGGGGTAAGGTACTCAACCGGAGGCCTGGGGCCCAGTATGTTCCGCTGGGTCCCGCGAGGGAGGGATCGTCCTAAGGTGCCCCTGGTGTTGGGCATCTGAATCCGGGGCGTAAAGGACCGGAGAGGTGACCCTTCGTGAAGCTGGTGCAGCTTATTGCCAGTGTCGGGTGGACCTCCGGAGACCGCTTGGATGAATATCTTTCTCCAACAAGGGCCTATTCATAAAGGAAGGTAGTTCATGTTCTGTGACCGGTGGCAGAGACCTGCTATTAGGCCTGTGGCAGGGGCCTCAACAGTTCACCCGGTCGGTGGCAGCGACCAAACTCACAGTCGGTGGCAGCGACTGTGCGCCAAGCCTATTCGCCAAAGAAGGAATAGGAGCGTTAATTGTGCCTGGGCCTACTCGTATCCACACCCTGTTTGTTCGTTTGAAAGTTCAACTGATATTGTTCATATGTGAAGAAGAATAAAGGAGTGTTGGACTTTTTATGGTGTGGGGCTCTATTACTGACAGTCAAACTTGCCCTCTGCAGGAGGGCCAGAGGCTCCATCCAGAACACAGACCCGAAGGTAAAATAGTGTTGGCCTTCACCTCTACACCCTAGAGGACAGGGGCCGTAGTGAACCTCATCCTCCTCCCGCATACCCCTAGACAAGCAAGCCACTTTATTTACAAGGGGTTGGGGGGTGAGGCCGCTACACCATGTTTAGCCATCAGTGATTTATTCTAGTTTTTGCAAATCAACCATACAATTTTACCATTGTTCCTAGTACTTTATTATGAATCTATGTATCCTGTTTGTTTTCCCAGGGTCTGCCTGGAATAAATGGTGTCCCTGGACCAATAGGACCTAAGGTAAACCCAGTGAACAAAATCTTTTATTTTAAATATTTGTAATCAAAACTGCTAAGGCCCCATGCACACGAGACGCCGGTGCAAACTCTGCTGAACACACGTTTTTAAAGGCTGAAACCGGCGTTTTGAAGCGCCCGTTTTGCCACGATTGCAGCCGCATTTAGCAGCATTTTACTGCGTTTTATCGCGTTTGCGTCTATAAGCGTTTAGTTAAAAAACATCATAAGACCCTCCCTAACAGTATTATTTAACCATTTCAGCCATTTTGTGAGACCAGAGTGAGTAGCAGCAGCTGAGAGAGCAGCAGTGTACTTTTATTTAGCGTATCACTTGCCACATCACCTGCCACAAGCTGTGGATTGTCCACTTGCCACGTCACCTGCCACGTCACCTGGCCACGTCACCTGCCACAAGTTGTGAATTGTCCACTTGCCACGTCACCTGCCACGTCACCTGCCACGTCACCTGGCCACGTCACCTGCCATGTCACCTGCCACAAGTTGTGGATTGTCCACCTGCCAGGTCACCTGGCCACGTCACCTGACCACGTCACCTGGCCACGTCACTTGGCCATGTCATTTGGCCATGTCACCTGGCCACGTCACCTGGCCACGTCACCTGCCACGTCACCTGCCACAAGTTGTGAATTGTCCACTTGCCACGTTACCTGCCACAAGTTGTGGATTGTCCACTGGCCACGTTACCTGCCACAAGTTGTGGATTGTCCACTGGCCACGTCACCTGCCACGTCACCTGCCACGTCACCTGCCACAAGTTGTGGATTGTCCACAATGCAACGCAAGCAATTACAGTTTTTAAAAAAAAAAATTATGGTTTTTCATCATTTGCCATAATTTGAGATTTCTAATGTAAAAAAATGGGTCACCTTTAAAAACGCTTATAAACGAAAACGAGGTAAAACGCTGGTACCGCGTTTGGCCACGTTTAGCAGTGTTTTGCGTCTGAAACGTGGAAAACATTTGCGTCTGAACCCATTTTTTTGCTTCTGGAAAAACGAGGTTAAACGCAACTGCATATAAACGGCAATAAACGAGACAGTGTGCATGGACACATAGGATAACATTGAATGGATTCAGAGGCAGTTGAAAAAAAGTGTACAACTGCCTCTGAATGTGCGTTTAACAGCGTCTCGTGTGCATGGGGCCTAAAACTACTGCATTGAGAATTAGTGGGGCTTTTACCTGGATACTTGTCTTGCAATAGGTAATCATTATCTTCAGTATTTTCCTTTGTCAGTTACTTTTCAGAAACAGAACTGTTGCCATGATTTAAATAAGATATTACCTGAGATGTTCCCAATACATTTTCACACTATATAAAGTGCCTTGAAAACGAATTCATACCCTTTAAAATTTTCCACATTTTGTCATGCTACAACCAAAAACATAAATGTATTTTATTGGGATTTTATGTGATAGACCAACACAAAGTGGCACATAATTGTGAAGTGGAGGAAAATGACAAATGATTTTCAGAATTTTTTACAAATAAATATGTGAAAAGTGTGGCGTGCATTTGTATTCAGCCCCCCTGAGCCAATACTTTGTAGAACCACCTTTCACTGCAATTACAGCTGCAAGTCTTTTTGGGTATGTCTCTACCAGCTTTGCACATCTAGAGAGGGAAATTTTTGCCCATTCTTCTTTGCAAAATAGCTCAAGCTCTGTCAGATTGGATGGAGAGTGTCTACGAACAGCAATTTTCAAGATTTTGCCACAGATTCTCAATTGGATTTAGGTCTGGACTTTGACTGGGTCATTTTAACACATGAATATGCTTTAATCTAATCCATTCCATTGTAGCTCTGGCTATAAGTTTAGGGTCGTTGTGCTGCTGGAAGGTGAACCTCCTCCCCAGTCTCAAGTCTTTTGCAGACTCTAACAGGTTTTCTTCTAAGATTGCCCTGTATTTGGTTCTATTCATTTTCCCATCAACTCTGACCAGCTTTCCTGTCCCTGCTGAAGAAAAGCATCCCACAACATGATGCTGTTACCCCCATAATTCAGGGTGGGGATGGTGTGTTCAGGGTGATGTGCAGTGTTAGTTTTCCACCACACATAGCGCTTTGCTTTTAGTAAAATTTTGGTCTCATCATCATTGCAAGCCCCCCTCACCATCATTGCAAGCCCCCCCCTCACCATCATTGCAAGCCCCCCTCACCATCATTTCAAGCCCCCCTCACCATCATTGCAAGCCCCCCTCGCCATCATTTCAAGCCCCCCCACCATCATTGCAAGCCCCCCTCACCATAATTTTAAGCCCCCCCTCACCATCATTTCAAGCCATCATTGCAAGCCCCCCTCACCATCATTGCAAGCCACCCCTCACCATCAATGCAAGCCCCCCTCACAGTCTTACTGTGCCAAACAATGTCTCACCAGTCAGTGTGTGTGCACATCGGGCATCTCCTGCTGCTGTGTCACGGCTCACTGTGAAAAGTTTGGGCGCGCTGTGATAAAAGTCCCGCCCTCCTCCTAGACCAGCTCGTGTGATAGACAGAACACTGCCTCTATCACATGAGCTGGTCTAGGAGGAGGGCGGGACTTTTATCATAGCGCGCCCAAACTTTTAACAGTGAGCTCCGTGACACTGCAGTCTCCCGCTGTGTTACAACCGGCCCGCCCCGAGGCCTGGCCTGTCGGGAATCCGGCCCTGGGTGGGGTGGGCCGGATAAATGTCCGCAGCGGGCCCCTGGTTTAGGCCAATATGTATTCTTCTACATATTTTTTACTAGTGTAGCGATACCTTCAACTAAGAAGGCCGCAAGTTTAGTTTGGGCCCTGAAAGCAGCTCTGCCAACCCCCGGCAATGTACTCGACCCCCCTACTGGCACAGTTAGTATTGGCAGCAATCAATATTCTTATACTGTATGAGTAAACCCAGACACCAAGACAATAATGGTTAAAAAGGTATAAGATTTACTTAAGCTTTTGGTAAGAAAGGGGTTTAACAGTGATAACAGTTCACAGATGATAAATTTGCAGAGACCTGCAGATTAACACACTATGCATATAGAATAAACAGTAAAAGTGCGCCACATGGGCGACCGTTAACTAGGCGTCCTATGACGCAGTAACCAAATTAACTAACTAGCTGACCAGGCCTGGCTCAGATATCTACGACTTAGTCTATAGGCGATGATGGTTTTTCTTCACCGGCAGGTCTTTAATGGTGGTGCACATTAACAGAATACCCTTTTTGTAATCCAATAGGAAGGTAGAGATGAAATAAACACTTTGCTATGTAAACTCTGAGTTCAGCTCCGATGAGGTTCTCTAATGAGAGAATCAGAAACAACTTGTGGGCCACGGCAGTCTATAGGCCCATTAGTAACAACAGTATATGGTCTGGGCATACGCCCTCTCACCCATCCGGACGCGGTCCCAGTCCGGGGAAACTTCCACCGACTGTGTCGCACACACACACAGTGTCTCCAGCGATCGGGTCCCCGATCCAACCAAGGCTGTAGGTAAGCGATGTCAGGTGCCACCCAGGCTCGCAGTGGGGTGGAAGGCTCTTTGGTGATGCGCAAGGCCTCATGCTTCAGGCCCTGCACTCCGGCACATCCGCACAGGAGGATCAGTCACAGAAGTCTCGTGTCCCAAAGAGGCCGAGCGCAGCCGCGCCTCCTCCTTATATAACCCCTCCCATGAGTCTCTGCGGTGAAACACTCCGAATGGGGTTCTGGGTAATGTAGTCTCTCTGCATTAAAGGGGAACACCCCGCTACACACTCCCCCCACTTGAACTCTTTGGTCCCCAAAGATAATCCTTTACAAAGACTATGTACAACTCTAAACAATTCTGTAAACGAAGTTGGCATAGGGAATTCCCACCAAAACTGAGGGGTAGAACTCCCTTGCCCACAGGTCACATTATCATGGGTGGCCTGCCTAACTGTGCCAGAGAGTGAGTTTGGGTTGCCCTCCACCAAATGGACAGTGGAGGGATCTGGATTTTCAGCACTTCTCCTAGCAGTAACTACAGAGTCCTCCGAGCTATTCCCCATTTGTGGGTAGGTCAGCTTCTTAGGAGGCCGGATGACTCTTCGAGCCCTTTGCTCTCTTGGGACTTCTGGCTCTGGCGCCACAGGCTCCTCTTCCTCTGAGTAACTATCACGGGCATCTTCCCAGTGATCTGATGAAGGACTAGATGGGATGAACTCTGTGGCCTCTGGGTTCAGTGTCCCATCTGGAGTGTCTTCAGTGGGTGGAAGATCTATAGTAGAAGTTCCTGGAGTTGGTGAAGGCCACAACCAATCAAGTTCTCTTTCTTCATCTTCACTAAGTTGAGAGGCCTCTCCATCTTCAGCTCGAGAGGTCTGCGACCGAGTGTTTGGCCTGGGAGTATCCAGAATAGAGACCGGTTCAGGAGAATCTCTCACGGGAGGTATCCTGACTGCCTCAGCAAGTGGGAGCAGGTGGTTTCGATGCAACGTCTTCAGTGGGCCTACCTTCCCTTCTGGCTTCAACTTGTAGACAGGTAGGCCCGGCAACTTCCTACAGACGACATAGGGTTCAGATCTCCATCTGTCTGCAAGTTTGTGTTTTCCAGGGACCCCCAGATTGCGTAACAGTACTCTATCCCCGGGCTGCAGATCTTGTATCCGGACCTTCAAGTCAAAGTTTCTTTTGTTTCGAGCTCCTCTTTGATCCGAGGCCGCTTGAGCTTGTTCATAGGCCACTTTCAGGCTGTGTCTGAGCCTGTCCACATATCCTTTGTGGGATGTGGCTGAGGAATGGTCCAGAGAAGTGCCAAAGGCCAAGTCCACAGGTAGTCTTGCTTCTCTCCCAAACATAAGTCGATATGGGGAGTAACCTGTAGCATCACTGGTGGTGCAGTTGTAAGCATGTACTATGGCTGCTATGTGTTTGCTCCAATGTTGCTTCTTCTCACTTTCCAGAGTCCCCAACATGTTGAGCAAGGTTCGGTTAAACCTCTCCGGCTAAGCATCTCCCTGTGGGTGGTAAGGTGTAGTTCGAGTCTTCTTGATTCCCAACGAATCTAAGAGCTTCCGGATCAGCCGACTTTCAAAGTCCCTTCCTTGATCTGAATGAAGTCGCTGGGGCAGCCCATAATGGACAAAATACTTCTCCATAAGTATCTTGGCTACAGTGGAAGCCTTCTGGTCTTTGGTTGGAAAAGCTTGGGCATACCGGGCGAAATGATCGGTTATCAGCAGAACATTTCCCAGTCCACTCAGGTCGGGTTCGAGGCAGAGGAAATCAATGCATACCAGATCCATTGGGCCTTGACTTTGTAGATGGCCCATTGGGGCAGCTTGATGAGGTAAAGTCTTCCTCTGGATGCAACGTGCACATGAGTGGCAGTACTCTTCTACTTCTGCCCTCATGCAGGGCCAATAGAACCGACTTCTGACAAGTTGAAAGGTCCTCTCCGCCCCTAGATGGCCGTGATTGTCATGTAGGGCAATCAGAACAGTCTCTCGATGCTTTTCTGGAAGAAACAATTGCCATTTATCTTCCAGGTCATCAGAGGGGCCCCTTCGGTAGACCACTCCCTGATGCACCTGTAACCTGTCCCACTCTTTCCTCAATAGACGGGCTTCCTTTGAGGAGTGACTCAGGAGTTTGTTTGAATCCTGATTCTCCAGGGCTTCCAGAACCAATTTCCCCATGGGATCTTCTAATTGGTCACACCTTAGCTCCTTCTTGGACAACTTTGGCAGATGGTCTTCCCCCAGCTGAGTTATTCCACAGTATTGTTTGGGGACTCCTACCATGGTAACTCCTATCTCTTCCGCCCTTGAGCCCCCTCTGGCTTGTAATTCAGCCCCTTGACAAAGGGCCCGCACCCCATCAGGTGCCACTTGAGTCCAGTCTTCCATGTCACTGTTGGGACCATGAGATCTTCTGGATAAAGCGTCTGCATCTCTATTCCCAATCCCTGGCCTGTACTTTAGGCTGAAATTGAATCCAGACAATGCGGCCAGCCACCTGTGTCCAGTGGCGTCCAGCTTTGCTGCAGTAAATAGATAGGTCAGGGGGTTGTTGTCGGTCTTCACAGTGAACTCCGCCCCATAAAGGTAGTCTTTGAGCTTGTCTACTACCGCCCACTTAAGGGCCAGGAACTCCAGCTTGTGAGTGGGATAGTTTTTCTCAGAGGGGGTCAGGCTCCTGCTCACGTAGGCAACAGGCCGTAGTTGCCCTTCGTGCTCTTGATAAAGTACTCCTCCCAGACCGTCATGACTAGCATCTACGTGTAGTTCATAGGGTTTGGTTGGATCTGCGTAGGCCAAGACTGGAGCAGTGGTTAGGCTCTTCTTCAACGCCTGGAAGGCGTCTTCACATTTCTGGTTCCACTGATCTTTGACTGACTCTCCCGGCTTCCTGGGCCCTGAGTCGTCCTCTTCTCCCTCAGTCTTGAGCAGTTCATTCAATGGTCTAGCAATTCGGGCGAATCCCTCCACAAACCTCCTGTAATAGGAGCAGAACCCTAAGAAGGATCTGAGTTCTGTTACTGTGGTGGGTCGTGGCCAGGAGGTAACTGCCTCCAATTTCTCAGGGTCTGTGGCCACCCCTTCTTCAGACACTATGTGCCCCAGGTAGTTCACAGAAGACTGGTAGAACCGACACTTCTCAGGCGAAAGTTTGAGTCCCTCCTCACTGAGTCTCCTCAAGACTTTTTCCAGCCTCTCCTCGTGTTCCTCCAGGGTTCTTCCAAAGACAATGACATCGTCCAGATATACAAGGACTTCAATAAGGTTCATGTCTTCTACAGTCTTCTCCATGAGACGTTGGAAAGTAGCTGGGGCTCCAGACAGACCTTGGGGCATCCGGTTGAATTCAAAGAACCCCACTGGGGTTATGAAAGCTGTCTTCTCCTTGTCTTCTGGGTGCATAGGGATCTGATAGTACCCACTCTTGAGATCCATAACGCTGAACCACTTGGCTCCAGACAAGCTCTGTAGGGCATCCTCTATCCTTGGAGTGGTGTACTGGTCGGGTATGGTTCTCCTGTTAAGAGTCCTGTAGTCGATACAGAGCCTCAATGATCCATTCTTCTTCCTGACCACCACTATCGGGGAGGCATAAGGGCTTCTGGACTCCCGTATCACACCAGTCCTTTTTAGTTCTGCAAGTTGTTCCCTTAGATCCTCGAGATCCGGTAGTGGGACCCGCCTGACTCTCTCTCTGAAGGGCTTATCTTCTTGGAGGCGGATCCGATGGGTGGCACTCCTTGCACACCCCACATCGAACTCATCTTTGGAGAAAATCTTCTCCCATCTGGTCAACTGGGCCTTGGCTCTCTCCTTCCAAGCCCTGGGCAGATTCGGGTTTTCCATGGATAGCTACTCCCAAGCATCTCCTTCTTTGCCCGCCCCCTTTACTTCTGACAAGTTGACAGAGGCCGCAGGGCTCACCTGACCCAGCAGCATCCTGGCTGGGATTTCCATGGGGCCATCTGTATTGTTCCTAACACTCACTGGAACTCTACCATGGGCCTTCTTCAGGGCCTTCAGCGGAATCACTTCTGGTATCACTTCCAGACCGGGGGACTCTTCCCTTGGGTCGGACTCCAACATGACAAAGGGTCCAGGCTGCTCCCAAGTAAGCTTCACAGTGGCTCTGAGACAGGTTACTTCGCCGGGCTGCAACACTATCCCTTCTCTTCCAAGTCTCCACATCTTCCCTATCCCCTCTCCAGGGGTCTTTTGCTCTAGGACCAGCCGTTGGTAAGCCGTCTTCAGCATGGGGTGGATCTTGGTGGCCGCTGACCCCTTCTCTTTCACTAGAGGGGTCAGAAGTCTTCGGAACAGGTCCGTGTTCGTCCCTATTATAAGGGAATTCTTGTTGGCTCCTGGCGGCCGAGGGCACACAACCGCTAGGATGTCAAACACTTCGGCTTTTCCAGCCACAGATGGGTCAAAGATCATCTTGACAGGCAGATAGCCATTGTAGGGGAAATTCTGGGTTCCAATCCCACATATTTCTAGTCCCTCTATCTTCTGGATGGGCAAGTGACTCAAGTGCTTATCGTAGAAATCTCGGTATAGCAGGGTCACTTGTGCCCCAGTATCCAAGATGGCTCTGGTGTAGACTCCCTCCACTTGAATGGACACTAAAGGAGATGGGCCTACCAGCTTCTCCGGATATGGCCTGGCGGGGGTCGCCTTCTTTTGACCCTTTCCTTTCGGACTCTCTCTCATCCACTTCCCTTTGGACTTCAATCTTTCTTGAGCCTGGTATGCATTAATTTCCCTCCTCTCGATGGGTGTACAGACCCGCTGAGGGATACTATTATTTTTCTTAGGTGTGCACCCCCTCTGGGGAGTGCTGTGCCTCTTCTGAGAGGTCTTGCCCCCTTTTTCTGGGGTGCATCTCTGTTGAGGAATGTTGTGTTTCCTCCGAGGTGTTTTATCTCCTCTTTCCTTCTGCTTCGCTTTCAGCTTGGAGCTCACTGAAGGTGATGGGCACCCGGTTGACTCCTTCACCGGGGCCCTCTGGAGTTTCCCGCTGGCTTGCGGTTGTCTAGCTTCTTCTTTTTGGGACTGGAACAGGTGGCTGCAACATGGCCAATTCCTCCACAGTTAAAGCAGACTATATCTCCCCATTCCTGTAAAGATGCGGGTGCCGAAGCAATTGGGAATAGTTCCTTCCGTGGTACCTCTCTCTTGGGACCCTCTGTGTCTTTTGCCATCAGAGAGGTCAACATTTCTAACACCTTGGACATTTGTGCTTTTAAAGTGTCTATCTCTGAGTCTCTTTCAGGGGTCATCACTGGATTGACTAGCACCTGTGCGGGGACAACATTTGCCTTAGTCATTTGCTGGTCCTGTTGTAGCGCTTCCTCATCTCTGATGATTTTTATCAAGTCAGCATAAGTCAGCAACGTTCCTCCTCCCAAGGTTTTCAGGTGCAGCCAGACTGGATCCGAGCGTAACGCTCCCTTTAAGACCTGCTTCATTCTTGCCGCATCTGTATCTTGGGGCTTCATTCCCTTCTTCAACACAATTTTGCACAGCAACCTGTTTAGTCTCCTAACATATTCTGACAGTTTCTCCCTTGGCTGTTGGAAAGTATGTTCAAATTGGTATACCATCTCTGTCACCTTTTCCAATTGACCAAACTCTTCCTGTAACATGGCCAGACAGTCTTGAGCCATGCAATCTGCATTCCCAAACCGAAAACTTTTCACTGCTTCTGCTGCTGCGGCTTTGAGGCTTTCTATTACTCGTTGCCTCTTCTGCGCTTCAGGCACCTCTCATGCCTCTACTGCCTGCAATGCCTGCTCCACCCAGGTATCAAAATCTTCTTCCCCTGAAGGGACAGGGAGCTTCCCTGAGAATGTCTTCAGTCTCCGGTAGCTAGTCTCTACATGCACCGTGCTTGTCTTCTGACACTTGATTAGCAGATCCCCTATCGCCTTTATCAATTCTGGTGATATAGCAGTGGCAGGTGCGGGTGTCACCGGGGGCGCCACCCCGTCTCCTTTTACTGGTGAGGTACGGGCTGCAGCTTGCGGTGATCCCATCGGTGATCGTTCCTTCTTTACAGTTACTGCGTGCGCCAACCTATAGCTTCTGTTGTCTGGCGTCCGCACACACTTGCGCTTGCAAGCCTCTGGCATCCCTCCCCAGTACTCCACTAGTGCATACTGATATGAAGTGTCTGGGTCTGACTTTATATCCATCACCCACGGTGTGTGATCTGGGGACACTGACTTCATCAACTCCTCTACCATCTCAGTCTTCCATTCCTCCCCTGGGAGGCTGATGACTATTGAGTTGTTTGGCTCTGCCCTAATGGCTTTGCACCATTCTTCTATCGCTTGTGGATCCATGGGGTCCATGCCGGCACTTCTGACGTTCACCTGCTGTATCAGGATCCCGGACCCGAGCCCCCACGTGTAGCGATACCTTCAACTAAGAAGGCCGCAAGTTTAGTTTGGGCCCTGAAAGCAGCTCCGCCAACCCCCGGCAATGTACTCGACCCCCCTACTGGCACAGTTAGTATTGGCAGCAATCAATATTCTTATACTGTATGAGTAAACCCAGACACCAAGACAATAATGATTAAAAAGGTATAAGATTTACTTAAGCTTTTGGTAAGAAAGGGGTTTAACAGTGATAACAGTTCACAGATGATAAATTTGCAGAGACCTGCAGATTAACACACTATGCATATAGAATGAACAGTAAAAGTGCGCCACATGGGCGACCGTTAACTAGGCGTCCTATGACGCAGTAACCAAATTAACTAACTAGCTGACCAGGCCTGGCTCAGATATCTACGACTTAGTCTATAGGGGATGATGGTTTTTCTTCACCGGCAGGTCTTTAATGGTGGTGCACATTAACAGAATACCCTTTTTGTAATCCAATAGGAAGGTAGAGATGAAATAAACACTTTGCTATGTAAACTCTGAGTTCAGCTCCGATGAGGTTCTCTAATGAGAGAATCAGAAACAACTTGTGGGCCACGGCAGTCTATAGGCCCATTAGTAACAACAGTATATGGTCTGGGCATACGCCCTCTCACCCATCCGGACGCGGTCCCAGTCCGGGGAAACTTCCACCAACTGTGTCGCACACACACGCAGTGTCTCCAGCGATCGGGTCCCCGATCCAACCAAGGCTGTAGGTAAGCGATGTCAGGTGCCACCCAGGCTCGCAGTGGGGTGGAAGGCTCTTTGGTGCTGCGCAAGGCCTCAGGCTTCAGGTCCTGCACTCCGGCACATCCGCACAGGAGGATCAGTCACAGAAGTCTTGTGTCCCAAAGAGGCCGAGCGCAGCCGCGCCTCCTCCTTATATAACCCCTCCCATGAGTCTCTGCGGTGAAACACTCCGAATGGGGTTCTGGGTAATGTAGTCTCTCTGCATTAAAGGGGAACACCCCGCTACACAAGTAATGGCAGCGATCTGCTTTTTGTATTGGGACTGCGATATTGCAGCGGACAGATCAGACACTTTTCACACTATTTTGGGACCATTGACATTTTTACAGCGATCAGAGCTATAAATAGCCTGTATAAATGTCACTGGCAGGGAAGGGGTTAACACTGGGGGGTGATCAAGGGGTTAAATGTGTTTTAATAGGGAGTGATTCTAACTGTGGGGGGGGGGACTGCCTGGGGGAGGAGACTGATTGTTGTTCCTAAGCAGTAGGAACAACAGATCACTCTCCTCACCCCTGATAGAATGGAGATCTGTCTGTTTACATTGACAGATCTCTGTTCTCTCCTTCTCAGGAGCAATCGTTGGTAGCCGCCGGCCATCGCGGCCGCCGGCCACGCGCACAGGCTCCTACGTCACGTGGCTAGCTGTAAGCTAGAATCATCAAAATTAAAAGAAAGAAATGCTTGAAATATATCACTCTGTGTGTAACGCATCTATATAAAAATATATATGAGTGTCGCTTATTGATTTGAATTACTGAAATAAATTAACTTTTTGATGATATTCTAATTTTATCAGATGCACCTGTGTATGAGACATAATTCTTGTCTTCCTTAATATGATTTCTTCTTGTACTGTATGATAGGGTTCAATTGGGCCAGCTGGTCAAGCAGGAAACCCTGGCATTCCTGGAAAGAAGGTAATGGTGACTTGTAATTCCCTCTACTGTCAACTTTGAACAATATAAATGAAGGTAATGCAAGTAAAACAGCATTAAAGAATAAGTGCACTTTCAGAGAACCTCATTTAAAGTCCCAATTTCCCTTCCTATATATACTTTCAGAGAAAGTTTGCCCCTTTAATGCAACCTTATCAATCTCACCCTCTTTCCAAAGATGCATATTTACCTCGATCTGATTGCTAGGATACACAGGGATACAGACTTCTATGGGGCTCTACTGCGCAGGCATGGCCAGTGGCAGGGATATAAACAACCCCCATGCGTGGGGCCATTGTATTGAGGTATTTAGGTCATCCTAAAGGGGCAAACAGGATAAAGTGCACTTATCCTCTAAATTGGTCTATTTATCAGTATTTTCACCTAAGATTCACACAACTTTAACCCGATATTTACCCATTTTCTTTAATGAAATCTTAGATATTGGATGAATTGTGGGTGACAACATTCAAAAAGAGACCCCAAAGTGTAAATCTAATCGTATTTCTTTGAGTTTTTCTAGTTTGGCATAGAAATTTGGGAAGAGACAATTTTCTTGCACTTTCTGTCCTGGTGACAATGGATATACCACAGTAGTGTATAAAATTATATATCAATGCACAAGTTCCATGCTAATGCTTGACCATATTGGTGTACACTACAGCCATATATACGTATATTCATATCCACGGTGTGTATGTGTGTGCTCTGGTTATTTAATTAATTCTGCTAGATGTAACCTCACCTGGAACCACGGATGGACTGGCCATAGGGACTACCGGGAGTTTCCCGGTGGGCCGATGGCTCAGTGGGCCGTTTTAAAAAAAAATTTTTTTTTTTTTTTGTGGGCCGTTTTTTTAGGCAGTTTTGCGGCAGCGGGAGCGTGGCAGCAAACAGCGGCCCTCAAACAAAAAAAAATTAAAATTTTGTGGCCTGTTTTCTTTCTCGTACATCACGGGACACAGAGCGACATAGTCATTACTAATGGGTTATATAGTTACCGTCAGGTGCTGGCACTGGCAACTTCCAAAACCGGAAGTACCCTCCCCTATATAAGCCCCTCCCATCCGGGAGCACCTCAGTTTTTTGCCAGTGTCTAAGGTGTTGGCCAAGAAGAAACATGTGTTTTTCACTGAGCTTGCGTACAGGTTCTTTTGGGCCTCAGTAAGCTATTCCGGATCCGACCAAAAAAGCTTCATAGCTAAACGGTCGGTACCCGGGCCTTGCAGAGAAGAGCAAGGTTCTGCCTGTAATGCTTCTCTTAGGAGAGCTGGACCCTGGGATCCAGAGCTCTGGTCATACCCACGACCAAGATGTTTTCTGTGCAGGGTGCTATACAGGTCCAGGGGAGTGGAATCCTTGGGAACCCGGTCCCTGAAGGTTTGATTACAATGCCTGCCGTGATAGGTGAAGTTTGGGCTTTTGTGGACCAAACAAAGTCCTGCGGCGGGGAACAGGTAAGTGGGGGCCCCCAGGAACTTGGTTCTATTGGGGGACCCCCAAGCCTAATTTGTCTTTCTGTCTGTTACCTAACGGTATTCCCGCTAATATCTGTGCATGCCTGTAACTACTAAAAAAATGTAATAATTTTTAATGGTGGTCAAGAAAAAAAAAAAAAAAGAATGTTTTTTTATATATATGTTTAGTATATTAAACTGCGGTACCTGTGTTTGTCCACTAGAGGCCGCTGTGGAATGTTTTTCTTGTCATATGGACTAGTTTCTTCTCAGAGAACAAAGTCCAGGCAGCTGGTGAGTTCTCCTACAGGAAACTGTTTCCTCTGCCATGTTGCAGTGTTCGTCTATCCCCCGGCCTGCGGCAAAGGGGGCCCTGGCTCCTGTCCCTGGTTTCCATGTTTGAAAATTAGCGCCGAGGCGCACGTGGCCGCGCGCGTGCGCGTGCACGCGCCTCTATATATAGAGGTGGCCGGAAAAAGGGGCGGGGCCTGGGGGATGACGCTCTGTGCGCGCCGCAGCGCTTCTGCGCATGTGCGGGCGTCCCAGCAGGTTTTTAAAAAAGCCACATTATTGCAGTAAGCTGGCTATGAAGTACAGAGACAGAGCTGGCAACATTTAAAGGCATACAGCAAGCGGTTGATACAGGCATCCCCTAGAAAGGCACATTAGTAGACACCAACTGTGATATAGCAGCAATTGTGCTAGACTATTCTCAGTAAAAGTGGTGTATTACGGCTGGAATACCTCAGCTTTAGGCTTAGGAATATGCCGTCCAGTAGCTCCGGAACTGAATCTTCCAGGAAGCGAAGGGGGTCTCATCGGGCTCTGAGGATCTTGGGCATACTCCTGCTGCACCAGTCTCCCCTGAAGTTCAGAGGTAAGTGACCGTAGAGACCCCGCAGGGGTACTTGGTACTGTGGCTGTCCTCAGTCACCTGCTCCTGTGTATGTAACAGAGGAGGTTTTTTCCTCAGCTCTGGGAGGATTAGAGAGAGATTGTCAAAATTTATCGCTGCCTCCCTGTCAGGGAAAGCACGCCCGATCTCCGTCTCCTCCTTCAGAGTGCCTGTTAGCAGAGCAACAGTCCCATACAGGGATCGACCTGCCTGAAGGGGATCAGGATAAGGTTGATTCTGTTATAGAGGAATCAACAGTGGGGGAACCTTTTCTCAGCATCTCAAGCTGAAAGATTATGGGTTCAGTCTCTGACTAACATGGTCCGATCAGCATTTAAAAATGCACCTTGCGGAACCATCAACCACTACTGTATCCTCGTTGGGGTCGCTAGAAGCCCCCAGACTGTTTGTTCTTTTCCACTTCACCCTTTACTGAAAGGGCTCATTTACCAGGATTGGGAACGTCCTGAGAAAATATTTATTCCCCCAAGAGATTTCCGGTGGTCTATCCCATGGAGGATAAGTTCATCAAAAAAAAAAAAAAAAAAATGGAAGGTCCCTACAGTGGACGCAGCCATCTCTTGTATGTATAAATCACTGACATGTCCAGTGGATAATGTCCAAATGTTCAAGAACCCAATAGATAAAAGATTGGAGTCCTTATGAAAATCTGCTTGGTGATACAACCAGCAGTAGCAGCTATTGGGGTCTGCTAAGCAGTGAAGGATCAGTTGAAACAGGTCTTGAGGGACTTGACAGATCAGCAGGCTTTGCCCTAGCTGATCTACCTAGAGCCTTAGGCTTTGCGGTTGACGCCATAGAGGATTCAGTCCATCAGGCCTCCCGCCTTACGCTGTCTATAGTACATATGCGTAGGCTCCTATGGCTCAGAAACTGGTCTGCTGAAGCTCCCTGTAAAGAATGGCTGGTTAGCGTCCCATTTCATGGTGAACGCTTATTCAGGGAAAACCTGGACAAATATATCCAGAAAATTTCCAGCGGTAAAAATACGCTCTTGCCGGTTAAAAGCAGAGTTAGAGGTCCCTCTTTAAGAGGCCTGCTTCTCCAGTCCCTGGGGCATCGGCTGTGTAACAGTTCCGACGGCCTCCTCGGTCAAATCCCGGGGGTAAAAAACAGGGACAGTAGCAGGGTAATGAGAAACCCTGGGTCAGGGGAGGTACAAAACCTCCCCCAAAGTTAAATTCATTGAAGCCCCCACTCAGTCGGGTGGGGGGAGGACTCCAGTTGTTCGCAAAGAGACCTGGCGGGACACGATCAAGACAGATAGGTGCTCTCCGCAGTAGGTTTGGGATACAGTTTGGAGTTAAAAGACTCTCCTCCTTCCCATTTTGAGGTCAAACGTGCCAAGGGATCCCCGGAAGAGAGAGTCCCTCCTGTTGGCACTAGAACAACTATTGCTCCAAGGAGTAATTATGGAGGTTCCCCTGGAAGAATGAGGGTTCGGGTCTTACTCAAACCTCTTTACAGTCCCGAAGCAAACGCGGACGGGAGGCCCATATTAATTCTAAAAGGGCTATACAAATTCCTGTATATCAGGACTTTCCGATGGAGTCGATCCGATCGGTGGCCACTGCCCTACAAGGGGAGGATTGGTTAGCCACGATCGACATCAAAGATGCTTATTTGCACATTCCCATCTTTCCAGTCCACCAAAAATTTCTACGCTTTGCAGTAGAAGGGCGCCATTTTCAGTTCAGAGCCTTACCCTTCGGTTTGGCCACAGCACCAAGAGTGTTCACAAAAATTCTGGCCCTTTATTGGCCAATCTAAGAACACAAGGTGTAATGATAATGGCATATCTGGATGACTTGTTGCTGATAGACCACTCAGTGAAAAAACTAGACGTGGTCGTTCACAAGACGATCAAGTATCTGGAATCTCACGGTTGGATTATCAACCGAGACAAGTCAGCCCTAAAAACCAGTCAAAAGTCTGGAATACTTGGGGCTAAGGTTGGATTCAGGCCAGAGAAAAATATTCTTGCCTCGAGGAAAAGTGTTGTCTTTGAAAGATTTGATCCACTTAGTGGGTACAAAAAAGACAGCCGTCCATACGCCTGTATATGAGGCTGCTGGGAAAAATGGTGGCATCATTCGAAGCAGTACCCTACGGTCAATTCCATTCAAGGAATTTGCAAGGGGCCATACTGTCAGCCTGGAACAAAAAAGTTCAGGCCCTAGACTTACAATGTCCTTGTCCCCTTCCGTTCGCAAGAGCCTCCGTTGGTGGTGGGTTCCCCAGAATCTGGAAAAAAGGAAATCCTTCAGTCCGATTTCTTGGAAGGTGGTCACTACAGATGCCAGCCTTATAGGCTGGGGAGCAGTACTGGAGCAATAGTCTCTCCAGGGCAGATGGTCGGATGCAGAAAAGGCCCTGCCCATCAATCTCTTAGAGATACGAGCAGCCCGGTATGCCCTAGTAGCATGGACATCCAAACTCCAAGGGTCCCCTGTCAGAATTCAATCAGACAATGCCACAGCAGTGGCATATATCAATCATCAGGGGGGCACCAGGAGTCGTGCAGCCCAGAGGGAAGTAAATTACATCCTGAAATGGGCAGGAAAAATATGTCCCAGCCATATCTGCGGTATTCATTCCAGGAGTGGAGAATTGGAAGGCGGACTTTCTAAGTCGCCAGCAATTAGGCCCAGAGGAAGGGTCCCTTCACCCCGAGGTTTTCTGGACAATATGTCAGCGGTGGGGAACATCGGATGTAGATCTTCTAGCATCCAGATTCAACGCAAAGGGGGATAGGTTTGTCTCTCGGACAAGGGATCCCCTAGCTTGCGGCTCGGATGCCCTAGTGTTCCCTGGGGATCAGTTCAAGCTGATATATGCATTCACACCGCCACAATGGTTACCTCGATTACTCCGCAGAATCAGGGTAGAAAAGAAACCAGTGATTCCGGTGGCTCCAGCGTGGCCCCGAAGAGCGTGGTACGCGGAGATTGTAAAATTTCAGTGGGGAGTCCTTGGACTCTCCCACGTCGTCCGGCTTTCGCAAGGACCGATATACCACCCTTCCTTACCAGCCCTAGGTTTGACGGCCTGGCTATTGAAGCCCACATTCTAAAAAAGAGAGGGCTCTCTAATGCTGTGGTATCTACCATGATCAATGCCAGGAAGCCGGTATCCAGGCAGATCTACTATAAAATCTGGAAGGCGTACATCGCGTGGTGTGAGGCCAAGAAATGGCATCCACATAAGTACGTAATAGGTAGGATTCTGGACTTCCTACAGTGGGCTGTAGATAGGAAGCTTGCCTTGAGTACTATCAAGGGTCAGATTTCGGCCTTGTCAATATTTTTTCAAAGGCCCTTGGCTTCGCATTCACTAGTCAAAGCCTTTATACAAGGAGTGATGCGTATTAGGCCTCCGGTTAATATTCCCATATGTTCATGGGATCTAAACTTGGTTCTGTCGGTTCTACAGAAACAACCATTTGAACCATTACAGCATATTTCCTTGGTGCTTCTCACCAGGAAATTGATTTTTCTAGTAGCCATTTGTTCGGCTAAAAGAGTATCGGGATTAGCAGCTATGTCCTGTAAGGAGCCATATCTGGTTATCCATAAGGACAGAGTAGTGTTACGTCCTCATCCAGCCTTTCTTCCTAAGGTGGTATCGAGGTTTCATTTGAACCAAGATGTGGTTCTTCCTTCTTTTTTCCCCAAACCTACTTCGGTAGAGGAAAAGTTATTGCATTCTTTGGATGTAGTAAGAGCAGTTAAAGCTTATCTAAAAGCCACTGCTCAGATTCGCAGAACGGATACTTTGGTTATTCTGCCGGAAGGCCCCAGAAAGGGTCAGGCAGCGTCAAAATCTACTTTAGCCAAGTGGATTCGACAGGTCATAATACAAGCCTATGGCTTGAGAAGGAGACCGCCTCCGTTCAAAGTTAGAGCGCACTCCACGAGAGCAGTTGGAACTTCATGGGCAGTGCATCACCAGGCCTCCCTGGCTCAAACCTGTAAGGCCGCAACAGGGTCTTCAGTACACACGTTTACTAGGTTCTACCAGGTGGACGTTAGAAGTCAGGAGGATGTCGCCTTTGGGCGCAGTGTGTTGCAGGCCGCAAAAGATCCTCATGTCTGATAGCGCTCAGCTTATATATGGTGTATCCCCCCCCCTCATTTGGCATTGCTTTAGGACATCCCATTAGTAATGACTATGTCGCTCTGTGTCCCGTGATGTACGAGAAAGAAAATAGGATTTTTATAACAGCTTACCTGTAAAATCCTTTTCTTGGAGTACATCACGGGACACAGAGCTCCCGCCCCTCTTTGGGGACACTTATTGCTTTGCTACAAAACTGAGGTGCTCCCGGATGGGAGGGGCTTATATAGGGGAGGGTACTTCCGGTTTTGGAAGTTGCCAGTGCCAGCACCTGACGGTAACTATATAACCCATTAGTAATGACTATGTCGCTCTGTGTCCCGTGATGTACTCCAAGAAAAGGATTTTACAGGTAAGCTGTTATAAAAATCCTATTTTTTTACGCAGTTCAGCGTCAGCAGGAGCATGGCAGCAAACAGCGACGGGGATTCGGGGAAGGTGGCCATCGAGGAGGGCAGTTGGATGTACAATTCCGAGGGAGAAGAGCTCCACCCCCTCCCTGACCACCAAAGAGGTGGACAGTAGCGATCACGGCCACCCCGGCGCTCCCAGAACCTCGATTCCTCCACCTCCTCTCTGCCCCAGGAACCCTGCGGCCTGGGCCGGAGGGCAGGCTGACTGGGAGCCCGGAGGAAGAGAACATGCGCTGCTGTAAGGAGCAGAGCAGCGTGAGCACCCCCCGGATCAAGAGGGAGACTCGGCGCTGCCGCTGATGGCCATCAGGTACCTGGCATCCTACACAAACATGCCAGAACACTGAGACAGCGGGGAGGTGAGCAGAGGAGGGACTGCAGAAAGGGACAGTGCTATGTGGTCTGTCTCAGCCCTCCCCTCTGTCTCTCTGCCCCCTCTGTCTCTCAGTCCCCCCCCTCTGTCTCTCAGTCCCCCCTCATTCAGCCCCCTTCTCTCAGCCCCCCACTATCTCTCAGACCCCTCCTATGTCTCTCAGACCCCCCTCTGTCTCTCAGACCCCCCTCTGTCTCTCAGACCCCCCCTCTGTCTCTCAGACCCCCCCTTTGTCTCTCAGAACCCCCCTCTGTCTCTCAGCTCTCCTCCTCTGTCTCTCAGCTCTCCTCCTCTGTCTCTCAGCTCCCCCCTCTGTCTGTCTCTCAGACCCCTCCACTGTCTCTCAGACCCCTCCACTGTCTCTCAGCCTCCCCTCTGTCTCTCAGCCCCCCTCTGTCTCTCAGCCCCCCCTTTGTCTCTCAGCCCCCCTCTGTCTCTCAGCTCCCCCTGTCTCCCAGCTCCCCCCTGTCTCTCAGCTCCCCCCTGTCTCTCAGCTCCCCCCTGTCTCTCAGCTCCCCCTGTCTCTCAGCTCCCCCTGTCTCTTAGACCCCCCTCTGTCTCTCAGACCCCCCTCTGTCTCTCAGTCCCCCCCTCTGTCTCTCAGTTCCCGTGTCTCTCAGTCCCCCCCTCTTTTATCCCCTCCTCTCTCTCTCAGCTCCCCTCTGTCTCTCAGACCCCTCCTCTGTCTCTCAGCTCGCCTCCACTGTCCCTCAGCTCCCCCCCCACTGTCTCTCAGCTCCCCTCCACTGTCTCTTAGACCCCCCTTTGTCTCTCAGAACCCCCCTCTATTTCTCAGACCCCTCCTCTGTCTCTCAGCTCTCCTCCTCTATCTCTCAGCTCTCCTCCTTGGTCTCAGCTCTCCTCCTCTGTCTCTCAGCTCTCCTCCTCTGTCTCTCAGCTCTCCTCCTCTGTCTCTCAGCTCTCCTCCTCTGTCTCTCAGCTCTCCTCCTCTGTCTCTCAGCTCTCCTCCTCTGTTTCTCAGCTCCCCCCTCTGTCTGTCTCTCAGCTCCCCCCTCTGTCTGTCTCTCAGACCCCTCCACTGTCTCTCAGACCCCTCCACTGTCTCTCAGACCCCTCCACTGTCTCTCAGACCCCTCCACTGTCTCTCAGCCCCCCCTCTGTCTCTCAGCCCCCCTCTGTCTCTCAGCTCCCCCTGTCTCTCAGCTCCCCCCTGTCTCTCAGCTCCCCCCTGTCTCTCAGACCCCCCTCTGTCTCTCAGTTCCCGTGTCTCTCAGTCCCCCCTCTTTTATCCCTCCTCTCTCTCTCTCAGCTCCCCTCTGTCTCTCAGACCCCTCCTCTGTCTCTCAGACCCCTCCTCTGTCTCTCACACCCCTCCTCTGTCTCTCAGCTCCCCTCCACTGTCTCTCAGCTCCCCTCCACTGTCTCTCAGCTCCCCTCCACTGTCTCTCAGCTCCCCTCCACTGTCTCTCAGCTCCCCTCCACTGTCTCTCAGCTCCCTCCTCTGTCTCTCAGCTCCCTCCTCTGTCTCTCAGCTTCCCCCTCTGTCTCTCAGCTTTCCCCTCTGTCTCTCAGCTTCCCCCTCTGTCTCTCAGCTCCCTCCCATTGTCTCTTAGCTCCCTCCCATTGTCTCTCAGACCCATCCTCTGTCTCTCAGACCCCCCTCTGTCTCTCAGACCCCCCTCTGTCTCTCAGTCCCCCCCTCCGTCTCTCAGTTCCCATGTCTCTCAGTTCCCCCCTCTTTTATCCCCTCCTCTCTCAGCTCCCCTCTGTCTCTCAGACCGCCCTCTGTCTCTCAGACCCCTCCTCTGTCTCTCAGATCCCTCCTCTGTCTCTCAGCTTTCCTCCTTTGTCTCTCAGCTCCCCCCTGTCATTCAGACCCCTCCACTGTCATTCAGACCCCTCCACTGTCATTCAGACCCCTCCACTGTCTCTCAGACCCCTCCAGACCCCTCCACTGTCTCTCAGACCCCTCCACTGTCTCTCAGACCCCTCCACTGTCTCTCAGCTCTCCTCCACTGTCTCTCAGCTCTCCTCCACTGTCTCTCAGCTCTCCTCCACTGTCTCTCAGCTCTCCTCCACTGTCTCTCAGCTCTCCTCCACTGTCTCTCAGCTCCCCTCCACTGTCTCTCAGCTCCCCTCTGTCTCTCAGCTTCCCCCTCTGTCTCTCAGCTTCCCCCTCTGTCTCTCAGCTACCCCCTCTGTCTCTCAGCTTCCCCCTCTGTCTCTCAGCTCCCCCTCTGTCTCTCAGCTCCTTACCATTGTCTCTCAGCTCCCTCCCATTGTCTCTCAGCTTCCCCCTCTGTCTCTCAGACCCCTCCTCTGTCTCTCAGACCCCTCCTCTGTCTCTCAGACCCCTCCTCTGTCTCTCAGCCATTAATTTCAATGGGCAGGAGCGGTGTGTACACCGCTCCTCCACCGCCCCAAAGATGCTGCTTGGAGGACTTTCACACTGGGATTGGAGCGGAGGCATTTTTCAGGGGCTTTACAGGCGCTATTTTTAGCCCAAAAGCGCCTGAAAAACGCCTCAGTGTGTAAGGGGTCCTACACTCACCCCCTTTCTTTTACACTCACTCCCTCTCTCTTACACTCACCCCCCTCTCTCACCCACCCCCTCTCATCCCCTTTCCCTTAACCCTCCCTCTCTCTCTCATTCCCTCTCGCTCACCCTCTCATGATATACAATAATGGATGTAGGGGCCGTTTAGTGGGCGTGATTTTTTTTGGGGGGGGTGGGGGGCAGCATTTTATTGAATTAAAGTGGGCCGGTCTGGATGAAGTCCAGGGCCAAATTTTGGTCCCAGTCCAGCCCTGCCTGGACCTATTGACTTCACATATCATGCTCTGTCAAAATGCACTTTTGTCCCTTTAAGTGGACCAAGGATAGCATTTCAAAGTATAACTGATCTTGCTATTTCAGTTCTCCTCCAACTGGCACTCTCCTCCTTCACTCCTCCGCTCAACATCATGTAAAAAATGTACACTTGCATATAACAGGTGCAAGATTGCACCAAATATATACAACCTTATTATGACATATCTATTGTGTGCAATATTGCACATAAATATAAAGAAATATAACCTCTCATATAAATTAATTAATTAAAATTGTGAAAAATCAGAAAAACCTGTCCAAGGTTTTGAGAAAGCACATTTATATTATGTGCAAATGATTTAAAATAAAGAGATTGAGATATATAACATGGGAGTGATTAAATCACCTATTTGGCCGCAGCATCGATTCGATGCTACATCTGTTTTTTGCCACCTCTAAGACCGAGAACTGAGCTATCAAAGACTGCTGATTACTCAGTTCTTGGTCTTCAGTGATCAGAGATCCGGTGACTTTCAACCACTGGCTCTCTGGTCTGCCCTTCCAGTGCTCACTGGAGTGCTGGGCTGTGCAGGGGGAGGGAGCGGCTCACTGAAAGGCTGAGCCAGCTGCTGGTCCAGGCATCTAGGTGGATCCTGACAATAAAGCCGGGATCTCTGCAGATTGTTGACTGGCTCAGTGACATCAGCCGACAGCGGGCTTTAGTCTGCTGTCGATTGAATATGGGTCACAGAAGTATAGA
Organism: Rana muscosa; assembly: GCA_029206835.1. Taxonomy (NCBI): domain Eukaryota; kingdom Metazoa; phylum Chordata; class Amphibia; order Anura; family Ranidae; genus Rana; species Rana muscosa. The sequence goes on along the minus strand of CM055122.1, from coordinate 1,107,830,752 downwards.
ACTCCTGTGACCTACAGCAGAAGTAGGGCCAATCCTGGAACAAACTATACCTGGCTGTGACACCATCAGATCTCATAAAGCACCAGCTCTGGCAATTTTTAGGTGATGCTCCAATGATCCACTAGCTTAGAAAAATCTTACAAAATACTTGACTTCTGAAGCCTCGTACACACGGCCGAGATTCTCGTCGAAAAAAACATGTCGTTTTTTTCGACGAGATTCTTGGACAAGAAACTTGTCCCGGCCGAGTGTACACACGCTCGATTCAAAAAACCCGCGGTTCTTTGAATGGAGCGAACGCGGTGACGTCATCGAATACGACGAGCATGCGCTCGTCACATTCGATGCCGTCGCCGCCATCTTGGTTCACCCTACCTATGCCTAGGAAGCTACCGCGCATGCGGCAAAGTCATTTCGAGCATGCGCGGGCTTCCCGGCGAAAAGGTAAGTGTACACATACACAATTTTTTCGGCGAGAAACAGGCTGACGAGAATCTCGACGAGAAAATAGAGAGCAGGTTCTCTATTTTCTCGTCGAGATTATTGTCGCTTTTCTTGACGAGAAACCATACACACAAACTAATTTCTCGGCAAAAAATCTCTGCCAGCAAGTTTCTTGCTGGTTTTTGCCGAGAAACTCGTTCGTGTGTACGAGGCTTGAGTGTTGAAAACTGACTAAAAGAGCAATAGTGCACTGAAAAACAGGCATCCCAGCCCACTAACATGCTTTTTTTGTCGTGGTCATAGAAAAAAGGTACGCTGACAGCAGAAATTTCTGGACATAGGTAAACTGACACTTTGAGGTTGATTTACTAAAACTGGAGAGTGCAAAATCTGGTGCAGCTCTGCATAGAAACCAATCAGCTTCAGCTTCCAAGTTTTATTGTCAGAACTTACTTGAACAAGCTGAAGTCAGAAGCTGATTTCCTACCATGAGATAAGATAAGATTTTTTTGTCATTGTGGAAACAAATTCACAATGAAATTACATTTCTACTTCACACATTATTCATACATCACAATTTTCAACCATGCATTTACCACACAGGATTCATATATATATATATATATATATATATATATATATATATATATATATATATATATATGTAGCGGGGTCTCCTTTAAGACTCTAGGACTGCATTTCCCAGAACCCCGTTTGGCACCCAGGGTGCAATGCTGCTACCGCAGAGACTTGTGGGTGGAGAGATAAAAGGAGGGGGCGAGGCTAAGCTCGGCCTCTTTGGACACCGCGCGGCTATCAACCGGGCTTCCTGTGCGGATCTGCTGGAGTATCGGGCCTGAAACCTGGGGCCTGGTACCACTTCCAAAGAGCCTTCCACCTTGATGCGAGCCTGGGTGGCATCTGACTTTCTTCAAGTTGCTGACATTCGTCGGATCAGAGACCCGATCGTTCAGATGCTGTGTGCGGAGACACGTTTGGTGGAAGTCCCGGACTGGGATCGAGTCCGGAGTGGTGAGCGAGCACCTGCTCAATCCAATAGGCTGTACTGTTGCTAGGCCTAGAGACTACCTTGGCCCACCGACCTTTATTTGCTATTTCACTGGAGACTAGTAGCGGAACTGAGTGAGTGGTCTCCAGTGAACTGTTCTTTTTGATTGCCTACTCTGTGGATTACAAGTGTTGTTTCCTGTATGTGCACCACCGTTCAAGTTGCATGCGAAGAAAGTGTTATTCTAAGGACTAAGTTAAATCTGTGTCAGGCCTGACCGGGGGGAGAATATTGTTTGGTGCGCCACAGGGCGCATAGATACTAATAGCTGCACGTGGTGTATGACCGCGCTGCGTTATTAGAGTATACTATATCAGAAGCTGCAGGGCTCTGTAAGCAAGTTATGTGTTATGTTTTAACCTATGCCTTTTAACCAAAAGTAAAACAGTTATACTTTACTACTTGCTATCAGTGTGTTATCATTGCACAAAGTGCTTGCCTCTTAATATAGTTGAGGTGTGTGTACAATCAGGTATAGATTGTGATAGATAACACCCCTAGACTAACTGTGCCATAAGTGGGTTGAGTAGATTTCCGGGGGTTGGTGGAGCTGTACGCAGGGCCCCAAAAAATCAAACCAGCGACTCTATTAGCTGGGGGTAGCGCTACACGTGGGGGCTCTGAGTCCGGGATCCTGATACAGCAGGTGAACACGCCAAAAGTACCGGCATGGACCCGTTAGAAATTAAAGCATGGTGCGAAGCAGCTAAGGCAGAACCAGATCAGTCGGTGGTCATCAGCCTCCCAGGAGAGGAATGGTCAACAGAGACAGTAGAGAAACTTGTGGTGTCACTGTCCCCAGATCATACACCGTGGGTGATGGACATGAAGTCAGACCCAAACATCTCGTATCAGTATGCGCTGATAGAATGGTGGGACGGAATGCCGGAGACTTTTAAGTACAAATGTGTGCGGACGCCAGACAATAGAACTCATAAGTTGGCGCACGCAATGACCGTTAAGAAGGAGCCATCCCCAACGGGATCACCGCAAGGGACACCCCGTGTCTCACCTGTAAAGAAAGAGAGGGCGACGCATCCGGCATTAATAAATGCCTTAGGGGATTTGCTAACAAAGTGCCAGAGAACGAACACGGTACATGTCGAGGCTAGCTACCGGAGGCTAAAGACATTCTCAGGGAAGCTTCCTGTCCCTGCAGGGGAAGAAGATTTCGATACCTGGGTTAAGCAGGCATTACTAGCAGTAGAGGCATGGGAGGTGCCTGAAGCACAGAGGAGACAGCGCGTGATAGAAAGTTTGAAAGGCACGGCTGCAGAAGCGGTGAAGAGTTTCCGGTTTGGCAATGCTGATTGCACGGCTCAGGACTGTTTAGCCATGTTGCAGGAGTAGTTCGGTCAGCTAGAGAAGGTGACAGAGCTAGTGTACCAATTCGAACATACTTTCCAACAGCCGAATGAGAAGCTTTCGGAGTATGTGAGAAGACTGAACAAGATGCTTTGCAAAATCCTGTTAAAAAAAGGGATGTTGCCCCAAGACACAGATGCGGCAAGAATGAAGCAGGTGTTAAAGAGGGCGTTGCGCTCGGATCCAGTCTGGCTTCACCTGAAAACCTCGGGAGGGGGGACGTCACTAACTTACTCTGATCTGATAAAAATCATCAGAGATGAGGAGTCACTACAGGTGGATCAACAAGTGATCAAGGCACATACCTCTTCTGCACCAGTGACAGTCAACTCAGTGATGACCAAAGAAAGAGATCCAGAAATAGACGCTTTGAAATCACAGATGTCTCAGGTGTTAGAGATGCTGACCTCTCTGATGGCAAAAGACTCAAGGGTTCCAGAAAAAGAGGGACCAAAGAAGGAGTTGTTCTCGGACGCTTCAGTGCCCACCCCCCTACAAGATTGGGGGGATGTGATCTGTTTTAACTGTGGAGGAATTGGCCATATTGCAGCTGTATGTTCCAGCCCCAAGAAAAAGAAAACCGATAACCGCAAGCCGGCGGGAAACTCCAGAGGGCCCCGGTGAAGGAGTCAACCGGGTGCCCATCATCTTCAGTGTGCTCCTGTCATGGATATGCATTAATGTCTGTCTGCCATCTTACCTTCCTCCTCATGTGTTCATCTAGAGACCAGACCTCCTTCACCTGGCTTCCTTTATAATCTCCTCCCAGCCTGACTCCACCCCAGGCCCTATCACTGAACACTATATTAACCTGTGCACTGCAAGCCTGCTTTGCTGATCAACGTGTTTGTTAGGCATTGTGTGTTTGGGTTCCTGCCTGCCGTGTGCTACGTCTGTCTCTCTGTTACGTTATTGGCTTGTCCCCGACCATCCCTGTCTGCTCGTGACCCTTGACCTTCGGCTCGTTCTTCGTTATCCTTGTCTGCTTGTGGCCCCTGACCTTCGGCTTGTTATTCGGTTCTCTCTATCGTGTGCTGCTGCTTCCCCTTATCCTACGGGGCGTGAGCTAGGAAACTCCAGGGGCCGCGACCTGGTCCCAGCCTGCAGCGTAACATCCTCACCACTAGAGGCCCTGGAGAAGACCAGCTGGGTCTTAGACTCCGCGCCCTGGGGAATCTTGGCTCTCGCTTCCGTTGGGATCCCGGTTGTGCTCCTCTGGTCCCGCTTTCCACAACCACCCAGTTTCCTATCCACAGAAGCCAGCCATAGGGTTCACTACCTCGCGGTGCACTCCTGTCCCCCTACGGTGTGCATCTGTCACCTGGCCACAGGTGACCCTGACAGTTTGATCAGCCATGAACCCGGCTGACATCCCGCTTCCCGCGGATGATCCATTGCAGGGCATAGTTCGCAGACTTGAGACCCAGGAATCAAATCAGACCCAGGTGATGCGATTCCTCCAGGATCTGGCTTCTCGATTCGAGCAGCTTCAGGTCTCCTTGGGAACCCCGAATCCGCAACCCCAAGTACAACCAGCGGCTGTACCTATCGCACCAGTCGCAGCCTCACACTCACTAAGATTGCCAGCTCCGTTCCGTTTCTCTGGGGACTCCAAGGCCTGCAGGGGGTTTCTCAGCCAATGCACTATTCATTTTGAGCTTCAGCCTCAAAGCTTCCTATCTGACCGGGCTAAGGTAGCCTATATCATTTCCCTCCTCTCCGGTGAAGCTTTGGCCTGGGCTGCCCCCCTGTGGGAGAGGAACGATCCAGTGGTTTCCAGTCTGTCCGAATTCTTGAAGCTCTTTCGTAATATCTTCGAAGAGCCGGCTCGGGCTTCTTCAGCGGCTAGTGCTGTCTTACGTCTTCGCCAAGAATCTAGTTCAGTGGGGCAATATGCTCTTCAGTTCCGTATCCACACAGCTGAATTGAGCTGGAATAATGAGGCCCTGGTCGCTACCTTTTTACATGGCCTCTCTGACCGAGTGAAAGACGAATTAGCGGGAAGAGCCATTCCCGTCGGTCTGGACGATGTAATTTCATTATGCAACCAGATCGACATTCGTTTTCAAGAGAGGTCCTTAGAAAAAAGACGCCAGCACTCTCTGGGTCCTAGCCAGTCTGAGCTCCCCTCCCTTCATCCCGTGGAGCATCCTCTACCTGCTGAAGAACCTATGCAGCTGGGCCGGACCAGACTAACCCCCGAAGAACGTGCTAGGCGCAGAACTCTGGGCTTGTGCCTCTATTGTGGGGGCAAGGGTCATTTTCGTGACTCCTGCTCGCTTCGTCCGGGAAACGCTCGGGTCTAATACATTTGGAAGGTGGAGTATTGGACCCAGAAACATCACCTTCTCGCCTGCTCTTGCCGGTGTCCCTTCATGTAGGCACTTCTCCTCAGTCAACCCTTGCATACCTGGATTCCGGGGCTGCCGGCAATTTCATGGATTGGAGAACTGCTTCTTCTATGAAGCTTACCCTTTCACCTCTCACTACCCCATTGGTAGTCTCGGCAATTGATGGCACTGTTCTCCCAGGGGGCCCTATTCGCTTCCAGACGCTACCCATTAGGATGTCGGTAGGGATTCTCCACCAGGAGTGGATATCCTTTCTTATTCTACCCAAGGCCTCTACCCCAGTTGTATTGGGCCTCCCTTGGCTACAGCTCCACTCTCCACATGTGGACTGGGTCTCTGGGCAGATCCTGGCCTGGGGTTCCTCATGTTTCTCGTCGTGTCTTCTCAAGGTGACCCCCAAGGAGAGTCTTCCGGTTGCTGCCACTTCTGTTTCTTCTGATCTTCCCGCCGCATACAGCGATTACCGGGATGTGTTCTGTAAAAAATCAGCTGAGGTGCTTCCTCCCCACAGGTCTTTTGACTGTGCTATTGATCTTGTCCCCGGAGCAACTCTACCCAGGGGTCGTACCTACCCTCTGTCCATCCCAGAGACCCAGGCCATGTCGGAGTATGTAGCAGAGAATCTGGAGAGAGGGTTCATCCGGAAATCCTCATCGCCTGCAGGGGCAGGGTTCTTTTTTGTTGCCAAAAAGGATGGTACCTTAAGACCCTGCATCGATTATCGGGGTTTAAATGCGGTTACTATTAAAAATCGATACCCCTTACCCTTAATATCTGAGCTATTCGATAGGTTGAAGGGTGCCTCCATTTTCACCAAGTTGGATCTCAGAGGCGCGTACAATCTCATTCGAATACGGGAGGGTGACGAATGGAAGACTGCATTTAACACTAGAGACGGGCATTACGAATATCTGGTGATGCCTTTTGGTCTGTGTAATGCTCCAGCCGTGTTTCAAAACTTTGTCAATGAAATCTTCAGAGATCTGCTGTACCAGTTTGTTGTCATCTATCTGGATGACATTCTGATCTTTTCTGAAAATCTGCTCGTCCACAGAAACCATGTCCGCACTGTACTTCAACGTCTTAGAGAGAACAATCTCTATGCCAAGCTGGAGAAATGTTCCTTTGAATGTTCTGAGGTCCTGTTTTTGGGGTGCTTTGTCTCATGTTCGGGGCTTCGTATGGACCCTGGGAAGGTCTTGGCTATCACCAACTGGCCTCTTCCTGCTAGCCTCAAGGCCACACAGCGCTTTCTTGGCTTCACTAATTATTATAGGCAGTTCATAAGGAATTACTCTTCCATTGCCGCGCCTATTATCGCTTTGACCAAGAAGGGTGTGAATGCCAGAGACTGGCCTCCCGAAGCTGTCTCTGCATTTCACAACCTGAAACAGGCCTTTGTTTCTGGCCCCCTCTTGAGGAGACCAAATCCTGGGAATGCATTTTTTATTGAAGTGGACGCTTCCTCAATGGGGGTGGGAGCTGTGCTTCTTCAAATCTTTGAGAAGAGACGCCAACCATGTGCGTTCTTCTCCAAAAAATTTTCTCAGGCAGAGAGGAATTATGCCATCGGTGATCGGGAACTTCTCGCAATTAAATTGGCGTTAGAGGAGTGGCGTCATCTCTTGGAGGGTTCCCCTCACTCCATAACGATCTTTACCGATCACAAGAATTTACAGTATCTACAGAATGCTAAACGTCTGAATCCTAGACAGGCCAGGTGGAGTCTCTTCTTTGCCCGTTTTAATTTCACGATTACCTACAAACCTGGTTCCTGCAACGGTCGGGCTGATGCGCTCTCTAGGTCATTTGACACTTTGGACGAGGAGTCCGCCCCTGAACCTGAGCCGATCATTCCCACCTCATGCATTGTTGCCCACTCTACCACCCTGAAGTCTAAAATTCCGCCTGGTAAGACCTTTGTCCCCACTGAGCTAAGAGCTAAGATCCTTCGTTGGGGACATGATTCCAAGGTGGCAGGGCATTCTGGATTCCTCCGATCCTTCCTACTCATCAGTCGTCACTACTGGTGGCCTAATCTCCGCTCAGACGTCAAAGACTACGTTAAAGCTTGTCATGTCTGTGCTCAGTCCAAATCCTCCACACAAGCTCCTGCTGGTCTCCTCATGCCCTTGCCTATTCCTAAGGAACCCTGGGCCCATATTGCCATGGATTTTATCACCGATCTCCCACTGTCTGAGAATAATACAGTCATTTGGGTGGTAATCGATCGATTCTCCAAGATGGCTCATTTTGTTCCTCTTCCTGGTCTTCCTTCTGCTCCTGCCTTGGTTCCCATTTTCATTCGAGAAATTCTCCGCCTACATGGGGTCCCTTCTCATATTGTTTCCGACAGGGGAGTCCAATTCACGTCTCGTTTTTGGAGAGCCTTTTGCAAATCCCTCAATATTGTCTTGGATTTTTCTTCTTCTTACCATCCCCAATCCAATGGACAGACTGAGAGGGTTAATCAGGAGTTAGAGGTCTTTCTTCGCACCTTTGTGTCTTCTCACCATGACGATTGGTCCTCTCTACTCCCGTGGGCAGAATTCTCCCATAACAATCATGTGAATACCAGTTCGCAGAAGACACCCTTTTTCACAGTTTATGGAAAACACCCTCAACTTCCTCTTCCTATGATCTGTTCTCCAGACATTCCAGCTTTGGCTTCGGTTCAGGAGTCTCTCAATTCCGTTTGGGGTCACGTTCATGATTCCCTCCGGGCAGCTGCTGAAAAATTCAAAGGCTTTGCCGACCGCCGCAGGCGTAAACCGCCTTCTCTTCAGCCAGGGGACAAAGTCTGGCTCTCTACCAGGAACATCAAGCTCCGAGTTCCTTCTCTGAAGTTTGCTCCACGATTCATCGGTCCATACACGGTAACTGCTAAACTGAATCCGGTTTGTTTCAAACTCCAGATTCCTAAGAGCCTTAAAATCACTAACTCCTTTCATGTTGCTCTTCTAAAGCCTTTAGTCCTCAATAAATTCTCTCGTCCTCTTCCTACCGTGGCGCCTGTCTCTGAGGATAATCAGGAGTACGAGATCAGTCAAATTCTGGACTCCCGACTCTGTAAAGGCGTTCTTCAGTACCTCGTTCATTGGAAAGGGTTTGGTCCTGAGGAGAGGTCTTGGATCACTGCATCTGAGGTCTTTGCACCTCGTCTGTTAAAGGAGTTTCATCTGAAGTTTCCCTCTAAACCTGGGCCCAGGCGGGGAAGGGGGAGGCCTCGTAAGAGGGAGGGTACTGTCATGGATATGCATTAATGTCTGTCTGCCATCTTACCTTCCTCCTCATGTGTTCATCTAGAGACCAGACCTCCTTCACCTGGCTTCCTTTATAATCTCCTCCCAGCCTGACTCCACCCCAGGCCCTATCACTGAACACTATATTAACCTGTGCACTGCAAGCCTGCTTTGCTGATCAACGTGTTTGTTAGGCATTGTGTGTTTGGGTTCCTGCCTGCCGTGTGCTACGTCTGTCTCTCTGTTACGTTATTGGCTTGTCCCCGACCATCCCTGTCTGCTCGTGACCCTTGACCTTCGGCTCGTTCTTCGTTATCCTTGTCTGCTTGTGGCCCCTGACCTTCGGCTTGTTATTCGGTTCTCTCTATCGTGTGCTGCTGCTTCCCCTTATCCTACGGGGCGTGAGCTAGGAAACTCCAGGGGCCGCGACCTGGTCCCAGCCTGCAGCGTAACATCCTCACCACTAGAGGCCCTGGAGAAGACCAGCTGGGTCTTAGACTCCGCGCCCTGGGGAATCTTGGCTCTCGCTTCCGTTGGGATCCCGGTTGTGCTCCTCTGGTCCCGCTTTCCACAACCACCCAGTTTCCTATCCACAGAAGCCAGCCATAGGGTTCACTACCTCGCGGTGCACTCCTGTCCCCCTACGGTGTGCATCTGTCACCTGGCCACAGGTGACCCTGACAGCTCCAAACTGAATGAGAAGCCCAGGAAAAGAGAGGACAAAACTCCTCAGAAGAAACACAGTATCCGACAGTAGGAATGCACCCCAGAAAAAGAGCATAGTGTCCCTCAGCGGGTCTGTACACCCGTTAAGGGAAAGAAAATCAATGCATACCGAGCCCAAGAAAGACTCAAATCCAATGGGAAATTGAAGAAAGGAAGTCCGAAGGGAGTATGCAAAGATCAAAAGGCAACCCCTTTAAAGCCATATCCAGAGAAACTGGTGGGCCCATCCCCCATAGTGCCCATTCAAGTGGAGGGAGTCTACACAAGAGCCATCTTGGATACTGGGGCACAAGTGACCCTGTTATACCGGGATTTTTATGACAAACACTTGGGCCACCTACCCATCAAGAAGATAGAAGAACTAGAAATATGGGGAATCGGGACCCAGAGCTTCCCTTATGATGGCTACCTGCCCATAAAACTGACCTTCGACCCATCTGTGGCTGGGAAGGCTGAAGTGTTCGACACTCTGGCAGTTGTGTGCCCCGGCCGCCTGGAGCCAACAAGAGTTCCTTAATAATAGGGACGAACACGGACATGGTCCGGAGACTCCTGACTCCTCTTGCACGAAGGAAGGACCCGGCAGCCACCAAGATCCAACCCATCTTGAAGACAGCTTATCAGCGGTTAGTCTTGGAGCAGAAGGCCCCGGAAGAGGGAGTGGGGAAGGTCTGGAGACTTGAAAGGAAGGGGGTAGTGTTGCAGCCCGGTGAAGTAACCTGTCTCAGAGCCACTGTGAAGCTTACTTGGGAGCAACCTGGACCCTTTGTTATGTTGGAGCCCGACCCAAGGGAGGAACACTCAGGCTTAGAAGTAATCCCAGAAGTGGTCCTGCTGAGGGCTCTGAAGTAGGCCCACTATAAGGTCCCTGTGAGTGTCAGGAACACTATGGATGGTCCCATGGAGATCCCTGCCAGGATGTTACTGGGCCAGGTGAGCCCTGCTGCCCCGGTTGCCTTGTCAGAAGTGGAGAAGACAGGAGAAGAAGGGAACGTTTGGGAGAAGCTCTCCATGGAAAACCCAAATCTACCCAGGGCTTGGAAAGAGAGAGCCAAGGCCCAGCTGGCCAGGTGGAAGAAGATCTTCTCCCAAGATGAGTTCGATGTGGGGTGTGCAAGGAGTGCCACCCACCATATTCGTCTCCAAGAAGACAAGCCCTTCCGGGAGGGGGTCAGGCGAGTCCCACTAGCAGACCTGGAAGATCTGAGGGAACAACTCGGGGAACTCATGCTGACCGGTGTGATCCGGGAGTCTAGAAGTCCCTATGCCTCCCCGATAGTAGTGGTCAGAAAGAAGAATGGATCGTTGAGATTGTGCATCGACTACAGGACCCTCAACAGGAGAACCTATCCTGACCAGTACACCACTCCGAGGATAGAGGATGCCCTGCAGAGCTTGTCTGGAGCCAAGTGGTTCAGCGTTATGGACCTCAAGAGTGGATACTATCAGATCCCTATGCATCCGGAGGACAAGGAGAAGACAGCCCTCATAACCCCAGTGGGATTCTTTGAATTCGACCGAATGCCCCAGGGACTGTCAGGAGCCCCAGCCACCTTCCAACGTCTCATGGAAAAGACTGTAGGAGACATGAACCTTATCGAGGTCCTTGTGTATTTAGACAATGTCATTGTCTTTGGGAGGACCTTGGAAGAACATGAAGAGAGGCTGGAGAAAGTCTTGAGAAGACTCAGTGAGGAGGGACTCAAGCTTTCGCCCGAGAAGTGTCGGTTCTACCAATCTTCAGTTAACTATCTGGGACACATTGTGTCTGAAGAAGGGGTGGCCACCGACCCCGAGAAGTTGGAGGCAGTTACTTCCTGGCCACGGACTACCACGGTCACCGAACTGAGATCCTTCTTGGGGTTCTGTTCCTATTATAGGAGGTTCGTGGAGGGGTTTGCCCGAATTGCCAAGCCACTGAATGAACTACTCAAGACAGAGGGGGAAGAGGATGACTCAGGGCCCAGGAAGCCGGGAGAGTCAGTCAAAGACCAGTGGACCAAGAAGTGTGAAGAGGCCTTCCAGATGTTGAAGAAAAGCTTAACCACTGCCCCCGTCTTGGCTTACGCAGACCCAAAAAGACCTTATGAACTCCACGTAGATGCCAGTCATGAGGGCCTGGGAGGAGTGCTCTACCAGGAGCATGAAGGACAGCTGCGACTTGTTGCTTACGTAAGCCGGAGCCTGACCCCCTCTGAAAGGAACTACCCCACTCATAAGTTAGAGTTCCTGGCCCTCAAGTGGGCGGTGGTTGATAAACTCAAGGACTACCTGTATGGGGCCGAGTTCACTGTGAAGACCGACAACAACCCCCTTACTTATCTCTTCACCACAGCAAAGCTGGATGCCACAGGACATAGGTGGTTGGCTGCACTGTCTGGGTTCAATTTCAGCCTGAAGTACAGGCCAGGGGCTGGGAATCAAGACGCAGACGCCCTGTCTAGAAGATCTCATGCCCCCACTAGTGATACAGAAGACTGGACCCAAGTGGCACCTGACGGGTGTGGGCTCTTTGTCAAGGGGCTGAACTTCAAGCCAGAGGAGGCTCAAGGGCAGAAGAGATAGGAGTTACCAGGGTAGGAGTTCCCAAGCAATACTGTGGAGTAACCCAGTTGGAAGAAGATAATCTGCCAAAACTGTCAAAGGTGCATCAGGGGGTGGTCTACCGAAGGGGCCCCTCCGATGACTTGGAAGATAAGTGGCAATTGTTTCTTCCCGAGAAACACTGAGAGACTGTCCTGGTCGCCCTGCATGACAATCATGGACACTTAGGGGCTGAAAGAACCTTTCAACTTGTTAGGAGCCGGTTCTATTGGCCCTGCATGAAGGCTGAAGTAGAGGAGTAGTGCCATTCATGTGCACGCTGCATCCAGAAAAAGACTTTACCCCATCAAGCTGCCCCAATGAGCCATTTACAAAGTCAATGCCCGCTGGATTTGGTATGCATTGATTTTCTCTGCCTCGAACCCGACTTGAGTGGACTAGGAAATGTTTTGGTGATAACCGATCATTTCACACGGTATGCCCAGGCCTTTTCAACCAAAAACCAGAAGGCTTCCACAGTGGCCAAGGTACTTATGGAGAAGTATTTCGTCCACTATGGGCTACCCCAGCGACTTCACTCGGATCAAGGGAGGGACTTTGAAAGTCGGCTAATCCGGAAGCTCCTGGATTCCTTGGGGATCAAGAAGACCCGAACCTCTCCTTATCACCCACAAGGGGATGCTCAGCCGGAGAGGTTCAACCGAACTCTGCTCAATATGTTGGGAACCTCGAATAGCGAGAAGAAACAGCATTGGAGCAAACACATAGCGGTTATAGTGCACGCTTACAATAGTACCACAAGTGATGACACAGGCTACTCCCCCTACCGCCTCATGTTCGGAAGAGAGGCATGGTTACCTGTGGACCTGGCCTTTAGCACCTCCATAGATCATTCCTCGGCCACCAGTCACAAGGGATATGTGGACAGGCTCAGACACAGCTTGAAGAGGGCCTATGAACAGGCCCAAGCGGTTTCAGACCAAAGGGGGGCCCGCAATAAGAGAAACTTTGACCTGAAGGTTCGGATCCAGGACCTGCAACCTGGAGACCGAGTTCTGCTACGGAACCTGGGGGTTCCTGGAAAACACAAGCTTGCAGACAGATGGAGACCTGAACTCTATGTCATTTGTAAGAAGCTGCCGGGCCTACCTGTCTATAAGTTGAAGCCCGAAGGGAAGGTGGGCCCACTGAAGACCTGGCATCGGAACCACCTACTCACACTTGCCGAAGCAGTTCGGATACCTCCTGTGAGGGACTCCCCAGACCCAGTCTCCATTCTGGATACTCCCAGGCCAAACACTCGGTCCCAGTCCTCTCGAAATGAAGATGTAGAGACCTCTAAACTAAGTGAAGATAAGAGACAGGAACTTGATTGGTTATGGCCTTCTCCGACTCCAGGAACTTCTGCTATAGATCTTTCCCCCACTGAAGACACTATAGACAGAACACTGAATGCAGAAGCTACTGAGTTCATTCCATCCAGTCCTTTGTCTGATTACTGGGAAAATGCCTGTGACACATACTCAGAGGAGGACCTGAGAGACTCTATGTACCTCCCGGCCCCTGAACCAAGTGTTTCAGAACCAGCAGAATCTCTCAAGTCGGCTCCAGAAGCCTGTAGAAGTTCCGAGAGAGCAAAGAGCCAGAAGAGTTATAAGGCCTCCTAGGAAGTTGACTTACCCATAAATGGGAAAAAACTCAGAAGAAACTGTGGTCACTGCAAGGAGGAGTGCAGAGCATCCAGTTCCCTCCACTGTTCATTTGGTGGACGGCAACCCCAACTCATCCTCTGGCACAGTTAGGCAGGCCATTTATGAAAATGTGACCTGTGGGCAAGGGAATTCAACCCCTCAGTTTTGGTGGGAGTTCCCTCTGCCGACATCTTACACAACGTTGTCTAGGATTGTACGTAGTGTATGTTAAGAGTTATCTTTGGGGACCAAAGAGTTTAAGTGGGGGGGGTGTGTAGCGGGGTCTCCTTTAAGACTCTAGGACTGCATTTCCCAGAACCCCGTTTGGCACCCAGGGTGCAATGCTGCCAGCGCAGAGACTTGTGGGTGGAGAGATAAAAGGAGGGGGCGAGGCTAAGCTCGGCCTCTTTGGACACCGCGCGGCTATCAACCGGGCTTCCTGTGCGGATCTGCTGGAGATTCGGGCCTGAAGCCTGGGGCCTGGTACCACTTCCAAAGAGCCTTCCACCTTGATGCGAGCCTCGGTGGCATCTGACTTTCTTCAAGTTGCTGACATTCGTCGGATCAGAGACCCAATCGTTCAGACGCTGTGTGCGGACACACGTTTGGTGGAAGTCCCGGACTGGGATCGCGTCCGGAGTGGTAAGCGAGCACCTGCTCAATCCAATAGGCTGTACTGTTGCTAGGCCTAGAGACTGCCTTGGCCCACTGGACTTTATTTGCTATTTCACTGGAGACTAGTAGCGGAAGTGAGTGGTCTCCAGTGAACTGTTCTTTTTGATTGCCTACTCTGTGGATTACAAGTGTTGTTTCCTGTATGTGCACCACCGTTCAAGTTGCATGCGAAGAAAGTGTTATTCTAAAGGCTAAGTTAAATCTGTGTCAGGCCTGACCGGGGGGGGGGAATATTGTTTGGTGCGCCACAGGGCGCATAGATACTAATAGCTGCACGTGGTGTATGACCGCGCTGCGTTATTAGAGTATACTATATCAGAAGCTGCAGGGCTCTGTAAGCAAGTTATGTGTTATGTTTTAACCTATGCCTTTTAACCAAAGTAAAACAGTTATACTTTACTACTTGCTATCAGTGTGTTATCATTGCACAAAGTGCTTGCCTCTAAATATAGTTAAGGTGTGTGTACAATCAGGTATAGATTGTGATAGATAACACCCCTAGACTAACTGTGCCATAAGTGGGTTGAGTAGATTGCCGGGGGGGTGGTGGAGCTGTACGCAGGGCCCGAAAAAATCAAACCAGCGGCTCTCTTTGCTGGGGGTAGCGCTACATATATATAGATATATAAAAAAAATGTCCCCATATTATAAAGGTATAAAAAGTGTCCTCATATTACAAAACGAATAAAGACAGTAAAATGTGACCTCTTTCATTTTATTCCTGCATTGATAGCCTTGACAGCCCTGGGAAAGAAGCTCTCTTTAAATCTATTTGTCTTTGTTTTAATCACCCTAAAACATCTCCCAGATGGCAATTATTCAAAGAAATGACAACCAGGATGAGTCTGGTCTCTCACTATTTTTCCTGCTCTACAAACGAAACAAGTCTCATATATTTCTTCTAGAGAAACAAGTTCACACCCTACAATTTTCTGCGCTGTTCAAACCACTCTCTTTCTAATGCATAGCTGCACCAGATTTTGCACTCTGCAGTTTTAGTAAATCAACCCCTTTGGGTCCTTAACCACTTGTCCCCCGCCCACTGTCAGTTGACAGCGGGCGGAGGATACTCTCGTTCTGGGAGGACGTCATATGACGTCCTCCCTTTAAAACGAGCTAGGAGGCGCGCGCTTGCCGCCAGCGGCGCGCCCGCCGCGTTCACAAGGCCCCGGTGCGCGTGCCCGGCGGCCGCGATTGCCGCCGGGCACCCGCGATTGCCCGGGAAACGAGCAGGAAAGTGGATCTCTGTGTGTAAACACAGAGATCCACGTCCTGTGAGGGAGAGGAGACTGATGGTGTGTCCCTTGTACATAGGGACAACCATCGGTCACCTCCCCCAGTCAGTCCCCTCCCCCCACAGTAAGAACACATTGAGGGAACATATTTAACCCCTTCCCGCCCCCTAGTGGTTAACCCCTTCCCTGCCAATCACATTTATACAGTAATCAATGCATTTTTATAGCAGGGATCGCTGTATAAACGTGAATGGTCCCAAAAATGTGTCAAAAGTGTCCGATGTGTCCGCTGCAATATCGCAGTCACAATAAAAAATCGCAGATCGCCGCCATTACTAATAAAAAAATAAAAAAATAAAAATGTTATAAATCTATCCCCTATTTTGTACACGCTATAACTTTTGCGCAAACCAATCAATATGCGCTTATTGCGATTTTTTTTTTTACCAAAAATATGTAGAAGAATACGTATCGGCCTAAACTGAGGAAAATTGTATTTAAAAAAAAAAATGGTATTTATTATAGCAAAAAGTAAAAAATAGTGTTTTTTTTCCAAACTGGACGCTCTTCTTTTGTTTATAGCGCAAAAAATAAAAACCGCAGAGGTGATCAAATACCACCAAAAGAAAGCTCTATTTGTGGGAAAAAAAGGACGCAAATTTCGTTTGGGAGCCACGTCGCATGACCGCGCAATTGTCATTCAAAGTGTGACAGCGCTGAAAGCTGAAAAATGGCTTGGGCAGGAAGGGGGTTTTCGTGCACAGTAGGGAGGTGGTTAAAGTGGAAGTCCAGGCTATTACTAACCTTAAATCTGCTCCCAGCCCTCTTCTAACTTCTATACTAACTACCTTGTAGAAGGAAGATGCTTATAACTACCTATTGTTAGGGTGCTCCAGTCTGGTAATGTGATCAGCGCCCAGCTGTGGCTTTAGGGGAAAGAAGGGACAATGGATGTGGCAAAGGATGACATCACCACCCAGGCATTGCAGCCATTGTTTCTGCTCTCTCCTCTCCCATGAAGCCAGTCACTGGGGAGATCACGTGACCGGACTGGAGCACCCTGGAAATAGGTACTGTTAAGTATAAGCATCTTCCTTCTACAGAGTAGTTAGTTTAGCTGTTAGAAAGGGATGGGAGCAGATTTAAGCTCATTTAGCAATAGCCTGGAATTCTAATTTAAAAGAGAGATATCTAGTACCACTAATTTGTACAGATCAAATGGGATTTAAAAAAATCGAGTACTACTCTTAAAGCAAGAGAGTCAAAAAATAAAAAGTAAAAAAACACAAAACTGACACTATGGAGATGGTAAAGATTGCTTACAAAATAATATGAGCATTAAATATATATGTGTTTTTTAGCACTATTTTTGTAATATCAGCTGTTGCAAAGCAAATAGTGATAACTTCCAACTAAAAGTATAACTGAAGGCAAAGTGTTTATTTTTCGGTTTGGATGGAGTAGTGGAGAATTAGAACAGCTGCTTATTATTGCTGTCTATCTCCCTATATGGGGATTTACACTCTTTAATTTCCCTGATTACCAAAATCACTGGTAATAAAGGTGTAGCGCCCCCCCCCCCAATATTTGGGGGTGCTATGTGGAAATTTAGGGGTAGTCTGAGCCGGTAGTTGGGCTCAGACCAATCAATGGTTCAGTGTTGCTTCTGCTCTGGGTGTGATACTGCCTGGCAGTTGTGTTCTCTGTTGCCAGTAGGTGGCACTGTCACCGCCGGCATAGGTTGAACTACGGGGGGGTATCACAACACCTTGAGTGTCCTCTTTGGGTAGCAATGCAGTGGGCGTGGTCTACCCGCTGTGCATGCTGGGAGAGGGTACATAAGGGGCAGACGCCATTAGGTGTGAGGAGTTCCAGGGGACCCATTGGTCCTGGGTGTGTGCCTCGTGGCCCGTATGGCACGAGGTGCGCGGGGGTGTTCGGGCCTCGGGCACCTTCAGCCCGAGGCTACTTCGTTTTAAGGTAGGCCCAGCTCCGCTGGCAAGGGACTACACCTCAGAGAGGGATCCCAGGCTGCCCACTTCTAGGGGGCCCAACTTTAGGAAAGGAGACCAAGGGAGAATCAGTCCCAGAGGAGACTAGCGACGGTACTGCTGTCTCAGGAAGAGGCCTGGAAACTCGCCTAAAGAGGGATCCATCTTCAACAGTTACAAAGCCTTCAATACACCGGTTTGGCACAGAGGTTCTTATTCAGTGGGAGGTTCGGGACTTGGATTCTGTGGCAGAGGATTCCCCGATTGCATCCCTAGATACTCAGGAAAGGAAAAAGTTTAATTTGTGCTCCATCCTGGCTGCTAGGACCGCTCTCATAGGGACTATCCGGGTGAGCAATACCCTCTCAGACTTGAGTGGCGACGGAAGATTGACATTGAGCTTTAAGTGTTGCGTGCCTGAACCTTCCCCTACTTCTCTTAACTTCCTACTCTCTCTCTTCAAGTTTAACTCAAAGATAAAGAATAAAACCTTGCTGATTAGGTTTTACTCCTGTGTGGACATTGGCCTTATTCCAAGAGATTTTTACCTAGACAACGGAGAGAAGGGATCCACTCTAGAGAGGTAATTGCTACAGACCCGAAACAAAACCAGCCGGTCCCTTAAATGGGGGTAAGTGCTACAAAGGTATCCAACATTTTGAGTTACCACCAAAACAGGAATAGAAGGGAAATCTTCCAATGAGAAAACTTGTTCTGGTGACAACTCTAACCACTTAAGCCCCGGACCATTTTGCTGGCCAAAGACCAGGCCACTTTTTGCGATTCGGCACTGCGTCGTTTTTACTGACAATTGCGCGGTCGTGCGACGTGGCTCCCAAACAAAATTTACGTCCTTTTTTTCCCACAAATAGAGCTTTCTTTTGGTGGTATTTGATCAGCTCTGCGTTTTTTTTTTTTGCGCTATAAACAAAAATAGAGCGACAATTTTAAAAAAAATGCAATATTTTTTACTTTTTTGCTATAATAAATATCCCCAAAAAATATATAAAAAAAAACATTTTTTTCCTCAGTTCCTCAGTTTCTTCTACATATTTTTGGTAAAAAAAATCGCAATAAGCGTATATTGATTGGTTTACGCAAAAGTTATAGCGTCTACAAAAAAGGGGATAGAATTATGGCATTTTTATTATTATTTTTTTTAAACTAGTAATGGCGGCGATCTGCGATTTTTATCGTGGCTGCGACTTTATGGCAGACACTAGGGATGAGCTGAACACCCCCGGGTTCGGTTCGCACCAGAACCCGCGAACGGACCGAAAGTTCGCACGAACGTTAGAACCCTATTAAATACAATGGATGCGAATGTTCGAAATCTAAAGTGCTAATTATAACGACTAATATGCATGTTATTGTCCTAAAAAGGGTTTGGGGACACGGGTTCTGCACCAGGGGACATGTATCAATGCAAAAAGAAGTTTTAAAAACTGCCGTTTTTTGGGAGCAGTTATTTTAATGATGCATAAAGTGAAAAAAAAAAAAAAGTTAAATATTCCTTTAAATATCGTACCTGGGGGGTGTCTAAAGTATGCCTGTGAAGTGCCACGTGTTTCCCGTGTTTAGAACTGTCCCTGCACAAAATGACATTTCTAAAGGAAAAAAAATAGGATTTTTATAACAGCTTACCTGTAAAATCCTTTTCTTGGAGTACATCACGGGACACAGAGCGACATAGTCATTACTAATGGGTTATATAGATACCGTCAGGTGCTGGCACTGGCAACTTCCAAAACCGGAAGTACCCTCCCCTATATAAGCCCCTCCCATCCGGGAGCACCTCAGTTTTGTAGCAAAGCAATAAGTGTCCCCAAAGAGGGGCGGGAGCTCTGTGTCCCGTGATGTACTCCAAGAAAAGGATTTTACAGGTAAGCTGTTATAAAAATCCTATTTTCTTTCTCGTACATCACGGGACACAGAGCGACATAGTCATTACTAATGGGATGTCCTAAAGCAATGCCAAATGAGGGGGGGGGATACACCATATATAAGCTGAGCGCTATCAGACATGAGGATCTTTTGCGGCCTGCAACACACTGCGCCCAAAGGCGACATCCTCCTGACTTCTAACGTCCACCTGGTAGAACCTAGTAACCGTGTGAACTGAAGACCATGTTGCGGCCTTACAGATTTGAGCCAGGGAGGCCTGGTGATGCACTGCCCATGAAGTTCCAACTGCTCTCGTGGAGTGCGCTCTAACTTTGAACGGAGGCGGTCTCCTTCTCAAGCCATAAGCTTGCATAATGACCTGTCGAATCCACTTGGCTAAAGTAGATTTTGACGCTGCCTGACCCTTTCTGGGGCCTTCCGGCAGAATAAACAAAGTATCCGTTCTGGGAATCTGAGCAGTGGCTTTTAGATAAGCTTTAACTGCTCTTACTACATCCAAAGAATGCAATAACTTTTCCTCTACCGAAGTAGGTTTGGGGAAAAAAAGAAGGAAGAACCACATCTTGGTTCAAATGAAACCTCGATACCACCTTAGGAAGAAAGGCTGGATGAGGACGTAACACTACTCTGTCCTTATGGATAACCAGATATGGCTCCTTACAGGACATAGCTGCTAATTCCGATACTCTTTTAGCCGAACAAATGGCTACTAGAAAAATCTATTTCCTGGTGAGAAGCACCAAGGAAATATGCTGTAATGGTTCAAATGGTTGTTTCTGTAGAACCGACAGAACCAAGTTTAGATCCCATGGACATATGGGAATATTAACCGGAGGACTAATACGCATCACTCCTTGTATAAAGGCTTTGACTAGTGAATGCGAAGCCAAGGGCCTTTGAAAAAATATTGACAAGGCCGAAATCTGACCCTTGATAGTACTCAAGGCAAGCTTCCTATCTACAGCCCACTGTAGGAAGTCCAGAATCCTACCTATTACGTACTTATGTGGATGCCATTTCTTGGCCTCACACCACGCGATGTACGCCTTCCAGATTCTATAGTAGATCTGCCTGGATACCGGCTTCCTGGCATTGATCATGGTAGATACCACAGCATTAGAGAGCCCTCTCTTTTTTAGAATGTGGGCTTCAATAGCCAGGCCGTCAAACCTAGGGCTGGTAAGGAAGGGTGGTATATCGGTCCTTGCGAAAGCAGGTCCGGACGACGTGGGAGAGTCCAAGGACTCCCCACAGACATTTTTACAATCTCCGCGTACCATGCTCTTCGGGGCCACGCTGGAGCCACCAGAATCACTGGTTTCTTTTCTACCCTGATTCTGCGGAGTAATCGAGGTAACAATTGTGGCGGTGGGAATGCATATATCAGCTTGAACTGATCCCAAGGGAACACTAGGGCATCTGAGCCGCAAGCTAGGGGATCCCTTGTCCGAGAGACAAACCTGTCCCCCTTTGCGTTGAATCTGGATGCTAGAAGATCTACATCCGATGTTCCCCACCGCTGACATATTGTCCAGAAAACCTCGGGGTGAAGGGACCCTTCCTCTGGGCCTAATTGCTGGCGACTTAGAAAGTCCGCCTTCCAATTCTCCACTCCTGGAATGAATACCGCAGATATGGCTGGGACATATTTTTCTGCCCATTTCAGGATGTAATTTACTTCCCTCTGGGCTGCACGACTCCTGGTGCCCCCCTGATGATTGAATTCTGACAGGGGACCCTTGGAGTTTGGATGTCCATGCTACTAGGGCATACCGGGCTGCTCGTATCTCTAAGAGATTGATGGGAAGGGCCTTTTCTGCATCCGACCATCTGCCCTGGAGAGACCATTGCTCCAGTACAGCTCCCCAGCCTATAAGGCTGGCATCTGTAGTGACCACCTTCCAAGAAATCGGACTGAAGGATTTCCTTTTTTCCAGATTCTGGGGAACCAACCACCAACGGAGGCTCTTGCGAACGGAAGGGGACAAGGACATTGTAAGTCTAGGGCCTGAACTTTTTTGTTCCAGGCTGACAGTATGGCCCCTTGCAAATTCCTTGAATGGAATTGACCGTAGGGTACTGCTTCGAATGATGCCACCATCTTTCCCAGCAGCCTCATATACAGGCGTATGGACGGCTGTCTTTTTTGTACCCACTAAGTGGATCAAATCTTTCAAAGACAACACCTTTCCTCGAGGCAAGAATATTTTTCTCTGGCCTGAATCCAACCTTAGCCCCAAGTATTCCAGACTTTTGACTGTTTTTTAGGGGTGACTTGTCTCGGTTGATAATCCAACCGTGAGATTCCAGATACTTGATTGTCTTGTGAATGACCACGTCTAGTTTTTTCACTGAGTGGTCTATCAGCAACAAGTCATCTAGATATGCCATTATCATTACACCTTGTGTTCTTAGATTGGCCAATAAAGGGCCAGAATTTTTGTAAACACTCGTGGTGCTGTGGCCGAACCGAAGGGTAAGGCTCTGAACTGAAAATGGCGCCCTTCTACTGCAAAGCGTAGAAATTTTTGGTGGACTGGAAAGATGGGAATGCGCAAATAAGCATCTTTGATGTCGATCGCGGCTAACCAATCCTCCCCTTATAGGGCAGTGGCCACCGATCGGATTGACTCCATTGGAAAGTCCTGATATACAGGAATTTGTATAGCCCTTTTAGAATTAATATGGGCCTCCCGTCCGCGTTTGCTTCGGGACTGTAAAGAGGTTTGAGTAAAACCCGAACCCTCATTCTTCCAGGGGAACCTCCATAATTACTCCTTGGAGCAATAGTTGTTCTAGTGCCAACAGGAGGGACTCTCTCTTCCGGGGATCCCTTGGCACGTTTGACCTCAAAAATGGGAAGGAGGAGAGTCTTTTAACTCCAAACTGTATCCCAAACATACTGTGGAGAGCACCTATCTGTCTTGATCGTGTCCCGCCAGGTCTCTTGCGAACAACTGGAGTCCTCCCCCCCACCCGACTGAGTGGGGGCTTCAATGAATTTAACTTTGGGGGAGGTTTTGTACCTCCCCTGACCCAGGGTTTCTCATTACCCTGCTATTGTCCCTGTTTTTTACCCCCGGGAATTGACCGAGGAGGCCGTCGGAACTGTTACACAGCCGATGCCCCAGGGACTGGAGAAGCAGGCCTCTTAAAGAGGGACCTCTAACTCTGTTTTTAACCGGCAAGAGCGTATTTTTACCGCTGGAAATTTTCTGGATATATTTGTCCAGGTTTTCCCTGAATAAGCGTTCACCATGAAATGGGACGCTAACCAGCCATTCTTTACAGGGAGCTTCAGCAGACCAGTTTTTGAGCCATAGGAGCCTACGCATATGTACTATAGACAGCGTAAGGCGGGAGGCCTGATGGACTGAATCCTTTATGGCGTCAACCGCAAAGCCTAAGGCTCTAGGTAGATCAGCTAGGGCAAAGCCTGCTGATCTGTCAAGTCCCTCAAGACCTGTTTCAACTGATCCTTCACTGCTTAGCAGGCCCCAATAGCTGCTACTGCTGGTTGTGTCACCAAGCTTGCTGTAGAAAGAAGCAGATTTTCATAAGGACTCCAATCTTTTATCTATTGGGTTCTTGAACATTTGGACATTATCCACTGGACATGTCAGTGATTTATACATACAAGAGATGGCTGCGTCCACTGTAGGGACCTTCCATTTTTTTTTTTTTGATGAACTTATCCTCCATGGGATAGACCACCAGAAATCTCTTGGGGGAATAAATATTTTCTCAGGACGTTCCCAATCCTGGTAAATGAGCCCTTTCAGTAAAGGGTGAAGTGGAAAAGAACAGACAGTCTGGGGGCTTCTAGCGACCCCAACGAGGATACAGTAGTGGTTGATGGTTCCGCAAGGTGCATTTTTAAATGCTGATCGGACCATGTTAGTCAGAGACTGAACCCATAATCTTTCAGCTTGAGATGCTGAGAAAAGGTTCCCCCACTGTTGATTCCTCTATAACAGAATCAACCTCATCCTGATCCCCTTCAGGCAGGTCGATCCCTGTATGGGACTGTTGCTCTGCTAACAGGCACTCTGAAGGAGGAGACGGAGATCGGGCGTGCTTTCCCTGACAGGGAGGCAGCGATAAATGTTGACAATCTCTCTCTAATCCTCCCAGAGCTGAGGAAAAAACCTCCTCTGTTACATACACAGGAGCAGGTGAACTGAGGACAGCCACAGTACCAAGTACCCCTGCGGGGTCTCTACGGTCACTTACCTCTGAACTTCAGGGGAGACTGGTGCAGCAGAAGTATGCCCAAGATCCTCCGAGCCCGATGAGACCCCTTTCGCTTCCTGGAAGATTCAGTTCCGGAGCTTCTGGACGGCATATTCCTAAGCCTAAAGCTGAGGTATTCCAGCCGTAATACACCACTTTTACTGAGAATAGTCTAGCACAATTGCTGCTATATCACAGTTGGTGTCTACTAATGTGCCTTTCTAGGGGATGCCTGTATCAACCGCTTGCTGTATGCCCTTTTTTAAATGTTGCCAGCTCTGTCTCTGTACTTCATAGCCAGCTCACCACACAAAACTGTGGTTTTTACATGCTGGGACGCCCGCACATGCGCAGAAGCGCTGCGGCGCACACAGAGCGTCATCCCCCAGGCTCCGCCCCCTTTCCTGGCTCACCTCTATATATAGAGGCGCGTGCACGCGCACGCGCGCGGCCACGTGCGCCTTCGGCGCTAATTTTGATAAATGGAGACTAGGGACAAGAGCCAGGGCCCCTCTTTGCCGCAGGCCGGGGGATGGACGAGCATTGCAACATGGCAGAGGAAGCAGTTTCCCATAAGAGAACTCACCATCTGCCTGGACTTGCTCTGCTGAGAAGAAACAAGTCCACATGACAAGAAAACATTCCACAGCGGCCTCTAGTGAACAAACACAGGTACCGCAGTCTAATATCTTAAATATATATAAAAAAAAAATATTTATTTTTTCTTGACCACCATTAAAAATTATTACATTTTTTTAGTAGTTACAGGCATGCACAGAATTTTGCGGGAATACCATTAGGTAACAGACAGAAAGACAAATTAGGCTTGGGGGTCCCCCAATAGAACCAAGTTCCTGGGGGCCCCCACTTACCTGTTCCCCGCCGCAGGACTTTGTTTGGTCCACAAAAGCCCAAACTTCACCTATCACGGCAGGCATTGTAATCAAACCTTCAGGGACCGGGTTCCCAAGGATTCCACTCCCCTGGACCTGTATAGCACCCTGCACAGAAAACATCTTGGTCGTGGGTATGACCAGAGCTCTGGATCCCAGGGTCCAGCTCTCCTAAGAGAAGCATTACAGGCAAAACCTTGCTCTTCTCTGCAAGGCCCAGGTACCGACCGTTTAGCTATGAAGCTTTTTTGGTCGGATCCGGAATAGCTTACTGAGGCCAAAAAGAACCTGTACGCAAGCTCAGTGAAAAACACATGTTTCTTCTTGGCCAACACCTTAGACACTGGCAAAAAACTGAGGTGCTCCCGGATGGGAGGGGCTTATATAGGGGAGGGTACTTCCGGTTTTGGAAGTTGCCAGTGCCAGCACCTGACGGTATCTATATAACCCATTAGTAATGACTATGTCGCTCTGTGTCCCGTGATGTACGAGAAAGAAAAGCCATTTAAAACTGCTTGCGGCTTTAATGTAATGTCTGGTCCCGGTAATATGGATGAAAATCTTTGAGAAAAATGGCATAGCTACCCCATCACCCCCCACCCCTACCCCAGCCCATTACCAGCCCCTTTGGGTCTTGTATGGATATTAAGGGGAACCCCGCACACAAAATAAAAAAGGCCCTATATACTCTGAACAGCCGTATACAGGCGGTGCATACAAGACAGGGACTGTAGGTTTGTTCTTATGTAGAATCTGTTTGTAATTTTGAACAGGTACATTGTTTAAGTGTAGCTCCAGCCAAAAAATCTATTTTTAAGCTTTTTGGAAAACATAGGGAAGGGTTATCACCCCTGTAACATTTGTTTTGATGTCTGTGCCCCTGTTAAGAACATTTCACCTCACTTTCCGTCCCAATGACAAATGTTTTTGAAAAGTGGGGTTTTTATTGAAACAAGGATTGGTGATAAAGCATCAGTAGAGAGGAGACACCTTTTTCCCATATTAACTCTTACAGGAGAGAATTTCCCTTCCTAGAGGTAGATTTCCTCTCACTTCCTGTTGTCTCCTTTCTTTTGCAAGTAGGAGTCGTTTGTAAGTTTGATGTTTGAAAGTAGGGGCCTACCGTATATACTCTGTTGAAATTTTCTCCTTACATGTTGGTGTTGCCACAACAATGTAAGCCCTCACAGTTACTCTTGGTGGGCGCATGAATGGGCCCTGCTGTGAATTATTAGATCAAGAATTGTAATTGCATGCCCCTGTTGAACAGGGGCTGAAAAATTGGGCCTTTGGTGGTGGTGGTGGTGGTGGTGTTGACACAACACTGTAAGGGCTCACAGTTACTCTTGGTGGGCGCAGGAATGGGCCCTGCTGTGAATTATTAGATCAAGAATTGTAATTACATGCTCCTGTTAAACAGGGGCAGAAAAATTGGGCCTTAGGCACTGGTGCCACAACACTGCAACCCCTCACAGATACTGTACTTGGAGCACAGCAATGAGCCCTGTTGCAAAGTATTGCATCAAAAATTGTAATTACACGCCCCTGTTAAACAGGGGCTGAAAAATTGGGCCTTAGGCACTGGTTCTGGTGCCACGACACTGCAACCTCTCCCAGATACTCTAGTTGGAGTGCAGGAATGAGCCCTGCTGCAAAGCATTGCATAAAAAAATTGTAATTACATGCCCCTGTTAAACAGGGGCTGAAAAATTGGGCCTTAGGCACTAGTGCTGGTGCCACGACACTGCAACCTCTCCCAGATACTCTAGTTGGAGTGCAGGAATGAGCCCTGCTGCAAAGCATTGCATAACAAATTGTAATTACATGCCCCTGTTAAACAGGGGCTGAAAAAGTAGGATTTTTATAACAGCTTACCTGTAAAATCCTTTTCTTGGAGTACACCACGGGACACAGAGCTAGTCATTACATAATGGGTTAAGGGTCACCAGCGGTGATTGGACACTGGCACAACCAATGGAAGACAGTTCCCCTCCATATAACCCCTCCCATCAGGGAAGTACCTCAGTTTTGTAGCAAAGCAGTAAGGTTCCCATAAGAAGGGGGGACCTCTGTGTCCCGTGGTGTACTCCAAGAAAAGGATTTTACAGGTAAGCTGTTATAAAAATCCTACTTTCTTTATCGTACACCACGGGACACAGAGCTAGTCATTACATAATGGGACGTCCCAGAGCAATGCTCATATGAAGGGGGGGAGACACAGATCAAACAGGCCGCTTGAGGACCAGAAGCCCTATACTGCTGCCTGCAGCACACTTCGCCCGAAGGCGGAATCCTCATGTCCTTTCACATCTATTTGATAGAATTTGGAAAATGTATGGACTGAAGACCAAGTTGCAGCTTTACAGATCTGAGCCATCGAAGCCTGGTGGTGCACTGCCCATGAAGCACTTATCGCCCTGGTAGAGTGCGCCTTAACAGGAAAAGGAGGAGTCCTGTTCTTTAAACCATAAGCTTGAACAATTACTTGTCTAATCCACCTGGAAATGGTGGATTTTGATACCGCTTGGCCCTTCTTGGGACCATCTGGTAAAATAAACAAAACATCTGTTTTACGTATCTGAGCGGTTGCTTGCAGATACACCCTTACCGCTCTCACTAGATCTAGAGAGTGTAATCATTTTTCCCCCGCCGTCCGCGGGTTTGGAAAAAAGGAAGGCAGAACAATGTCTTGATTCAAGTGAAAAGCCGACACCACCTTAGGCAGAAAAGCCGGATGGGGTCGTAGTACGATTTTGTCCTTGTGACAAATTAGATAAGGCTCTTTACAAGAAAGAGCTGCTAGCTCTGATACTCTCCTAGCAGAAGCTATAGCAATCAGAAAGGCCAACTTCCTACTCAATATAATTAAAGGAATATGGCGAATAGGTTCAAAAGGTTGCTTTTGCAACACTGACAATACCAAATTCAAATCCCATGGACACAAGGGAGACCTAACTGGAGGATTTATCCTCAGTACCCCCTGAATGAATGTCTGAACTAGGGAGTGAGATGCCAATGGTCTCTGAAAGAAGACTGATAGAGCCGATATTTGCCCTTTGATGGTGCTAAGGGCTAATTTCATATCCACTCCTAACTGGCAAAAAGCAAGAATCCTGCTTATTTCATATTTCAGAGGATTCCAACTTCTGGATTCACACCAGGAAACGTATGCTTTCCAGACTCTATGATAGATGAGTCTGGAGGCTGGCTTTCTAGCATTAATGAGCGTAGAAAGAGCCGGACCAGAGACCCCTCTCTTTTTCAAAATGTGGGTCTCAGCAGCCAGGCCGTCAAATTTAGCCTTTGTAAGGAAGGGTGGAATACTGGACCCTGTGACAACAGGTCGTGTCGAAGTGGAAGCTTCCAGGGCCTTACTATCGCCATTTTTACGATCTCGGCGTACCAAGGCCTCCTGGGCCAGTTTGGGGCCACTAGGATTACTGGTATTCCCTCCTCCTTGATCCTGCGAAGCAGTCTTTGTAGAAGAGGGATCGGAGGGAATGCATAGATCAGTGAGAACTGATTCCATGGAGTTATTAGAGCGTCTGTCCCGTAGGCTAGAGGATCTCTCGTTCTGGACACAAAGTTGTCCAATTTCTTGTTGAACCTGGAAGCTAGCAGGTCTACATCTGGGTTTCCCCATCTCAGACATATGGCCTGAAAGATCTCTGGGTGAAGAGACCACTCTCCTGGTAGCAGCTGCTGACGACTCAGGTAGTCTGCTTGCCAGTTTTCTATCCCTGGAATGAAGATTGCAGAGATGCAAGGTACATGCTCTTCTGCCCATGCCAAGATCCGGATCACCTCTCTTTGGGCTGCCCGTCTGCGGGTGCCTCTTTGGTGATTGATGTAAGCTACTGCAGTAGCATTGTCGGATCGAACCCGACTGTAACCTGTATGTCCAGGTTTTGAGGGCTAGATATACTGCCCGGATCTCTAGCACGTTGATGGGCAGGATCCCCTGAGTCTTGGCCCAGGTTCCCTGGGTAGAAGCCTCCTCGAATACTGCACCCCAGCCCGATAGGCTGGCATCCGTAGACACCACCTTCCAGGCTGCTGGGAGGAAGCACTTTCCCTTCCGTAAATTCTTGGCTTCTAGCCACCAATTGAAGCTGTGGCGTACTTGTGAGGACAGGCGCATGGGTATATCCAGAGCTTGGCTCTTCCTGTTCCAGGAGGCTAAAATATTGCCTTGAAGTAGTCTCGAATGAAACTGGGCGTAAGGGACCGCCTCGAAGGAGGCTACCATCTTTCCCAATAGTCTCATGCAAAGGCGAATAGACGGCCTTTTGTTTGCTTTGACCTTGTGGATCAGGTCTTGACGAGACTGTATCTTTGGCTCTGGCAGGTATACCCTGTTTCGGGCTGTATCTATGATCATGCCCAGGTACACTATCCTTCTTTGGGCCTGGAGAGAGGATTTTTGTAAGTTTATAATCCATCCTAAATGCTCCAGGTATCCTACTGTAGTGTCTACAGCGTGATCCAATCCCTCCTTTGACTGATCTATTATTAGTAGATCGTCTAGATAGGCTGTTACCACAATGCCCCGTGTTCTCAGGTTTGCTAACAGAGGAGCTAGCACCTTTGTGAATACTCTGGGCGCGGTGGCTACACCAAATGGCAGGGCCACAAATTGAAAGTGGCGATCTTCTACCGCAAACCTTAGGAATCTTTGGTGAGCGGGGAGGATTGGTATGTGTAGATATGCGTCTTTGATATCTATGGATGCCATGAATTCTCCGCCTTTTAAAGTAGCGACCACGGATCGAATCGTTTCCATTCGAAAATGGCGAACGTTCAGAAACCGGTTTAGAGATTTTAGATCCAGGATGGGTCTGACTTCTCCGTTTGGCTTTGGAATCACAAAGAGGTTTGAGTAAAAACCTGAACCTTGCTCCTTTTGGGGTACCTCTGTAACCACACCTTGAGCTATTAAGTGATTCAAACCTTTGAAGAAGGATCCTCTTTTTTGTGGATCCTTGGAGAGTCTTGAACCTCGGAATTGAGAAGATGGGATCTCTCGAAATTCCAGTTTGTACCCTGAGGATATTGTGGATGCCACCCATTTGTCCTGGGTTTCTGTCCGCCAGGTCGCTGAGAACTGACGAAGCCTTCCCCCCACTCGGCCGAGCGGGGGAGCCCCTTCAATGAGAGGTTTTGGGGGCTTGCTTATTAGCTCTTGAACCCCACGGCTTCTTGTTCTTCTGAGCCTGTTCTTTGGCTTTTGTGGGCGGCTGAAAAGGCCGTCGCCACTGGCTGGAGTCTGATTTCCCGGGAGCTGGGGAGAGAGTGCGTTTAAAACAAGGTCTCTTGTTTTTCTTTCTCTCAGGTAAAAGTGTCGTTTTACCACTTGATATCTTTTGGATATATCTTTCTAAATCTTCCCCAAATAGGCGTTCGCCATGGAACGGGAAACTTGTCAACAACTTTTTGCATGGGGCTTCCGCTGACCAATGCTTAAGCCAAAGTACTCTGTGCATCTGTACCAGCTGGAGTGTAAGGGGTGATGCCTGTATGATAGAATCTCTCATGGCATCCACTGTGAAGCATAAGGCTTTAGGCAAATTCTCCCAATTTTTAGCCTGCTCTGAAGGCAGCTCCTTCAGCCCCTGCTTTACCTGTTGGCTGATGACCTGACACATACCGACTGCTGCTACTGCAGGTTGGATAATTGAGCCGGCCAAAAGGAAGGAGGATTTCAGTAGGGATTCCAACTTCTTCTCAGAAGGATCTTTAAACACTTGTACATTATCCACTGGACATGTCAGGTTTTTATTTACACAAGAAATAGCCGCATCTACCGCAGGCAGGCTCCATTTCTTTAAAAAAAATTCCTCCATAGGATAAAGAATGTTAAACTTTTTTGGAGGTGAGAAACGCTTATCTGGATGTTGCCAGTCTGCGTACATTAGATCCTCTAGTAATGGATGAACCGGGAAGGAGCATGCACCTTGCAGGGATCTTAATGATCCTAGGGAGGAGACAGGTGATTCCTGTTACCTCCGAAGAGGGTAACTTAAATGCAGATCGCACAGCTCCTGCATAGCATTGTACCTGTGACTTTAAAATCTGGGATACCGAAAAAGGCTCATCCGATATCCCTGATCCGTCTGACTCCTCATCCTCTGCTGATGTAGCCTCCTCCTCATCCTCCTCCTCTTCAGGTACTTCTGAAGGGAGGTCCAATACTGGAGGAGATCTGCTTCGCTTATTGTCCTTTTTAGAGGATTTAGCGATTAAGGTAGCGATCTTTTCCTCCAGATTATTTAGGGCAGCTGATAAAGTGTCCTCAGTGACATATGCAGGCCCAGGCTTCACTGGGGAAGCCGCCATACCTGACAGAGGTAATGGCTTATCCTGTATAGGTGCATTTGGCAACACAGGAGAGGAAGGTACCGAGTCAGCACAGCTAGAGCCTCCTGTCTCAGGCGGCGGTGCTCTTTTATCTCTTTTTGTCCGCATTACTTCCCCTGGAAGACTTACTGTTTAGACAAAATACAAGGTACCTAAATGCATATACTACCGTGCTTAGTTTAGCAATTTACATTAAGTATGCAACTTTTAACACATAGCTATGCATAACATGGATGTCTTCCAGGAAGTACCCAATCCAACCACATGGAGTCTTACGTCCCTGTATAGCTGCTGTGTTTCTCTGCCAGGAATAAGAGAACAAACAAGCTTGCTTGCTGCTGCAGTGCCTCACACTGACAGTCTTTAAATTTGGCGCCGTTTCTGTGCCTGCGCGCGCCCACGTGCCCGCGCACGCATTCGGCCCCCCCCCTCCGATAAAGCGCGCTCCCAAGCGCGCGCGCGGCTCTTAGCGCTATGGCGGTGGCCCTAGTGAGAGAGGACTCTCATCAGCCCCTGTTCCCACTTACTTGCACCTGCAGGTGTCTGAGTCGGCCACCGAAAGGAGGAGCGGGGTGCCCAAGCAAGCTCAGCAGCGGAGGTGACGAGCAGTGTACTTCGCCGAAGCCGACACTGAACAGAGTGAGGTGAGTATATTCAGCTCTTTACTCCCCCAGTGGCGGAAAAAGAGAAGACATCCACTTTTTGAAAAAGGTCCCAAACCTAGTTATGGACCTTCTAATCTTACCTTATCCACGCCGCAGGTTTTTTCTGCTGAAAATTTTCAGACAGATTCCAAACTTCACCCTTCACGGTGGGCTATGTGTGCCAACCTTCAGGGATATGGGTTCCTATTTAAAGGATACCTCTCCCCTGGGCCTTGTACAAGACTCTTACCAGGACTTTTAGCGAAATAGCGAAAGTGCTGGATCTTAGAGCCCAGTCCTCCGAAGAGAGACATTACAGGCGCTGCCTCATGGATGAGGCCCGGATCCCATCCAGTTTTGGCTTAACTTGTAGGCGTCTTGGATGGATCCGAAAGCATAGCTCTTTTACCCCCAGAGGGTCTCTTTGGTAGAGCTTTCCTTTAGCACCTCCTAACGCGTCCAACACCTTTCGACACTGGCGAAAAAACTGAGGTACTTCCCTGATGGGAGGGGTTATATGGAGGGGAACTGTCTTCCATTGGTTGTGCCAGTGTCCAATCACCGCTGGTGACCCTTAACCCATTATGTAATGACTAGCTCTGTGTCCCGTGGTGTACGATAAAGAAATTGGGCCTTAGGCACTGGTGCTGGTGCCACGACACTGCAACCTCTCCTAGATACTCTAGTTGGAGTGCAGGAATGAGCCCTGCTGCAAAAGCATTGCATAAAAACTTGTAATTACATGCCCCTGTTAAACAGGGGCTGAAAAATTGGGCCTTAGCCACTGGTGGCGGCACCCAGAAACAAAAATGTTCTTCCTAGCTATCATCATCAATCGGATCATTGAGGAGGAGGAGGATAGTCAGTCAACATAACAGGACAGTCACTCAGCATCTGCATCAGTCTTAAAGGGATGTGACATTTGAAAATAAATTAGTCTGTTATATCAGCTTCAGGTGTTTGGTAGCTGGTGGTGATCCAAGACTGGTTCATCTTTATGGAGGTCAGTCGATCAACCGAGTCGGTGGACAGGCGCACCCTGTGATCCGTGACAAATCCTCCAGCAGCACTGAATGTGCGTTCTGAAAGAACGCTGGATGCAGGACAGGCCAGTAGCTCAATTGCATACTGTGCAAGCTCTGGCCAGTGATCCATCCTCAAGACCCAATAAGCCAGAGGATTTTCGGTGGGGAAGGTGTCCAAGGCTGACCTTGCCCCTAGGTATTCCTGCACCATGTATATCAGACGCTGGCGATGGTTGCTGGAACCGATCATACCTTGGGGCTGCGGACTAAAGAATTGTCTGAACGCATCGGTCAGACGGCCACCTTCTCCACCGCTCCTTCTTTGACTGACCGAAGCCTCAGCAACTCGTTGTCCAGGACCAGGAGTTTGTAACCTCCCAGTCTCTGGGAACGCGTTGCACAGACCTTTCTGCAAGGCCTCCCGGAGTTGTCTCATCCTCTGCTCCCTCTGTGACGGTAAGATAAGGTCCGCAACCTTACCCTTGTACCGTGGATCAAGGAGAGTGGCCAGCCAGTAATTGTCCCTCTCCTTGATCCGAAGAATACGAGGATCCTTCCGCAGACTTTGCAGGATCAGGGAGGCCATGCAGCGTAGGTTAGCTGAGGCATTCGGTCCAGAGTCCTCTGGGTCACTAAGGACGACATGATCCGCAGCCACCTCCTCCCAGCCACGTACAAGTCCACGGGTTTCTTGGGACTGTAAATTATCCCTAAAAGACTGCTGCTGATGATGCTGAGTGCCAGGCTCCACCTCCATGCTGACACAATCCTCCTCCTCCTCCTCCTCCTCCTCCTCTTCCTGTGCGATGGGTGGGACAGAAGGAACACTGTCTGGGTAAAGGGGGCCTTGAGAGGCAAGGAAGTCCTCCTCTTCCTGCCTCAAGTGCCCTGTCCATTATTCCACGCAGCGTATGTTCCAACAGGTGGACAAGAGGTACAGTGTCACTGATGCATGCACTGTCACTGCTCACCATCCTCGTGGCCTCCTCAAATGGTGCTAGGACAGTGCATGCATCCCTGATCATGCCCCACTGGTGTGGTGAAAAAAAACAGAGCTCCCCTGACCCTGTCCTGGTGCCGTAGTCACACAGGTACTCATTGATGGCCCTCTGCTGCGTGTGCAGCCGCTGCAGCATGGCCAACGTTGAGTTCCACCTGGTGGGCATATCACATATAAGGCGGTTCTTGGGCAGGTTCAACTCCTTTTGCAGCTCAGCCAGGCGAGCACTGGCATTATAAGATCTGTGGAAATGCACACAGACTTTCCTGGCCTGCCTCAGGACATCCTGTAAGCCCGGGTACCTGCCCAAGAACCGCTGCACCACCAGGTTAAGGACGTGAGCCACACAGGGCACATGGGTCAGTTGTCCCTGTCGGAGGGCGGAGAGGAGGTTGGTGCCATTGTCGCAAACCACCATTCCTGGCTTAAGCTGGCGTGGCGTCAACCACCTCTCGGCCTGTCCCTGCAGAGCTGACAGAACCTCTGCCCCAGTGTGGCTCCTGTCCCCCAAACACACCAGCGCAGGCACGGCATGGCATCTTTTTGCCTGCGTACTTGCGTAGCCCCTTGAACGCCTACGGAGCACCGCTGGTTCAGAGGACAAAGCACAGGAAGAGGCCATGGAGGAAGAAGAAGAGGAGGGGTGGAGGAGAGAGGTGTGTCACAACCAGTAGTAGCATTTTGAAGGCGTGGCGGCGGAACAACCTCCAACACTACTGCACCTTGTCCTGCATCCTTCCCAGCTGCCAAAAGAGTGACCCAATGGGCCGTGAAAGAAAGGTAACGTTCCTGTCCATGCCTGCTGGACCATGAGTCAGCGGTAATATGCACCTTACCGCTGACCGCCCTGTACAGCGAGGCCAAGACATTGCCTTCCACATGCCAGTAGAGAGCCGGAATCGCCTTCCGTGAGAAAAAGTGGCGTTTGGGAACCTGCCACTGAAGAACCGCACATTGCACAAACTCACGGAAGGGGGCCGAGTCTACCAACTGAAAAGGCAGCAGTTGAAGCGCTAGCAATTTAGCCAAGCTAGCATTCAACCGCTAGGCATGTGGATGGCTGGGAGTGAACTTCTTTTGACGGTCCAGCAGCTGGGGCAGGGAAATTTGCCTGCTAGAATCGGACGTCGGTGTACTGCTAGCAGAGTGCCCGCAAGTACTTGACTGTGACACACCTAATTCTACACCTTCATTCCTCTCAGTGCAGGTTTCAGAGAGGACTGAAGGTATAGTGGGGTTGGAGATCCCAGCTGATGCGGTGCAAGGAGAGGTCCGCTTTGTTCTTTGGTGTGGGTCTTTAAGGTGGGATTGCCAACGAGCTGCATGGCAGGTCAACATATGTCTGGTCAAGCATGTGGTGCCCAAGCGGCTGATGTTTTGGCCACGCGATATACGCTTGAGACATATGTTGCAAACAGCAACTGTGCGATCTGATGCACTCGACTCAAAAAAGGCCCACACCAAAGAACTTTTTGAATAACGGGCAGAGGCAGCGCCCTGCACAGGCGGAGCTCTGCGGTGTGATTCAGTTGGTGTGCTGCCCTTACGCTGGCCCCCCGAGGGAATCCTGCCTCGTTGGAGATGTGCCTCCTCCTCATCCTCCTCCTCCTCCTCTCTCCTATTAGGCACCCACGTGGAGTCAGTGACCTCATCATCCCCTCCCTCTTCATCACTGGAGCCAATCTGGCAGTATGCTGCAGCTGCTGGAACATGACTGCCAGATTGATGTCCTTCTTGAGCATCCCCTCTCTCTGCTCTCACGCTACTGCCTTCCTCTAGCTGGGTATCATCATCAGACCCTTCGAAACGCTGGCCATCCTCCTGGAGCATGTACTCAACACTGTGCTCAAACAGTTCGGGGGACTCCTCAGGAGGACATGGTGGGTCTAGGGAAGGAGTGACTGATGATGACATTGATACCAGGGAAGAGGACGCTTTGGCAGCTGCTTTGCCAGTACCCTGAGCCTGGGTGAGAGAGGATGAGGAGGATGAGGAGGGCTTGGTCATCTACTCTACCAAGTCTTCGGCATGATGCGGCTCAACACATCCAGCTGCCGAAAAGAAGGACAAGCGTGTCCCATGGCCATGTGCTGATGACAATGCACCGCGTCCACGACCAGCACTGTTGCCCCCAGACACAGAGCCTGCTTGCCCTCTTTTATTGGCTCGTGACTGTCTGCCTCTCTTTGTTGGCCTTCCAGACATAGCAATGGCCTGCAGGGAGGTGGGAAAACCAGCAATAAGGGGTAGCTTCAGGTGTATATTTTGCAGGAAGAACACAACGCCCGCTGTAAGTGCTGCAGATGACTGCCTGTGTTACACAACAGGAAAAAACAGCAATAAGGGCTAGCTTCAGGTGTTTATTTTGCAGGAAGCACACTCCGCCCGCTGTAAGTGCTGCAAATGCCTGTTAGTGTAACACACCAGGAAAACACAGCAATACGGGCTAGCTTCAGGTGTATATTTAGCAGGAAGCACACTCAGCCCGCTGTAAGTGCTGCAAATGCCTGTTAGTGTAACACACCAGGAAAACACAGCAATACGGGCTAGCTTCAGGTGTATAATGTGCAGGAGGCACACTCCGCCCGCTGTAAGTGCTGCAAATGCCTGTTAGTGTAACACACCAGGAAAACACAGCAATGCGGGCTAGCTTCAGGTGTATATTTAGCAGGAAGCACACTCCGCCCGCTGTAAGTGCTGCAAATGCCTGTTAGTGTAACACACCAGGAAAACACAGCAATACGGGCTAGCTTCAGGTTTATACTGTGCAGGAGGCTTAGCAACAATGACACTGACACTGTTCCCTGCCTATCCTTCTCTCTCCCTGCACACAAGGTTTATCAAAGAATATGACACTGACACTCTCCCTGCCTATCCTTCTTTCTCCCTGCACACAAGGTTTAGCAAAGAATATGACACTGACACTCTCCCTGCCTATCCTTCTCTCTCCCTGCACACAAGGTTTAGCAAAGAATGTGACACTGACACTGTCCCCTGCCTATGCTTCTCTCTCCCTGCACACAAGATTTAGCAAAGAATATGACACTGATACTCTCCCTGCCTATCCTTCTCTCTCCCTACACACAAGAATAGCACAAAGAATAGCACAATGACACTGTCCCTGCCTATCCTTCTCTTTCCCTGTGCCGGAACACACTACACAAGGCCGCCGCGCTGGCGGCCTTTTATATTGTGGGGCGTGTGCTAAACCCCCTGAGCTATAATTGGCCACAGGCAACCTGCCTGTGGCCAATTATGGCTCTCCTAGCTGCCGGCGCTGTGATTGGCCAAGCATGCGGGGTCACAGTGCACGGGATTGCACTGCGATGGCGCAGTGTATTGTGGGCCGTTCGCGTCACTCGAATTTGGCGCGAACAGCCCCAATTAGTTCGATCTTTGTCAAACGATCGAACAGACGATGTTCGAGTCAAACGTATGTTCGACTCGAACACCGAGCTCATCCCTAGCAGACACATCGGACACTTTTGACACATTTTTAGGACCATTGTCATTTTCACAGCGATCAGTGCTATAAATATGCACTGATTACTGTGAAAATTACACTGGCAGTGAAGGGATTAACCAGTAGGTGGCGATGAAGGGGTTAAGTGTGCCCTAGGGAGTTCTTCTAACTGTAGGGGGGATGGGCTGTGTGTGACACGATAGTGATCACTGCTTCCGATTACAGGAAGCTGTGATCACTGTCTTGTCACTAGGGAGACAGGGGAAATGCTTGTTTATATCAGCATTTCCCCGTTCTTCCTCACCATGACACGATCGCGGGTATGCCAGCGGGCATCGAGTCCGCGGGACCCGCGGTCAGAGTCACGGCGCTCGCGGCGGGCGGGCACGTGCGCGCTCACAATGCTGCTTCTTAAAGGGGATGTATATATTCGTCATTTTGCCTGCACGTGCCATGCTGCAGACGTATATCTGCTTGCGGCGGATTCCCCTAACACTGAAAAGATGTCCTCTCACTTCCTGTTAAGTCTAGAGACAGGGTGAATGGAAATATCCCTAATGAGACACAGGTGCCCAAATCAAAACTGACAGCATTTTTAACACACCCCCCCCCCCCCTACTTTATCCAAAATTAAAAAAAATTAAGATTTGAGTTAAAGTGGATGTAAACCCACTCTCATCCTTTCTCAACTACTGCCATAGTGCTTATCAATAAGCATATAGATGCCTCCTGCATGTATCCTTATCTGTCAAATGTCTCCCCTCTGTCTGTTATAAGAACTGAAAAACTGCAGATTCTGTGGGTGGATCTGTTGTCTGGAGCTCGGTTGGTGGAGACGTAATGTCAGTAGACTCCCCGCCCACCTCTACACCCCCCTTGTAAACATGCATTTTCTCCTGTGTATTCCTTACACTGAACCTCTGCTATGATCACTAACATCCAGTAAAAATCCAGAAAAGTAACCACATGACTTCAGAAAAGTGGGGGTGGGAATTAAAAAATAATGCCTGTCTAAAGCTAGTGCACGAGATATGTAAATAACCTGTCACTCAAAGCAAGGGGGCGGAACGGACAATGGTTGTTCTCTGTCCATTTTATCTCACTGAACAATAAAAGAGGATTGCTCAGAGCTGGATTAACTCTTTGTGGCAAGACCTGGCACAAATGATAGGAAATCTTATACTCTACATTGTGACAGCAAAAAATAAATAAATTTGGGTTTACATCCACTTTAAGGAATACTTAAATTTATGAAACTAAACAAAACATGTATACATTCTGTACATATAGCAACTAGTTCTATTATTATCTATTATTATACCAAAAGTCCCATGTACGTATATTTAAAATATTACCCGACAGACATGTTATGAAGAACAGACCTTGGAAGTCAAGTAAATATCTGCTATGAATTACTTTTCTTTTGAATATTGTAACTTTGAATATTTTTGGATAACAATATTTATTTTTAATATGCTAAGCAAGGTAGTCAAAGCATGCTCATTTTTGGTATTTGTTTTTTTAGGGCAGTAAAGGTGAAAGAGGACTAGTTGGGACTCCAGGACATCACGGTCCACCAGTACGTTTTTTTTTTCTATGTATATCTTTTTACTAAGGTGAACAAATGTAAAGGCTCAGGCTAAGAAGTCAGTGTTGGGTGGAATTAAGGGCAATGTAACTGTAACTGTGTGTTTGCTTACTTTGAGAGCTCTAGCAACAAATACAAACATTGGAGTCCAAGGACCATGGCTCTTGCCTGCAGTTTTGCTGCTTGTATTGTTTCTCTTTTACGTAAACCTGTATTGTGGGATTGTGTAGGCTGCCATTGCGGATCTCTGCTTCTAAAATTGCTCACTACTTGACTTACATACAGACCCAAAAGCTTCAGAAATACTATTCATTATTTAATATCAATTTATTTTTACATAGCATTTTTCTACCTGGGGGCTCAAAGTGCTTTATTTGCTGTTGGCACAGATGAGGAGACAACCATATTGGCCACACTCAGTAGAATATCATACTAGGGCCAATTTTGGGACAGGAGTCATTTAACCCACCAGCTTGTATTTGAAGTGTGGGAGGAAATCGGAGTATCCAGAGGAAACCCACATAAGCACATAGAAAACATGCTAACTCCATGCAGATAGTGTCTTGACCAGGATCCCAGTGCTGCAAGGTAGAAGTGCTACACACTTGTTTTGAGTCAATAACTGAAAGCATTGAAGCCAGGAAACTGATATTTTCAGATGGAGGCCAGCAATGGCTTCCTCTGGATTTCTCTGGATGCACTTTTAGGTAAATATGGTAGATGTGCTACCATAATACAGCAAATACACACAGCTGGTGAAAATCCAGCCACTTTATTTCTTGAGCTGTTTGGAAAAAACATTTTCCAATTTTTTTTAGAATATAATTGCTTATTTTCTGCTTTGCCATTAAGAGTACAGAGAGGAGCAGAGAACGGAGGTGCCGGCTGAGCTGCGAGCAGAGTTCTCTGCTTCCTCTGTACACAGGACTTAACAGTGCTCTCTCCTGTAGCACAACAGGATCGCTCAGATCGGACTGTTGCTGCGGCACCCTCATGGCACCCCAGTTGAGAAACACTGATCTAGAAAATATAGCATGGGATAAATAAACCATTAGCAATATGGCAAAAATTGTTGAGAACAAAACATAATTAGGACAGCCGCACTCCAATCCAACGTGGCTTTATTTTCAAACTAAAAAAAAACGGCACTACACATCACAGCAACGAAAACCTTTAGGACAGCTGATGCGTTTCACTCTTGTTTAGTGCTTTCTCATAGCTTAAATGGCAAAAATTGTACCTGTGTAACCTAAATACATTTTAATTTTTTTACAGCTGCATTTATTGGCAGGAGGAAAAAAAACAGTGCATCCAGGGGCAACAGAGCTTTATGCTTGACGCTTGTAAACGTGTGTAAACATGTTGTTAACGCTAGGCACGTTTAGCTCTTGAGCATACATTTATTTCAATGGCCAGAATAAATAATATATTCTGGCCAATAAAATTAATTACCGACCAAATGCTTGAGGCAGGTAAATGTGGCTAAACGCTTTACACACTTTTACAAATGTCCGATTTTTTTTTTGCCAAAACGCTGTTGCCAGGAGGTAGGCCTCTAAGAGAGTTTAGAAATTGTTCACTGTGCATGAGACCTAAATATCACCAAAGAGCAATAATGAACCTAATACTCTGAACTTGTTTTAGGGTGAATCAGGACTATCTGGAAGAAATGGAAACCCTGGACCTGCTGGAGCAAAGGTATAACATTCCAATAGTTTGATATCCAGATTATTATAATTACCAATGCCCAGGAAAATATAAAAAAAATTAAAAACAGAGATATCCTTAAATGTACTGAACAGGGTATGCTTTAACCTCTTACCACCCACGTAACGTATATGTGTGGTGGCAAAGGGCAACTTCCCTTGCAAAGTGAACAGCCTAATTGCCTTTAGTAAATCAACCCCCTTGCGATAACATGAATTGTGGACAAAGAAATAATAGGGTTGATTTAAAAAAGGCAAATAGGTTGTTCACTTAGCAAGGGAAGTTGCACTTTGCAAGAAAATTTTGCCCAGAGTTTAGTGAATGTGGTAAAACACTGCGGACTTCAGCATCCAATCACGTGCAAGCAAACATGCTGTTATTTTTACATGTCTTTGCACGTGGTTGGGTATTCTTTGCAAAATGTAAATTTACCACAATCACTAAGCTCTGGTAAAAATTCCCTTGCAAAATAAACAGCCTTTTTGCCTTCAGTAAGAGCCGGGTCACACTGTGGCAACACGACTTCCAGCGCGACTTTACAAGGCAACTTCGAGGCAACTTCAAGGCAACTTCGAGGCAACTTCGAGGCAACTTCAAGTTTCCTCCAGGACAGGCGACTTTGCCAGTGGCCAATCAAACAATAATCAGCTCTGTGGAAGGGAGGGGTTTGCCTGAGAAAACTATTTTCTCTTCCTGTAAAGTTGCTTCAGTTAAGACACTGATCCGACTTTGGAGGCGACTTCCATTGAAATCAATGGGTACAAGTCGCCTAGAAGTCGTTTTCAAGTAGTACAGGAACCTTTTTTGAAGTCGGAGCGACTTCTGTAGTGTGCATAAAGACGGCTCCATAGACTAACATTACAGCGCGACTTGGGGCGACTTGGGGCGACCTGAAGTCGGATCCTGAGTCGCCCTGGTGTGAACCGGTTCTTAATCAGCCCCAATGATCTTGTTTTTACTAAAGGAGCAAAGGCTGTGCAAATAGTTTAAGTTGCAAAGTCAAATTGAATAAATAAGGTGAACCTGTGTTTTCATTGAGTATCCAAGCCTGTGTGCAGGAAATTACAAAAACAGGATCATTGCTTGCTCCTGACTGGGTGAACACCTCTTCATTTGATTTAGTAACATT
The DNA here is from genome assembly GCA_029206835.1 of Rana muscosa. NCBI lineage: Eukaryota > Metazoa > Chordata > Amphibia > Anura > Ranidae > Rana > Rana muscosa. The sequence continues at coordinate 1,107,789,475 of CM055122.1, read as the reverse complement.
TACTTTGCAAAGTGAATGGGGTCCTGGACACAATGCTAAAGTTGCATAGGCATAAACATTTTAGTCTGTACAAAAGATGTTATTTTTTGTAAATCTAAACTTTACAGAAACTGAGAGGTCACTGGGGACAAAAGCAACAACAAACAGACAGTAGTAAACAGACAGTAGTATTGCTGAAAAAGTGAATGAAAAAGTTAGCATCATATTAGAAGATAATACTCCAAACTATGACCTTTTGGTTTGAAATATGTTCTGATCAGATATTTGAAGCGCACTTGTATTCACTTGTATACTCATTGGCTCTTCAGAGGTTTATATGGCATATTTACCGTATATACTCAAGTATAAGCCAACCCGAATATAAGCCGAGGCACTTAATTTTACCACAAAAAACTGGGGAAACGTATTGACTCAAGTATAAGCCTATGGTGTCTATCTGCATGCCTCACTGTGCCTCACTTTGCCTCACTGTGTCCATGTGCATGCCTCACTGTGTCCATGCCTCACTGTGGCCATGTCTTACTGTGTCCATGCCTCACTGTGCCCATGCCTCACTGTGCCCATGCCTCACTGTGTCCATGACTAGACTGACGTTTAACATGGGAGTCTATGGAAGGGGAAGCCGGCTTTGAAAAATCGGTGCTTCCCGGCTGTAGGTCCCCCAGACAACAAACTTTGCACACTCATCGATGGAGAGTGGGGCTACATGTGTGCCAAGTTTGGTGTCCAGAGGACCTACGACCGGCCAGTACCGGGTCCCCAAAATCACCAGAGAAATTACCATTTAACATTGGAGTCTATGGAAGGGGTACCCGGTTTTGAAAAATGAGTGCTCCCCGGCCGTAAGTCCCCCGGACAACAAACTTGGCACACTTGTAGAGGAAGAGTGGGGGTACATGTGTGCTAAGTCTGGGGTCCAGGGGATCTATGGCCGGCCAGTACCCGGTCCCCAAATCCGGGATATCAGGCACAAAAAAGTGACTCGAGTATAAGCCGAGGGGGGCATTTTCAGCACACAAAAAATGTGCTGAAAAACTCGGCTTATACTCAAGTATATACGGTAATATGATTGTCATACTTAGGTGAATTGAGTCCTTTGTCTCCAATAAACTTTTAACACTTTTGCTGCCATAGCCATTTTGTATTATTTGCACACCTATCTAAAAAATAATTTTAGGATTAAAAAGTACTTAAAACCCCCAAATTATATATATTCTAAAAGCAGAGACCTTGTTGGGTAAAATGTTGGCAATTCAAATTTTTTGCGCCACGTGATATTAGCGCAATGGTTTATCAAGCACAAAGTTAAACTTAGGGTATACAACACAATATATTACCCAAGTGTTTGGAAAAATATGAAAGATGAGTTTGCACCAAAGTAAATGTTGTACCCAACATGTCAGGAAACAGCAACAAACTTCAATACCATACATTTCCCATAGCCAACATGTTTGTTTAAATGCGTGTATGTTAATGTGCGTGGGGGGCTCAACATTATTTGAGGGGAGGGGTTAAGGTTTTGGGTGTAACTATAGATTTTTTTTACACTTTTTTTCACTAAACTTTATTTTTTATCAAACGGGACTAAACATCTCCCATGTGATGCTATTTTGTTGTGGCAGGTTCTCTTTAATGAGACACAATGAGCAGGTCAATGAGCCACAGTGGCCAAGGAAAAAGACAGCTAAACCCAGTATTCATGTAATACATGTTTCTTAAGCCTCGTACACACGATCGGATTTTCATCGGACAAAGAGTAGGACTTTTGTCCGAAGGGCGTTGGCCAGGAACTTGTATTGCATACAAACGGCAAAGAATTGACGGCCAACAAACACAAAACTACGTGGTTTTTCAGCTCTTTAGTGCCACCCTTTGGGCAACTTCTGCTAATGTTGTGTTATGATTAGCATTGCTTCTGAGCATGCATGTTTGTACTTTGGAGTTTTGTCTGACGGACTTGTGTACAAACGATCGGATAATCCATCAACACACATTTGTTGGCAGACAATTTTAAAGCATGCTATCCCACATTTGTTGGTGGAAAATCCGACAACAATTGTCCGATGGAGCATACAAACGGTCGGATTTTCCAACAACAGCCTGTCATCACACAATTCCCATCGGATAATCCGATCGTGTGTATGAGGCTTAACAGTTTCTTACTAGGTAGAGGAGATCAGCAAACAGAAGTTCACTGGTCTCCATCCCCTCTACCCCTTGGCACTCACCAAGGGGTTCCCTGACCTGCAGGTGGGAGCGCAAAAAGCCCAGGAAACATATCAGGAGTGCTTGCAGGAGTGGGCAAATGCATCAGGAGTGTGTAGAAGCAATCTCACCCAACAGCCAACAGTTGGAACCTGTCTCTGAACTTGCTTTGACTAGTTCAAAAGAGTCAGTTCCCTAGAATAGCCCACTTCCTCCTTGCACGTTATATCCTTCTCTTTTGGTCTGAAGCCATGTACACACGATCGGTTTTACAGATGAAAACAGTCCGATGGACTTTTGTCATCGGACAAACCGATCATTTATGGGCCCCATCAGTCTTTTTTCCATCGGTGTTAAAAAATAGAACATGTTTTAAATGTATCCGATGGAAAGAAAAACGATAGCAAATTACTATCGTCTGTGGGGAACTCCATCGGATAAAAAACCCACGCATGCTCAGAATCAAGTCGACGCATGCTCAGAAGCATTGAACTTCATTTTTCTTGGCTCGTCGGAGTGTTTTACGTCACGGCGCTTGGGACGATCGTTTTTTTGACTGATGGTGTGTAGGCAAGACTGATGGAAGTCAGCTTCATCGGATTTCCGATGGAAAAATACATTGGTTTAAAATCCATAGGAAATCCGATCGTGTGTACAGGGCTTTAAGCCTCGTACACACGGCCGAGATTCTCGTTGAAAAAAACATGTCATTTTTTTTCGACGAGATTCTTGGACAAGAAACTTGTCCCGGCCGAGTGTTCACACGCTCGATTCAAAGAACCCGCGGTTCTTTGAATGGAGCGTACGCGGTGACGTCATCGAATACGACGAGCATGTGCTCGTCACATTCGATGCCGTCGCCGCCATCTTGGTATACCCTACCTATGCCTAGGAAGCTACCGCGCATGCGTCAAATTAATTTCGAACATGCGCGGGCTTCCGGGAGGACAGGTAAGTGTACACACACTCACTTTTCTCGTCGAGAAACATGCCGACGAGAATCTCGACGAGAAAATAGAGAGCAGGATCTCTATTTTCTTGTCGAGATTACTTGTCGGTTTGCTTGACGAGAAACCATACACACAAACGAGTTTCTCGGCAAGACATCTCTGCCAGCAAGTTTCTTGCTGGTTCTTGCCGAGAAACTCGGTCGTGTGTACGAGGCCTCACTGTCTATACTGGCTCAACTTCTCCCCTCTCCTCCCCATATAAGCTGGGGAGAAGTGAAGCCGAATACTACACAATGTCACTTGGGGGACAGCTCTGAGCCTGCTAGAGCTGCTCACATTACATCCCAGATGGCAATGCCCAGAAGTAGGCTCAGGTCATTTAAATGTCTAAAACAAGGAGGCTTTTACAGGTAAATAACAAACCTAAAATGCATAAATTGCAAATATGATCGTATGGTAACATTGCTTTTGAAATGAATGGTCTGGTAATAGGGTCTCTCTCACTGTAATTTTGGAGAATATAAAAATTACTTTTTATTAATTATTGGTAGAGCCATCATTATATTTCTTTGAAACCCAGACAAATAATAACTGTTTACCTTACAATTTGCAGGGAGATAAAGGTCCACTGGGTCAGCCTGGAATAGATGGGCCTCCAGGCATACCGGTAAGATAAAAAAATACAAGTTATCAGACTTTTGCAACATCTAGAAAGGATCAGAAGTCTTAAAACAAAATCACAATATACAGTACTCTATGAAACGTATACATTCTTAAAAAAACTAGAGGGGACTATTGACTGATGGTAACAATAAATATTCACTTCATGTCGTGAAAACTTAAACAAATTTTGTAAATATCCTTTTAATGCTTTATATGCTTAGGGGTCTGTGACTGGGGTATTTCAGGTACACATTAGGTACAGTAGATATTTCTTTAGACAGAAGGTATTTCTCATTGTTCATAACAAACCCTAAAAAAGGAGTTTAATCATTTACAGTGCCTTGAAAAGGTATTCATACCCTTTGGGATTTTCCACATTTTGTCATGTTACAACCAAAAACGTAAATGTATTTTATTTGGGATTTTATGTGATAGACCAACACAAAGTGGCACATAATTGTGAAGTGGAAGGAAAATGATAAATGAATTTCAATTTTTTTTACAAATAAATATCTGAAAAGTGTGACGTGCATTTGCATTTGTATTCAGCCCCCTTTTCTCTGATACCCCTAACTAAAATCGAGTGGAACCAATTGCCTTCAGAAGTCACCCAATTAGTAAATAGAGTCTACCTGTGTGTAATTTAATCTTAGTATAAATACAGCTGTTCTGTGAAGCCCTCAGAGGCTTGTTAGAGAACGTATCCATAAAACTGAATAAATGATACAAAATCTCAAACAAAGTTCATTAGTGCCCTTTAGAGCCCATTCACACAGGGGCGGCACGACTCGTGCCGCGACTGTGCTGGGCGATCTGCAGACGACTTCAAAGGAGACTTTCAAAATGACTTCTGTATTGAAGTCAATGGAAGTCGCCTTGAAGTCGTCTTGAAGTAGTACAGGAACCTTTTTCTAAGTCGGAGCGACTTCAGTCTTTCCGCTTAGAATGGTTCCATTGTACAGAATGGGACGCGACTCGTCAGGCGGCTGAGACGCCTGACGAGTCGCCCCTGTGTGAATGGGGTCTTATGTGTGAACTTTGTTTGATATTTTGTATAATTTATTCAGTTTTATAAACACTAATGAACTTTGTTTGATATTTTGTATCATTTATTCAGTTTTATGGATATGAACTTTGTGTGTTTGGACAAATAGCATCACATACACAGTCTTTTGTATTAATTTTTTATTCATTGGTATATTTACATTTTGGACACTTGAGATCCTTAGAATTTTCTTTGGAATTTTTGCTCTGTTGGTTTTCTATGCACCAGTCACTTTAATATTGAATTCACGTTGTTTTCAATAATACACTGGTCACTTTAATATTGAATTCACACTTCTTGTAACACAATTTTGTAGTAGAGAAGGATTGCCGCTCTAAGCCCCAGTCCTCTAAAGCACACGCCCTTTTAGGAACTTACAGGTGCTGGCTCTGCAACGAACTAGGAAGGAAGAAAAAAACCTGGACGGCTGCACACCGTTGAAGGCATCTTTATTGATATCTTGTGTAGCAGATGAAATCCAATACAGTCACTTCATGTTACAGAAAACAGGAAAAGCTACTGACGCGTCTCACACCGTATGAAGGTGCTTAATCATGATTAAGCACCTTCATACGGTGTAAAACGCGTCAGCGCTTTTCCTGTTTTCTGTAACATGAAGTGACTGTATTGGATTTCATCTGCTACACAAGATATCAATAAAGATGCCTTCAATGGCGTGAGGCCGTCCAGGATTTTTTCTTCCTTCCTACACAGTTTTGTAGTATGTGGTTATGGGGATTTAAATAAGGAAATAACGCACCATTTTTATTTATTCTTTTAAGACACTATTCCTGGTTATTGAGTGGCAGCTGTTCTGCATTCTAGGACCAGCTCAGTGATTTCACATTTACTAATCAATCGTAAGTGCAGTACATGGAAACAATGGCTGCTATTGATCAGGGCTTGGGGATCAACAACAAATAGTCCAGACAAGTTATGGCAAGGAGCAATTTTAGGTTTCTTTTAGCATACCTCACCATAACCTGTCTGGTTATACTTTCACAGTAAATGTATTATGTTAGATAGAATGCATTATAAAAATTGTAATTTGATGATTGTATGTCTACAAAAAAAAAATCATTTATAAATCATTTTAGGGTTTTCGTGGTGCCCCTGGTTTCCCTGGTACAGTGGGATCAAAGGTAACTCTGAGCTGTTTTATCTTTCTAGCATCCTGGAAGTCTAACCTGTTATTGTTAGTCCAAAACTGACAAAGAAGGCTTTGATTATTGTCACTAAAGTTGGTAGCATGCATTTACATGTATGTTCTGTTTTCTGGCATCTGACCATGATATTTAAAGTAGTAATCCACAAAAGATGAAATACATAGAGTTCTATTTATAAAACATTAATTGTGCGAATGTTGCACACATTCATGCAGGCTGCACAAATTTCAGCTGTATTTTCTGTAATAGATTAATTCCTATGATAGTCAACTCCATCTGGTCACAATGTGGTACAGTTTTCTGAAATGGCTCAATGACATTTTTTTCTGCATTTTGGCCACTAGATGAAGTTAATAATCATAGGAATTAATCTATTATCGAAATAACAGGCAATATTTGTGCAGCTTGCTCAAATGTCTATGACATTCGTCCAATGAATGTTTTATAAATATACCCCATAGTGTCACTGGTCTTATGTAAAAAAATATATTTAAAAATGTAGAGTAACCTTTGATGTTGAAGAGACACAAAGACTCTAGCACAAGAAACTATATCTCCAGGTCTACTTTATAGTGCCCAGATTCTTATGCCTCTACTAGCAGGGAACTGGAGCCCAAATTGCATATACCTGGGGAAGGAGGGGCGGGGAGAGTAACTTTATCCTTTTTTTATTAATTTTCAACAGTATAATAAACATTTACAAATTGTACCATAACATTAAAAAAAATTTTTTATACATACATTTCAAAACCCACTTATTCGGTCTCGGCTTTTTCACACCTCATTATCTTTACCTAATCTATCCTAGAGGATACCTGTCCCAAAGAATCCTTCTATATTGTATTGTCCCCCTATATAATCAGTCGATTTTAGTTGGTCGTTGACTCAGCGGGGAGGTACATAGAGAACAAGAGGTAGGGAAAGAGAGAGAGAGAGAGAGAAAGAGAGAGAAAGAAAGAGAGAGAGAGGGGAGAGAGGGGAAAAAAAAAGGAAGAAAGAAAAAGAGAGAAGAGGGGATCCACCCTAACAAAGTGAAGGTGACTTAAGTGCCAACATTACCCACAACATTTATCCACTAAAATATACCCCTATCCTACAAAAAGAACAACTAAAGCGGGTGCCTAAATTATATTCATTAAATGAATTAAATTATTCCCCATTTACAATCTAAGTGCATCCTAATAAGAGACAGCCACTTTAGACTGTCTTCCAACAGATCTTCTGTTTAACCCCAAGTGTATCGGGGTTAAACAGAAGTGGGGCGGGGAGAGTAGCAGTAGAAGAACGGTCAATCAGTGGAGGGGACAGCCTTCACTAACCAATTCTGGTTTTCTCTGTGGCAAGAAGTTCATTAGAAGCATTTTGTTTGAAAATGAGGATCAAATAGCACAAATAACGAGGTTCCCCCACTCTCACTCCTAAAAAAAAAATTAATAAGTATGGCCTTCTTAATTTATGCAGGAGTGCTGGCATACTTTGTGCTTTTATTCATGACTATTGACATATCGTGCTGTGTGTGTGTATATATATATATATATATATATATATATATATATATATATATATATATATATATATATAAGCAACCAATGAGATGTTTCTTGCTACAATCTCCAAGGTTGTCATGCTGTCACTGAAACTTATGAAGCCAGAGAAGATGAATGACATAAAGGCAATTAGCATTTTCTGAAGAAAGTCAGTAGAATCAGTCTTTATATTTCTACCCATAAAGGTTTTCTTTAAAGTGTACACTTTTAAAATCTGCTTGATTTCTTGTATGATATACAATTATGATTAGATAACAAAAGTTAATGTCTATAGTCGCTTGCAATTTCAGGGAGAAAGAGGAATGCCTGGACCTAAAGGAGTTGTAGGGCCCCCTGGACTCAAGGTGAGCATTGAATATGGAGTCTGGAATATTCACCTTGAGAAATGCACTACAATCAATGTTTAATGCTTAAAAAAAAAAAAAAAAAAAAAAAATCAAACAAAAAACTCAAAGAGAACTGGATCATTGTGCAAACATTGTAGCACATCTATACTTTACGTCTTTACCCATCAGCCCAGTCGAAAGCTGTTTTGTATCTAAAGAGGGCCAGCACAGGGTATTTTTAGTTTCTACATTTTCAGTACTTTTATTTAATTTTCAAATGTATATTTAATCATATTAGGTCCATACTATGAGATTTTGATTTATAGTTTAGAATTATGAACCAGCCAATAGAGGACCGAGGAGAAGGTCAAGTGACAGATTTGTCATGATTTGAATTCTCCAGCAGATCCTGTGGACTGGAGATGCAGGCAAGACTTGGTAAAGTTCAGGTGGTCAGATTGCTTGGAGGTGGGGCACACTCCAGTGTTTATACACAATAGTTTTCCATTAGGTCCACTCTATCTCTTTTGTCACGTGAGCAATGCCAGATGGCTCCTTTTTGTTAAAAAATTAAAAAGTTGAATTAAGAGTTGAGTTGAGAGGTATCTTAATATAGTGCGGTCTTACCCCGAAGGGTTCCGACGTGCATGTGTAGGATAATGAGGATAAAACGGTTTAGTTCACCTTCTCCTAGCTGCTAATGGATTGGTTGGCATATTCCTGCCCACTGTTTGTGAATAGATGAGGGTAAGACACTACTGAATATAAATATATTTTTGAGAGGTCTTAAGTCTAATTGACTCTAAAGCCTCGTACACACGGTCGGACTTCCATCTGACTTTTCCGTGTTTTTTTGTCCGAACGGAGTTGGTTGGGAACACCCATAGCATACACACGCTCTGACTTTTCTGCAAACTTTCCCCAAACTTTTTGCAACATCAAGTGGTTTTTCTGCTCTTTTCTGCTCTTTACCGCCACCCTTTGGTCAACTTCTGCTATTGTTGGTTGATTTTAACATTAGTTGTTTTGTCCATCGGACAAAAGTCCGATGGTTTTCTGTACACACGGTAGGACTTTGCTCCATCTGACTTTTGTTGGGCAAAAGTTTGTCCGTTAGCAGACCCAACTTTTGTCCGATGAAAACAAGAAAAAAGCAAAAAAAGTTTGTCCGATGGAGCGTACACACGGTCGGATTGTTGGTCCAACTTGCTCAAAATGAAGTTTGTTGGCCAAAAGTCCGACCGTGTGTACGGGGCTTTAGCTTGAGAAAAGGTCAGATTAACCCAAAGCATTTCAGATTTACATGGCTTTGCATTATCTACATGCCAGATTACATATACTGTCATTATGCTATTATGACGGACTACATGGATGGTGATAATATTTTATATTACAATAAAATGCTTTGAAAATTCTGTAAGTGAAGTCCACTGTGTTGGCCTTCTTTGAATCCTGGGATACCAGGAATAAAGGCAGCATTTATAGTCATATGAAATGCAAATTATCCAACACTATTATCCTGTTACCCACACAAATGACAATTTTTCTACTAAGTAATAATTTTTTGCAAATGCTTTAGTAAGATCTGTATATGTATTCATGTACAAAATGCATCGTGGCACAGTGGCAAAGTTTAATCAAATATAAAGAAAATGTTTTTGTCATTATAACAAAAAAAATGTTTTGCTTAATTAAAAATGATGTTGTAGGTGTTGCTTTATTGTAACAGATACATAATTCACAACAAGAATGGAAAAGATGCAAGCAGTTTAGGCCCAGATAATTACATTTTACTGTCCCAATGTGAGGAAAGTAGCTTTTCAGGTTGCCTAAAATAAAATACAGAAATTATGAAGCAAGAAAGCTACTTTTTGCAGCAGATTGAACACAGAGATCAAAAAGAGCCAACTGTACAGAGATCCACCTTACGATACAGCTATGATGCCTGGATATCTTTATATAGCTTAATTATCATTGCTGACCTTTAAATTTCCTTCTGATGGATTATATGTACATTTCAATAGTGCAAACTCGAGAAATAGATAAGACCGGAGGGAGTTAGGGGATACAGCTGAGTTTTAGCAAAGTAAACTCATAATAATAAAGTTTTAATAAAACATATTTAAAAAAGATCTGAGAAAGTATATAAAGCTTGGGTTTACATGCAATAAATACTCTAGGATAAGTCAGATAAGCTATCATACAGCAAAAGGAATTTAATTAACAGTGGATGAAGGGGGTAGTGAATTACGCTTTCTACCTTATATATATATATCTATATATTTATTGATTGGTGTGTACTGCCCCCATGTGGTAACTGTCAAAATCTCAATTTTTTCAAGTGGTGTAGACTGGTATATACTGTCTATAGAGATATATATATATATATATATATATATATATATATATGTGTATATTGTGAGGGGGTTAGCTCGGCAGCGGGTGTGTGTGACCCCCGGGATGGGCTCCCCACACAAAAACAGGCCCAGCAGACGGAGGTTGTGGTTTTCAAAATCAAAAAGGTGCGGTTTATTTTCTATTTACAGTGACAAAAACACAGCAAAGCAAAAGAAACATAAACAAAATAAATCCTGGTCAATTTGACCTCTGACTAAACATACAGGTTTCCTAACTAACAACTGGGATCAGCCTAGTGCTGTCCTAGTCCCTAAGTCCCTGGTTTTAAATGTCCAAGCAAATAGCCACACAGGCTTTGTCTCACCGCTAGGGATGAGCCGAACACCCCCGGGTTCGGTTCGCACCAGAACCTTCGAACGGACCGAAAGTTCGCGCGAATTTTCGAACCCTATTCGTTATAATGGACGCGAACGTTCGAAATCAAAATTGCTAATTACAACGGCCAATATGCATGTTAATGTTATAAAACAGGTTTGGGGACCCGGGTCCTGCCCCAGGGGACATATATCAATGCAAAAAGAAATTTTAAAAACTAAAGTTTTTTCGGGAGCAGTCATTTTAATGATGCATAAAGTGAAAAAAAAAAAAGTGAAATTTTCCTTTAAATATGGTACCTGGGGGGTGTCTAAAGTATGCCTGTGAAGTGGCATGTGTTTCCCGTGTTTAGAACTGTCCTTGCACAAAATGACATTTGTAAAGGAAAAAAAGAAGCCATTTAAAACCACTTGCGGATTTAATGTCATGTCTTGTCCTGGCCGCCATATGGCTGAAAATCCTTGAGAAAAATGGCATGGCTACCCCATCACCCCCCCCCACCCCAGCCCCTTTGGGTCTTGTATGGATACTAAGGGGGACCCCGCACCCAAAATAAAACCCTATACCTACAACCCTATATACTCTGAACAGCAGTATATAGGTGGTGCAAACAAGACATGGACTGTAGGTTTGTTCTTAAGTAGAATCTGAACAGGTACATTATGAAGTGTAGCTACATCCCAAAAAAATCTATTTTTAAGCTTTTTGGAGAACATAGGAAGGGGTTATCACCCCTGTAACATTTGCTGTCTTTGCACATCTGTTCAGAACATGTCACCTCACTTTCCGTCCCAATGACAAATGTTTTTGGAAAAGTGGGGTTTTAATTGAAACAAGGATTGGTGATAAAGCATCAGTAGAGAGGAGATACCTTTTTCCCAAATTAAATCTAACAGGATAGAATTTTCCTTCCTAGGGGTAGATTTCCTCTCACTTCCTGTTTTCTCTTGCCGTTTGCAAGTAGGAGTCGTTTGTAAGTTGGATGTTTGAAAGTAGGGGCCTGCCGTATATACTCTGCAGAAATTTGCCCTATTAGATGTTGGTGTAGCCACAAGACTGGTGGGCACAGGAATGGGCCCTGCTGTGAGTTAATAGATCAAGATTTGTACTTGCATGCACCTGTTGAACCCGGCAGAAAAATTGGGCCTTTGGTGGTGGTGGTGGACGGTGTTGCCACAAGACTGTAAGCCCTCACAGTTACTCTTGGTGGGTGCAGGAATGGGCCCTGCTGTGAGTTATTAGATCAAGATTTGTAATTGCATGCACCTGTTGAACAGGGCAGAAAAATTGGGCCTTTGGTGGTGGTGGTGGTGGTGGTGGACGGTGTTGCCACAAGACTGTAGGCCCTCATAGTTACTCTTGGTGGGCGCAGGAATGGGCCCTGCTGTGAACTATTAGATCAAGATTTGTAATTACACGCCCCTGTTAAACAGGGGCTGAAAAATTGTGCCTTAGGCATTGGTGCTGGTGCCACAACACTGCAACCCCTCACAGATACTGTACTTGGAGCACAGCAGTCACACCTGTTGCGAAGCATCTTTTTAAAAAATTGTAATTACACGCCCCTGTTATACAGGGGCTGAAAAATTGTGCCTTAGGCACTGGTGCTGGTGCCACAACACTGCAACCCCTCACAGATACTGTACTCTGAGCACAGCAATGAGACCTGTTGCAAAGCATTGCCTAAAAATTGTAATTACACGCCCCAACAGGGGCTGAAAAATTGTGCCTTAGGCACTGGTGCTGGTGCCACAACACTGCAACCCCTCACAGATACTGTACTCTGAGCACAGCAGTCACACCTGTTGCGAAGCATCTTTTTAAAAAATTGTAATTACACGCCCCTGTTATACAGGGGCTGAAAAATTGTGCCTTAGGCACTGGTGCTGGTGCCACAACACTGCAACCCCTCACAGATACTGTACTCTGAGCACAGCAATGAGACCTGTTGCAAAGCATTGCCTAAAAATTGTAATTACACGCCCCAACAGGGGCTGAAAAATTGTGCCTTAGGCACTGGTGCTGGTGCCACAACACTGCAACCCCTCACAGATACTGTACTCTGAGCACAGCAGTCACACCTGTTGCGAAGCATCTTTTTAAAAAATTGTAATTACACGCCCCTGTTATACAGGGGCTGAAAAATTGTGCCTTAGGCACTGGTGTGGTGGCATGGATCATTGAGGAGGAGGAAGAGGATAGTCAGTGAACATAACAGGACAGTCACTCAGCATCAGCATAGGCAGTCTTGAAGGGATGTGACATTATAAATTATTCCGTTATATCCGCTACAGGTGTCTGGTAGCTGGTGGTGATCCAAGACTGATTCATTTTTATGAAGGTCAGTCGATCAACAGAGTCGGTGGACAGGCGCACCCTATGATCGGTGACAAATCCTCCAGCAGCACTGAATGTGCGTTCGGAAAGAACGCTGGATGCAGGACAGGCCAGTAGCTCAATTGCATACTGTGCAAGCTCTGGCCAGTGATCCATCCTCAGGACCCAGTAAGCCAGAGGATTTTCGGTGGGAAAGGTGTCCAAGTCTGACCTTGCCCCTAGGTATTCCTGCACCATGTATATCAGACGCTGGCGATGGTTGCTGGAACCGATCATACCTTGGGGCTGCGGACTAAAAAATTGTCTGAACGCATCGGTCAGACGTCCACCTTCCCCACCGCTCCTTCTGCTACTGACCGAAGCCTCAGCAACTCGTCGTCCAGGACCAGGAGTTTGTAACCTCCCAGTTTCTGGGAACGCGTTGCACAGACCTTTCTGCAAGGCCTCCCTGAGATGTCTCATCCTCTGCTCCCTCTGCGACGGCAAGATAAGGTCCGCAACCTTACCCTTGTACCGTGGATCAAGGAGAGTGGCCAGCCAGTAATGGTCACTCTCCTTGATCCGAAGAACACGAGGATCCTTCCGCAGGCTTTGCAGGATCAGGGAGGCCATGCAGCGTAGGTTAGCTGAGGCATTCGGTCCGGAGTCTTCTGGGTCACTGAGGATGACATGATCGCCAGCCACCTCCTCCCAGCCACGTACAAGTCCACTGGTTTGTTGGGACTGTACATCATCCCTAAAAGACTGCTGATGCTGAGTGCCAGGCTCCACCTCCATGCTCACACAATCCTCCTCCTCCTCCTCCTCCTCTTCCTGTGTGATGGGTGGGACAGAAGGAACATTGTCTGGATAAAGGGGGCCTTGAGAGACAAGGAAGTCCTCCTCTTCCTGCCTCTGTTCTGCCTCAAGTGCCCTGTCCATTATCCCACGCAGCGTATGCTCCAACAGGTGGACAAGAGGTACAGTGTCACTGATGCATGCACTGTCACTGCTCACCATCCTCGTGGCCTCCTCAAATGGTGAGAGGACAGTGCATGCATCCCTGATCATGCTCCACTGGCGTGGGGAAAAAAAGCCAAGCTCCCCTGACCCTGTCCTGGTGCCGTAGTCGCAAAGGTACTCATTGATGGCCCTCTGCTGCGTGTGCAGTCGCTGCAGCATGGCCAACGTTGAGTTCCACCTGGTGGGCATGTCACATATTAGGCGGTTCTTGGGCAGGTTCAGCTCCTTTTGCAGCTCAGTCAGCCGAGCACTGGCATTATAAGATCGGCGGAAATGCACACAGACTTTCCTGGCCTGCCTCAGGACATCCTGTAAGCCTGGGAACCTGCCCAAGAACCGCTGCACCACCAGGTTGAGGACGTGAGCCATACAGGGCACATGGGTGAGCTGCCCCTGTCGCAGGGCGGAGAGGAGGTTGGTGCCATTATCAGAAACGATCATTCCTGGCTTAAGCTGGCGTGGCGTCAACCACCTCTCGGCCTGCCCCTGCAGAGCTGCCAGAACCTCTGGCCCAGTGTGGCTCCTGTCCCCCAAACACACCAGCGCAAGCACGGCATGGCATCTTTTTGCCTGCGTACTCGCGTAGCCCCTTGTACGCCTACGGAGCACCGCTGGTTCCGAGGACAGAGCACTCGAAGAGGACATGGAGGAAGAAGATGAGGAGGGGGTGGAGGAGAGAGGTGTGTCACAACCAGTAGTAGCATTTTGGAGGCGTGGTGGCGGAACAACCTCCAACACTACTGCACCTTGTCCTGCATCCCTCCCAGCTACCAATAGAGTGACCCAATGGGCCGTGAAAGAAAGATAACGTCCCTGTCCATGCCTGCTGGACCATGAGTCAGCGGTAATATGCACCTTACCGCTGACCGCCCTGTCCAGCGAGGCATGGACATTGCCTTCCACATGCCAGTAGAGAGACGGAATCGCCTTCCGTGAGAAAAAGTGGCGTTTGGGAACCTGCCACTGAGGAACCGCACATTGAACAAACTCACGGAAGGGGGCCGAGTCTATCAACTGAAAAGGCAGCAGTTGAAGTGCTAGCAATTTAGCCAAGCTAGCATTCAACCGCTGGGCATGTGGATGGCTGGGAGTATACTTCTTTCGACGGTCCAGCAGCTGGGGCAGGGAAATTTGCCTGCTACAATCGGACGTCGGTGTACTGCAAGTACTTGGTTGTGACACACCTAATTCTACACCTTCAGTCCTCTCAGAGCAGCTTTCAGAGAGGACTGAAGATATAGTGGGGATGGAGATCCCAGCTGATGAGGAGCAAGGAGAGGTCCGCTTTGTTCTTTGGTGTGGGTCTTTTATGTGTGCTTGCCAACGAGCTGCATGGCAGGTCGACATATGTCTGCTCATGCTTGTGGTGCCCAAGCGGCTGATGTTTTGGCCACGCGAGATACGCTTGAGACAAATATTGCAAATAGCAGTGGTGCGATCTGATGCACTCGTCTCAAAAAAGGCCCACACCAAAGAACTTTTGTGATAACGTGCAGAGGCAGCGCCCTGCACAGGCGGAGCTCTGCGGTGTGGTACAGTTGCTGTGCTGGCCTCTAGCTGGCCTCCAGGGGGCATCCTGCCTCGTTGGACATGTGACGCTGCATCCTCCTCCTCCTCCTCCTCTCTCCCTTCAGGCACCCACGTGGAGTCAGTGACCTCATCATCCCCTCCCTCTTCACCACTAGAGCAAACCTGGCAGTAAGCTGCAGCTGGTGGAACACTACTGCCAGATTGCTGTCCTTCAGCATCCCCTCTCTCTGCGCGCACACTACTGACTTCCTCAAGCTGGGTATCATCATCCGAGCCTTCGAATCGTTGGGCATCCTCCTGGAGCATGTACCCAACACTGTGCTCAAACAGTTCGGGGGACTCCTCAGGAGGACATGGTGGGTCTAGGGAAGGGGTGGCTGATGATGCCATTGAGTACGCGTTGGCAGCTGCTCTGCCAGTACCCTGAGCCTGGGTGAGAGAGGATGAGGAGGATGAGGAGGGCTTGGTCATCCATTCTACCAAGCCTTCGGCATGATGCGGCTCCACATGTCCAGCTGCCGAAAACAAAGACAAGCGTGTCCCATGGCCACGTGCTGATGACGATGCACAACCACGTCCACGGCCAGCACTGTTGTCTCTAGAAACAGAGCCTGCCTGCCCTGTGTTCTTGCCTCGGCACGCTCTGCCTCTCCTTGGCGGTCTTCCAGCCATTGTAGTCGGTAGTGTATATAGTATAAAAAATAGAACTCCTATGTGTGCTCACAACACACTGTAGGTCCTATGGGTGCTGACACTAACACACTATAGGTACTATGTGTGCTGCTGACAAGAAAATATAGGAGCTCTGTGTGATGCCACTAACACACTAGAAGTCCTATGGGTGCTGCTGAGAAGAAAATATAGGAGCTCTGTTTGCTGCCACTAACACACTAGAAGTCCTATGGGTGCTGCTGAGAAGAAAATATAGGAGCTCTGTTTGCTGCCACTAACACACTAGAAGTCCTATGGGTGCTGCTGAGAAGAAAATATAGGAGCTCTGTTTGCTGCCACTAACACACTAGAAGTCCTATGGGTGCTGCTGAGAAGAAAATATAGGAGCTCTGTGTGATGCCACTAACACACTAGAAGTCCTATGGGTGCTGCTGAGAAGAAAATATAGGAGCTCTGTTTGCTGCCACTAACACACTAGAAGTCCTATGGGTGCTGCTGAGAAGAAAATATAGGAGCTCTGTTTGCTGCCACTAACACACTAGAAGTCCTATGGGTGCTGCTGAGAAGAAAATATAGGAGCTCTGTTTGCTGCCACTAACACACTAGAAGTCCTATGGGTGCTGCTGAGAAGAAAATATAGGAGCTCTGTTTGCTGCCACTAACACACTAGAAGTCCTATGGGTGCTGCTGAGAAGAAAATATAGGAGCTCTGTGTGATGCCACTAACACACTAGAAGTCCTATGGGTGCTGCTGAGAAGAAAATATAGGAGCTCTGTTTGCTGCCACTAACACACTAGAAGTCCTATGGGTGCTGCTGAGAAGAAAATATAGGAGCTCTGTTTGCTGCCACTAACACACTAGAAGTCCTATGGGTGCTGCTGAGAAGAAAATATAGGAGCTCTGTTTGCTGCCACTAACACACTAGAAGTCCTATGGGTGCTGCTGAGAAGAAAATATAGGAGCTCTGTTTGCTGCCACTAACACACTAGAAGTCCTATGGGTGCTGCTGAGAAGAAAATATAGGAGCTCTGTGTGATGCCACTAACACACTAGAAGTCCTATGGGTGCTGCTGAGAAGAAAATATAGGAGCTCTGTTTGCTGCCACTAACACACTAGAAGTCCTATGGGTGCTGCTGAGAAGAAAATATAGGAGCTCTGTTTGCTGCCACTAACACACTAGAAGTCCTATGGGTGCTGCTGAGAAGAAAATATAGGAGCTCTGTTTGCTGCCACTAACACACTAGAAGTCCTATGGGTGCTGCTGAGAAGAAAATATAGGAGCTCTGTGTGATGCCACTAACACACTAGAAGTCCTATGGGTGCTGCTGAGAAGAAAATATAGGAGCTCTGTTTGCTGCCACTAACACACTAGAAGTCCTATGGGTGCTGCTGAGAAGAAAATATAGGAGCTCTGTTTGCTGCCACTAACACACTAGAAGTCCTATGGGTGCTGCTGAGAAGAAAATATAGGAGCTCTGTTTGCTGCCACTAACACACTAGAAGTCCTATGGGTGCTGCTGAGAAGAAAATATAGGAGCTCTGTTTGCTGCCACTAACACACTAGAAGTCCTATGGGTGCTGCTGAGAAGAAAATATAGGAGCTCTGTGTGATGCCACTAACACACTAGAAGTCCTATGGGTGCTGCTGAGATGAAAATATAGGAACTCTGTGTGATGCCACTAACACATTAGAAGTCCTATGGGTGCTGCTGAGAAGAAAATATAGGAGCTCTGTTTGCTGCCACTAACACACTAGAAGTCCTATGGGTGCTGCTGAGAAGAAAATATAGGAGCTCTGTGTGATGCCACTAACACACTAGAAGTCCTATGGGTGCTGTTGAGAAGAAAATATAGGAGCTCTGTTTGCTGCCACTAACACACTAGAAGTCCTATGGGTGCTGCTGAGAAGAAAATATAGGAGCTCTGTTTGCTGCCACTAACACACTAGAAGTCCTATGGGTGCTGCTGAGAAGAAAATATAGGAGCTCTGTGTGATGCCACTAACACACTAGAAGTCCTATGGGTGCTGCTGAGAAGAAAATATAGGAGCTCTGTTTGCTGCCACTAACACACTAGAAGTCCTATGGGTGCTGCTGAGAAGAAAATATAGGAGCTCTGTGTGATGCCACTAACACACTAGAAGTCCTATGGGTGCTGCTGAGAAGAAAATATAGGAGCTCTGTTTGCTGCCACTAACACACTAGAAGTCCTATGGGTGCTGCTGAGAAGAAAATATAGGAGCTCTGTGTGATGCCACTAACACACTAGAAGTCCTATGGGTGCTGCTGAGAAGAAAATATAGGAGCTCTGTTTGCTGCCACTAACACACTAGAAGTCCTATGGGTGCTGCTGAGAAGAAAATATAGGAGCTCTGTTTGCTGCCACTAACACACTAGAAGTCCTATGGGTGCTGTTGGGGTGCAATGCTGTGCTAACAGCACTGCGGTTGGTACTACTGCAATACTGTACTAACAGTAAGCACGCACCAGACTAATCCCCAGCAGCAGCTAATAACACACTAACTGTGCAATCAGCAGCAATGAACGATCAATGACTTAGGTAGCAATGGTTTAGCAAAGAAATAGCCAATGGTTTAGCAAAGAAGAGCAAATCTTTCAGTATCAAGCAAAGACAGAATCAGCAGACTAATCTCTCCTAAAGCCGGAACTCATGTGACCGGGGCCGATGGCGTGGCGGCCTTTTAAATGGTGGGGCGTGTACTAAAGCCCCTGAGCTGTAATTGGCTACAGGCGTCCTGCCTGTAGCCAATTATTGCTCTCCGAGTTTCGGGCGCTGTGATTGGCCAAGCATGCGGGGCCGCTCGCATCACACGAATGTGATGCGAACGGCCCAAATAGTTCTGGGCTCGACGAGCGAGCGAACGCCCGATGCTCGATTCGAACATGGGTTCGAATCGAGCACCGGGCCCATCCCTACTCACCGCACAAGGGTTCACTCTCTCCAGGAAGTCCACACAGGTCTGCTTCCAGGCATGAGCTAACCCCTAATGAAGCTGGGAGTTCTTATAGAGGCCTAAATGAGCTGACAAGCTTCAGCTGGTCTCATCAACTCCCTGTCTGCACGACGCCCCACACTCTCCCTAGAGGTATGAGTCATCCATGAGCCCACTATCCTCAGCTGGGCTTATACAACTCTCCACCTAGTTGTATAAGTCGGCGTAAAGCCTGAATCTGGGCGAAATATATCTACCCCCCTGGATGCAACCAGGTGACTTTACCTTCCTGCTGTCACATACCCCCCCTCTTGTTTTAACCTCGGGGTTGGAACACCAGCAATCAGGCATTCATGTACTCGAGACAAAGCATCCACATTCCCCATTTGAACGCCAGGGCGATGCTTTACTGTGAAGTTGAATTCCTGGAGGGCCAGGAACCACCTATTCACTCTTCTATTTGTTTCCTTGTTTTGAGCCATCCACTTTAACGGAGCGTGATCCGTAACCATGTCAAAGTGCCTACCTAGCAGGTAGTACCGAAGGGAATCTAGAGCCCACTTCACCGCTAAACACTCCTTTTCAACGGTGGCGTAATTTACCTCATGGGACTTCAACTTCCTGCTGAGGTAAATGACTGGGTGCTCTTCCCCGTTCCAGACCTGGGACAATACTGCTCCTAACCCCACATCTGACGCATCACTTTGTACGACAAAGTCTTTAGAGAAGTCGGGTGAGTACAACACTGGCTGGCTACATAAGGCTTGTTTCAAGAATTGGAATGCTGCCTCAGCCTCGGGGGTCCATTTAATCATGACCGACCCTTTCCCCTTCGTCAGGTTGGTTAGGGGCACAGCCTTAGAAGCAAAGTGGGGAATGAATCGCCGATAATACCCAGCGATTCCCAGAAAGGCTCGTACCTGCTTCTTGCTGTTGGGACGTGGCCAACTCTGGATGGCCTCGACTTTGTTGAGTTGGGGTTTTATTACTCCCCTCCCAATGGTGTACCCAAGATATTTGGCCTCCTCCTGCCCAATGGTACACTTCTTGGGGTTAGCCGTAAACCCCGCTTCCCGAACAGAGTCCAGGACTGCTTGCACTTTTGGCAGATGTGAGGCCCAATCTGTGCTATGGACAATTACGTCATCCAGGTAAGCCGCAGCATACTTCCTCAGCATCTGGTCCATTTTCCGCTGGAATGTGGCCGGCGCATTCTGTAACCCGAACGGCATTCTTTTATATTGGAACGCCCCGTCTGGGGTTACAAATGCGGTTTTCTCTTTGGCCGACTTGGCCAGGGGGATTTGCCAATACCCTTTTGTGAGGTCAAGAGTCGTCATGTATCGGGCTGTTCCCAGCCGGTCGATCAACTCATCTATACGTGGCATGGGGTAGGTGTCAAATTTTGTAACTTTGTTCAACTGACGAAAATCGTTACAAAATCGCCAGCTCCCATCCGGTTTAGGCACCAATCACTTTGGGACTCCTCTATCACCCCTAAGTTCAGCATTTTCTGTACTTCCTCCCGTATTGCCTCCCGTCGGGCCTCTGGGATCCGATAGGGTTTTAACTTCACCCTTTCACCGGGCGGGGTAATAATGTCATGCTCTACCCCAGATGTTTGTCCCGGCAGCTCAGAGAATACCTCCTTGTTGCGAAGCACAAACTCCTTAACCTCCTGTTGTTGGGGTTGTGACAAGGTGGCTGCGATTCCAACCTCAGGAATCACGCAACCAGTTTGAGCTGGTGACCAAGTGTCTGCGACTAGGGACTCTCTATCCCTCCAGGCTTTCAACAGATTAACGTGATAGATCTGTTCGGGCTTTCGCCTTCCTGGTTGTCTGACCTTGTAATTCACTTCGCTCACTTTTTCCATTATCTCGTAGGGGCCTTGCCATTTGGCAAGGAATTTACTTTCAACCGTAGGGACCAGTACCAGTATCCTATCCCCCGGGGAAAAGGTACGGGTCTTGGCTCCACGGTTGTACACTCTCTGCTGTGCTAACTGCGCTTGGGCCAAATGTTCCTTCACGATGGGCATTACCTGTGCAATTCGGTCTTGCATCAGGGCGACATGCTCAATCACACTCCTGTGGGGAGAACTCTCACTTTCCCAAGTTTCCTTGGCAATATCCAACAGCCCTCTTGGGTGTCTCCCATACAGTAACTCAAAGGGGGAGAATCCCGTAGAGGATTGGGGCACCTCCCTAATAGCAAACATCAGATAAGGAAGTAGACAGTCCCAATCCTTTCCATCTCTATCCACCACTTTCTTCAACATTTGTTTTAGGGTTTTGTTGAATCTTTCAACCAGCCCATCGGTTTGGGGGTGATACACAGATGTACGTAATTGCGTCACTTTGAACAATTTACATAGCTCCTTCATAACCCGGGACATAAAGGGTGTACCTTGGTCCGTAAGCAGTTCTTTACAAATACCCACCCGGCTAAACACAAGAGATAGCTCTTTGGCTATGGTTTTGGCCGAGGTATTTCGGAGAGGGATCGCTTCTGGATAACGGGTGGCATAGTCCATTATAACTAATATGTACTGGTGCCCCCTAGCGGACTTGATTATAGGACCTACCAAATCCATGGCGATCCTCTCAAACGGGACCTCAATGATGGGTAGAGGGACCAGCGGGCTACGGAAATGTGGCATCGGGGCCGACCTCTGACACACAGGGCAGGAGGAACAATAATTTTCTATGTCCTTCATCACCCCCGGCCAATAGAATCTCTGTAATACCCTCTCTCGGGTTTTCTCTGTCCCCAGATGACCTCCAAGAATGTGCCCATGGGCCAACTCCAACACCAACTTCCTGTACGGTTTGGGCACCACAAGCTGCTCAACGGTTTCTTCTGCCCTTTTTGCCACCCGATACAGTAGGTCCTTCTCTACGCTGAAGTATGGGTAAGTGCAGGTATTATCTGGGTTCACTAACTCGCCATCTATTTTCACTACGTTTTCCCGTGCCTTTATTAGGGCGGGGTCTTTCAACTGTTCTGTGGCAAAGTTTTCCCTGTGAACCTCAAGATCAGAAAACTCCACAGACGGTAGGTTTTCGTCTGAGGAGGTGGGCTCCTCTCCAGTTTCTTGAGTCTCCCCTGCCAATACTGACAAGGGAAATTCCGGAGAGTCCTCACCACTCTCAGGGGAGTTCTGGCTATCACATTCCTGGTACATAGGGGCACCAGTGGGGGGCTCAGGATCATCCCACAGTTCCCAGAACTTCGGAAAATCCCTTCCCACAATGGCGTCATGCGGTAACTGAGATACTAAGCCCACTGGATGAGAGAGGGTACCTTTGGGGGTCTCGAAACACACTGTAGTCACTGGATACTCTCGGGTGTCCCCATGCACACAAATAACAGCTACCTTGCTATTCCCAGAGACCTCTGTTTTAACTAACTCAGCCTTTATCAGGGTCACAAGGCTACCTGAATCCAGCAATACCACAACATTTCTACCATTAACACACATTTTGCATAAATGTTTCTCAGTTCCTCGAATGGCAGTGCATGCGACTGTCGCACACAGTGACTGACGTCTGCCCGTCAGAAAGTCACACTGCATGGGTTCCTCCACAACCGGGCAATTTGCTGCAATATGTCCCGCTTGCCGGCAGCGGTAGCAAACGATCCTTCTTGCCGCCTCTTGAGCCGCTGATTTCCCAGGCTGTTCTCGCCAAACTTGGGGTAGAGCTTCCACCCTCTCACTCTCTCCACCCTTACCCCTTGGAATCATCTTATCCGCCCCTGGGGATGGTCTGGTCTTAGGGTGGAAAGTCCGAGTGTCTCTGGAAGAGACCGTCAGGTTCTCTGTAGCCAAGTATTTCTCCACACGATCCACAAGACCATCGGCCGTCTCTGGGTCTCCATGGCTTACCCACTTTTGGATGGCAGTAGGAAGAGCTCTCAAAAACCGATCCATTACAACACGTTCCACAATCTTTGGTGCGGACAAAGTCTCTGGCTGTAGCCACTTTCTGCTCAGGTGAATGAGATCATACATTTGAGACCTGGGGGGTTTTCCAAGCTGGAAAGTCCAGTTATGCACACGCTGAGCCCGGACAGCCAGGGTGACACCCAGCCTTGCCAATATTTCAGCTTTTAGCATCACATAGTCTTTTGCTTGGTTAGGCTCTAGGTCATAGTAAGCTTTCTGCGATTCACCAGTTAACAGAGGAGCCACTAGTCCAGCCCACTGCTCCTCAGGCCACTTTTCTCTTTCAGCGGTCCTTTCAAATGTGGTAAAAAATACCTCTGGATCATCCTCTCCAGTCATTTTTGTCAATAAACGACTCACCCCAAAGGACGCGGTATTAGTGGGACGGCTTTCCTCACTGGTCTGCGGACGTTGCTGCATTACTGCTTCCATCTGTTGTTGTAGTCTCTGCTCTTGCTTCTGCAACAGGTCTATGAAGCGGGCCTCAGATTGCTGCTGGGCTTGTTGCTGAGCCTCCAGACTCTGTTGCAAAGTTGCGTTTGTCTGCTGCTGGGCTGCAAGGCTCTGTTGATGAGCTTGCTGCTGGGCTGCGAAGTTCTGTTGTTGAGCTGCAAGGCTCTTTTGCAAACCTGCATTTGTCTGCTGTTGATTGGCATTTGCTAGAGCCAGCTGTTTCAGTATCTCCTCCATGCTGGCTTAAAAAAAACTGCCACTGGTTCTCCACCAACTGTGAGGGGGTTAGCTCGGCAGCGGGTGTGTGTGACCCCCGGGATGGGCTCCCCACACAAAAACAGGCCCAGCAGACGGAGGTTGTGGTTTTCAAAATCAAAAAGGTGCGGTTTATTTTCTATTTACAGTGACAAAAACACAGCAAAGCAAAAGAAACATAAACAAAATAAATCCTGGTCAATTTGACCTCTGACTAAACATACAGGTTTCCTAACTAACAACTGGGATCAGCCTAGTGCTGTCCTATTCCCTAAGTCCCTGGTTTTAAATGTCCAAGCAAATAGCCACACAGGCTTTGTCTCACCGCACAAGGGTTCACTCTCTCCAGGAAGTCCACACAGGTCTGCTTCCAGGCATGAGCTAACCCCTAATGAAGCTGGGAGTTCTTATAGAGGCCTAAATGAGCTGACAAGCTTCAGCTGGTCTCATCAACTCCCTGTCTGCACGACGCCCCACACTCTCCCTAGAGGTATGAGTCATCCATGAGCCCACTATCCTCAGCTGGGCTTATACAACTCTCCACCTAGTTGTATAAGTCGGCGTAAAGCCTGAATCTGGGCGAAATATATCTACCCCCCTGGATACAACCAGGTGACTTTACCTTCCTGCTGTCACAATATATATATATATATCTATATATATCTATATATATATATAGATATATATATATATATATATATATATTAACAAATCTCAGTGTATCAGTGTCAAGCTTATTGTTACAATAATGTAATAATATCAGCCAGATGCATCCATTTTGAATACATTGTAATTATCTCCAACATGTGTGCTTTGGTCTTGAATGTATGCGGCTTTCTGAAACAAAGATTCAAGGCTAGCCTGTCATAAACGTAGAATAGAGTCTGTCACTGCTGACCTCCCCTTTTAAAAAGATACCTAGATTAGGCTTAATATGTTGACTCCAGGATCTGGAGCAAGCATGTAAATAGAACTTTTTCTTCAACTTTCCTGAGTCAATGTCTCAAAAAATTCAAATAAGTGGGTCAGCATAACAGGCATTCGCCAAGTATTTCAGGGAGAGGTTGGCGATGGCAGCTCCTTTATTTTTCTTATTTGCAGGTTTACGTTACAAAAAATAAACCTGAGCCTATAGAGTGTTTACCTTGTCAGTTACAAGTCAAGGGCAGCATATAATAGAGGAGTGATCTCTACATTGTTCAGTCTGCTTTGCAGCACTGCAATTTCATCTTGCCTATGATTGCCTATGATTGATTCATTTAATACAGACCTCCACCCAAAACATTTTGATCAAAAGAGAAATCCAATATTGACAATTATAAAACAGCACAATGACTTATCCACAACTAAATTACGAATCGGTAAGGATCTTATATGCATGGAGTCTGGGCATAGTTTTTTTTCCCAATATTTCAAAAGAATTCTTGTTGGCAGTTGATAATGAAATGGTCTAAGAATGTAATACTTGAAGGTAATGCACATGGCAAGCTGCAAATTTAGCATTCATGGTGAAACAACTTAATTTACAAATTCTCACTGCCTGAAGTATGAATTATGTGACTTCTAAGTTGTAGTCTGTTTTTAAAAGGGTGACAATGGAGCACATGGACTACCAGGAGCAGAAGGACTTCAAGGGCCAAAGGTATTGTTCTGAATGTTTGGCTGGCTGTCTTTGTATTTTAAAATATATATATTGACATTTTTATACAAATCCCAGGGTATACAAGGTGATCCAGGGCCTCCAGGACCATCAGGACTTCTTGGACTGAAAGTAGGTGAAAACTGTCCCATGACATCTTGATAAATTGTAAAACTGTTAACTGCTCCTAAAATTATGTCACATTTTCCGTAACCGAAACTGCCTATTCAAAATGGTTTTGCCATTTCTATTCCAAAGCAATGTTGAGGGGGTATTTTGTCATTTTATCAACAGACAAAAAACAATATATAGAAAATGTGTATATGTATACTTTATACTAAACAGATGGTTGTAAGAGTGGCTTCTTTTTTTTCTTCCAATGCCTGATCCTATTAACACAACACATACACTTTTTCTTTTTTGCACACACTGTTTTTACTACCCTGGGTTATTTTGACTATGACAAGTCAGGTTCATGTGGATTTTTTAAATGTATTTTTTGCAATTTGGAATCTTGAAAGTTTATCTGCATCCATCATCTTTTTATTTAAAAAAAAAAAGGTTTTAACATGTAACCAAGTTTTAAAACAGCATTTTGTAAAACATTTGATAGTTAAGAATTTGTATTATAAGCACAAAAAGAGAAATGAAGATCAATAAGGAGGCATATTCATGAGAAAGTAAATGGAAATAATGAGAAAGTAGAAAATATTAATATGCTTCATGTTTTACTATTCTCTTCTTTACCTATTCTCTTCTCGGGATCATAGGTAATCGGAACACTATCTCTTACATAGCAGATACATGGATGGAGCTCTTGCCTTTCAACATAGCGATTCTGGGGTTGATTCCTACATAGGACACCATCTGTAACATAGCTTTATATCCTCCCTATGTCTTCAGGGGCGTTCTTTGGATAATCTGGTGTCAGGGATGTTATAACGATGAATTAAGTTAGCTATATTGATTGATCAATCAATAATTGTATAACGGTGCACCCAATAAAAATGATTTATCAAAAATAATTAGGCTGACTAATTATTCCCGAGATTCTTTGCCCTATGCAGATATTAATTTAAAACACAATAACATTGAGTAAAAGTATGGACTGCAAAACTATCAAATATGAATTAAAATTTATTTTACAGAAGTCACTTTACAACACCATACATAACATTGAAATTGGGATGTGACATAGACACAATCAATTTGTAATGAGTTGATCTACTACCACCTATACACACAATTGGATCAAACAATTATTTTTCCCTCATAGATACCCTTACTAGTTCTATTAAATTTAGCAGACAATAATCTGTGTTTGACTATTCTTTGGTCCACTGCAGCCAGATCAAAGGGTGTAGCCCATTAAAAAATTATGCTAATACAGCTAATTATAATAACCTAATCACTAGGTGTTAGGATTTCGTAAGGGAATTAGCCACCAAACTATTGCAAATGGAAAACGCACAGAAAATCAAGAAAATCTAAAATTATAGTTACCCTCCAAAAGTACATGTAGTAAATCGCTGTGTAGAAATGAGAGGCCTTAAAATCGCTGCTAAACAAACCCTCAAAGATGGCTGCCTATCAAGGGGTGGAGACGGGCCTAGCTAAGATGGAAGATGTGTGATCTGGGATGCCTGACAATGGATGAAATGATGTCCGCTTGAATCTGTCTCTTTGATCTTTAATGTCTCCCTCAATTTGTAAACTGGACAATGAATGCATGGCAAAGGACATACTGACACAATTTCAAATTTAAACAGTGCATTCCAGATCCTTCATGAGCACTTCACAAATGCCTACATTGATCAACCTTCATTTTGACTTTGCAGAATCAATTTAAAAGACAAAAACAATACATTATTTTTCTAGTTAAAAAATGTTTTCTTTTATGTAGTGTAACACTACCCCAGTAGGGTCCGCTGATAATAGCTGGTTCTTCCCTAATATATAGAGGCTGCCCACCACCGCAAACACCAATCAATGTACACCAGCTTGAATAACTCAGTCTAGGGGAAGTCTTTTTAATATATATTGCTTGAAGAACTTTAAATAGGAGAGAGGTTAGGGCATGGGATACTCCAAAATGCTTGCATTTAATAGGAGGACACTTTTCTCTATGCCCACACACCAGAATTCTGCTGAGGACAGGGGAATAGCCAGTACTCTGAGACCCTATGAGAGCCGTCTCAGTCCAAGCTACCTCTGGCACTTACAGTATATTCCAAAAACACACACGGTCACCAGGGATGAATTCAGAGTCATCCCCAGGACAGCTACACACCTTCCTGCTTCCTCCAGATATGGTCCAGTGAGGGAGACAATCCTTCCCCAGACCAAATTCCTTTTTTTGTGAAGTCCCAAAGTCAGTTCCTCAGAAAGATCACTTCAGGCTCTCAGCGATGCCACAGCTGAGAAGAGAAGTTTCACAGTCCACAGGCTGCCTCAGGGCAGCAGCTCCTGAGGCTTTGAAACCCCTTTAGGGACAAGGAACAATCTCTCCAGGGCTTCAGACTATTTATCACCTTCCCTGCCAGCTGCTGGACACTTCTCTTCAGGGATTGGCTGGAGCATGATAAATCTTTAGACTGATCCTCTAAATCTCCCTTCCTATGATCTGGAAGGTTCTTCCAGAGGCAGGGGCAAGCAATCAAACTCCCAGCTTGTGAAACCCTGAACTGACCAGGACAAACAATCACTGCTCCCTTGACTACAGAATGGAGTCAAATTCCAAATTTGCCTAGCATCCTATGCTAGGGGGGTGCTACAGCAATATATGAGAATTGAAAAACAATGTTTATAGCACAAATGCTATTTTACCTGGTTTGTTTGGGTTAGTGTAGGCAGGCATTTGTGAAATAATTAGTGAAGCATTTTTGGCGGATATTGAATGCAACATTCAAATGTGATCTTACGACTTGTGTATCTCTGTTTGCTTTTGCAGTGCATTATGTTTCTTTGCTGTAATGTAGAACTAAACTCTGGAAACTGGACACAAAAAAGCAGGCAGGGGACAAAGGACTAGTCTACGGTATTACCTGTGGTCTCCTTGCCTTTGATGCTTACCAAATAATGGTTTACCATGCCTAATTCTGTCTTGTTTCTCTGTGTGGAGGCAGCCAGTCATCTTGGTAGAAGCAAGCATTTTTTTCCTCATAGAAAAGCAAAGAGTAAGCAGTACAGTAGTGACTTCACCAAATCTCACAGCTAATCTAATAAGACTAGCAGCAGTGCCTTAGATTCCACACTGCCTATGCAGTATATACCGTAGCTATAGGGCTGTGGGCACAGGAGTGTCTAGGCAAATGCACATATCAAGTACACTGCTAGTATTCAGAATAAATTCAGGAAAAAACATTTTTTCAGGGTACAGCTAAAGTACAAATAATATTTTTAAATATTCCCTATACCACAGCAAATATCCACTTTTTGAGAGCAGATCAACTTTATTACATCCATATAAGTTGATGTGAATGTATCTTAAACATATCCAAAATTATTGTTAAACTGATCTCAAGCTGATCCCAAATACAAGTCATTTTCCTGTTTTTTTACTTTTTTACAAAGGCAGATAAATGTTTTTAACTTTTCTCTCTGATTATTAAAGAAAAAATGTATGCTTGATTTTCTAGGGTCAAATGGGACAGCCAGGATTGCCTGGCTTGGAAGGTTCAATGGGAATTCAAGGCCCAAAGGGGCACAAGGTAAATAATTGTGATTATAATTTAGAAATTCTATCCCATATTTGGAAAACAGTGAAGTTACGTTAGAAAAAAACACATTTCGGAAACAGTAATTTGTGCTTGGAGTTAACAGCTACTATTCTGCTTAGAAACTGACCAAAAATAACATTACCCTACTAGAATCTATTTATTGCACTTAAATTTAAAAGAGTTCTTATTTAAATGAAACTCTCTTTTCAGGGTGACACTGGAGATGATGGCGTTAAAGGCAGCCAGGTAAAATTATTTGAATCCATTTAAATAACTTACTTTTTCCGGTTATGGTTATTTCCCCTGTTTAATTTCCTATAGGAATACACAACTCAGTGGCATTTTTGGCCCAGCTTATAGCTGATCAAGGACTGGCCTGTCTCAGCCACACAAAATAAATTGTTGTCTCCATGACAAAGTCCTGAAAACCTACTATGTAAGGTTCAAGTAGGCGTAAAATCTTTGTCTCAGTCTATACTAGATTATAAAAGGGTCTGTTTCTACTACTGTGTGGTAACACTTGGCATGCTGTGATGTCATTCATTGTGATCGGTGCCCAAAGCACTTTAGGGCTCCATTGTCACTTTGCGATCTGGAATTCTAAATCATGTAGCGATCGCTGCACGACGTGCAACACTTGTTTGGGTGCCATTATTCCTTAATGGCATCCTGAACGCGATGCGATTCTGCCGAGATTGTCACACATCAGGATTGGGTGGTAAATCACGTCAAACGGCGCCTTTTAAAAATCGTGTGAAGCTTGTCGCCCAAAAAGGAATAGGAGCTTCTTTTCGGGCTATAAGCATGCATAGGGCAGCTTCACTTGAATGGGCTGGCCCTATGCGACATGCAAAATCAAGTGGAAATTGCTCAAAGTCGCAAGCTGGAACATTTGTTCCTGCTATGCGAAAGTGTGAATGCAGCCTCAAAAAGCACATGTGATACAACACACCATAAAAAAAAAAGATATTTTGTGACTAAAACTTAGTCATAATCCAAATTTCATGCCATTTTTTTTGCATATTTTTTGTTCATAGTCTGTGTCATTGGGGGCATGGCATTGGTGCATCCTCTGCCTTTATATCTGTGCTTGCAGGTGTCTGACTTAAAGAGGAAGTACACTTCCTTTCCTGACTTTTACCTATAGGTAAGTCTATAATAAGGTGCCTGTTTAGAAGATATTTACATTACATGCAGCCAGTGACATCACTGGCGCATGCGCTTTGAAGAAAAGGCCATTCGTGTCTTTCCTTCTGAGCCCTGTGCCGTGAACGGCGGCTCCCACGTGCATGCACGGGAGTGATGTCATCGCGGCTCTGACCAGTCACAGAGCCGGAGCCCACGAACCCGGAAGCAAGACGAGTAAAGATGGAAGCGGCTTCAGCACAGGGGCGGATCCAGGGGGGGCAACAGGGCAATTGCCCCCCCCCCCCCCGAGACCATCTGTCACACTCACTTGCTTCCTCAGTTTTTTTTTTTTTTGCGCCTGATCTCCCAGAATTTGGGGACCCGGTACCGGCCGACCATAGGTCCTCTAGACCCCAAACTTGGCACATATATAGCCCCATGTCTCCTCTACAACTGTGCAAAGTTTGGTGTCTGGGAGACCTACGGCCGGGGAGAACCGATTTTTCAAGCCCGGGCAACCTTCCATAGACTCCAATGTTAAATGGTCATTTCTCTGGTGACTTTGCAGACCCGGTACCGGCCTCTCGTAGGTCCCCTGGACGCCAACCTTGGCACACATGTAGCCCCATTTCTCCTCTACAAGTGTGCAACGTTTGGTGTCTGGGAGACCTACGGACGGGGAGAACTGATTTTTCAAACCCGGGCACTCCTTCCATAGACTCCAATGTTAAATGGTCATTTCTCCGGTGACTTGGCAGACCCGGTACCGGCCTCTCGTAGGTCCTCTGGATGCAACCTTGGCACACATGTAGCCCCATGTCTCCTCTACAAGTGTGCAAAGTTTGCTGTCTGGGAGATCTACGGCCGGGGAGAACCGATTTTTCAAAC
Source organism: Rana muscosa (assembly GCA_029206835.1). Lineage (NCBI taxonomy): Eukaryota > Metazoa > Chordata > Amphibia > Anura > Ranidae > Rana > Rana muscosa. The sequence continues at coordinate 1,107,758,313 of CM055122.1, read as the reverse complement.
CCGGGCACTCCTTCCTTAGACTCCCATGTTAAACATCAATCTAGTCATGGGTACAGTGAAGCATGGGCACAGTGAGGCATGCAGATGGACACCCTAGGCTTATACTCGAGTCAATACGTTTTCCCAGTTTTTTGGGGTAAAATTAGGTGCCTCGGCTTATATCCGGTTCGGCTTATACTCGAATATATACAGTACTTGTTCTGCGGCTGCCGCTGCCTCTCTGAGTCTCTCTCTCAGTTTCTCACATCAGCCGATCAGCGGCGTCGAGAGAGAGACTCGTCTAATGTAGTTACGCGGTGCACTGACACGATACCAGGAGCGGAGGAGAAGGTGGGTGGAGCCTCTTCCCTGCACTCGTTGCTAACGCCTAGGCCGCTTGGCGTCTAGCAACAAGTGACGTCAGTGAGTCACGTCGGGCCACTCTGCAGGCAGGTGCGATAGCGTGCGGCTCCACAGACGGGTAAGAAAGCGGGCGGCTCCGGTTCGTGGACGGGCAGCGCGGCTCGTGGGCAGACCGTGCTGCTCAGTGTGTTGGCAGCACAGGTGAGAGTGAGAGAGCAGGCTCATCTCTCACCGCCCGTGCCTGCCCTGCATTCCTGCAGTGACTTCCGCCCTCACTGTGCAGGCAGCAGAGAGATTACATTATCTCTCTGCTGCCTGACTCTGGGAGTCTGGGACACAGCAAGAGACAACCAAAACTACACCTTAGCAGGCAAGTTAGTGACAATCCGCAAATTGTGTCAGGTGACGTGGCAAATGACAATCCGCAAATTGTGTCAGGTGACGTGGCAAATGACAATCTGCATCTGGTGGCAGGCAAGTGACAATCAGCAAAGTGTGGCAGGTGAGTGGCAAGTGACAATCCGCAAGGTGTGGCTAGTGACAATCCGTAAGGTGTGGCAGGTGATGTGGCAAGTGACAATCCGCAAGGTGTGGCTAGTGACAATCCGCAAGGTGTAGCAGGTGAGTGGCAAGTGACAATCCACAAGGTGTGGCAAGTGACAATCCACAAGATGTGGCAGGTGACGTGGCAAGTGACAATCCGCAACGTGTGGCAAGTGACATGCTCAGGGCTCCCACTAATTGCAGGCGACGGTGCCAAGTGACACACTCGGGGTTCCCACTGATTCTGCATTGAACTATTTAATTTTATATTACAATGTAATAATAGAAATAATGCGCTTCAATCATCCTGATATCATAACAACCATGGTGCCGGGATGATTGAAGCGCCGACACCAGCCATTTCCCCGATAAATTTCCCACAAAAAAAACATATTTTTTGGCAGTGCCCCTCCCGAGAAAAGACTCTGGATCCGCCCCTGCTGCAGCACTGACATCGCTGCGCTGGAACAGCTTCATTCTAAGGTAAGTTTCACACAATGTGCTAGTATGTTATGCATACTAGCACATTATGACTTTACCTTGCAGGGAATTTTTTTTTTAAAAAAGGCCAGCAGTATACAACCATTTTAACACTGAATTCCGGGTATGCTAATTAAAGTATTTATGTGCCATACCCATGGGATCCCTGTGGAAGCTGTAAATCACTGTTGTAGATACTGCTACTACTCCATTAGCTTCCAGGTCTCATGCTGAGTTTCTACTCTGCTGCATTGTGAACACAAGGGGTCAGTCACTCAGCATTCAATTGGCGCCAGCTTTTCCAATCAGAAAACACTTTTTATTTACATATGACCGCATGTGTTCAGTGTGCAGCATGGCAGCCACTTGGCATAAGACCCAGATGCTAGTGGAGATAACTGTAGTAGCAGTGCCTACTACAATGATTTCCAGCTTCCATGGGGATCCCACAGGTATGGCTTATACTGTACATACTTACATTGTTTTAAATCAGAGTTTTGGACCATACTCACACTGACCTCTGTAGCTGCAGGAGAAATTCAGCTTCCAAGTTCACAGAAGAAGCACCGAAGACTTTCTACCAGCAGCTCAGCTTACCCTGCTCCACTTCCCCAAAGCCCTTGCACTATGTTTACATTAGAAATCTGGAACAGTAATTTATTACTGGTTAAAGACATTTTTTAAAATAACAAATATGTCATACTTACTGTACCTGCTCTGTGCAATGGATTTGCACAGAGCAGCCCTGATCCTTCTCTTCTTTGGCACTCCAGGCCCCTCCCTTATGCCTAGTGCCCCAATAGCAAGAAGCTTGCTATAGGGGCAACCAAGCAGGTTCACCCCCGAGCCACTGCTCTGTGTGTTTATTCACATTTTAAGCATGGCTCCCCCCCCCCCGCTCTCTTCTCATTGGCTTACTAGCTGTGATTTACAGTAATGGGAGCCAATGGCTACTGCTGCTATCTGAGCTATTGAGGAAGGAGAGACCCGGGAGAGCTAAGGCTTTTTTGGACATCGCTGGATCAAGTCGGAGATCAGGTACGTTTTTGGGGGAACTGGGAGTGCTGCTTAGGGGGTTATTTACAAAAGGCAAATCCACTTTTCACTACAAGTGCAAACTACAAGTGCAAAGTGCACTTGAAATTGCACTGAGAGTGCACTTGGAAGTGCAGTCGCTGTAGATCTGAGGGGTAGATCTGAAATGAGGGGAAGCTCTGCTGATTTTATTATCCAATCATGTGCTAGCTAAAATGCATTTTTTAATTTTCCTTGTATGTTCCCCTCGGATCTACAGCGACTGCACTTCCAAGTGCACTTTCAGTGCAAATTCAAGTGCACTTTGCACTTGTAGTTTGCACTTGTAGTGCAAAGTGGATTTGCCTTTAGTAAATAACCCCCATAGTCTTTTACCTTCTAAAATGCATGAAGGTAAAAAAAAACTTGATCCTATACAACCACTTTAAGAATATGCAGGTACTTTAAGTGATTGTAAATGATCACCTTGTAAATCAATCCATTCAGTTTAAAATAGAGATGAAAATCAAAACATTTGTGTATAGATATATATAAAAAAAAATTATAAATACCTTTTTTTCCCCTTTTTTATAAGTGATCACATTCCCTCTGTTCTCAGCTGCATAAGAGCTGGGGGAGGAGAAGCAGCAGCACACTGAGCTTCCCAATGAATGGCTGTGCAGCGGGGGCGTGTTAGGACAAGTGTGATCATTGGAGGAGAGCAGGCTGAGTTCCCAGCATAGCTAGAGAACTGACCACGCTGTGTTCTCCTGCTTAGTGTTGTCAGTTTTTAAAAAGGAAAGCAGAGGGACTGACAGGAACACCAGAGATTTAATACAAAGGAAGCAATACAGAGAAAACAGGAGACTTTCTCATACAAGTATATGGTACAGCAGGCACATATCAGGAATATGAAGTGTAGCGGCCTCACCCCGTCTCCTTTGTCTAGGGGTATGTCACATGACAGGGTGAGATGCGCTACGGCCCATGTCCTCCCCATAGCTGTGGGTGAGGTGAAGGCCAGCACCAGATATTTCCTCGGGCCTATGTGCTTTGTTCTAGAATACAGTCCTGCTGTGTCAACACTTCCCTCTGCTCCCATTACCAGAGTCCCACACACCGATCACAGTCCATCTCTTGTTTTATTGCAAACTCCACAATAAACAGTGCTTCAGTAGCCAACTGGTTGCGACTTGATGACATTTTGATACGGGGGTGAGCAGGTCGAGGCACTATCCTGGTTATCAACTAAACCACTGCGATTTCGCCAGCGGTTACTATAGCATTCAGCTAGAAAGGACTTAGAATCTACCAGCGACTCAAGAGAACGTAGATAGGAGTACCTTCGCTGCGCTGCGGCCCCTATCAGGGGAAGATGTCCCTCCAAGGGAGTTACCAGAGGCCCATCCGTCACTGGGTTGATGCTGCTCCAGACTCTCTGGACGGGTAACCTCCCCGGCCTCCTCACCTCAGACATGGGCCCCATACACCTCAGGGACCCTCGGACGTCTCCACCCTCGCGGGATCCAGTCGAATTCACTGGACCCCAGGCCTCCTAGTTCAGTACCTCACCCCAGGCTGAAGGTGCCTGGGATGGACTCCAACTCCTTTCCGGTCAGGCCTAGGGCACTTGAGCCGGAATCCAGAACCCGTCCGCACCCAGGCTTAAGGTGCCTGGGTGCGTGAAGATCTTCCTCCAGAAGAACTCGTGGTTAGGGCGTCTCCCCCTTTTATCTCCTCCCATCAACACCACGGCAGGTTCCCCGCCCTCGCCGTACCATCTCCGGAAAGGGACAAAAAGGGTAGCACTGTAATGGCAAATCTACCTTGAGCCTCCAGGTACCCCGACACCCAGAGGCCAAAGAGATTATTACACCATCCAATCCTCCACGAACACAAGTGGTCCACAAAAATTTAGAGACCCCGTTACATACTCCCCCCTGTGATTTGACGGTGGTCCCCAGCGTCTGGTGCGAACCCATGTCTCCCATGGAGTGAGGACACAAGCTTAGCCCCAGAGGCTATCCCTAAAATTTTACACCTCAACCATACCAAGACCTGCTCAAAGGGAAAGGGAATATAAAACAATAAAACTTTTCCTTAAAACATCTATCATATACACATATACAATCCCTCCCTCCACTGTCTAAGAACCACCCCATACTCAGTAGTCTTGACAGACCGATCTCCTGCAGAGGGGAGAAAAAAAAACACAACACACAAATAAATCACATCCTGACATTTGGTGTTATTTTGGAATGAATGGGTCTATCAGCCGAGAGACCCATTCGCTCCAATGAGTAAAGTGGTGCGCGTGTGAGAAAAACAAACAAACAGCCGTTGCACAACACTGCCACCTGGTGACAGTGCCGCGGTAATGACACTTGGTGCAATCTTCATTCTTCCTGCGTCCCTACACTAATTCTACCCCCAAAGTCTGTCTTTGAACTGTGAGGAAGAGAGAACAAACAAAAACTGCTCTCATTCCTCCAAAGAGTAGAAAACAAAAGCCCAAATAAAAAACTAGGGCACAGTTCGGATGCTCCGGCAGGAACACTTCTAGAAGATTGTAGGAAAGGAAACAATAAGTGAGTCTCTTCTCACAAATAGAACTTCGGGTCAGGCAAGAACAAGGGCTTCAGATGTTTATCAAAAACCTCAATTGAATAGTCAGCATCATCTCCATCTTTCCTGCAGATGCGCACCTTGTCTGCGTGGATATGGCGGCCCCACATCCAGTCTGCTCTGCAGTCCCGAAACTTTTTCGACACTGTTGATGAACAGGAGAAGTATCGTCGTGCATGGGGCACTTTGAGTTTCTCCCAAACAAATTTGTCATACCATCTCTGGCGTATGACCTCAACTTCAAAAAGTAAGTCCCGAGGCAAGTAGGGATATTCCCACCCATACTCACGGGCGACTCTGCGAGAAAAGTCTTTGCAATCTGGCCAAAGGAGGCATGGCTTCCCGCTCACCTTCTCCGGGTTGAATGATGGCCTCCGGGTGCCGAGGTACTTTCACTACCTCTGATGGCTTTTCTCTTAGTGCTCGTAGTGAGGCTCGCTGCATCCCCACCACCAAGACGGGCGATGTTGTAGATTGTGGGAAGCCATTCTGAGGACTAGACTTCCTGGTAGACTCTGGGGCTTGTTCCCGGGGTGTGCTGTCTCCTACCGACATAGGGGAATCCTGCGGTACTCGTAACACAGGCAATGGGCGTTTGTCCCAGCCCTTCCGATGAAACAGTTCATCAATCTCTCCGTCATCTCCACAATCTGACAGCGACTCTAGGTCGGAAGTGTCATACATATCGGCGGGAAGGTAGTCTTTGGTAGACGTGGTACTACCCTCCCTTGCGGGCTCCACCGACTGTGGACCCCCGACACCTCCAACCACCACCACAGTCCCAGCCCCTGGCTCACCTTGACCTTTTGTAGAACTGGGATGTCCAGGACTCTTCCAACCGGATCCATCCAGGCCAGGCAAGCGACGGGGTGAAGCTCTTCCACGACCACAGGAGGCCTGCACCAGGCCGACTTTCCTCTTCGGAGGTGGGAGCAGAGAATCTGTGGTGACCGAAGCAGCATCCTCTGATTTTTCTCTCTCAGTCTCTGATTGGGCAGTCACATCGCCCTGTTCAGTGCGTACGGGAACCTCCGCAAAAGCCTGGATCTCTCCTTCCAGAGTAGCGGTACCTGTGAGGCTGTTGAGGCGAAGGGCCCGGGGCCTTACTGTGGATGGCTCCACCTCGAATAAGAATTCTTTGCACGCCTCGCAACGCCCGAATGGCTTCAGGTGGACCACCAGTCCCGAGCATCCGGGACAGATCATGCCGAGGGCCTCCGTGTCTCTGCATGAGTACAAAGCCAACTGCCCTTGGGGCCTGAGTCTTATCTCCGTGTCTGTAAGGGGAGCAGCAAACGTAGTCATCTTCGTGGGGTAGGGAACCGGAATCCACGGGGAGCTTTAGGCCATCCCGACTATCTGCTGCTCCATCACGCACTGACCACACGCCGAAGTCTCCACGTGAGTTCCTCCACATGGCCAGACTCCTCCCACGACTTGCACGTTTTCGCGGGCTCCCTTCAAGCTCCGCCCACGAATTGCGCAGTCACGGGGTGCCTCGTGGCGCAGTGCAATAAAAGCCCCCACATGTAGTACTTCACACGGCTGGACTTTTCCCTCTTCTCGCTCCTCTGCATGGGCCTTTCCCGTCCTAGGGTCATTTCCACGACTTTGAGCAGGGATGCACTTTGGCCAATCACATGGCCGACCTGCTCGGAAATTCCTCCAGGCAGCAAAGCCCAGACACGGCCATTTTTTCTTCCAAAGTTAAAACACACATCATCCCAGACTCACGAGCCCCCACGTGTAGCGGCCTCAACCCGTCTCCTTTGTCTAGGGGTATGTCACACGACAGGGTGAGATGCGCTACGGCCCATGTCCTCCCCATAGCTGTGGGTGAGGTGATGGCCAGCACCAGATATTTCCTCGGGCCTATGTGCTTTGTTCTAGAATACAGTCCTGCTGTGTCAACACTTCCCTCTGCTCCCATTAACCAGAGTCCCACACACCGATCACAGTCCAACTCTTGTTTTATTGCAAACTCCACAATAAACAGTGCTTCAGTAGCCAACTGGTTGCGACTTGATGACATTTTGATACGGGGGTGAGCAGGTCGAGGCACTATCCTGGTTATCAACTAAACCACTGCGATTTCGCCAGCGGTTACTATAGCATTCAGCTAGAAAGGACTTAGAATCTAAGAGTCTCTACCAGCGACTCAAGAGAACGTAGATAGGAGTACCTTCGCTGCGCTGCGGCCCCTATCAGGGGAAGATGTCCCTCCAAGGGAGTTACCAGAGGCCCATCCGTCACTGGGTTGATGCTGCTCCAGACTCTCCGGACGGGTAACCTCCCCGGCCTCCTCACCTCAGACATGGGCCCCATCCACCTCAGGGACCCTCGGACGTCTCCACCCTCGCGGGATCCAGTCGAAGTCACTGGACCCCAGGCCTCCTAGTTCAGTACCTCACCCCAGGCTGAAGGTGCCTGGGATGGACTCCAACTCCATTCCGGTCAGGCCTAGGGCACCTGAGCCGGAATCCAGAACCCGCCCGCACCCAGGCTTAAGGTGCCTGGGCGCGTGAAGAACTTCCTCCAGAAGAACTCGTGGTTAGGGCGTCTCCCCCTTTTATCTCCTCCCATCAGCACCACGGCAGGTTCCCCGCCCTCGCCGTACCATCTCCGGAAAGGGACAAAAAGGGTAGCACTGTAATGGCAAATCTACCTTGAGCCTCCAGGTACCCCGCCACCCAGGGGCCAAAGAGATTATTACACCATCCAATCCTCCACGAACACAAGTGGTCCACATAAATTTAGAGACCCCGCTACAGAAGTGTTGGGTAACAAATGCTTTAAATGTCCATTGCCTGGTCACGGGTTCACTTACCAATGTAATATTTTATGGCGCAAACTCTACCAAACTCTATCAAACTAAAGTTAACATACGACGGATAAAAAACGAGTTGCTCCTTTATTTTTAAGTCAATGAAAGCCAACAAATGGAAATCTGTCAATATGTTATTTTATTTTTTTTACTTTTGATTTGTTATGTTGTAGGGAGAAAAAGGTGAGGCAGGACAACCTGGAATCCCAGGAATAAGGGTAAGATCACTAATTGTTTGTATTTATACAATTAATACACTTTGGACATATTTAGCATTGTACCGTATTAATTTTTGTCTTTCTACAAAATTACATGTAGGGGCAAGAAGGCAGCAAAGGAGCAAAAGGAGAGGTATTGAAAAACTCATAAGTATGTATTTATATTTCATTATTCAGATTGGTGAAAAGATACATAAATCTTTACCTTCATGTTCTGTAGTTATGCACAATGTAGGATTCTTTTTTATTTTTTTTGGTAAAAAACAAACTTTCTATATTGTTTACATTTAACAAAATCATTTGTACATTTCGAAATGCAATGGCCTTTTGTTTGGCTAGCAGAGCTTTATTTAACTGCTTCCCGACTGCCGCGGCGCACGCCGATATACGTCGGCAGAATGGCACGGGCAGGCAAATGGGCGTACCTGTACGTCCCTTTAAATGTGCCTGCGTGTCCCGCAAACTCGATGTTTGCCGGAGGCCCCCGATTGCGGTGAGGATTGCGATTGCGGTGAGGAGAGGCAGAACGGGGAGATGCCTATGTAAACAAATTATTTCCCTGTTCTGCCTAGTGACATGACAGGGATCTACTGCTCCCTGTCATCGGGAGCAGTGATCTCTGTCATGTCAGTGGTAGCCCATCCCCCCCACAGTTAGAATCACTCCCTAGGACACACTTAACCCCTTGATCGCCCCCTAGTGTTTAACCCCTTCCCTGCCAGTGTCATTTATACGGTAATCAGTGGCTATTTTTAGCACTGATCGCTGTATAAATGACAATGGTCCCAAAATAGTGTCAAAAGTGTTCGATGTGTCCGCCATAATGTCGCAGTCCAGATCACGACCATTAATAGTAAAAAAATAAAAATATTAATAAAAATGCCATAAATCTATCCCCTATCCTGTAGACACTATAACTTTTGCGCAAACCAATCAATATATGCTTATTGCGATTTTTTTTACCAAAAATATTTAGAAGAATACATATCGGCCTAAACTGAGGAAAAAAAATGTTTTTTTTATATATTTTTTGGGGATATTTATTATAGCAAAATGTAAAAAATTTTGCTTTTTTTTCCAAATTGTCCCTTCTTTTTTGTGTAGCGATACCCCCAGTTAAGAGAGCTGCCTGTATGATTTTGGGCCCTGTAGTGCACCGCTGTCAACCCCTGGCAATCGGCTCTAACCTCCCTTGGCACAGTTAGTTAGATGATATGACTGTGAGGCCTGTAACTCACAGCGGCACAGTCCTATGACAAGAACAAACAGCAATATATTAAAACTTTCTTTACCTGTCTCTTCTGCAAAGTAAAGGACACAGACACCAATATACTTAACCCTTGTATGTTTACTTAGACTAGTGGGTAAGCAATGAAACAGGAATGTACATGTCATGTGCAGAGCCCTGCAATAAACAGTGTTTAAATGAGAAGACAAGTATAATATGCTATGCAACTCTAATGCCCCATACACACGATCATTTTTAATGTCATTTTTAAAACTGACGTTTTTCTCGTCATTTTTTTTCTTGTTTCCTCTCAAGCCTGTCTTGCGTACACACCATCATTTTAAAAAATGTTCAAGAAAAGCGCAATGACGTACACCACGTACGGCACTATAAAGGGGAAGTTCCGTTCGAATGGCGCCACCCTTCATGTTAGTAAAGTTTGTTGAGAGACGATTCGCATTTTTCAGTCTAGTGCTTTTCAGTCCGTTACAGCATGACGAATGTGCTATCTCCATTACGAACGCTAGTTTTACCAGAACGAGCGCTCCCGTCTCATACTTGATTCTGAGCATGCGCATTTTTTTTCACGTCGTTAAAGCATACACACTATCGTTTTTCACGTCGTTAAAAAAAATGACATGAAAAACAACGTGAAAAAAGAGAGCATGTTCGAAATTTTTAATGCCCGTTTTTCACGTCGTTAAAAATGCTCTGGAGCATACACACGATCATTTTTAATGGCCATTTTTTTTAATGGCATTTTTAACGGCATGAAAAATGATCGTGTGTATGGGGCATAACAGTCCCTTTTTCAGCTATTTCCCCTCGTGGGCAAAATGGCACCCAGGAATGTCTACGCTACACAGTCAGGCCTGTGTCACGTACCTTGTGATGGGAGCCCAACGTGCAGGGAGCGGCCTCTCGTAATCCCCTGGCTCGAGAGCCCCTGATAGAGCAGACAGAGGCTCAGGAGGACAGGGGGCACAAGTGCCTGGCAGGTAAGCAGGATATTGGGTAGTTGCGGCAGCAGATGGTGCACGGCAAACTGGAACAGTCCAAAGATAGCTGGAAGGTGCACAGTAGGACTAATCAGAATGCAGACAACAGGCAGATGTATAAAAGTCCCAGATCAGACTGCAGAAACAAGGTGGTGTATTGTAGTACAGGCTGAGGTGTACTGTAGCTCAGGCACAGGTGCAGGGTAGTTCAGGCAGAGATGCGCTATGATTCAGGCAGAGATGCACGGTGGCTTCAGGCAGGATGCACTGTAGTTCAGGTGGAGGTGCCTTATAGTTCGAACAGACCGATGGGTCGGACCAGCAGGCGACCAGGTACAGGGATGACCAAGAGAGTTGTCAGAGCAAGCCGAAGTCGGGGCGGGCAGCAATCGGGGTTAAACAGAGACAAGCCGGATCAGATAACAGGTGTACAGGAATCAGAAGTCAATAGCAGGGGTCTCGGGAACGCTGTAGACCAGACAGCAAGAAGCAAGGTATGCAGATAGTTTAAATACCTTGTTTGGCGCCAAATGCTGTCACCGTGCGCACTCCCGTGAACGCGTGCGCCCGCGCACGCCAATCGCGCTATTGTGCACGCGCATGCGCGGAATGGACCTATGGAGTATAGACGATCTCCTGGCGGCACTGTTGCCAGGCAGATTGTAAAAACGCCTTTCCTGACATTGCCCCCCCCCCCAAGGGGCAGCCTCCGGATGCCCAACTGGGCCACTTTGTCTGGTGAGATTTCTCAAAGTCCTTGATTAGCCTTTCCGCGTGGACATTCACCTTTGGCTCCCATGAGTTTTCTTCTGGGCAGTACCCCTTCCATTTCACCAGGTATTGGATCTGGTTTCGTCTTCGTCTACAACCCAGAATGGACTCAACCTCAAATTCCTTTTCTCCATCGATAAGCACGGGTTCGGGAGGATTGGTGTCCCGATCCGTAAAGGGATCAGGAACCGTGGGCCTAAGCAGGGCTACATGAAAAACTGGGTGAATCCGGAAGGACTCAGGCAGTTTCAATTCGTAAGCTACCTCGTTAATCTTCCTTGTTATAGGGAAGGGACCCACGAATTTAGGGCCCAACTTTTTGGATGGGCATGCCAATTTTAGATTCAGGGTAGAGAGCCAAACTCGGTCCCCAGGTGCCAGGTTGAGCTCCCCTCTCCTCTTCCTGTCGAAAATTTCCTTTGTTGTAGCTTTGTGCCTTAGTCATGGTCTCCTGGAGAAGTTTATTGTTGGTGGAGAAGAAATTTAGAGTTTCCTGGGCGGCTGGTACCGGACATTCGGGCATGTTGTTAGATAGAAATAATGGGTGAAACCCATAGTTTGCGAAAAATGGGGATTGCTTGATGGCAGAATGAACAGAGTTGTTGTAGGCAAACTCAGCAAGAGGCAAAAGAGGGGCCCAATCATTCTGGGAGAAGCTTGAAAAGCAGCGCAGGTACTGCTCGAGCGTTTGATTGGTGCGCTCTGTTTGGCCATTGGTTTGGGGATGGTATGCTGAGGAAAAGAACAGATCGATCTTCAGTGATTTACATAGTGCCCTCCAAAATCTTGATGTAAACTGTACCCCCCGGTCAGATGTAATGTTAGCAGGTACACCGTGCAGCCTTACTATTTCCCTGATGAAGATTTTTGCAGTCTCAGAGGCCGAGGGGACGCCCCTCATGGGTAGGAAATGGGCCATCTTGGACAGTCTATCCACCACTACAAAGATGGTCGTAAAGTCTTCTGATGGAGGTAGTTCAACTATAAAGTCCATTGAGATCATCCTCCATGGCCTCTCCGGGACGGGTAGTGGCTTTAGTAACCCCCTGGCTCTGGTTTTGCTGTTTTTGTTCTGGATGCAAGTGGTACAAGATTCCACATAGCGCTTGCAATCTTGGGATAATCGTGGCCACCAGAATGTCCGCTGGAGAAGTTCGGAAGTTTTGTACACACCGAAGTGGCCGGCTAACTGGTGGTCATGACAGGATTTCAAGACGGCCACCCGAAGTTGTTGAGGTACAAAAATCTTGTCTTTGTTCCACAGCAGACCGTCTTTAGACTGTAGGGCAAGGCCAGAAACTGGGCATGGTCCCGAGGAGGCCTGTCTGATTTGGGACAGGAGGTCCTCTTGTAACAGGAGGAAGTTACCGGGAGGTAGAATGGTATCCGGGGGGGAAAGGACCTTAGGTTCCGCAAACATCCGGGAAAGGGCGTCCGGTTTGGTGTTCTTTGATCCGGGTCGGTACGTGATGTGAAACGAAAATCGGGTAAAAAAGAGTGCCCACCTGGCCTGGCGTGGTCTCAGTCTCTTGGCAATCTTTAAGTATTCCAGGTTCTTATGGTCGGTATAGATCAGGATAGGATGTGCTGCTCCTTCCAGGAGGTAGCGCCATTCCTCAAGTGCAGACTTTATTGCCAGAAGTTCCCTGTCCCCGACGTCGTAGTTTTTCTCGGCCTTCGTTAATTTACGGGAGAAGAAGGCTACTGGGTGCAATGCGGCCTTTGGGCCTTGTCTCTGGGAAAGTATTGCTCCAACTGCCACTTCAGAGGCATCCACCTCCAAGATGTAAGGTAAGGCCGGGTTAGGGTGCTTTAGGACAGAGGCTGAGATGAACAGATTCTTAAGGTTAGCGAAGGCGGCCTGAGCTTCGGGGGACCAGTGAAACCGGTTACCTTGTTTAGTTAAGTTGGTAATGGGGGCAATGATAGAGGAGAATCCTTTAATGAATTTCCGGTAGAAGTTCGCAAAGCCCACGAAGCGTTGGATCCCCTTCTTATCGCTGGGGGCTGGCCAATCCAGAATGGCCGTGACCTTCTGAGGGTCCATCTTAATACCCTCTACCGAAATGATTAGCCCTAGAAACTGAATATCTTGTTGTTCGAATGCACATTTCTTGGGCTTGGCGTACAAACCATGTTGGCGAAGTCGAGCCAATACCTTCCGGACGTGTTCACGATGGTCGGTTAAGGAGGAAGAGAAGACCAGGATATCGTCTAGGTAGACGATGACGAATAGATCTAGGTAGTCTCTAAAAATATTGTTTATGAAATGTTGGAACGTGGCAGGGGCATTACATAGCCCAAAGGGCATGACCAGGTATTCAAAGTGCCCGAATCTGGTGCGAAACGCTGTTTTCCATTCATCACCGCTCCGAATGCGGACTAAGTTGTAGGCCCCGCGGAGGTCCAATTTAGTGAAAATGGCTGCTGTCCCAAGTCTTTGAAAAAGTTCGGGTACTAATGGCAGGGGATACCTATTTTTAATAGTTACTTTATTCAGGGCTCTGTAATCCACACAGGGCCGTAGAGAGTGGTCCTTCTTTTCTACAAAGAATATACCGGCTCCTGCAGGAGAGGTGGAGGGACGTATGAATCCCTTCTCTAAGTTGTCATCCAGATACGTCTTGAGAGTTCCAAGCTCTAGTTCAGATAAGGGGAAAATTCTTCCAAAAGGGACCTCTGCCCCCGGAAGAAGGTCAATAGGGCAATCGTAGGGCCTGTGCGGAGGTAGAGTCTCCGCGCCCTTTTTGCTAAAGACATCTAGAAAGTTGTGATAGGCCTCCGGGACCAGCCGCCGGTTCTCCATATCACTCCCCAGACAAAGTAATGGGGACGAGGTGTCGGATGGCGCTGGAAAACAGTGTTCACGGCAATAGAGAGATGGAAAGCGAACCTCTCCAGTGTTCCAGTCGATCTGAGGATTATGAGCTTTTAGCCATGGTATCCCCAAGATAATTGGGAAGAGAGGGGATTCTATAATGTCCAAGCACAATAGTTCTTGATGCTTGTCCGCAGTTGTTGTGCGCAGGGGAATTGTCTGCTGCGTCACTGGTCCTGATCTGATGGCCGATCCGTCGGCAAGATGGACTGTGAGTTCTTTAGGTCTGGGCCTCAAAGGGACTTGATGTTTCAAGGCAAAGGAAAGGTCCATGAAGCCGCTGCAAGCACCGGAGTCAATAATGGCGGGAGTCCGGATGTTCCTTCCTGGGAGCTGTAGAGAGATGGAAACGATCAGGTGAGCGGAATGGTTAGGCAGAACAGGTGAGACAGTAGAGGAGAGGTGGCACTTACGCAATTTAGCGGGGCACATCCTCACGTAGTGTCCTGACTCCCCGCAGTAGAGGCAGAGGTTGTGAACCCGGCGTCGCTGGCGCTCCTCAGGAGTAAGCGAGGGTCGGATCAACCCCAGTTGCATGGGTTCAGAGGCATCGGTAGCGGAGCGTGGGGAGGTCGAAGAAGCGGAATGAGGAGGATAGGGTACCCGTGGCAGCATCCATACTGGGCGGGATGGTCCCGCTGACCGTTCAGCTCTACGCTCCCTTAGTCACCTGTCGATCTGAATAGCTTGAAGGATCAAGGCATCGAGCGTGTTCGGTATACCGACCCGGGCCAACTCGTCCTTTAAGGGCTCTGATAGTCCCAGCCGGAATTGGTGTCGCAGGGCGGCGTCGTTCCAGCTGGTATCGGCGCTCCAGCGCCTAAAGTCTGATACGTAATCTTCAGCGGCTCTGCGACCCTGCTGGAGAGAGCATAATGCTGCTTCGGCGGTAGCGGCTAGTTGAGGGTCCTCATAGAGGAGGTCCATGGCCTGGAGGAAAGTACTTAGTTGGTCAAGGCAGGTGTTTTTCTGTTCCAGGAGGCGGTGTGCCCAGGCCTGAGGTTCCCCGGACAATAGGGCTATGACAAAGCCCACCTTGGTAGATTCAAGGGAGAAGGTCCTGGGCTGTAGCGCAAAGAAAAGTTTGCAGGCGTTCCGAAAGGCCCTGTACTTGCCACGGTCCCCAGAGAACCTCTCCGGAGTAGGGACCCTGGGTTCAGGTGGCAACATGACAACCGACGGTGCAGGTGAAGCGCCTGATGCGACAGGTGCTGAGGTAGCCAGGGTCTGGACACGCTCCTCTAGCCGGGTATATCCCTCTTGCAAACTCCTGACTGCAGCAGTAAGTCCGTCCAGGTGGCGGCATAGTTCCTCCATGGGAGAGGCCCCCTGCGTAGGCTCCGACATGGCTGTCTGGTACTGTCACGTACCTTGTGATGGGAGCCCAACGTGCAGGGAGCGGCCTCTCGTAATCCCCTGGCTCGAGAGCCCCTGATAGAGCAGACAGAGGCTCAGGAGGACAGGGGGCACAAGTGCCTGGCAGGTAAGCAGGATATTGGGTAGTTGCGGCAGCAGATGGTGCACGGCAAACTGGAACAGTCCAAAGATAGCTGGAAGGTGCACAGTAGGACTAATCAGAATGCAGACAACAGGCAGATGTATAAAAGTCCCAGATCAGACTGCAGAAACAAGGTGGTGTATTGTAGTACAGGCTGAGGTGTACTGTAGCTCAGGCACAGGTGCAGGGTAGTTCAGGCAGAGATGCGCTATGATTCAGGCAGAGATGCACGGTGGCTTCAGGCAGGATGCACTGTAGTTCAGGTGGAGGTGCCTTATAGTTCGAACAGACCGATGGGTCGGACCAGCAGGCGACCAGGTACAGGGATGACCAAGAGAGTTGTCAGAGCAAGCCGAAGTCGGGGCGGGCAGCAATCGGGGTTAAACAGAGACAAGCCGGATCAGATAACAGGTGTACAGGAATCAGAAGTCAATAGCAGGGGTCTCGGGAACGCTGTAGACCAGACAGCAAGAAGCAAGGTATGCAGATAGTTTAAATACCTTGTTTGGCGCCAAATGCTGTCACCGCGCGCGCTCCCGCGAACGCGCGCGTGCGCGCTCCCGTGAACGCACGCCCGCGCACGCCGATCGCGCTATTGTGCACGCGCATGCGCGGAATGGACCTATGGAGTATAGACGATCTCCTGGCGGCACTGTTGCCAGGCAGATTGTAAAAACGCCTTTCCTGACAGCCTGACTGAACTAAAGAGAAGTTCTGTAGGGAAATCTTCGCTAGCAACAGTGGTGCACTTGAAGAATAGAATTTGTAATCCACCAATGTAACAGGGATACTGTGTCTGTCTATGAGCAGGTGCTCTCTCACCCAACCGGACCAGTCCGCGTCCGTTTCTTCAGTTGCGGTGTCTAAGTACACAGATCCTTCGACATCCGGGTCTTCGGTCCTCCTGGCAAAGGTGCAGTATCAAAGGAGAGACGTCCCTCAGGTTCCTTGGTGCAGGCGGAAGGCTCTTTGGAGAAAAGGCCCAGGCTTCTGGCCTAAAGTCACAGGAGCTCAAGCAGCAGTTCAACTTGCTGGGCGGGCGGTGTCCAAAGAGAAAGACTGGGCTCCGCCTCTCCCTTATAAAGTCCACCCCAGCAGTCCTTGCACGGGGAAATGCACTCTGGGTGCCTTAAAGTGTACTGGGTAATGTAGTCTCTGAGGGATTAAAAGGCAATACACCGCTACATTTGTTTATAGCGCAAAAAAAAAAACGCAGAGGTGATCAAATACCACCAAAAAAAGCTTTATTTGTAGGAAAAAAGGGACGTCAATTTTGTTTGGGTACAATGTCGCATGACCGCGCAATTGTCAGCTAAAGCAACGCAGTGCCGAATCGCAAAAAATGCTCTGGTCAGGAAGGGGGTAAATTCTTCCGGGGCTGAAGTGGTTAAACAACGCAGTTTATGGTCGCTAGCCAAATCTGATGTATAGTGGTATGATGACATTCTCAAAGTTTGGGTCTCATGATATAGGAGGGCCAAAGATTCAAAACATACTGATTTGTAAAATGCATATTACAAGCAGGCAATCAGCTCCTGCTTGCAATGTCCCTTCAGCTTTCTAGTCTATTTATCCTAACAGCCCTTGTAGCCAATTATGTGGCCATCCATTGCTGCCTTCTGGTGGACAGAGTTTAGGCAGAACCATGAACAACAGACTCATGTAACTGTCCAGATTTACTAAAACTGGTGCAGGTGTGCGTGGTAGCCAATCAGCTTCTAACTTCAGCTTGTTTAATTAAGCTTTGACAATAAAACCTGGAAGCTGATTGGTTTCTATGCACAGCTACACCAAGTTTTGCAATCTCCAGTTTTTGGAAATTACCGGTAACCCCTTTGTGTGAATTCATTGAAAGTAAATGAGTGGCACATTCAGAGTACACAGTGCTTGGCTTTGCCCACCAGAAACAAAGAATTCATGGCCAGGCTACTATACTAGTCTCCTGAGATTGTAGTCCAAACTGAAAATGGCTAAGGCCCCTTTTACACTGAGGAGTTTTTCAGGCGTTTTAGCGCTAAAAATAGTGCCTAAATACCGCCTGAAAAACTCCTGCCCTGCAGTCTCAATGTGAAAGCCCGAGGGCTTTCACACTGAGGCGATGCGCTGGCAGGATGAGAAAAAAAGTCCTGCTAGCTGCATCTTTGGGGCGGTGAAGGAGCAATGTGTATACCGCTCCTTTACCGCTGCTGCCCATTGAAATCAATGGGACAGCGCGGCTATACCGCCCGCAATGTGCGCTGCTTCAGCAGCGCATTGCGGACGGTTTTAACCCTTTCTCACCCGCTAGCGGGGGTTAAAACAGCACCGCTAGCGGCCGAAATGCGCCGCAAATCCGCCCATAGCATCGGTGGTAAAAATAGCAGTGTTTTACCGCCGATGCTATGAGCGCCCCAGTGTGAAAGGGGCCTTAGAGACAGCAAAGCACAATCTGGTTTACCAGCTGAGAGGGGAAAACATGTGAAAATAAAGTGAATTGCGCTAACTTATAAAATAAAATAAATTTAAAAAAGTGCCCAATCCTATATTCCTATGTTTGTCAAAACAATTAGGTGTGCAAATCATGTGAACTTTTTGCTCTAAAGATATGGTACCCACAATTACTTGTATAGTACCAATCAAATTATACGTGCCATTAACCACAAAAAATCCTGCTGCGATTTTAAACATAAAATACATAAAGTGCAATGTCCAAAAAAAAATATATATAAGTGCCAAAAAAGCTCATATTATGCAATTCATTGAGTCCATCAGATATAATGTATAAGTAACGGGAGATATGCAGTAAAATATAACTCCAGTGACCAAATAGCTGCAAAAAAATTCACAAAGAGTCATATGTGAATAATTGCTCTTTTCACATATGACTGGCTGTGTTTCCACCTTCACCGTGTTTGTGCCTACACCACCACCAAGTAGAATGGCCACTCACCAGAGAGACTAGATAATGTGCCTTTGGTTCATAAGGATAACCACTCTGTCCCTCAGACTTGTCAGCAGTCCCTCCCAATGTGCTGGCGGAAAATCTTGCTCTATGATCGCTCATGGAACATATAAAGAACTATCGTGGTGTAGTATATCATAAAAAATGTATTGAGATTTAAAAAATTCCATCCACTCACATGTAAAAGTGCCTTGAAGCCGGCACTGAGCTGATCCAGCTATACATAGAAGGTATATATGCCTGGTTCCGCACGTGTGCCCCTATGGTTCCTTCACATGCTGACTTGCATCCCAAGCCTCATTGTGGTTCCGGAAGTGACAAGCAAATAATGATCCTGCAGCCTCCATGCATTTCGTATCAAGTGCGTCATCAGGAAGCTGCCTCATCACTGCTTGTCTCCTCAATTTATACCCCCTTACACTTCATATTGTCCTATCCCCATTTTTAGATGAGGAACAGCCGCTCCGTATGACCGGAAGCGGTGGATCCACCACGTTGGCTACTGGCGCTGCCCCATTGATTACAACATCAGGTCGGAAGTATCCTCCCCGTTCTATCGGAAGTGGGCTGGCTGCCATTTTAACTATTGGCGAGTGTCTACTGCCAAAGGTGCGAACCTACTGGTAGTATCCACCCCCATTTTGGGACTTTCCACAAGCAATCCCTCTCTGGATTTAATATACTTCGGGTGTGTTTGCACTATCAACTTTCCCCCAAATTTTGTACCAGGTCACCCCTATGTACAGCTGGGTCGCTCTGACAATCCATTATTTCTAGCAAAATCGTGTTTAAAAACGCATGTACAGACGCTTAACCAAAACATCATCTACACTATCTGTTTGTCCATGGCTTTCTTAAGGTTTTTAAACCCCTGTTTTAAGTTCACTACTATGGTGTTATCAAAATTTTCAGAGTTCGCCCAAATCCAGCCTACGATTGGCCAAACACGAAAAAAACGTCCATTCTCTGCTGCCCGTAAAAAGTGTTTACAAAAGTAAAAAATATGTATAAAATAAATGTGTTACCGAAGCCAAGATGCTTTTTACTATATACACTTTTCTGCAATTAAATATATAACCAATATAGGTTGAATGAAGATATGTGAAAATAAAGTGAATTGCGCTAACTTATAAAATAAAATAAATTAAAAAAAGTGTCCAATCCTATATCCCTATGTTTGTCAAAACAATTAGGTGTGTAAATCATGTGAACTTTTTGCTCTAAAGATATTGTACCCACAATTACTTGTATAGTACCAATCAAACTATACGTGCCATTAACCACAAAAAATCCTGCCGCGATTTTAAAACACAAAGCACAATCTGGTTTACCAGCTGAGAGGGGAAAACAAGTGGGTTGTAAAGCATTGTAAAAAGCATTGTAAAAGCCCTGTAATTGTCAAATATAAAGAGTGGATTAAAGTGTAAATATCTAAAAACAATAATGTAATACATTGCAGCTTAGCAGTCCTTAGTGGTGGCTGTTTTAGCTTTTACTTTTCAGGCAAAGAACATTTTCGGCAAGTACAGAAAATAGGTGTTGCTTTTGCCAGAAGTGCTGTATCTGTGTCACTTCCTGGCTGTAAGATGAAAATAAATCGCAAACATCTTATCTTTCTTCTGTAAAATACTAGTCACATCAATCCACCATGTAATGGGGGTGAACAAGGGCTGGCATATTTGAAGTCCATCCTGTGTGACAACCATGGCTCCTCCATAGGTACAGTGGAGAGAAAACATGTAGACATAATAGGACAGGTATTGGCAGGTGAAAATAAAGGAAAAAACCTGAAAAAGAAAACTAATGTAGCCACTACGGCTAAGGACTGGGTAAACTGCAACATATTACACTTGTGTTTTTGGATTAGATATGCTTTAAAGCGTTCCCTGTAAAAAGAAAGCAAATACTTAACTCTCCCACTGCCTGGGAATCTGAATGTCGCTCTGGTCATGAGAAACTGCCAAATTAAGTCTTTTTCAGGAAATTTACACTTCCAGGTGTGTCGATCTCTTGGTCCTCCACAGCGGTCAGTGGTTCCTCCTGCTGTCCCCTTAAAGCGGAGCTCCGCCGGAAAAAACAATATTAAAAGCCAGCAGCTACAGCTACAGCAGCTGCTGGCTTTTAATATTTGGACACTTACCTGTCCTGGAGTCCAGCGACGTCCGCAGCAGAGGACGAGCGATCGCTCGTCGCTCTACTGCTCCCTCCGCCATCCTCGCTGAGGGAACCAGGAAGTGAAGCCCTGCGGCTTCATGCCCGGTTCCCTACGGCGCGTGCGCGAGTCGCGCTGCGCCGTTCTGATTCGTCCTCCTGTGTTCTGGGAGCCGAGTGTCTCCCAGAACACTACGGGAAGTCTGGGGGAAGTGACGTCACTCCCGCAGATTCCCGGAGAGAGAACTCCCGGATGTGGGTGAAAATACCTGTCTTAGACAGGTATCTTCACCCCCCTCCCCCCTGAAAGGTGTCAATTGTGACACCGGAGGGGGGGAGGAATCCGATTAGCACAAGTTAAAATTTAGGGTGGAGCTCCACTTTAATCACCAATGTATTTACCTAGGGGTCAGCAGGAGGAACCACTGAAAGCAGCGGAAGACCAGAAAATTGACACTCTCTAAAGAAGAAGACTTCAGTCTAAAGCCTCGTACACACGGCCGGTTTTCTCGTCAAGAAACGACAAGAAAAGTGCCGGGAGAGCTTTCTTGCCGAGAAAACCGGCCGTGTGTACGAGGCTTTCAGGTTTCTCGTCAAGAAAACTGGCCAGAATCTCGACGAGAAAAATAGAGAACCTGCTCTCTATTTTCTCGTCGAGATTCTCGTCGGCCTGTTTCCCGACGAGAAACCCGAGAGTGTGTACGCTTACCTGTCGCCGTGGAAACCCGCGCATGCTCGAAATTACTTCGACACATGCGCGGTAGCTTCCTAGGCATAGGTAGGATGTAGCAAGGTGGCGGCGGCGGCATCCAATGTGATGAGCGCACGCTCGTTGTAGTCGATGACGTCACCGCGTTCGTTCCATTCAAAAGATCGGCGGTTCTTTTGAATCGATCGTATGTACACTCGGCCGGGACAAGATTCTTGTCAAGAATCTCGTCAGGAAAAACCACGTGTTTTTTCCTGACGAGATTCTCGGCCGTGTGTACGAGGCTTGAGACTAGCGCTGTAGGCAGGAGGGGAGGTAAGGTTGTCCTCATGTACATTATACATGGGAACAGGTTTTTCAAAACATTAAAGTGCATGTAAACCCTAACAACAAACTTTTCTTATTTGTTTCCTTATGGTTTATTAAGTATGACATTAAAAGTGATTTGTTATATCTGCTTGATAAGTGAAAAAAATACCTGTCGATCCTGCAGAAATCCAGTAAGCTCATAACTTCCTGTGCACTTTTCCTTTGCTGCATTGAAATCTCAACCAGTGTTATCAGCCCTGCCCAATTTACCTCTGTGAACTACAGAACATTTCCCCTGTTAAAGAGAAGAGGTGGGGGGCGGATGTTCTGAAGTTCAAATCAGAACCAAGCAGTCTAGGATGACAGTACTTCTTCACTCTAGATACAGTGAGTGGACACATCACCCTAGGCAAGGAATTGGGTCATTGTCAGGATCACCAGGTGAAAATAAAGAAAGGAAGCCTGAAAAAAAAAATACTAAAGCAGGCAACCAAATGAAGGATTAGTAAGCTGCAGTATAATGAATTTTTGTGGTCCAAATTAATTTTCTGGTCCTAAGGCCAGATTCACACTTCACCATAATAGACTTTTTAATGCAAATCGCCCTTTTTCCCATCACACTATTTAGTACAAATGCCTCACCTGCATTAAAGCACAGGTATGTTGTGGTGTATTGCAGATGTGCATGTGAATGGCTGCATAATGCACCTCTGCATGTTACCACAACATGAACATGTGATTCAGCATAAAACACATTGATAAAGTTATTTGCATTAGGCTGATCACATAAACTTACACGCCTAAAAGTTTTTAAGGCAAGATTTACATCTTTGCTTTGAAATTTAGTCAAGTGTGAACAAGTTCTAAACGCTTAACAAACGCTTCTATAGCGTTAGTTAATAAGCTTTAGACTGGCGTTTTACAAGCGTTAATAATGAGTTATAAATGCTCTCCAGACGCCCTATGGGCAGTTTTGAATCATTTGATGAGCATTAAGACGTGTTAAAAACACTCCACAAACCCCTATTCCATTATATGAAGTAAACTAAACTTAACGCCCCACAACCGCACTGCAACTGCCTGCCAGAGCATTTGCAAACCATAGACTTGACTGGGAGGCATTGAAAGGCTTCAAATGCCTCCTGACTCGACATAAGGCTTTAATTCTGAAGAGACGCAATGCTTGTTTTAAATTTATTTTTATTCAAGTTTTTCTTGTACATACATACATATATCTTTCATATCATTACCAATAAACACATATACATTACAAAAAATTAGACAATACATACACTTTCAACAATATGGGTCTATCCTGTAACATCATTTACTCTTCTCCCCTCTCTTCATTCCCCTTTAATTAACTTACATGGCCTCTGTGTTATCTCTCTCCTTCTTTCTCCCTCTTTTTTTTTCCCTTTTTTTTTTCTTTTCCCTTCCCCTCTCCTCTCCCTTCCTTCCCCTTTCTCTCTCCTCCCCTTCCCTTCCCTTCCCTTCTTCCTCCTCCCCGTCCTCTATATTTATGGGAGGTCACGATTGTCCCTCTCTACCCCCATTTCCCCTTTAAAAAAAAAACCCAATCCTCTTCCTTCCTCTTCCTCCCTTCCCCTCCTTCCCTCCACCATCTTGCAAATCCACCTCCTTTTAACTTTAAGTGCCTAGTGCCCTCTTTCCCCTTTTCTATTCTACCCTTACCCTCCCTTTTTCCCCCTTAAATTAGCATTTGTTTCCTCTGTGTTATTGTTGGTTTGTGAGGAGACATAAATACCTCTCTCTGCCTCCAAAAAAAAAAATTGTGAATAAATTAAATTGTATCTGTGAGAACCACACAGACCCCGCTCTCGTATTTTAAACTTAAAAGTGCAATGTGCCCTCCTTCTCCCTTTCCCTTCCCCTACCTCCCTCCCTCTTTCCTCCTCCTCCCCTCTTATTAACTACCGTGACATTAGTGTTTTTATTTATTTATAAGGACGCATAATTATCATTTACATCAATCCAACTCCCCAATACAAAAAAAAACTCCCCACCTACTCACATTTCAAACTTTAAAATACAACGTGCCCTCTTGCCCTTTTTATTCTCCCTTGCCTTCCTCCCTCCCTCATCCTCCTCCCCCTCCCTTTATGTGGCTTTAATGGGGGGGACACGGGTATCTATGGGAAGTTTTGAATCATTTGATGAGCATTAAGACGTGTTAAAAACACTCCACAAACCCCTATTCCATTATATGAAGTAAACTAAACTTAACGCCCCACAACCGCACTGCAACTGCCTGCCAGAGCATTTGCAAAGCATTACCATAGACTTGACTGGGAGGCATTGAAAGGCTTCAAATGCCTCCTGACTCGACATGAGGCTTTAATTCTGAAGAGACGCAATGCTAACGCTTCACATTTTTAAGTGTGAACTCCATTGTATCATTTGCGTTTTTAACACCTCTCAAATGCCTGCTTTTAATGCCAGTGTAAACTTAGCCTTAAAGTGTCACTAAATCTACAAAATAAACAAAAAACAATATAAAAAAAAAACTATCAATAAATGCTGCATTACATGATGTTCATACTCAGTCATTATCGAATACATTTTTTTGTATTCTGCAAAAAACCTGGTTGATCCTGTTGCTCTCTATCTCCACCTTCTGTTCATGTCCCCAATTCAGCTAGGGATTTTGCAGCTGTGGTGGCAACTCTGCACATGCTCAGTTTTCAGTGAGTTTCTATGCTGAGCATTTCCCCCGTTTCGCATCTTAGCAGCCCATGAAAATATAGAGTCACACATGTGGACCTATACACAGTGGTAAATGACAGCCCACTCCCTCCCTCTTCCTCCATGCCAACTAACCAGCTAAACACAATGGGGGTGGGATATAACATGTAGATTAATGGAGGCTTCATCTCCCTTTTAATTCTAAGACATGGGCTTGAGAGGCATGATACAGCCTGTGACTGGCAGAAATCTGCCTACACCATGTTTTTGCCAAAAAATTGTAAAGATTTGATTTCAAATATATATTTGTATGACAATTTATAACAGTTTATTGATATTAATTACCCACTTGCCGACCGCCGTACGCTGATGTACGTCGGCAGCATGGCACGGGCAGGCAGATGGGCGTACAGGTACGTCCCTCTAAATTTACCGCCCAGCGGGCGCGCGCACGTGCCCGCCACGTGCCTTGCTAGTGCAACCCAGGGTCCCGGGAACTCGATGTTCCCGGGTGGCCCGCGATTGTGGTCGGTAAGAGCAGAACAGGGGAATGCGTTTGTAAACAAGGCATTCCCCTATTCTGCCTAGTGACACTGTCACTGATGACCGTTCCCCGTGATCGGGAACGGTCATCAGTGACATGTCACGTGTAGCCACGCCCCCTAACAGTAAGAATCACTCCCTAGGAAACACTTAACCCCTGCAGCGCCACCTAGTAGTTAACCCCTTCACTGCCAGTTTCATTTTTACAGTAATCAGTGCATTTTTAAAGCACTGATCGCTGTAAAAATTACAATGGTCCCAAAATGGTGTCAAAAGTGTCCGATGTGTCCGCCATAATGTCGCAGTCACGACAAAAATCGCTGATCACTGCCATTACTAGTAAAAAAAATAATTAATAAAAATGCAATAAAACAGTCCCCTATTTTGTAGAAGCAATAACTTTTGCGCAAACCAATCAATAAACCCTTATTGCGATTTTTTTTAGCAAAAATATGTAGAAGAATACGTATCAGACTAAACTGTGGAAAAAAATGTTTTTATATATTTTTTGGGGATATTTATTATAACGCAAAAAATAAAAAACGCAGAGGTGATCAAATACCACTGTAGCACATAGATCATTTTCCCTGCTTACCTTCACCTGCGGGGGATAAGACACACCATGCCACAAGCCCGTGTCCTCTATATTAGAGGTCAGGCGGTGTTCACAATTTTGGGTCCTGCAGCGAGTTACCTCTTTCCACTGGTTCTTATCCCCAGAGTGTAGGGACAAGTCTTTATTTCTCCTCCAAGAAGGCCAATGTCCACACAACTTCAACTCCAACAAAGAGTTTATTTTCCTTTGCTTCAGTTAACGGGGAAATTGAAGAGAGAAAGAAGTCAGCGAATATAGGAGGTAGAATCAGGCACACAACACTTGGCTTACTCGTCGCCACTCGATCCCGAGTGGGTTTAGCTCACCCGGATAGATCCCTCTCACATTTCTAGCAGCCGGAGTGGAGCTCGAACAATGCGGTAACTTTGTCCCCTCCAGGGACGGGTTCAGGAGATTCTCTAATTGTAGCAGAATCCTGTTATTCGTGAATCCAGAACATTCCTTAAACCTCTGTAAAATTTAGAGAACCGATGATGCCAATTGGCACTTTACAGGGTTATCTTGCTGAATACTGAGTCCTCCCTCTGATAGGCAACCAGGCCTCTCTTTCACCGTGACATCTCTCACCGGTCCATCAGACATGTCCTCCCCTGGTTTCCTCTCCTTCAGAGCGGGCTGCCCCTCACATGGGCTCCCTGGAACTCCAGCATATGGATCGAAGACCCAGCTAAAGGTGCCCGAGTCTCCTTGGCCAGTTCACACACACCCCCGGGCCAGCAGGGCCATAGGGTGCGACTTCACCACCAGGGGTTCCCCCTGGAATCACCTCCTGGAATCCCGCCTGGAAAATCCCCCCCTGGAATGGCGTCTGCCCCTTTTGTATCCTCTCCCGGCATGCACAGCGGGTAGACCACGCCCACCGCACGGCTGCCGAGAGAGGACACCCAATCACGCTATCGTGTCACCTGTGGTTCGACCCTAGGCCTGGGCAACAGTGCCACCTGCAGGCCAAAAGGGGAACTGTACACCAAACAACACTTACAGCAGAGCAGAGTCCAGTATAAAAAATTAGAAGGCCTTAGCCAAACTATGGCTCAGGCCACCCCCTTAATTTGAGCATAGCGACCCCCTAAATTAGTGGTCCGCTACACCACCAAAAGAAATCTCTATTTGTGGGAAAAAAAGGACGTCAATTTTGTTTGGAAAACACGCCGCTCAACCGTGCAATTGTCAGTTAAAGCGACGCAGTGCCAAATCACAAAAAGTGGCCTGGTCTTTGACCACCAAAATGGTCCGGGCTGAAGCGGTTAATTATGTTTACTCTGTACACCGAAGGCTGTTTTTTTTATTTTGAAAATGCGACCAGCAGCAGGGGACTAGAAGCTCCTCCTGATTATGTTTCCCTGCAGACAGGCTGGGAAAGAGCTCTGTCATATGACAGCTGTATATCGATTAGGAAAAAGGTTTTTTTTATTTAAATAATTGCAGTGCCATCATCCATATACAGGAATAGAAGGGACAATGTGCATCAAACAGTGTGTGTTTAGTATTACTTTAACAAGCATGTTTTTTTTCACTATGTGCGTAATGCACAAACTTAGGCATGAATATATTTTCAAAATATATTCAGTATAATTTATACTTTATTGCTGCTAATGTGTTTTGGAAACAGTACTGATACTGGGTACTTGATTACACTGTTTTCTGGATTACAGAAAGGTGAACTTGGAGACATAGGTGTAAAAGGACCAGAGGGCAAGAAGGGAGAACATGGCATACTCGGACTACCAGGGCCTCGTGGCTTTCCAGGTGAAAGCGGTCCGCAGGGAAGGTCTGGAATACCTGGTATCCCAGGAAAACCGGTGTGTAACAAAATTCAATGCAATATGATCATTAAAAAAAACTGTCAGACTATAAGAATAATATGTTATAGGACAAATTAAGCAGGAGACCATATTTGCACCTTATATGATAGCAAGATACCATTTTATGTTATAGGGAAAACCAATAACAGATGACCACATTATGAAGCTGTGTAGCAATGTCCTGCGTGGTAAGTTGTACTCAGATTATATTCCCTATATAACATATTTATCTAATTTATTCATTAATAAAGAGAGCATAGCCTGCAGATTTTTCTTTATTCAGTATAAGATTTTGTTAAGAATTTTAACATGAAAAAAGTAAATTACCTGGGTTATCATAAGAAATACACACCAGACATCTATATTGTCAAAAAAAAAAAAAAAAAAGGTTCCCAAAAAGTTTAGTGCATAAGCTCATACACAAAGACTAGTGATGAGCCGAACACCCCCGGGTTCGGTTCGCACCAGAACCCGCGAACGGACCGAAAGTTCGAACGAACATTAGAACCCTATTAAATACAATGGATGCGAACGTTCGAATTCTAAAGTGCTAATTATAACAACTATTATGCATGTTATTGTCCTAAAAAGGGTTTGGGAACCCGGGTTCTGCACCAGGGGACATGTATCAATGCAAAAAGAAGTTTTAAAAATGGTCGTTTTTCGGGAGCAGTCATTTTAATGATGCATAAAGTGAAAAAAAAAAGAGTCAAATATTCCTTTAAATATCGTACCTGGGGGGTGTCTAAAGTATGCCTGTGAAGTGCCACGTGTTTCCCGTGTTTAGAACTGTCCCTGCACAAAATGACACTTCTAAAGGAAAAAAAAGCCATTTAAAACTGCTTGCGGCTTTAATGTAATGTCTGGTCCCGGTAATATGGATGAAATTCTTTAAGAAAAATGGCATAGCTACCCCATGACCCCCCCCCTACCCCAGCCCATTACCAGCCCCTTTGGGTCTTGTATGGATATTAAGGGGAACCCCGCACATAAAATAAAAAAGGCCCTATATACTCTGAACAGCCCTATACAGGCGGTGCATACAAGACAGGGACTGTAGGTTTGTTCTTATGTAGAATCTGTTTGTAATTTTGAACAGGTACATTGTTGAAGTGTAGCTCCAGACCAAAAATCTATTTTTAAACTTTTTGGAAAACATAGGTAAGGGTTATCACCCCTGTAACATTTGTTTTGCTGTCTGTGCCCCTGTTCAGAACATTTCACCTCACTTTCCGTCCCAATGACAACTGTTTTTGAAATGTGGTGTTTTTCTTGAAACAAGGATTGCTGATAAAGCATCAGTACAGAGGAGACACCTTTCTCCCATATTTATTCTTACAGGAGAGAATTTTCCTTCCTAGTGGTAGATTTCCTCTCACTTCCTGTTGTCTTCTTGCGTTTGCAAGTAGGAGTCGTTTGTAAGTTGGATGTTTGAAAGTAGGGACCTGCCGTATATACTCTGCAGAAATAGGCCCCTTAGTTGTTGGTGTTGGCACAACACTGTAAGCACTCACAGTTACTCTTGGTTGGTGCTGGAACGCCCTGCTGTCAACTATTATATCAGGAATTTTAATTACATATAATTGTTGAACAGTGGTAGTAAAAATTGGGCCTTTGATGGTGGTGCTGGTGCCACAACACTGTAAGCCCTGACAGTTACTCTTGGTGGGTGCAGCAATGGGCCCTGCTGTGAATTATTAGATCAAGAATTGTAATTACATGCCCCTGTTGAACAGGGGCTGAAAAATTGGGCCTTAGGCACTGGTGGCACAACACTGCAACCCCTCACAGATACTGTACTTGGAGCACAGCAATGAGCCCTGTTGCAAAGTATTGCTTCAAAAATTGTAATGACACGCCCCTGTTAAACAGGGGCTGAAAAATTGGGCCTTAGGCACTGGTGGCACAACACTGCAACTCCTCACAGATACTGTACTTGGAGCACAGCAATGAGCCCTGTTGCAAAGTATTGCTTCAAAAATTGTAATGACACGCCCCTGTTAAACAGGGGCTGAAAAATTGGGCCTTAGGCACTGGTGGCACAACACTGCAACTCCTCACAGATACTGTACTTGGAGCACAGCAATGAGCCCTGTTGCAAAGTATTGCTTCAAAAATTGTAATTACACGCCCCTGTTAAACAGGGGCTGAAAAATTGGGCGTTAGGCACTGGTGGCGGCACCCATAAACAAAAATGATCTTACAAGCTATCATCATCAATCGTATCATTGAGGACTCGGAGGAGGAGGATAGCCAGTCAACATAACAGCACAGGCACTCAGCATCAGCATCAGTCTTGAAGGGATGTGACATGTTAAAATCAATTAGTCTGTTATATCAGCATCAGGTGTGTGGTAGCTGGTGGTGATCCAAGACTGGTTCATCTTGATGAAAGTCAGTCGATCAACCGAGTCGGTGGACAGGCGCACCCTGTGATCCGTGACAAATCCTCCAGCAGCACTGAATGTGCGTTCCGAAAGAACGCTGGATGCAGGACAGGCCAGTAGCTCAATTGCATACTGTGCAAGCTCTGGCCAGTGATCCATCCTCAAGACCCAGTAAGCCAGAGAATTTTCGGTGGGGAAGGTGTCCAAGTCTGACCTTGCCCCTAGATATTCCTGCACCATGTTTATCAGACGCTGGCGATGGTTGCTGGAACCGATCATACTTTGGGGCTGCGGACTATAATTGTCTGAACGCATCGGTCAGACGGCCACCTTCCCCACCGCTCCTTCTTTGACTGGCCGAAGCCTCAGCAACTCGTTGTCCAGGACCAGGAGTTTGCAACCTCCCAGTCTCTGGGAACGCGTTGCACAGACCTTTCTGCAAGGCCTCCCGGAGTTGTCTCATCCTCTGCTCCCTCTGCGACGGTAACATAAGGTCCGCAACCTTACCCTTGTACCGTGGATCAAGGAGAGTGGCCAGCCAGTAATGGTCCCTCTCCTTGATCCGAAGAATACGAGGATCCTTCCGCAGACTTTGCAGGATCAGGGAGGCCATGCAGCGTAGGTTTGCTGAGGCATTCGCTCCGGAGTCCTCTGGGTCACTAAGGACGACATGATCCGCAGCCACCTCCTCCCAGCCACGTACAAGTCCACTGGTTTCTTGGGACTGTAAATCATCCCTAAAAGACTGCTGCTGATGATGCTGAGTGCCAGCCTCCACCTCCATGCTGACACAATCCTCCTCCTCCTCCTCCTCCTCCTCCTCCTCCTCTTCCTGTGCGATGGGTGGGACAGAAGGAACACTGTCTGGGTAAAGGGGGCCTTGAGAGGCAAGGAAGTCCTCCTCTTCCTGCCTCTGTTCTGCCTCAAGTGCCCTGTCCATTATTCCACGCAGCGTGTGCTCCAACAGGTGGACAAGAGGTACAGTGTCACTGATGCATGCACTGTCACTGCTCACCATCCTCGTGGCCTCCTCAAATGGTGCCAGGACAGTGCATGCATCCCTGATCATGCCCCACTGGCGTGGAGAAAAAAAACCAAGCTCCCCTGACCCTGTCCTGGTGCCGTAGTCGCACAGGTACTCATTGATGGCCCTCTGCTGCGTGTGCAGCCGCTGCAGCATGGCCAACGTTGAGTTCCACCTGGTGGGCATGTCACATATAAGGCGGTTCTTGGGCAGGTTCAACTCCTTTTGCAGCTCAGCCAGGCGAGCACTGGCATTATAAGATCTGCGGAAATGCACACAGACTTTCCTGGCCTGCCTCAGGACATCCTGTAAGCCCGGGTACCTGCCCAAGAAGCGCTGCACCACCAGGTTAAGGACGTGAGCCACACAGGGCACATGGGTCAGTTGTCCCTGTCGGAGGGCGGAGAGGAGGTTGGTGCCATTGTCGCAAACCACCATTCCTGGCTTAAGCTGGCGTGGCGTCAACCACCTCTCGGCCTGGCCCTGCAGAGCAGACAGGACCTCTGCCCCAGTGTGGCTTCTGTCCCCCAAACACACCAGCGCAAGCACGGCATGGCATCTTTTTGCCTGCGTACTTGCGTAGCCCCGTGAACGGCTACGGAGCACCGCTGGTTCATAGGACAAACCACAGGAAGAGGCCATGGAGGAAGAAGAAGAGGAGGGGGTGGAGGAGAGAGGTGTGTCACAACCAGTAGTAGCATTTTGGAGGCGTGGCGGTGGGACAACCTCCAACACTACTGCACCTTGTCCTGAATCCTTCCCAGCTGCCAAAAGAGTGACCCAATGGGCCGTGAAAGAAAGGTAACGTCCCTGTCCATGCCTGCTGGACCATGAGTCAGCGGTAATATGCACCTTACCGCTGACCGCCCTGTCCAGCGAGGCCAAGACATTGCCTTCCACATGCCGGTAGAGAGCCGGAATAGCCTTCCGTGAGAAAAAGTGGCGTTTGGGAACCTGCCACTGAGGAACCGCACATTGCACAAACTCACGGAAGGGGGCCGAGTCTACCAACTGAAAAGGCAGCAGTTGAAGCGCTAGCAATTTAGCCAAGCTAGCATTCAACCGCTGGGCATGTGGATGGCTGGGAGTGAACTTCTTTCGACGGTCCAGCAGCTGGGGCAGGGAAATTTGCCTGCTAGAATCGGACGTCGGTGTACTGCTAGCAGAGTGGGCGCAAGTACTTGGCTGTGACACACCTAATTCTACACCTTCATTCCTCTCAGTGCATGTTTCAGAGAGGACTGAAGTTATAGTGGGGTTGGAGATCCCAGCTGATGCGGTGCAAGGAGAGGTCCGCTTTGTTCTTTGGTGTGGGTCTTTGAGGTAGGCTTGCCAACGAGCTGCATGGCAGGTCAACATATGTCTGGTCAGGCATGTGGTACCCAAGCGGCTGATGTTTTGGCCACGCGATATACGCTTGAGACATATGTTGCAAACAGCAGCTGTGCGATCTGATGCACTAGCCTCAAAAAAGGCCCACACCAAAGAACTTTTTGAATGACGGGCAGAGGCAGCGCCCTGCACAGGCGGAGCTCTGCGGTGTGATTCCGTCAGTGTACTGCCCTTACGCTGGCCACCAAAGGGCATCCTGCCTCGTTGGAGATGTTCCTCCTCCTCATCCTCCTCCTCCTCCTCTCTCCTATTAGGCACCCACGTGGAGTCAGTGACCTCATCATCCCCTCCCTCCTCATCACTGGAGCCAATCTGGCAGTATGCTGCAGCTGCTGGAACATGACTGCCAGATTGGTGTCCTTCTTGAGCATCCCCTCTGTCTGCTCTCACGCTACTGCCTTCCTCTAGCTGGGTTTCATCATCAGACCCTTCGAAACGCTGGGCATCCTCCTGGAGCATGTACCCAACACTGTGCTGAAACAGTTCGGGGGACTCCTCAGGAGGAGGACATGGTGGGTCTAGGGAAGGAGTGACTGATGATTTGTCTGACATTGATACCAGGGAAGACGACGCTTTGGCAGCTGCTTTTCCAGTACCCTGAGCCTGGGTGAGAGAGGATGAGGAGGAGGAGGAGGGCTTGGTCATCCACTCTACCAAGTCTTCGGCATGATGTGGCTCAACATGTCCAGCTGCCGAAAAGAAGGACAAGCGTGTCCCATGGCCATGTGCTGATGACAATGCACCGCGTCCACGACCAGCACTGTTGCCCCCAGACACAGAGCCTGCTTGCCCTCTTTTATTGCCTCCTGACTGTCTGCCTCTCCTTGTTTGCCTTCCAGACATTCTAATAGATGGCCTGCAGGGAGATGGGAAAAAAGCAATAAGGGCTACCTTCAGGTGTCCTTCTCTGTCCCTTGAAACAAGGACTTTCACAGTGAAAGAAACTGACACTCTCCCTACCTACAGTTTTCTGTCCCTAGAAAAAATATTTTTTTTAATCACAATATAGCACAAGGACAATTCACTCACTGTCCTTACAGGTCCCTGGAAATAAGGACTTGCAGAGTGAAAGAAAAAAAACACTCTCCCTACCTACAGTTTTCTGTCCCTAGAAAAAATGTTTTTTTTAATCACAATATAGCACAAGGACAATTCACTCACTGTCCTTACAGGTCCCTGGAAACAAGGACTTGCAGAGTGAAAGAAAAAAAACACTCTCCCTACCTACAGTTTTCTGTCCCTAGAAAAAATGTTTTTTTTAATCACAATATAGCACAAGGACAATTCACTCACTGTCCTTACAGGTCCCTGGAAACAAGGACTTGCAGAGTGAAATAAACTGACACTCTCCCTACCTACAGTTTTCTGTCCCTAGAATAAATGTTTTTTTAAGCACAATATAGCACAAGGACAATTCACTCACTGTCCTTACAGGTCCCTGGAAACAAGGACTTGCAGAGTGAAAGAAAAAAAACACTCTCCCTACCTACAGTTTTCTGTCCCTAGAAAAAATGTTTTTTTTAATCACAATATAGCACAAGGACAATTCACTCACTGTCCTTCCAGGTCCCTGGAAACAAGGACTTGCAGAGTGAAAGAAACTGACACTCTCCCTACCTACAGTTTTCTGTCCCTAGAATAAATGTTTTTTTTAAGCACAATATAGCACAAGGACAATTCACTCACTGTCCTTAGAGGTCCCTGGAAACAAGGACTTGCAGAGTGAAAGAAAAAAAACACTCTCCCTACCTACAGTTTTCTGTCCCTAGAAAAAATGTTTTTTTTTAAGCACAATATAGCACAAGGACAATTCACTCACTGTCCTTCCAGGTCCCTGGAAACAAGGACTTGCAGAGTGAAAGAAAAAAAACACTCTCCCTACCTACAGTTTTCTGTCCCTAGAAAAAATGTTTTTTTTAAGCACAATATAGCACAAGGACAATTCACTCACTGTCCTTACAGGTCCCTGGAAACAAGGACTTGCAGAGTGAAAGAAAAAAAACACTCTCCCTACCTACAGTTTTCTGTCCCTAGAAAAATTTTTTTTTTAATCACAATATAGCACAAGGACAATTCACTCACTGTCCTTACAGGTCCCTGGAAACAAGGACTTGCAGAGTGAAATAAACTGACACTCTCCCTACCTACAGTTTTCTGTCCCTAGAATAAATGTTTTTTTAAGCACAATATAGCACAAGGACAATTCACTCACTGTCCTTACAGGTCCCTGGAAACAAGGACTTGCAGAGTGAAAGAAAAAAAACACTCTCCCTACCTACAGTTTTCTGTCCCTAGAAAAAATGTTTTTTTTAATCACAATATAGCACAAGGACAATTCACTCACTGTCCTTACAGGTCCCTGGAAACAAGGACTTGCAGAGTGAAATAAACTGACACTCTCCCTACCTACAGTTTTCTGTCCCTAGAATAAATGTTTTTTTTAAGCACAATATAGCACAAGGACAATTCACTGACTGTCCTTACAGGTCCCTGGAAACAAGGACTTGCAGAGTGAAAGAAAAAAAACACTCTCCCTACCTACAGTTTTCTGTCCCTAGAAAAAATGTTTTTTTTAATCACAATATAGCACAAGGACAATTCACTCACTGTCCTTACAGGTCCCTGGAAACAAGGACTTGCAGAGTGAAAGAAAAAAAACACTCTCCCTACCTACAGTTTTCTGTCCCTAGAAAAAATGTTTTTTTTAATCACAATATAGCACAAGGACAATTCACTCACTGTCCTTCCAGGTCCCTGGAAACAAGGACTTGCAGAGTGAAATAAACTGACACTCTCCCTACCTACAGTTTTCTGTCCCTAGAATAAATGTTTTTTTTAAGCACAATATAGCACAAGGACAATTCACTCACTGTCCTTAGAGGTCCCTGGAAACAAGGACTTGCAGAGTGAAAGAAAAAAAACACTCTCCCTACCTACAGTTTTCTGTCCCTAGAAAAAATGTTTTTTTTTAAGCACAATATAGCACAAGGACAATTCACTCACTGTCCTTCCAGGTCCCTGGAAACAAGGACTTGCAGAGTGAAAGAAAAAAAACACTCTCCCTACCTACAGTTTTCTGTCCCTAGAAAAAATGTTTTTTTTAAGCACAATATAGCACAAGGACAATTCACTCACTGTCCTTCCAGGTCCCTGGAAACAAGGACTTGCAGAGTGAAAGAAAAAAAACACTCTCCCTACCTACAGTTTTCTGTCCCTAGAAAAAATGTTTTTTTTAATCACAATATAGCACAAGGACAATTCACTCACTGTCCTTCCAGGTCCCTGGAAACAAGGACTTGCAGAGTGAAAGAAACTGACACTGTCCCTACCTACAGTTTTCTGTCCCTAGAATAAATGTTTTTTTTAAGCACACTATAGCACAAGCACAAAACACACTGACACTCTCCCTACCTATCCTTCTCTTTCCCTAAACTAAAGGAATCCAGGTTAAGCAAGAAAGAAATAACAGTCACTGTCCCTGCCTATGCTGCTCTATCCCTGCTCCGGAACACACTACACTAGGCCGCCGTGCTGGCGGCCTTTTATAGTGTGGGGCGTGTACTAAACACCCTCAGCAATAATTGGCCACAGGCATCCTGCCTGTGGCCAATCATTGCTCTCCTCGCTGCCGGCGCTGTGATTGGCCAAGCATGCGGGATCACAGTGCATGCTTGGCCAATCACAGCGCCTGGATGACACTGCGATGGCGTAGTGCATTGTGGGCCGTTCGCGTCACTCGAATTTGGCGCGAACGGCCCAAATCGTTCGATCTTCGTCGAACGATCGAACAGCCGATGTTCGAGTCGAACGTATGTTCGACTCGAACACGAAGCTCATCCCTAACAAAGACCAAGTGGGTATTATTCTGGCAAGGCAGGTTGGGGATAACACTAGAAGAACCGTTGACTTGGTAGATGTGATTACCAGGACTGCTGAAAAAGCCTTTAATAGGCTGGGTTGGCCATATATGTTTGCTATAATGCACAATATATGGCTACGGGGTCTTTTTTTCAGAGCTCTTACTGCACTCTATTCCTCCCCTACAGCCCAGGTTAAGCTTCTGTATGCCAATGCTATATAAATCCTCAAGTGACGAGGAAATGATAATCAAATATATACAAACAAATAAACAATTCATCAATAGCCAGAATGATAAAGTGCTAAGTGCAAAAAATCTTCAATACAAAAATGAATGTTGTCACACACAGTGCGAAGTAATATAAAATCAAAATAAGGGCACCCTTGATGAAGTCACATGAGCAGTGACATAATGCGTAGAGAGGAGCCGGGTGAACGTCAATAGCCTGCGCTGACTGCACCAGCGGAAAAACGCGAAACGTGTCAAAAACGAAAGCCGCTTAGCGGTCAAAACATTCCTAACCTTACTGTGATTCTTCTGCATTCAGGAGAGGGAGGTTTAACCTTGCCTAAAAGCGGCGACTTCTAAACTCTTCTAAAAGCATTTCTATCCCCATGTACAGAAACCCACAAATTGCATGGCACTCAACATACAACTACAGTAGCGGGAAACATACGTCAGCACACCTCTCGTGGGTTGTGGTGTGCTGCATTGAAATAAAGAATGGTGTCTGTTTTTTAGGGTGTTAAGGTAGGGTGACCAGACATCCCCAGTTTCCGGGGATAGTCCCCGGATTGGGGACACTGTCCCCGGACCAAGTCTGTCCCCGGTTTTGTCCCCAGATTGTATTTTAACAGGTGTTGCGGCAATTTCAAAGACAGTCAGTGCAGAATAAAAAAAAAAAATCTGAATTACACCCCCCCGCTCCGCCGCTCTTACTAACTTTGGGGGGTGTATTTTTTTCCATTATCTGTGCCTCTTTCTGATGATCATGTGCTGGTCGGAGCGGAGGGAATATTTCTTCAGTTTCGGGTGCATGCCCATTTAGCTCCGCTCGCATGTTCTTCTGCCTTAGCTCAAGTCCCGGCCAGCCGCCTGCCTGCTTATCTCCTTGCCTTCCCTGGTGGAGTGATCTTCCTCCGCTCCCCACCCAGTAGTAGCCAGGGCCCGGAAAGTGAGACTTGACTGGCTGTGAGGTGGGCGGCGGCGGCGACGGGCAGAGAGTCGCTGATTGCTGCCATTACTAGTAAAAAAAAAATATGTCCCCGGGATTCATTTTAAAAATCTGGTCACCTTATGTTAAGGTGGGCTGGCAGCCCATTCAAAATTAATTGGTTGTCTTAACACAGCATGCCTGCATTAGGTTTAGTCTTGTCACCAGTCGGAATGGGCCCTAATGGTTTTTGTTGTGTAGTCCTGCCACCTTTCTCAAAAGATGTCAATAGACAGTATATAGTTCAACCAACCTTTTACCGACTTGGTGAATTTTCCTCATTATGAGTAAGAATGGCTTATTTACATTTAAAATGTAGAATTTTAATAAAAGGCATTGTCAGATAATTTTGTTTTAATAAAAAGCATGTAAAAAAAAACTCACTTGTGAATGTCCTAATAAAAGGGAACTTTATGTTGCAGCCCAGTTTCCATCTTTGCTTCAGAATATGAATCCAAGCTGCCCACCATGTGAAGGAAAACAGGGCTTACCAGGACTACCAGGCACCCAAGGCAGACCTGGTGAAAGAGGACCTCAAGGGTACCCAGGAAGAGGAGGAAGATCTGGATATCCAGGGGTCCAAGGGTTACCAGGACCACAAGGGTTAAAAGGTGCTTAGTACACTACATTTCTGGTTTCATTGTATTATTGATGGTACATAAATAAGTTGAATATAAAATTAAGAAATATGCTTATAGTAACAGGTTTTATATTCATCTCTTGTAGGCGATACAGGATCCAAAGGAGATAAAGGTTCTAAAGGAGAGCGTGGCATAGGACAGCCTGGCCCACCTGGGCCTGCAGGTAAATAATTTACATATTATGGAGCAGGTATGAGGAAAATAATAATGTTTTATTTCTAAAGCCGCGTACACACGATCGATTTTCTCGACGGTGAAAACACAGTCGAGAAAATCGACGGGAAAAACGAGGAACGGCTTGTTTCCCTACACACAGCCGTTCTTCCCGTCATTTTTTCTCTTGGTCGAGAAAAACGACCGTGTGTAGGCTCTCCGGCAGTGTTTCCCTATGGGAAAACTGACGCGGAAAAAAATGCCGTGAATCACGACGAGAAAAATTAGAGCATGTTCTATTTTTTCTCGTCGTGATTAATGCCGTTTTTCTCATCTGGAAAAATTACCAAAAGCCCACACACGGTCGTTTTTCTCGTCAAAGAGTAAAAATGTAATTTTTCCCAACGAGAAAAATGGTCGTGTGTACGCGGCATAAGAGCTGTACATTTTTAACACTAGGAAACCATGAAAAAATTAATTTAAGCTGGGGCCAGACTTGCTGGTTGAAAGCTGGACAGCTGGAACTTTCAGTGGAGAGTGTGAACAAGTTTTGCTTTTGACTGCTGGTGATTGCTGTGTTTGCATTTTTTAGGGTTTTTCCTTGCAGCTTTGTAACACTTTTTTTCTGTCACTTTTTAACCACTTCTCTACTGTGCACGAAAACCCCCTTCCTGCCCAAGCCATTTTTCAGCTTTCAGCGCTGTCACATTTTGAATGACAATTGCGCGGTCGTGCGACGTGGCTCCCAAACGAAATTTGCGTCCTTTTTTTCCCACAAATAGAGCTTTCTTTTGGTGGTATTTGATCACCTCTGCAGTTTTTTTTTTTGCGCTATAAACAAAAGAAGAGCGTCCAGTTTGGAAAAAAAACACTATTTTTTACTTTTTGCTATAATAAATACCCATTTTTTTTTTTAAATAAAATTTTCCTCAGTTTAGGCCGATACGTATTCTTCTACATATTTTTGGTAAAAAAAAAAAAATTGCAATAAGCGCGTATTGATTGGTTTGCGCAAAAGTTATAGCGTCTACAAAATAGGGGATAGATTTATAGCATTTTTTTTAGTTATTTTTTTTTATTAGTAATGGCGGCGATCTGCGATTTTTTTATTGTGACTGCAATATTGCGGCGGACACATCGGACACTTTTGACACATTTTTGGGACCATTCACATTTATACAGCGATCCCTGCTATAAAAATGCATTGATTACTGTATAAATGTGATTGGCAGGGAAGGGGTTAACCACTAGGGGGCGGGAAGGGGTTAAATATGTTCCCTCAAAGTGTTCTTACTGTGGGGGGAGGGGACTGACTGGGGGAGGTGACCGATGGTTGTCCCTATGTACAAGGGACACACCATCGGTCCCCTCTCCCTCACAGGACGTGGATCTCTGTGTTTACACACAGAGATCCACTTTCCTGCTCGTTTCCCGGGCAATCGCGGGTGCCCGGCGGCAATTGCGGCCGCCGGGCACGCGCACCGGGGCCTTGTGAACGCGGCGCGCGCGCGCCTCCTAGCTCGTTTTAAAGGGAGGACGTCATATGACGTCCTCCCAGAACGAGAGTATCCTCCGCCCGCCGTCTATTGACAGTGGGCGGGGGACAAGTGGTTAAACAGACATTTTTTTCTTTCCTCCCTTCAGCCTATTAATTAAGGGGAGTGGTTAATTGTGAAATATGAAAAGAAGGAACACTCACATTGCCACATCCGTAAATTTTAAGAGGGAACAAGGAAAAAGGGTACTCAGAGAGTCACCATAGGCCGGACTTTAGAGGCATAGAAAACAATGGGGATTGGAGAGGTAGAAAAAATAAAAATGTTATTGAAAAAAGTGCATAGTATATTCAAAAGTGTTCAAAATGATTAAAAATCATGTAGAATGATACAGTTTGTACAGTTTGTACAGTGAGCCCTTGTGCATCGACGCCTTTCACCGTTTGTCTTCTTCAGGACGCAATCAAGGTTCAGAGAGGTAACAAAGAGAGAGAACGAGTCTCACTGTCTTATAATAGACTAGGTCTCGTTTGCAAAATGTCCGCAGCATTTCCAACAACAATGTCCAATATGTGGAATATTTCCAAAGGACTGCAGAGAAGTCATCAGCAAACGGCTAATTTTGCACTGAAATTAGGGAATTATTGAGCAGGGGCAAAAGAACATCTCATACATAGCATAAAGCAAATGACCATATCAAGAGATCTGGGATCCAAAAATAGGATTTTTATAACAGCTTACCTGTAAAATCCTTTTCTTGGAGTACATCACGGGACACAGAGCGACATAGTCATTACTAATGGGTTATATAGATACCGTCAGGTGCTGGCACTGGCAACTTCCAAAACCGGAAGTACCCTCCCCTATATAAGCCCCTCCCATCCGGGAGCACCTCAGTTTTGTAGCAAAGCAATAAGTGTCCCCAAAGAGGGGCGGGAGCTCTGTGTCCCGTGATGTACTCCAAGAAAAGGATTTTACAGGTAAGCTGTTATAAAAATCCTATTTTCTTTCTCGTACATCACGGGACACAGAGCGACATAGTCATTACTAATGGGATGTCCTAAAGCAATGCCCAATGAGGGGGGGGATACACCATATATAAGCTGAGCGCTATCAGACATGAGGATCTTTTGCGGCCTGCAACACACTGCGCCCAAAGGCGACATCCTCCTGACTTCTAACGTCCACCTGGTAGAACCTAGTAAACGTGTGAACTGAAGACCATGTTGCGGCCTTACAGATTTGAGCCAGGGAGGCCTGGTGATGCACTGCCCATGAAGTTCCAACTGCTCTCGTGGAGTGCGCTCTAACTTTGAACGGAGGCGGTCTTCTTCTCAAGCCATAGGCTTGCATTATGACCTGTCGAATCCACTTGGCTAAAGTAGATTTCGACGCTGCCTGACCCTTTCTGGGGCCTTCCGGCAGAATAAACAAAGTATCCGTTCTGCGAATCTGAGCAGTGGCTTTTAGATAAGCTTTAACTGCTCTTACTACATCCAAAGAATGCAATAACTTTTCCTCTACCGAGCTAGGTTTGGGGAAAAAAGAAGGAAGAACCACATCTTGGTTCAAATGAAACCTCGATACCACCTTAGGAAGAAAGGCTGGATGAGGGCGTAACACTACTCTATCCTTATGGATAACCAGATATGGCTCCTTACAGGACATAGCTGCTAATTCCGACACTCTTTTAGCCGAACAAATGGCTACTAGAAAAATCAATTTCCTGGTGAGAAGAACCAAAGAAATATGCTGTAATGGTTCAAATGGTTGTTTCTGTAGAACCGACAGAACCAAGTTTAGATCCCATGGACATATGGGAATATTAACCGGAGGACTAATACGCATCACTCCTTGTATAAAGGCTTTGACTAGTGAATGCGAAGCCAAGGGCCTTTGAAAAAATATTGACAAGGCCGAAATCTGACCCTTGATAGTACTCAAGGCAAGCTTCCTATCTACAGCCCACTGTAGGAAGTTCAGAATCCTACCTATTACGTACTTACGTGGATGCCATTTCTTGGCCTCACACCACGCGATGTACGCCTTCCAGATTCTATAGTAGATCTGCCTGGATACCGGCTTCCTGGCATTGATCATGGTAGATACCACAGCATTAGGGATGAGCTTCGTGTTCGAGTCGAACATACGTTCGACTCGAACATTGGCTGTTCGATCGTTCGACGAAGATCGAACGATTTGGGCCGTTCGCGCCAAATTCGAGTGACGCGAACGGCCCACAATGCACTACGCCATCGCAGTGTCATCCAGGCGCTGTGATTGGCCAAGCATGCACTGTGACCCCGCATGCTTGGCCAATCACAGCGCCGGCAGCGAGGAGAGCAATGATTGGCCACAGGCAGGATGCCTGTGGCCAATTATTGCTGAGGGTGTTTAGTACACGCCCCACACTATAAAAGGCCGCCAGCACGGCGGCCTAGTGTAGTGTGTTCCGGAGCAGGGATAGAGTAGCATAGGCAGGGACAGTGACTGTTATTTCTTTCTTGCTTAACCTGGATTCCTTTAGTTTAGGGAAAGAGAAGGATAGGTAGGGAGAGTGTCAGTGTGTTTTGTGCTTCTGCTATAGTGTGCTTAAAAAAAAACATTTATTCTAGGGACAGAAAACTCTAGGTAGGGACAGTGTCAGTTTCTTTCACTCTGCAAGTCCTTGTTTCCAGGGACCTGGAAGGACAGTGAGTGAATTGTCCTTTTGCTATATTGTGATTAAAAAAAACATTTATTCTAGGGACAGAAAACTCTAGGTAGGGACAGTGTCAGTTTCTTTCACTCTGCAAGTCCTTGTTTCCAGGGACCTGGAAGGACAGTGAGTGAATTGTCCTTTTGCTATATTGTGATTAAAAAAAACATTTATTCTAGGGACAGAAAACTCTAGGTAGGGACAGTGTCAGTTTCTTTCACTCTGCAAGTCCTTGTTTCCAGGGACCTGGAAGGACAGTGAGTGAATTGTCCTTTTGCTATATTGTGATTAAAAAAAACATTTATTCTAGGGACAGAAAACTCTAGGTAGGGACAGTGTCAGTTTCTTTCACTCTGCAAGTCCTTGTTTCCAGGGACCTGGAAGGACAGTGAGTGAATTGTCCTTTTGCTATATTGTGATTAAAAAAAACATTTATTCTAGGGACAGAAAACTCTAGGTAGGGACAGTGTCAGTTTCTTTCACTCTGCAAGTCCTTGTTTCCAGGGACCTGGAAGGACAGTGAGTGAATTGTCCTTTTGCTATATTGTGATTAAAAAAAACATTTATTCTAGGGACAGAAAACTCTAGGTAGGGACAGTGTCAGTTTCTTTCACTCTGCAAGTCCTTGTTTCCAGGGACCTGGAAGGACAGTGAGTGAATTGTCCTTTTGCTATATTGTGATTAAAAAAAACATTTATTCTAGGGACAGAAAACTCTAGGTAGGGACAGTGTCAGTTTCTTTCACTCTGCAAGTCCTTGTTTCCAGGGACCTGGAAGGACAGTGAGTGAATTGTCCTTTTGCTATATTGTGATTAAAAAAAACATTTATTCTAGGGACAGAAAACTCTAGGTAGGGACAGTGTCAGTTTCTTTCACTCTGCAAGTCCTTGTTTCCAGGGACCTGGAAGGACAGTGAGTGAATTGTCCTTTTGCTATATTGTGATTAAAAAAAACATTTATTCTAGGGACAGAAAACTCTAGGTAGGGACAGTGTCAGTTTCTTTCACTCTGCAAGTCCTTGTTTCCAGGGACCTGGAAGGACAGTGAGTGAATTGTCCTTTTGCTATATTGTGATTAAAAAAAACATTTATTCTAGGGACAGAAAACTCTAGGTAGGGACAGTGTCAGTTTCTTTCACTCTGCAAGTCCTTGTTTCCAGGGACCTGGAAGGACAGTGAGTGAATTGTCCTTTTGCTATATTGTGATTAAAAAAAACATTTATTCTAGGGACAGAAAACTCTAGGTAGGGACAGTGTCAGTTTCTTTCACTCTGCAAGTCCTTGTTTCCAGGGACCTGGAAGGACAGTGAGTGAATTGTCCTTTTGCTATATTGTGATTAAAAAAAACATTTATTCTAGGGACAGAAAACTCTAGGTAGGGACAGTGTCAGTTTCTTTCACTCTGCAAGTCCTTGTTTCCAGGGACCTGGAAGGACAGTGAGTGAATTGTCCTTTTGCTATATTGTGATTAAAAAAAACATTTATTCTAGGGACAGAAAACTCTAGGTAGGGACAGTGTCAGTTTCTTTGACTCTGCAAGTCCTTGTTTCCAGGGACCTGGAAGGACAGTGAGTGAATTGTCCTTTTGCTATATTGTGATTAAAAAAAACATTTATTCTAGGGACAGAAAACTCTAGGTAGGGACAGTGTCAGTTTCTTTCACTCTGCAAGTCCTTGTTTCCAGGGACCTGGAAGGACAGTGAGTGAATTGTCCTTTTGCTATATTGTGATTAAAAAAAACATTTATTCTAGGGACAGAAAACTCTAGGTAGGGACAGTGTCAGTTTCTTTGACTCTGCAAGTCCTTGTTTCCAGGGACCTGGAAGGACAGTGAGTGAATTGTCCTTTTGCTATATTGTGATTAAAAAAAACATTTATTCTAGGGACAGAAAACTCTAGGTAGGGACAGTGTCAGTTTCTTTCACTCTGCAAGTCCTTGTTTCCAGGGACCTGGAAGGACAGTGAGTGAATTGTCCTTTTGCTATATTGTGATTAAAAAAAACATTTATTCTAGGGACAGAAAACTCTAGGTAGGGACAGTGTCAGTTTCTTTCACTCTGCAAGTCCTTGTTTCCAGGGACCTGGAAGGACAGTGAGTGAATTGTCCTTTTGCTATATTGTGATTAAAAAAAACATTTATTCTAGGGACAGAAAACTCTAGGTAGGGACAGTGTCAGTTTCTTTCACTCTGCAAGTCCTTGTTTCCAGGGACCTGGAAGGACAGTGAGTGAATTGTCCTTTTGCTATATTGTGATTAAAAAAAACATTTAT
Organism: Rana muscosa; assembly: GCA_029206835.1. Lineage (NCBI taxonomy): Eukaryota > Metazoa > Chordata > Amphibia > Anura > Ranidae > Rana > Rana muscosa. The sequence continues at coordinate 1,107,713,981 of CM055122.1, read as the reverse complement.
TCTAGGGACAGAAAACTCTAGGTAGGGACAGTGTCAGTTTCTTTCACTCTGCAAGTCCTTGTTTCCAGGGACCTGGAAGGACAGTGAGTGAATTGTCCTTTTGCTATATTGTGATTAAAAAAAACATTTATTCTAGGGACAGAAAACTCTAGGTAGGGACAGTGTCAGTTTCTTTCACTCTGCAAGTCCTTGTTTCCAGGGACCTGGAAGGACAGTGAGTGAATTGTCCTTTTGCTATATTGTGATTAAAAAAAACATTTTTTTCTAGGGACAGAAAACTGTAGGTAGGGAGAGTATTTTTTTTCTTTCACTCTGCAAGTCCTTGTTTCCAGGGACCTGTAAGGACAGTGAGTTAATTGTCCTTGTGCTATATTGTGCTGAAAAAAACATTTATTCCAGGGACAGAAAACTCTAGGTAGGGACAGTGTCAGTTTCTTTCACTCTGCAAGTCCTTGTTTCCAGGGACCTGGAAGGACAGTGAGTGAATTGTCCTTTTGCTATATTGTGATTAAAAAAAACATTTTTTTCTAGGGACAGAAAACTGTAGGTAGGGAGAGTATTTTTTTTCTTTCACTCTGCAAGTCCTTGTTTCCAGGGACCTGTAAGGACAGTGAGTTAATTTTCCTTGTGCTATATTGTGCTGAAAAAAACATTTATTCCAGGGACAGAAAACTCTAGGTAGGGACAGTGTCAGTTTCTTTCACTCTGCAAGTCCTTGTTTCCAGGGACCTGGAAGGACAGTGAGTGAATTGTCCTTTTGCTATATTGTGATTAAAAAAAACATTTTTTTCTAGGGACAGAAAACTGTAGGTAGGGAGAGTATTTTTTTTCTTTCACTCTGCAAGTCCTTGTTTCCAGGGACCTGTAAGGACAGTGAGTTAATTGTCCTTGTGCTATATTGTGCTGAAAAAAACATTTATTCCAGGGACAGAAAACTCTAGGTAGGGACAGTGTCAGTTTCTTTCACTCTGCAAGTCCTTGTTTCCAGGGACCTGGAAGGACAGTGAGTGAATTGTCCTTTTGCTATATTGTGATTAAAAAAAACATTTTTTTCTAGGGACAGAAAACTGTAGGTAGGGAGAGTGTTTTTTTTCTTTCACTCTGCAAGTCCTTGTTTCCAGGGACCTGTAAGGACAGTGAGTTAATTTTCCTTGTGCTATATTGTGATTAAAAAAAACATTTATTCTAGGGACAGAAAACTCTAGGTAGGGACAGTGTCAGTTTCTTTCACTCTGCAAGTCCTTGTTTCCAGGGACCTGGAAGGACAGTGAGTGAATTGTCCTTTTGCTATATTGTGATTAAAAAAAACATTTATTCTAGGGACAGAAAACTCTAGGTAGGGACAGTGTCAGTTTCTTTCACTCTGCAAGTCCTTGTTTCCAGGGACCTGGAAGGACAGTGAGTGAATTGTCCTTTTGCTATATTGTGATTAAAAAAAACATTTATTCTAGGGACAGAAAACTCTAGGTAGGGACAGTGTCAGTTTCTTTGACTCTGCAAGTCCTTGTTTCCAGGGACCTGGAAGGACAGTGAGTGAATTGTCCTTTTGCTATATTGTGATTAAAAAAAACATTTTTTTCTAGGGACAGAAAACTGTAGGTAGGGAGAGTGTTTTTTTTCTTTCACTCTGCAAGTCCTTGTTTCCAGGGACCTGTAAGGACAGTGAGTTAATTTTCCTTGTGCTATATTGTGATTAAAAAAAACATTTTTTCTAGGGACAGAAAACTGTAGGTAGGGAGAGTGTTTTTTTTCTTTCACTCTGCAAGTCCTTGTTTCCAGGGACAGAGAAGGACACCTGAAGGTAGCCCTTATTGCTTTTTTCCCATCTCCCTGCAGGCCATCTATTAGAATGTCTGGAAGGCAAACAAGGAGAGGCAGACAGTCAGGAGGCAATAAAAGAGGGCAAGCAGGCTCTGTGTCTGGGGGCAACAGTGCTGGTCGTGGACGCGGTGCATTGTCATCAGCACATGGCCATGGGACACGCTTGTCCTTCTTTTCGGCAGCTGGACATGTTGAGCCACATCATGCCGAAGACTTGGTAGAGTGGATGACCAAGCCCTCCTCCTCCTCCTCATCCTCTCTCACCCAGGCTCAGGGTACTGGAAAAGCAGCTGCCAAAGCGTCGTCTTCCCTGGTATCAATGTCAGACAAATCATCAGTCACTCCTTCCCTAGACCCACCATGTCCTCCTCCTGAGGAGTCCCCCGAACTGTTTCAGCACAGTGTTGGGTACATGCTCCAGGAGGATGCCCAGCGTTTCGAAGGGTCTGATGATGAAACCCAGCTAGAGGAAGGCAGTAGCGTGAGAGCAGACAGAGGGGATGCTCAAGAAGGACACCAATCTGGCAGTCATGTTCCAGCAGCTGCAGCATACTGCCAGATTGGCTCCAGTGATGAGGAGGGAGGGGATGATGAGGTCAATGACTCCACGTGGGTGCCTAATAGGAGAGAGGAGGAGGAGGAGGATGAGGAGGAGGCACTTCTCCAACGAGGCAGGATGCCCTTTGGTGGCCAGCGTAAGGGCAGTACACCGACGGAATCACACCGCAGAGCTCCGCCTGTGCAGGGCGCTGCCTCTGCCCGTCATTCAAAAAGTTCTTTGGTGTGGGCCTTTTTTGAGGCTAGTGCATCAGATCGCACAGCTGCTGTTTGCAACATATGTCTCAAGCGTATATCGCGTGGCCAAAACATCAGCCGCTTGGGTACCACATGCCTGACCAGACATATGTTGACCTGCCATGCAGCTCGTTGGCAAGCCTACCTCAAAGACCCACACCAAAGAACAAAGCGGACCTCTCCTTGCACCGCATCAGCTGGGATCTCCAACCCCACTATAACTTCAGTCCTCTCTGAAACATGCACTGAGAGGAATGAAGGTGTAGAATTAGGTGTGTCACAGCCAAGTACTTGCGCCCACTCTGCTAGCAGTACACCGACGTCCGATTCTAGCAGGCAAATTTCCCTGCCCCAGCTGCTGGACCGTCGAAAGAAGTTCACTCCCAGCCATCCACATGCCCAGCGGTTGAATGCTAGCTTGGCTAAATTGCTAGCGCTTCAACTGCTGCCTTTTCAGTTGGTAGACTCGGCCCCCTTCCGTGAGTTTGTGCAATGTGCGGTTCCTCAGTGGCAGGTTCCCAAACGCCACTTTTTCTCACGGAAGGCTATTCCGGCTCTCTACCGGCATGTGGAAGGCAATGTCTTGGCCTCGCTGGACAGGGCGGTCAGCGGTAAGGTGCATATTACCGCTGACTCATGGTCCAGCAGGCATGGACAGGGACGTTACCTTTCTTTCACGGCCCATTGGGTCACTCTTTTGGCAGCTGGGAAGGATTCAGGACAAGGTGCAGTAGTGTTGGAGGTTGTCCCACCGCCACGCCTCCAAAATGCTACTACTGGTTGTGACACACCTCTCTCCTCCACCCCCTCCTCTTCTTCTTCCTCCATGGCCTCTTCCTGTGGTTTGTCCTATGAACCAGCGGTGCTCCGTAGCCGTTCACGGGGCTACGCAAGTACGCAGGCAAAAAGATGCCATGCCGTGCTTGCGCTGGTGTGTTTGGGGGACAGAAGCCACACTGGGGCAGAGGTCCTGTCTGCTCTGCAGGGCCAGGCCGAGAGGTGGTTGACGCCACGCCAGCTTAAGCCAGGAATGGTGGTTTGCGACAATGGCACCAACCTCCTCTCCGCCCTCCGACAGGGACAACTGACCCATGTGCCCTGTGTGGCTCACGTCCTTAACCTGGTGGTGCAGCGGTTCTTGGGCAGGTACCCGGGCTTACAGGATGTCCTGAGGCAGGCCAGGAAAGTCTGTGTGCATTTCCGCAGATCTTATAATGCCAGTGCTCGCCTGGCTGAGCTGCAAAAGGAGTTGAACCTGCCCAAGAACCGCCTTATATGTGACATGCCCACCAGGTGGAACTCAACGTTGGCCATGCTGCAGCGGCTGCACACGCAGCAGAGGGCCATCAATGAGTACCTGTGCGACTACGGCACCAGGACAGGGTCAGGGGAGCTTGGTTTTTTTTCTCCACGCCAGTGGGGCATGATCAGGGATGCATGCACTGTCCTGGCACCATTTGAGGAGGCCACGAGGATGGTGAGCAGTGACAGTGCATGCATCAGTGACACTGTACCTCTTGTCCACCTGTTGGAGCACACGCTGCGTGGAATAATGGACAGGGCACTTGAGGCAGAACAGAGGCAGGAAGAGGAGGACTTCCTTGCCTCTCAAGGCCCCCTTTACCCAGACAGTGTTCCTTCTGTCCCACCCATCGCACAGGAAGAGGAGGAGGAGGAGGAGGAGGAGGATTGTGTCAGCATGGAGGTGGAGGCTGGCACTCAGCATCATCAGCAGCAGTCTTTTAGGGATGATTTACAGTCCCAAGAAACCAGTGGACTTGTACGTGGCTGGGAGGAGGTGGCTGCGGATCATGTCGTCCTTAGTGACCCAGAGGACTCCGGAGCGAATGCCTCAGCAAACCTACGCTGCATGGCCTCCCTGATCCTGCAAAGTCTGCGGAAGGATCCTCGTATTCTTCGGATCAAGGAGAGGGACCATTACTGGCTGGCCACTCTCCTTGATCCACGGTACAAGGGTAAGGTTGCGGACCTTATGTTACCGTCGCAGAGGGAGCAGAGGATGAGACAACTCCGGGAGGCCTTGCAGAAAGGTCTGTGCAACGCGTTCCCAGAGACTGGGAGGTTGCAAACTCCTGGTCCTGGACAACGAGTTGCTGAGGCTTCGGCCAGTCAAAGAAGGAGCGGTGGGGAAGGTGGCCGTCTGACCGATGCGTTCAGACAATTCTTTAGTCCGCAGCCCCAAAGTATGATTGGTTCCAGCAACCATCGCCAGCGTCTGATAAACATGGTGCAGGAATATCTAGGGGCAAGGTCAGACTTGGACACCTTCCCCACCGAAAATCCTCTGGCTTACTGGGTCTTGAGGATGGATCACTGGCCAGAGCTTGCACAGTATGCAATTGAGCTACTGGCCTGTCCTGCATCCAGCGTTCTTTCGGAACGCACATTCAGTGCTGCTGGAGGATTTGTCACGGATCACAGGGTGCGCCTGTCCACCGACTCGGTTGATCGACTGACTTTCATCAAGATGAACCAGTCTTGGATCACCACCAGCTACCACACACCTGATGCTGATATAACAGACTAATTGATTTTAAAATGTCACATCCCTTCAAGACTGATGCTGATGCTGAGTGCCTGTGCTGTTATGTTGACTGGCTATCCTCCTCCTCCGAGTCCTCAATGATACGATTGATGATGATAGCTTGGAAGATCATTTTTGTTTATGGGTGCCGCCACCAGTGCCTAACGCCCAATTTTTCAGCCCCTGTTTAACAGGGGCGTGTAATTACAATTTTTGAAGCAATACTTTGCAACAGGGCTCATTGCTGTGCTCCAAGTACAGTATCTGTGAGGAGTTGCAGTGTTGTGCCACCAGTGCCTAAGGCCCAATTTTTCAGCCCCTGTTTAACAGGGGCGTGTCATTACAATTTTTGAAGCAATACTTTGCAACAGGGCTCATTGCTGTGCTCCAAGTACAGTATCTGTGAGGGGTTGCAGTGTTGTGCCACCAGTGCCTAAGGCCCAATTTTTCAGCCCCTGTTCAACAGGGGCATGTAATTACAATTCTTGATCTAATAATTCACAGCAGGGCCCATTGCTGCACCCACCAAGAGTAACTGTCAGGGCTTACAGTGTTGTGGCACCAGCACCACCATCAAAGGCCCAATTTTTACTACCACTGTTCAACAATTATATGTAATTAAAATTCCTGATATAATAGTTGACAGCAGGGCGTTCCAGCACCAACCAAGAGTAACTGTGAGTGCTTACAGTGTTGTGCCAACACCAACAACTAAGGGGCCTATTTCTGCAGAGTATATACGGCAGGTCCCTACTTTCAAACATCCAACTTACAAACGACTCCTACTTGCAAACGCAAGAAGACAACAGGAAGTGAGAGGAAATCTACCACTAGGAAGGAAAATTCTCTCCTGTAAGAATAAATATGGGAGAAAGGTGTCTCCTCTGTACTGATGCTTTATCAGCAATCCTTGTTTCAAGAAAAACACCACATTTCAAAAACAGTTGTCATTGGGACGGAAAGTGAGGTGAAATGTTCTGAACAGGGGCACAGACAGCAAAACAAATGTTACAGGGGTGATAACCCTTACCTATGTTTTCCAAAAAGTTTAAAAATAGATTTTTGGGCTGGAGCTACACTTCAACAATGTACCTGTTCAAAATTACAAACAGATTCTACATAAGAACAAACCTACAGTCCCTGTCTTGTATGCACCGCCTGTATACGGCTGTTCAGAGTATATAGGGCCTTTTTTATTTTATGTGCGGGGTTCCCCTTAATATCCATACAAGACCCAAAGGGGCTGGTAATGGGCTGGGGTAGGGGGGGGGGGGGGGTCATGGGGTAGCTATGCCATTTTTCTTAAAGAATTTCATCCATATTACCGGGACCAGACATTACATTAAAGCCGCAAGCAGTTTTAAATGGCTTTTTTTTCCTTTAGAAGTGTCATTTTGTGCAGGGACAGTTCTAAACACGGGAAACACGTGGCACTTCACAGGCATACTTTAGACACCCCCCAGGTACGATATTTAAAGGAATATTTGACTTTTTTTTTTTCACTTTATGCATCATTAAAATGACTGCTCCCGAAAAACGACCGTTTTTAAAACTTCTTTTTGCATTGATACATGTCCCCTGGTGCAGAACCCGGGTTCCCAAACCCTTTTTAGGACAATAACATGCATAATAGTTGTTATAATTAGCACTTTAGAATTCGAACGTTCGCATCCATTGTATTAATAGGGTTCTAATGTTCGTTCGAACTTCCGGTCCGTTCGCGGGTTCTGGTGCGAACCGAACCCGGGGGTGTTCGGCTCATCACTACACAGCATTAGAGAGCCCTCTCTTTTTTAGAATGTGGGCTTCAATAGCCAGGCCGTCAAACTTAGGGCTGGTAAGGAAGGGTGGTATATCGGTCCTTGCGAAAGCAGGTCCGGACGATGTGGGAGGGTCCAAGGACTCCCCACAGACATCTTTACAATCTCCGCGTACCATGCTCTTCGGGGCCACGCTGGAGCCACCAGAATCACTGGTTTCTTTTCTACCCTGATTCTGCGGAGTAATCGAGGTAACAATTGTGGCGGTGGGAATGCATATATCAGCTTGAACTGATCCCAAGGGAACACTAGGGCATCCGAGCCGCAAGCTAGGGGATCCCTTGTCCAAGAGACAAACCTGTCCACTTTTGTATTGAATCTGGATGCTAGCAGATCTACATCCGGTGTTCCCCACCGCTGACATATTGTCCGGAAAACCTCGGGATGAAGGGACCATTCCCCTGGGCATAATTGTTGGCGACTTAGAAAGTCCGCCTTCCAATTCTCCACTCCTGGAATGAATACCGCAGATATGGCTGGGACATATCTTTCTGCCCATCTCAGGATGTAATTTACTTCCCTCTGGGCTGCACGACTCCTGGTGCCCCCCTGATGATTGATATATGCCACTGCTGTGGCATTGTCTGATTGAATTCTGACAGGGGACCCTTGGAGTTTGGATGTCCATGCTACTAGGGCATACCGGGCTGCTCGTATCTCTAAGAGATTGATGGGCAGGGCCTTTTCTGCATCCGACCATCTGCCCTGGAGAGACCATTGCTCCAGTACTGCTCCCCAGCCTATAAGGCTGGCATCTGTAGTGACCACCTTCCAGGAAATCGGACTGAAGGATTTCCCTCTTTCCAGATTCTGGGGAACCAACCACCAGCGGAGGCTCTTGCGAACGGAAGGGGACAAGGACATTGGTAAGTCCAGAGCCTGAACTTTTTTGTTCCAGGCTGACAGTATGGCCCTTTGCAAATTCCTTGAATGGAATTGACCGTAGGGTACTGCTTTGAATGATGCCACCATTTTTCCCAGCAGCCTCATGCACAGGCGTATGGATGGCTGTCTTTTTGAACCCACTAAGTGGATCAGATCCCTCAAAGACGACCCCTCTTCTTAAGGCAAGAAAATTTTTCTCTGGTCTGAATCCAGCCTTAGCCCCAAGTATTCCAGACTTTTGACTGGTTTTAGGGCTGACTTGTCTCGGTTGATAATCCAACCGTGATATTCCAGATACTTGATTGTCTCGTGAACAACCACTTCTAGTTTTTTCACTGAGTGGTCTATCAGCAACAAGTCATCTAGATATGCCATTATCATTACACCTTGTGTTCTTAGATTGGCCAATAAAGGGCCAGAATTTTTGTAAACACTCGTGGTGCTGTGGCCAAACCGAAGGGTAAGGCTCTGAACTGAAAATGGCGCCCTTCTACTGCAAAGCGTAGAAACTTTTGGTAGACTGGAAAGATGGGAATGTGCAGATAAGTATCTTTGATGTCGATCGCGGCTAACCAATCCTCCCCTTGTAGGGCAGTGGCCACCGATCGGATCGACTTCATCGGAAAGTCCTGATATACAGGAATTTGTATAGCCCTTTTAGAATTAATATGTGCCTCCCGTCCGCGTTTGCTTCGGGACTGTAGAGAGGTTTGAGTAAAACCCGAACCCTCATTCTTCCAGGGGAACCTCCATAATTACTCCCTGGAGCAATAGTTGTTCTAGTGCCAACAGGAGGGACTCTCTCTTCCGGGGATCCCTTGGCACGTTTGACCTCAAAAATGGGAAAGAGGAGAGTCTCTTAACTCCAATCTGTATCCCCAACATACTGCGGAGAGCACCTATCTGTCTTGATCGCGTCCCGCCAGGTCTCTTGTGAACAACTGGAGTCCTCCCCCCACCTGACTGAGTGGGGGCAACCCTTCAATGAATTTAACTTTGGGGGAGGTTTTGTACCTCCCCTGACCCAGGGTTTCTCATTACCCTGCTATTGTCCCTGTTTTTTACCCCCGGGAATTGACCGAGGAGGCCGTCGGAACTGTTTCACAGCCGATGCCCCAGGGACTGGAGAAGCAGGCCTCTTAAAGAGGGACCTCTAACTCTGTTTTTAACCGGCAAGAGCGTATTTTTACTGCTGGAAATTTTCTGGATATATTTGTCCAGGTTTTCCCTGAATAAGCGTTCACCATGAAATGGGACGCTAACCAGCCATTCCTTACAGGGAGCTTCAGCAGACCAGTTTTTGAGCCATAGAAGCCTACGCATATGTACTCTAGACAGCGTAAGGCGGGAGGCCTGATGGACTGAATCCTTTATGGCGTCAACCGCAAAGCCTAAGGCTCTAGGTAGATCAGCTAGGGCAAGGCCTGCTGATCTGTCAAGTCCCTCAAGACCTGTTTTAACTGATCCTTCACTGCTTAGCAGACCCCAATAGCTGCTACTGCTGGTTGTGTCACCAAGCTTGCTGTAGAAAGAAGCAGACTTTCATAAGGACTCCAATCTTTTATCTATTGGGTTCTTGAACATTTGGACATTATCCACTGGACATGTCAGTGATTTATACATACAAGAGATGGCTGCGTCCACTGTAGGGACCTTCCATTTTTTTTTTTTTTTTGATGAACTTATCCTCCATGGGATAGACCACCGGAAATCTCTTGGGGGAATAATATTTTCTCAGGACGTTCCCAATCCTGGTAAATAAGCCCTTTCAGTAAAAGGGTGAAGTGGAAAAGAACAGACAGTCTGGGGGCTTCTAGCGACCCCAACGAGGATACAGTAGTGGTTGATGGTTCCGCAAGGTGTATTTTTAATGCCGATCGGACCATGTTAGTCAGAGACTGAACCCACAATCTTTCAGCTTGAGCTGCTGAGAAAGGTTCCTCCACTGTTTGATTCCTCTATAACAGAATCAACCTCATCCTGATCCTCTTCAGGCAGGTCGATCCCTGTATGGGACTGTTGCTCTGCTAACAGGCACTCTGAAGGAGGAGACGGAGATCGGCGTGCTTTCCCTGACAGGGAGGCAGCGATCAATGTTGACAATCTCTCTCTAATCCTCCCAGAGCTGAGGAAAAAACCTCCTCTGTTACATACACAGGAGCAGGTGACTGAGGACAGCCACAGTACCAAGTACCCCTGCGGGGTCTCTATGGTCACTTACCTCTGAACTTCAGGGGTGACTGGTGCAGCAGAAGCATGCCCACCTCAGAGCCCGATGAGACCCCCTTCGCTTCCTGGAAGATTCAGTTCCGGAGCTTCTGGACGGCATATTCTTAAGCCTAAAGCTGAGGTATTCCAGCCGTAATACACCACTTTTACTGAGAATAGTCTAGCACAATTGCTGCTATATCACAGTTGGTGTCTACTAAAGTGCCTTTCTAGGGGATGCCTGCATCAACCGCCTCTGTGTGCCTTTATCTGTTGCTAGCTCTGTCTGTGCATTCAATAGCCAGCTATAATGTGCTTTAAAACACGCTGGACACCCGCACATGCGCAGTAGCGCCGCGGCGCACACCTGAGCGTCATCCACCCGCTCCGCCCCTTTTTTCAGATCGCCTCTATGAATAGAGGCGCGTGCACGCGCACGCGCGCGGGCACGTGCGCCTTCGGCGCCCTTTTTTAAAAACAATAAGGAGCTAGATGGGAGCCAGGGCCCCCTTTGCCGCAGGGCCCGGGGATGGATGAGCGCAGCAACAGGGCAGAGGAGACAGCTTCCCAGCAGAGAACATACCAACTGCCTGGATTTGATTCTGGAAGAAAAAAATCCACATTACAAGAAAAAGAACCATAGCGGCCTCTAGTGTCTAACACAGGTACCGCGGTCTTACATTTTTTTTTTTTTTTTTCTTGCCTACTATTACAATTTTTACATTTTCTCAGTAGTAACAGGCATACACAGAATATTAGCGGGAATACCTTAGGTAACAGGCAGAAAGACAAAATAGGCTTGGGGGTCCCTCAATAGAACCAAGTTCCTGAGGGCCCCCACTTACCTTTTCCTCGCCGCAGGACTTTGTTTGGTCCACAGAAGCCCAAACTTCACCTATCACGGCAGGCATTGTAATCAAACCTTCAGGGACCGGGTTCCCAAGGATTCCACTCCCCTGGACCTGTATAGCACCCTGCACAGAAAACATCTTGGTCGTGGGTATGACCAGAGCTCTGGATCCCAGGGTCCAGCTCTCCTAAGAGAAGCATTACAGGCAAAACCTTGCTCTTCTCTGCAAGGCCCGGGTACCGACCGTTTAGCTATGAAGCTTTTTTGGTCGGATCCGGAATAGCTTACTGAGGCCCAAAAGAATCTGTACGCAAGCTCAGTGAAAAACACATGTTTCTTCTTGGCCAACACCTTAGACACTGGCAAAAAACTGAGGTGCTCCCGGATGGGAGGGGCTTATATAGGGGAGGGTACTTCCGGTTTTGGAAGTTGCCAGTGCCAGCACCTGACGGTATCTATATAACCCATTAGTAATGACTATGTCGCTCTGTGTCCCGTGATGTACGAGAAAGAAAGAGGACTGTAAAAACAGAGCTCGTGTGTGCTAATGGGATATTGTATAGCCCAGCTGCACACTTTACCCATAAGGGAATGATATCAGTAATGGAACAAACGGGTATGCCCCTGGGAGACAGCCTGTGGCTGTGCACAGCGACAGGCTGTCTCCCAGGGGCATACCCGTTTGTTGCTTTATGCTATGTGTATGCGATGTTCTTATGCCCCTGCTCAATAATTCCCTAATTTCAGTGCGAAATTAGCCGTTGACAAAAAGGTGCAGGCACTAAAAACAAGTAGATGGGTGACAGTCGGGAAGGATAGAGGGGGAAGTGCCATGGAGGCTGATCCTGGTCTGGAGCATCCCATAAGTATGCTCCATTGAGTGACATTGGTGAAACTGGTCAGGGACCAGCACTGCTGGAGCTGAGGGACTCTCCTAGCTGCCAGGGGAAGAACTCCTCCAGTGAGGGGAGGGGGGGGGGAAAGGATAGATAGATTCTGGTGGTGGGGGACTAAATTCTTAGAAGGACAGAGAGCCAATTTTATCATCCAATCATGTACAAGCAAAAATGCTGTTTTTTATTTTCCTTGCATGTCCCCCTTAGATCTACAGCGACTGCACTTCCAAGTGTACTTCCAAGTTCACTTATAGTGCAAAGTGGATTTGCCTTTAGTAAAGAGACCCCCCCGATAGGGTTGATTTACTAAAACTGGAATATGCTAAATCTGGTGCAGCTGTGCATGGTAGCCAATCAGCTTCTAACTTCAACTTCTTCAATTAAGCTTTTACAAAAAAAACTGGTAGCTGATTGTTTTCTATACAGAGCTGATACCACTGAGGATAAATAAGAACCTGGAGACAAAATGGATATTTTCAATTGAAGGAAATGCTAGTAGTGATATTTATGCTTATGTTACTTCCTACAGGTTCCCCTGGAATGAATGGTGTAAACGGAGAAGGCATCGTAGGTCCTCCTGGAAATCCAGGAAAAAATGGGATACCTGGGTCCCCGGGAAAAAGAGGCTTTCCTGGGCCTGCTGGAGTATGCGACCTTTCTTCCTGTCTATCTGCATATGGAGCAAGGGATGACCCATTTAGAAAAGGACCTAATTTTTGAAGCAAGAAGTGCTTGCTAATTTGTAGGCTTAAATCCTGATTATGATCTCAGGAAAATTGCAATGTACAGCAGATGCATGTACAGCATATGTTTTTGCACTGAAATCTGCATTTTCTCTCATTTGGAGTAGCAGAGGCAAAAAAAAAAAAAAAAAAACGTTCTCTTTATATTGTAGGGCTGACTGTAGTTTGATTTTTGTATTATTTAATTCTAAAGAAGAAATATTTGTTATACCATTTGTTTCCTATTTTTTTTCCTGGAATTAGGGCATCATTACTGTCACTACTGTGCCACAGCTACAGAATAAAGGTTTAACAATTATTAATGTTTAATTATAATGTGTATGGAGTTATACCATATTTAGAAGCTGACACCAGCCAATGTGATGAGTGCCCTGTCTGTCTTTCTTCTAGAATTGTGTAATCTTTATATAGACCAGGGTTTCTCAACCGGGGTTCCAGAGAACCACAGGGTTCCTCCAAAAGGTTTCTATGGGTTCCTTGAGCAATCACAAACTTCTGCCTCTCAGATAAGTTCCCACTGATACCATTAATCTTTTGTAGCTATCTGCAATCGGGCATTCTTCCCAATGACAAATGTTAGGAGCAGTCTTCCACTGACCATCACACTAATGTATTATGAGTTGCAGATATAGTCATTTTTAGCAGGGGGTCTCTGAGATTGGAAAGTTATTTCAAGGGTTACCTCCAGATCCATTCTACCCCCTATATACCTCCAGATCTATTCTAACACCCCCTATATACCTCCAGATCTATTCTACCCCCCTATATAACTCCAGATACATTCGATTTAGCAATGCCATATGACCAATTGGGAAACGCCTACTTTCAACTGCAATGGCAAAATGCATTGGTTTATATTCCTTTGAGTGATTGCATTTTAATGCGCTAACTCGTAATGCATGAGCATTATGTAAATGAAGCTGCAGTGTAACATTTGGAATTATACATGTGCATCTTTAAATATTTGCAAATGAACATTTTTGTTTTTTTATAATTTTACATTTTTATTTTAGTTACCTAACTGTGAACCAATAACATAACACCACAAATCATATAACTATAAATGTAAAATATTTTTTTTGCTGATGGAGCTTAAATATTAGGGTAAATTGCAAATAGTATATAAAAGGAAAAATTACAGACTGAGTCTGTGCATTCAAAAGTTTACATAAAAATAATTTATCAGTATTATAAAAATGTTTTATATCTTTTGTCAACATTTTTAAATGATGGTGTATGTAATGCTTTTTTTTTCATCATTTTATACATCTTTTTGTGTTTCGGTAAAATTTATGTTTCATTTTTGTATATTGCAAACATAATGCAAATGTATTTTGTTTTGAAAAAAAGTAGTGTATGTTTAACTGAAAATATAAATTTGCATAAATATCTTTTAAAATACAACCACATGACTACTATTATTTCTGTAGGCCCTCTGTTTTCAAAAAATATATAGTTTTGTTTGTTTTTAGTAATTGTTCCAGTACATGTTGATTTTATTATGTGTAGAATAGAAATGTGTTTTCTTGTGAAAAAAAAAGAATAGAAATGAGTGAGAAATAGTGATGAGCCGAACACCCCCGGGTTCGGTTCGCACCAGAACCCGCGAACGGACCGAAGGTTTGCACGAACTTTAGAACCCTATTAAATACAATGGATGCGAACGTTCGAAATCTAAAGTGCTAATTATAACGACTATTATGCATGTTATTGTCCTAAAAAGGGTTTGGGAACCCGGGTTCTGCACCAGGGGACATGTATCAATGCAAAAAGAAGTTTTAAAAACGGCCGTTTTTCTGGAGCAGTCATTTTAATGATGCATAAAGTGAAAAAAAAAAAGTCAAATATTCCTTTAAATATCGTACCTGGGGGGTGTCTAAAGTATGCCTGTGAAGTGCCACGTGTTTCCCGTGTTTAGAACTGTCCCTGCACAAAATTACATTTCTAAAGGAAAAAAGCCATTTAAAACTGCTTGCGGCTTTAATGTAATGTCTGGTCCCGGTAATATGGATGAAAATCTTTAAGAAAAATGGCATAGCTACCCCATTACACCCCCCCCCCTACCCCAGCCCATTACCAGCCCCTTTGGGTCTTGTATGGATATTAAGGGGAACCCCGCACACAAAATAAAAAAGGCCCTATATACTCTGAACAGCCGTATACAGGCGGTGCATACAAGACAGGGACTGTAGGTTTGTTCTTATGTAGAATCTGTTTGTAATTTTGAACAGGTACATTGTTTAAGTGTAGCTCCAGCCAAAAAATCTATTTTTAAGCTTTTTGGAAAACATAGGGAAGGGTTATCACCCCTGTAACATTTGTTTTGCTGTCTGTGCAGTGTGCACCTGTTCAGAACAGTTCACCTCACTTTCCGTCCTAATGACAAATGTTTTTTGAAAATTTTGGGTTTTTATTGAAACAAGAATTGGTGATAAAGAATCAGTGGAGAGGAGACACTTTTTTTTCCCATATTAACTCTTACAGGAGAGAATTTGCCTTCCTAGGGGTAGATTTCCTCTCACTTCCTGTTGTATCCTTCCGTTTGCAAGGAGGAGTCGTTTGTAAGTTGGATGTTTGAAAGTAGGGGCCTGCCGTATATACTCAGCTGAAATTTTCCCCTTACATGTTGGTGTTGCCACAACACTGTGAGCCCTCACAGTTACTCTTGGTGGGCGCATGAATGAGCCCTGCTGTGAATTATTAGATCAAGAATTGTAATTGCATGCCCCTGTTGAACAGGGGCTGAAAAATTGGGCCTTTGGTGGTGGTGGTGGTGGTGGTGTTGACACAACACTGTAAGGCCTCACAGTTAGTCTTGGTGGGCGCAGGAATGGGCCCTGCTGTGAATTATTAGATCAAGAATTGTAATTACATGCCCCTGTTAAACAGGGGCAGAAAAATTGAGCCTTAGGCACTGGTGCCACAACACTGCAACCCCTCACAGATACTGTACTTGGAGCACAGCAATGAGCCCTGTTGCAAAGTATTGCATCAAAAATTTTAATTACACGCCCCTGTTAAACAGGGGCTGAAAAATTGGGCCTTAGCCACTGGTGCTGGTGCCACGACACTGCAACCACTCCCAGATACTCTAGTTGGAGTGCAGGAATGAGCCCTGCTGCAAAGCATTGCATAAAAAATTGTAATAACACACCCCTGTTAAACAGGGGCTGAAAAATTGGGCCTTAGCCACTGGTGGCGGCACCCAGAAACAAAAATGTTCTTCCAAGCTATCATCGTCAATCGGATCATTGAGGAGGAGGAGGATAGTCAGTCAACATAACAGGACAGTCTCTCAGCATCAGCATCAGTCTTGAAGGGATGTGACATTTGAAAATAAATCAGTCTGTTATATCAGCTTCAGGTGTTTGGTAGCTGGTGGTGATCCAAGACTGGTTCATCTTTATGAAGGTCAGTCGATCAACAGAGTCGGTGGACAGGCGCACCCTGTGATCCGTGACAAATCCTCCAGCAGCACTGAATGTGCGTTCTGAAAGAACGCTGGATGCAGGACAGGCCAGTAGCTCAATTGCATACTGTGCAAGCTCTGGCTAGTGATCCATCCTCAAGACCCAGTAAGCCAGAGGATTTTCGGTGGGGAAGGTGTCCAAGTCTGACCTTGCCCCTAGGTATTCCTGCACCATGTATATCAGACGCTGGCGATGGTTGCTGGAACCGATCATACCTTGGGGCTGCGGACTAAAGAATTGTCTGAACGCTTTGGTCAGACGGCCACCTTCCCCACCGCTCCTTCTTTGACTGACCGAAGCCTCAGCAACTCGTTGTCCAGGACCAGGAGTTTGTAACCTCCCAGTCTCTGGGAACGCATTGCACAGACCTTTCTGCAAGGCCTCCCGGAGTTGTCTCATCCTCTGCTCCCTCTGCGACGGTAAGATAAGGTCCGCAACCTTACCCTTGTACCGTGGATCAAGGAGAGTGGCCAGCCAGTAATGGTCCCTCTCCTTGATCCGAAGAACACAAGGATCCTTCCGCAGACTTTGCAGGATCAGGGAGGCCATGCAGCGTAGGTTAGCTGAGGCATTCAGTCCGGAGTCCTCTGGGTCACTAAGGACGACATGATCCGCAGCCACCTCCTCCCAGCCACGTACAAGTCCACTGGTTTCTTGGGACTGTAAATCATCCCTAAAAGACTGCTGCTGATGATGCTGAGTGCCAGGCTCCACCTCCATGCTGACACAATCCTCCTCCTCCTCCTCTTCTTCCTGTGCGATGGATGGGACAGAAGGAACACTGTCTGGGTAAAGGGGGCCTTGAGAGGCAAGGGAGTCCTCCTCTTCCTGCCTCTGTTCTGCCTCAAGTGCTCTGTCCATTATTCCACGCAGCGTATGTTCCAACAGGTGGACAAGAGGTACAGTGTCACTGATGCATGCACTGTCACTGCTCACCATCCTCGTGGCCTCCTCAAATGGTGTCAGGACAGTGCATGCATCCCTGATCGTGCCCCACTGGCGTGGTGAAAAAAACCCGAGCTCCCCTGACCCTGTCCTGGTGCCGTAGTCGCACAGGTACTCATTGATGGCCCTCTGCTGCGTGTGCAGCCGCTGCAGCATGGCCAACGTTGAGTTCCACCTGGTGGGCATGTCACATATAAGGCGGTTCTTGGGCAGGTTCAACTCCTTTTGCAGCTCAGCCAGGCGAGCACTGGCATTATAAGATCTGCGGAAATGAACACAGACTTTCCTGGCCTGCCTCAGGACATCCTGTAAGCCCGGGTACCTGCCCAAGAACCGCTGCACCACCAGGTTAAGGACGTGAGCCACACAGGGCACATGGGTCAGTTGTCCCTGTCGGAGAGCAGAGAGGAGGTTGGTGCCATTGTCGCAAACTACCATTCCTGGCTTAAGCTGGCGTGGCGTCAACCACCTCTCGGCCTGCCCCTGCAGAGCAGACAGAACCTCTGCCCCAGTGTGGCTCCTGTCCCCCAAACACACCAGCGCAAGCACGGCATGGCATCTTTTTGCCTGTGTACTTGCGTAGCCCCTTGAACGCCTACGGAGCACCGCTGGTTCCGAGGACAAAGCACAGGAAGAGGCCACGGAGGAAGAAGAAGAGGAGGGGGTGGAGGACAGAGGTGTGTCACAACCAGTAGTAGCATTTTGGAGGCATGGCAGTGAAACAACCTCCAACACTACTGCACCTTGTCCTGCAACCTTCCCAGCTGCCAAAAGAGTGACCCAATGGGCCGTGAAAGAAAGGTAACGTCCCTGTCCATGCCTGCTGGACCATGAGTCAGCGGTAATATGCACCTTACCGCTGACCGCCCTGTCCAGCGAGGCCAAGACATTGCCTTCCACATGCCGGTAGAGAGCCGGAATCGCCTTCCGTGAGAAAAAGTGGCGTTTGGGAACCTGCCACTGAGGAACCGCACATTGCACAAACTCACGGAAGGGGGCCGAGTCTACCAACTGAAAAGGCAGCAGTTGAAGCGCTAGCAATTTAGCCAAGCTAGCATTCAACCGCTGGGCATGTGGATGGCTGGGAGTGAACTTCTTTCGACGGTCCAGCAGCTGGGGCAGGGAAATTTGCCTGCTAGAATCGGACGTTGGTGTACTGCTAGCAGAGTGCCCGCAAGTACTTGGCTGTGACACACCTAATTCTACACCTTCATTCCTCTCAGAGCAGGTTTCAGAGAGGACTGAAGGTATAGTGGGGTTGGAGATCCCAGCTGATGCGGTGCAAGAAGAGGTCAGCTTTGTTCTTTGGTGTGGGTCTTTAAGGTAGGCTTGCCAACGAGCTGCATGGCAGGTCAACATATGTCTGGTCAAGCATGTGGTGCCCAAGCGGGTGATGTTTTGGCCACGCGATATACGCTTGAGACATATGTTGCAAACAGCAGCTGTGCGATCTGCTGCACTCGACTCAAAAAAGGCCCACACCAAAGAACTTTTTGAATAACGGGCAGAGGCAGCGCCCTGCACAGGCGGAGCTCTGCGGTGTGATTCCGTCGGTGTGCTGCCCTTACGCTGGCCCCCCGAGGGCATCCTGCCTCGTTGGAGATGTGCCTCCTCCTCATCCTCCTCCTCCTCCTCCTCCTCCTATCTCCTATTAGGCACCCACGTGGAGTCAGTGACCTCATCATCCCCTCCCTCCTCATCACTGGAGCCAATCTGGCAGTATGCTGCAGCTGCTGGAACATGACTGCCAGATTGGTGTCCTTCTTGAGCATTCCCTCTCTCTGCTCTCACGCTACTGCCTTCCTCTAGCTGGGTATCATCATCAGACCCTTCGAAACGCTGGGCATCCTCCTGGAGCATGTACCCAACACTGTGCTCAAACAGTTCGGGGGACTCCTCAGGAGGACATGGTTGGTCTAGGGAAGGAGTGACTGATGATGACATTGATACGAGGGAAGAGGACGCTTTGGCAGCTGCTTTGCCAGTACCCTGAGCCTGGGTGAGAGAGGATGAGGAGGATGAGGAGGGCTTGGTCATCCACTCTACCAAGTCTTCGGCATGATGCGGCTCAACATGTCCAGCTGTCGAAAAGAAGGACAAGCGTGTCCCATGGCCACGTGCTGATGGCGATGCAGCGCGTCCACGACCAGCACTGTTGTCTCTAGACACAGAGCCTGCTTGCCCTCTTTTTTTGGCTCCTGACTGTCTGCCTCTCCTTGTTTGCCTTCCAGACATTCTAATGGCCTGCAGGGAAATGGGAAAAGCAGCAATACAGGCTAAGTTAAGGTGTAATATGGTCAGGAGGCACACTCCGCCCGCTGTAAGTGCCGCAAAATCCTGTTTGTGTAACACACCAGGAAAAAGCAGCAATACAGGCTAAGTTAAGGTGTAATATGGTCAGGAGGCACACTCCGCCCGCTGTAAGTGCCGCAAAATCCTGTTTGTGTAACACACCAGGAAAAAGCACCAATACAGGCTAAGTTAAGGTGTAATATGGTCAGGAGGTACACTCCGCCCGCTGTAAGTGCCGCAAAATCCTGTTTGTGTAACACACCAGGAAAAAGCAGCAATACAAGCTAAGTTAAGGTGTAATATGGTCAGGAGGCACACTCCACCCGCTGTAAGTGCCGCAAAATCCTGTTTGTGTAACACACCAGGAAAAAGCAGCAATACAGGCTAAGTTAAGGTGTAATATGGTCAGGAGGCACACTCCGCCCGCTGTAAGTGCCGCAAAATCCTGTTTGTGTAACACACCAAGAAAAAGCAGCAATACAGGCTAAGTTAAGGTGTAATATGGTCAGGAGGCACACTCCACCCGCTGTAAGTGCCGCAAAATCCTGTTTTTGTAACACACCAGGAAAAAGCAGCAATATAGGCTAAGTTAAGGTGTAATATGGTCAGGAGGTACACTCCGCCCGCTGTAAGTGCCGCAAAATCCTGTTGGTGTAACACACCAGGAAAAAGCAGCAATACGGGCTAACTTCAGGTGTATAATGTGCAGGAGGCTTAGCAACAATGACACTGACACTGTCCCCTGCCTATCCTTCTCTCTCCCTGCACACAAGGTTTATCAAAGTATATGACACTGACACTCTCCCTGCCTATCCTTCTCTCTCCCTACACACAAGGTTTAGCAAAGAATATGACACTGACACTCTCCCTGCCTATCCTTCTCTGTACCTACACACAAGGTTTAGCAAAGAATAGATATAACACTGTCCCTGCCTATCCTTCACTTTCCCTGCTCCGGAACACACTACACAAGGCCGTCGCGCTGGCGGCCTTTTATAGTGTGGGGCGTGTACTAAACCCCCTCAGCTATAATTGGCCACAGGCATCCTGCCTGTGGCCAATCATTGCTCTCCTCGCTGCCGGTGCTGTGATTGGCCAAGCATGCAGGGTCACAGTGCATGCTCGGCCAATCACAGCGCCGGGATTACACTGCGACGGCGCAGTGTATTGTGGGCCGTTCGCGTCACTCGAATTTGGCGCGAACGCCCAAATGGTTCGTTGTTCACCGAACGCGCGAACAGCCGATGTTCGAGTCGAACCTATGTTCGTCTCGAACACCGAGCTCATCCCTAGTGAGAAAAAGAAAAACTGGTCTGACAGTGAAATGGGGAATACCAAGCTGCAGCTTATTGTTGATTCAATGGCTTCCCACCACCCAGGACAGGAGACATAATACAGCTGTTTTTTTAAAGGAGTTGGGAATCTTCACACAATAAAACCACTTGAAGACCAAGCCTTTTCTGCCACTTTTTGTTTAAGTAAAAGTCTGTATTTTTTGCTAGAAAGTTACTTAGAACCCCTAAACATTATATGTATATATATATTGTGAGGGGGTTAGCTCGGCAGCGGGTGTGTGTGACCCCCGGGATGGGCTCCCCACACAAAACAGGCCCAGCAAACGGAGGTTGTGGTTTTCAAAATCAAAAAGGTGCGGTTTATTTTCTATTTACAGTGACAAAACACAGCAAAGCAAAAGAAACATAACCAAAATAAATCCTGGTCAAGTTGACCTCTGACTAAACATACAGGTTTCCTAACTAACAACTGGGATCAGCCTAGTGCTGTCCTAGTCCCTAAGTCCCTGGTTTTAAATGTCCAAGCAAATAGCCACACAGGCTTTGTCTCACCGCACAGGGGTTCACTCTCCCTAGACAGTCCACACAGGTCTGGTTCCAGGCATGAGCTAACATCTAATGAAGCTGGGAGTTCTTATAGAGGCCTAAATGAGCTGACAAGCTTCAGCTGGTCTCATCAACTCCCTGTCTGCACGACGCCCAGCCCTCTCCCTAGAGGTATGAGTCATCCATGAGCCCACTAGCCTTATACAACCCTCCACCTAGTTGTATAAGTCGGCGTAAAGCCTGAATCTGGGCGAAATATATCTACCCCCCTGGATGCAACCAGGTGACTTTACCTTCCTGCTGTCACATACCCCCCCCTCTTGTTTTAACCTCGGGGTTGGAACACCAGCAACCAGGCATTCATGTACTCGAGACAAAGCATCCACATTCCCCATTTGAACGCCAGGGCGATGCTTTACTGTGAAGTTGAATTCCTGGAGGGCCAGGAACCACCTATTCACTCTTCTATTTGTTTCCTTGTTTTGAGCCATCCACTTTAACGGAGCGTGATCCGTAACCATGTCAAAGTGCCTACCTAGCAGGTAGTACCGAAGGGAATCTAGAGCCCACTTCACCACTAAACACTCCTTTTCAACGGTGGCGTAATTTACCTCATGGGACTTCAACTTCCTGCTGAGGTAAATGACTGGGTGCTCTTCCCCGTTCCAGACCTGGGACAATACTGCTCCTAACCCCACATCTGACGCATCACTTTGTACGACAAAGTCTTTAGAGAAGTCGGGTGAGTACAACACTGGCTGGCTACATAAGGCTTGTTTCAAGAATTGGAATGCTGCCTCAGCCTCGGGGGTCCATTTAATCATGACCGACCCTTTCCCCTTCGTCAGGTTGGTTAGGGGCACAGCCTTAGAAGCAAAGTGGGGAATGAATCGCCGATAATACCCAGCGATTCCCAGAAAGGCTCGTACCTGCTTCTTGCTGTTGGGACGTGGCCAACTCTGGATGGCCTCGACTTTGTTGAGTTGGGGTTTTATTACTCCCCTCCCAATGGTGTACCCAAGATATTTGGCCTCCTCCTGCCCAATGGTACACTTCTTGGGGTTAGCCGTAAACCCCGCTTCCCGAACAGAGTCCAGGACTGCTTGCACTTTTGGCAGATGTGAGGCCCAATCTGTGCTATGGACAATTACGTCATCCAGGTAAGCCGCAGCATACTTCCGATGGGGCCTCAGCATCTGGTCCATTTTCCGCTGGAATGTGGCCGGCGCATTCTGTAACCCGAACGGCATTCTTTTATATTGGAACGCCCCGTCTGGGGTTACAAATGCGGTTTTCTCTTTGGCCGACTTGGCCAGGGGGATTTGCCAATACCCTTTTGTGAGGTCAAGAGTCGTCATGTATCGGGCTGTTCCCAGCCGGTCGATCAACTCATCTATACGTGGCATGGGGTAGGTGTCAAATTTTGTAACTTTGTTCAACTGACGAAAATCGTTACAAAATCGCCAGCTCCCATCCGGTTTAGGCACCAACACGATGGGACTAGACCAATCACTTTGGGACTCCTCTATCACCCCTAAGTTCAGCATTTTCTGTACTTCCTCCCGTATTGCCTCCCGTCGAGCCTCTGGGATCCGATAGGGTTTTAACTTCACCCTTTCACCGGGCGGGGTAATGATGTCATGCTCTACCCCAGATGTTTGTCCCGGCAGCTCAGAGAATACCTCCTTGTTGCGAAGCACAAACTCCTTAACCTCCTGTTGTTGGGGTTGTGACAAGGTGGCTGCTATTCCAACCTCAGGAATCACGCAACCAGTTTGAGCTGGTGACCAAGTGTCTGCGACTAGGGACTCTCTATCCCTCCAGGCTTTCAACAGATTAACGTGATAGATCTGTTCGGGCTTTCGCCTTCCTGGTTGTCTGACCTTGTAATTCACTTCGCTCACTTTTTCCATTATCTCGTAGGGGCCTTGCCATTTGGCAAGGAATTTACTTTCAACCGTAGGGACAAGTACCAATATCCTATCCCCCGGGGAAAAGGTACGGGTCTTGGCTCCACGGTTGTACACTCTCTGCTGTGCCAACTGCGCTTGGGCCAAATGTTCCTTCACGATGGGCATTACCTGTGCAATTCGATCTTGCATCAGGGCGACATGCTCAATCACACTCCTGTGGGGAGAACTCTCACTTTCCCAAGTTTCCTTGGCAATATCCAACAGCCCTCTTGGGTGTCTCCCATACAGTAACTCAAAGGGGGAGAATCCCGTAGAGGATTGGGGCACCTCCCTAATAGCAAACATCAAATAAGGAAGTAAACAGTCCCAATCCTTTCCATCTCTATCCACCACTTTCTTCAACATTTGTTTTAGGGTTTTGTTGAATCTTTCAACCAGCCCATCGGTTTGGGGGTGATACACAGACGTACGCAATTGCGTCACTTTGAACAATTTACACAGCTCTTTCATAACCCGGGACATAAAGGGTGTACCTTGGTCCGTAAGCAGTTCTTTACAAATACCCACCCGGCTAAAAACAAGAGATAGCTCTTTGGCTATGGTTTTGGCCGAGGTATTTCGGAGAGGGATCGCTTCTGGATAACGGGTGGCATAGTCCATTATAACTAATATGTACTGGTGCCCCCTAGCGGACTTGATTATAGGACCTACCAAATCCATGGCGATCCTCTCAAACGGGACCTCAATGATGGGTAGAGGGACCAGCGGGCTACGGAAATGTGGCATCGGGGCCAACCTCTGACACACAGGGCAGGAGGAACAATAATTTTCTACGTCCTTCATCACCCCCGGCCAATAGAATCTCTGTAATACCCTCTCTCGGGTTTTCTCTGTCCCCAGATGACCTCCAAGAATGTGCCCATGGGCCAACTCCAACACCAACTTCCTGTAAGGTTTGGGCACCACAAGCTGCTCAACGGTTTCTTCTGCCCTTTTTGCCACCCGATACAGTAGGTCCTTCTCTACGCTGAAGTATGGGTAAGTGCAGGTATTATCTGGGTTCACTAACTCGCCATCTATTTTCACTACGTTTTCCCGTGCCTTTATTAGGGCGGGGTCTTTCAACTGTTCTGTGGCAAAGTTTTCCCTGTGAACCTCAAGATCAGAAAACTCCACAGACGGTAGGTTTTCGTCTGAGGAGGTGGGCTCCTCTCCAGTTTCTTGAGTCTCCCCTGCCAATACTGATAAGGGAAATTCCGGAGAGTCCTCACCACTCTCAGGGGAGTTCTGGCTATCACATTCCTGGTACATAGGGGCACCAGTGAGGGGCTCAGGATCATCCCACAGTTCCCAGAACTTCGGAAAATCCCTTCCCACAATGGCGTCATGCGGTAACTGAGATACTAAGCCCACTGGATGAGAGAGGGTACCTTTGGGGGTCTCGAAACACACTGTAGTCACTGGATACTCTCGGGTGTCCCCATGCACACAAATAACAGCTACCTTGCTATTCCCAGAGACCTCTGTTTTAACTAACTCAGCCTTTATCAGGGTCACAAGGCTACCTGAATCCAGCAATACCACAACATTTCTACCATGAACACACATTTTGCATAAATGTTTCTCAGTTCCTCGAATGGCAGTGCATGCGACTGTCGCACACAGCGACTGACGTCTGCCCGTCAGAAAGTCACACTGCATGGGTTCCTCCACAACCGGGCAATTGGCTGCAATATGTCCCGCTTGCCGGCAGCGGTAGCAAACGATCCTTCTTGCCGCCTCTTGAGCCGCTGATTTCCCAGGCTGTTCTCGCCAAACTTGGGGTAGAGCTCTCACTCTCTCCACCCTCACCCCTTGGAATCCTCTTATCCGCCCCTGGGGATGGTCTGGTCTTAGGGTGGAAAGTCCGAGTGTCTCTGGAAGAGGCCGTCAGGTTCTCTGTAGCCAAGTATTTCTCCACACGATCCACAAGACCATCGGCCGTCTCTGGGTCTCCATGGCTTACCCACTTTTGGATGGCAGTAGGAAGAGCTCTCAAAAACCGATCCATTACAACACGTTCCACAATCTTTGGTGCGGACAAAGTCTCTGGCTGTAGCCACTTTCTGCTCAGGTGAATGAGATCATACATTTGAGACCTGGGGGGTTTTCCAAGCTGGAAAGTCCAGTTATGCACACGCTGAGCCCGGACAGCCTGGGTGACACCCAGCCTTGCCAAAATTTCAGCTTTTAGCATCACATAGTCTTTTGCTTGGTTAGGCTCTAGGTCATAGTAAGCTTTCTGCGATTCACCAGTTAACAGAGGAGCCACCAGTCCAGCCCACTGCTCCTCAGGCCACTTTTCTCTTTCAGCGGTCCTTTCAAATGTGGTCAAAAATACCTCTGGATCATCCTCTCCAGTCATTTTTGTCAATAAACGACTCACCCCAAAGGACGCGGTATTAGTGGGACGGCTTTCCTCACTGGTCTGCGGACGTTGCTGCATTACTGCTTCCATTTGTTGTAGTCTCTGCTCTTGCTTCTGTAACAGGTCTATGAAGCGGGCCTCCGATTGCTGCTGGGCTTGTTGCTGAGCTTCCAGACTCTGTTGGTGAGCTTGCTGCTGGGCTGCAAGGCTCTGTTGATGAGCTTGCTGCTGGGCTGCAAGGCTCCTTTGCAAACCTGCATTTGTCTGCTGTTGATTGGCATTTGCTAGAGCCAGCTGTTTCAGTATCTCCTCCATGCTGGCTTAAAAAAAAACTGCCACTGGTTCTCCACCAACTGTGAGGGGGTTAGCTCGGCAGCGGGTGTGTGTGACCCCCGGGATGGGGCTCCCCACACAAAACAGGCCCAGCAAACGGAGGTTGTGGTTTTCAAAATCAAAAAGGTGCGGTTTATTTTCTATTTACAGTGACAAAACACAGCAAAGCAAAAGAAACATAACCAAAATAAATCCTGGTCAAGTTGACCTCTGACTAAACATACAGGTTTCCTAACTAACAACTGGGATCAGCCTAGTGCTGTCCTAGTCCCTAAGTCCCTGGTTTTAAATGTCCAAGCAAATAGCCACACAGGCTTTGTCTCACCGCACAGGGGTTCACTCTCCCTAGACAGTCCACACAGGTCTGGTTCCAGGCATGAGCTAACATCTAATGAAGCTGGGAGTTCTTATAGAGGCCTAAATGAGCTGACAAGCTTCAGCTGGTCTCATCAACTCCCTGTCTGCACGACGCCCAGCCCTCTCCCTAGAGGTATGAGTCATCCATGAGCCCACTAGCCTTATACAACCCTCCACCTAGTTGTATAAGTCGGCGTAAAGCCTGAATCTGGGCGAAATATATCTACCCCCCTGGATGCAACCAGGTGACTTTACCTTCCTGCTGTCACAATATATATATCAGGGCTTGACAAATTTGCTTTGAATCTAGGAGCCAGCTAAAAAAGTTAGGAGTCAGGAACGCGCCCTGTCCCGCCGAGCTTGCGCGCAGAAGCGAACGCATACGGGAGTAGCGCCCGCATATGAAAGCGGTGTTCAAACCACACGTGAGGTATCGCCGCGATCGGTAGAGCGAGAGCAATAATTCTAGCCCTAGACCTCCTCTGTAACTCAAAACATGCAACCTGTAGAATATTTTAAACGTCGCCTATGGAGATTTTAAAGGGTAAAAGTTAGTCGCCATTCCACGAGCGGACGCAATTTTGAAGCGTGATATGTTGGGCATCAATTTACTCAGCGTAACATTATCTTTCACAATATAAAAAGAAATTGGGCTAACTTTACTGTCGTCTTATTTTTTTATTGAAAAAAAAAGTGTATTTTTTCCCAAAAAAGTGCGCTTGTAAGACCGCTGCGCAAATACGGTGTGACTGAAAGTATTGCAACGACCGCCATTTTATTCTCTAGGGTGTTAGAATAAAAAATATATATAATGTTTGGGGGTTCTAATTAGAGAGAAGGAGATGGCAGGGAAAACAGACAGGGAAACTCCATTAGCATTGCTCGTTGTCATACCAACTGCCACCACAAGATGGCGCTAGTTCACAGAAGGAAGCATAGGCCTGCAGAAGGCCGCAAAGCCGCGGCCTCAATTACCGGCCGGCGCGGCCCGACGCGATCCCGCGGCGTGGAGAGGGGGGACACGGAGACACAGGATACCCCAGCTGTGCTGCCCCAGGCGCCAAGTCGCTAATTCTAGTCGCAATGGCGACCTGGCGCCCGGGGTTTGTCGAGCCCTGATATATATATATATATATATATATATATATATATATATATATATTTTTTAAGCAGAAGCCATAAAGAATAAAATGGTTATCATTGCAATTTTTTCATGTCACACGATATTTGCGCAGCAATTTTTAAATAGATACCTAACATGTCACGCTTTAAAATTGTGCATGCTTGTGGCATGGCGACAAACTTACATTTCCTAAAAATCTCCACAGGTGACGTTTTACATTTTTTTACAGGTTACTTGTTTAGTGTTACAGAGGAAGTCTAGCACTAGAATTATTGCTCTTGCCCTAATGTTTGCAGCGATACCTCACATGTGTGGTGCGAACACTATTTACATATGGGTGCGCGACTTACGTATGCACTCGCTTCTACGCGGTAGAACGGAGGGATGGGGGTGCTTTACTTTTTTTTCCTATTTATTTATTTTATTTTTACACTGTCCCTTTAATTTTTGTTTTTAAAACTTTTACTTCTATTACAAGGAATCTAAACATCCCCTGTAGTAGAAATAAGGGATGACAGGTCCTCTTTATGGAAAGATCTGAGGCTTATAAGACCCCAAATCTCTCCTCTACCTTTAAAAGCAAAAGTTTGAAAACATTTTTTTTGATCTTTTGCTTGCAAACCAAAAATAGCTTACTTCCGCCCTAGGCCAGAAGTGATGTCTCATGATGTCGCTCTGGTCCTCCAAGATCATAGAGGTGATCAGAGACCATCTGGTCTATGGACAGCCGCGCAAACCATCGGATCGTTTCCTGAGCTCGCCAGTAAAAACCGTAGGCTGCCTTAAATCCTTCTGTCTTCATGTAATCCCAGACAGACTCGATATTGAGATCAGGGTGATGGTTGGGGACAAAACCATCACTTCCAGGACTCCTTGTTCTTTTTACACTGAAGATAGTTCTTAATGACGTTGGTTGTATGTTTGAAGTTGTCCTGCTGCAGAATATATTTGGAGCCAATCACATGCCCCCCTGATGGTATGACATGATGGATAAGTATCTGCCTGCATTTCTTAGCATTGAGAACACCATTGATCCTGAACAAATCTAAAACTCTATTTGCAGAAATGCAGCCCTAAGTTTTATAAGGAACCTCCACCATGCTTCTCTGTTGCCTGCAGACACTCATTATTGTACTACTCTCCAGCCTTTTGGCAAACAAACTGCCTCCTGCTACAGCCAAATATTTAAAATTTTGACTCAAGTCCAGAGCACCTGCTGCCTCTTTTCGGCACCCCAGTTACTATGTTTTCATGTGTACCGTAGTAATGGAAGAGCTGCGGGGAAGACACAAAGGGGGGCACACGGGGGGGGGGGGTGGTGGTAGTGTCAGAGGGGAATAGTGCTGGATGCAGATATCTGTAACCGATCCCCCTGCAATGCAGACAGCAGGAGGGAGAAGAAGAGTAATGGTGGAGCTGTGATTTGAGTGGGAGGAGGGGAGGTAATCAGAGGGGAATTGTGCTGGATGCAGAAACCTGTAACTGATCCCCCTGCAGTGCAGCCAGTGCAAAGGAGAGGAGGAGAGCTGGCAATGCTGCAGAGGAGTTGACACACAGGGTGATCGGAGCAACAGGGTGATGGTAATCAGAAGGGTATGGTGCTGGATTACAGATACTTGTAACTGATCCCCCTGCAGCACAGCCAGTGGGAGGGAGAGGAGGAGAGCTGGCAGAGCTGCGGGGGGGGGGGTCACACAGGGGCTGGTAGTCAGAGGGCAATGGCACTGGGTGCAGATACCTGCAACCGATCCCCCTGTAGCGCAGCCAGCGGGAGGGAGAAGAGGAGTAATGGCAGAGCTGCAAGCTTTACCGCCGTTTTTGCGGCGCTACTCGGCCGCTAGCGGGGCGGTTTTAACCCCCGCTAGCGGCGAAAAAAGGTTAAAACCGCCCGCAGAGTGCCGCTGCCGCTTTGCCCGCCGCTTTGTTCGGCGGCGCTGCTAATTGATTCCAATGGGCAGGGGTGCTGTCGGAGCGGTATATACACCGCTCTTACAGCGCCTCAAAGATGCTGCTAGCAGGACTTTTTTGAGCGTCCTGCCAGCGCACCGCTCCAGTGTGAAAGCCCTCTGGCTTTCACACTGGAGTGAAAAGAGAGGCTTTTTCAGGGCTCTTTGCAGGTGCTATTTTTAGCGATATAGCGCCTGAAAAGCGCCTCAGAGTGAAAGTAGCCTTACTGATCCCCCTGCAGCACAGCCAGCGGAAGGGAGAAAAGGAGTAATGACAGAGCTGCAGAGGAGGGGACACACAGGGGGGTCAGAGCAGTAGGAGAGGAGAAGAAGACGGCTGCACTTTAGGGGGATTGGAGCCAGTTCGAAGCAGGGGGGGTAGTGCAGCCCAGTGCTGGAACTCATTGGGACACTAGACTCCAGGATTTAGCCTAGATCTGCGGAAAGCTGATATTTCAATGAAATCTTGGGACAGTCCCGGCCATTCTAGGACAGTTGGGAGGTACGTATCAGTAGACTGAAATAACATAAAAAAGATATTCAATAAAGCTGCTACACCACTTTTCTTGTGGCAATGAATGCACCAAATAAAAAAGAAAAATACCAAACAGTTCACATATTACGAAAGTGGAGCTAATATAGAGCAACTCTCTTTTGGCGTACAGAGAGAGAAACTGTTTTTTGCGAAAGTGTCTCACATGTCTTCTAAAAGTGGCACAGCATGGGTCAAACTCAAGTACAACTGCTAGACAGGTACTTAGAAACTGTGGTTTGCTGCCCCGCTGTTAGAATGTACATGTATCTTGGTTTGGGAGAGCCTCCCTAATTAAGATGACAATTTTACCCCGATTTTTATGTAGCGGGGTCTCCTTTAAGACTCTCTGGACTACCTTACCCAGAACCCCATTTGGCACCCAGGTTGCATTGTTGCCACCGCAGAGACTTATGGGTGGGGCTATAAAGGGAAGGGGGCAAGGCTGGGCTCGGCCTCTTTGGGACACAAGACTTCGGTGAACAAGTCCTCCTGTGCAGATCTGCTGGTGTACAAGGCCTGAAGCCCGGGGCCTTGCGCAGCTACCAAAGAGCCTTCCACCCTACTGCGAGCCTGGGTGGCATCTGACTTTGTTCTTCCTCAACCTTTGTTGGATCGGAGACCCGACCGCTGCAGACGCTGTGTATGGAGACACAGCAGGTGGAAGTCCCGGACTGGGATTGTGTCCGGAGGGGTGAGCGAGCACATGCTCAATCCATATACTTTATACTGTTGTTAGGCCTACAGACTGCCGTGGCCCACCCGCTTATATTTGAGACCCCACTGGAGATCTATAGCAGAACTGAGTCAAAGGGTCTCCAGTGAAGTGTTCCGTGTTGTTACTTTGATCTGTGGATTACAAATGTGTTCCTGAATGTGCACCACCATTAAAGACTTGCATGCAAAGAAATCATCTCCTAGAGACTGAGTTTTAGAGTCTGGGTCAGGCCTGACCAAGCATTAGAGTTTAGTTGCTGCGTCACAGGGCGCTTAGTTAACGGCCGTTACACGTGGTATGCCATTACTGTATTTCACTAATGTGTAGTATGTTATTCGCTGCAGGGCTCTGCAAGAAGCACGTGTGATCTGTTATAACTGTTGATCTATCATACCAAGAGAGATTAAACTCGTTATTCTTTAATTGCTTTGCATTGGTGCCTGAATTCTATTATAGAGAATAAGAGATATTGGCCTAGACTAACTGTGCCAGAGTGGGTCGAGTGAATTGCCGGGGGTTGGCGGTGTTGTGTGCAGGGCCCGAGACCAAATTCAGCGGCTCTCTTAGTTGGGGGTGCGCTACACGTGGGGGTTCTCGTCCGGGATCCTGATATAGCAGGTGAACATGACAGAGGTACCGGCATGGACCCGCTAACAGTAAAAGCGTGGTGCGAAGCATCCAGAGCAGACCCAAACAAGTCTGTAGTCATCAGCCTCCCAGGGGAGGAGTGGTCAACAGAGACGGTAGAGCAGCTAATGATGTCCGTGTCCCCAGATCATACACCGTGGGTGACGGAGATGAAGTCAGACCCAGAGATCTCGTATCAGTATGCATTAGTGGAGTACTGGGGCGGGATGCCAGAGACTTTTAAGCGCAACTGTGTGCGGACGCCGGACAACAACACCTATAGGTTGGCGCACGCAATGACTATAAAGAAGGAGCCATCACCAACGGGATCACCGCAGGGGGCAACCCGTGTCTCACTTGAAAGAAGAGACAGGGCGATGCCTCCGGCGGCACCTGCACCTGTCACTGCCATATCACCAGAACTGATAAATGCTATAGGGGATCTGCTAACAAAATGTCAGAAGACAAGCACGGTACATGTAGAGACTAGCTACCGGAGATTAAGGACATTCTCGGGGAAGCTCCCTGTCCCTGCAGGGGAGGAAGATTTTGATACTTGGGTGGAGCAGGCATTGCAGGCAGTAGAGGCATGGGAGGTGCCTGAAGCGCAGAAGAGGCAACGAGTGATGGAGCGCCTGAAAGGCGCATCTGCAGAAGCAGTGAAAAGCTTCCGGTTTGGGAATACAGATTGCACGGCTCAAGACTGCCTAGCCATGCTACAAGAGGAGTTTGGTCAGTTAGAAAAGGTGACAGAGATGATCTACCAATTCGAACATACTTTCCAACAGCCGAATGAGAAGCTTTCGGAGTATGTCAGAAGACTGAACAGGTTGCTGTGTAAAATTGTATTGAAGAAGGGAATGATGCCCAAAGATACAGATGCGGCCTGAATGAAGCAAGTCTTGAAGGGAGCGTTGCGCTCGGATACAGTCTGGCTTCACCTGAAAACCTCGGGAGGAGGAACGTCACTGACCTACTCTGACTTGATAAAAATCATCAGAGATGAGGAGGCACTACAACAGGACCAGCAGATGATTAAGACAAATGCCGCCCCTGCACCAGTGATGGTCAACTCAGTGATGACCCCTGAAAGAGACTCAGAAGTAGACACTTTAAAATCACAAATGTCTAAGGTGTTAGAGATGCTGACCTCTCTGATAGCAAAAGATCCAGAGGGCCCCGAGAGAGAAGTACCAAGGAAGGAACTATTTCCAATTGCCTCAGCACCCGCATCTCTACAAGAATGGAGAGATATAGTCTGTTTTAACTGTGGGGGAATTGGCCATATTGCAGCTGTGTGTTCCAGCCCCAGAAAGAAGAGAAAAGACAAAACCCCTCAGAGGAAACACAGTATCCCTCAGCAGGGATACACCCCAAAGAGAAAGTGCAAGGCCCCTCAGAAGAGGCACAGCATTCCCCAAAGGGGATGCACACCTAAGAAAGACAATAACATCCCTCAGCGGGTCTGTACACCCATTAAGAGGAGGGAAATCAATGCATATCAGGCCCAAGAAAGACTAAAGTCCAAAGGGAGTTGGACGAAAGAAAGTCCGAAGGGAAAGGACCAGAAGAAGGGGACCTCTGCCAGGCCATATCCAGAGAAGCTGGTAGGCCCATCTCCTATAGTACCCATTCAAGTGGAGGGAGTCTACACAAGAGCCATCTTGGATACTGGGGCACAAGTGACCCTGCTATATAGGGATTTCTATGACAAACACTTAAGTCATCTACCCATCCAGAAGATAGAAGAGCTGGAAATATGGGGAATTGGCACCCAGAGTTTCCCTTACGATGGCTACCTGCCCATCAAGATGACCTTTGACCCATCCGTGGCTGGGAAGGCTGAAATGTTCGACACCCTGGCAGTTGTGTGCCCTCGGCCGCCTGGAGCCAACAAGATTTCCCTTATAATAGGGACGAATACGGATCTGGTCCAGAGACTCCTGACCCCTCTAGTACAAGGGAAGGGCCCTGCAGTCACCAAGATCCATCCCATGCTGAAGACAGCCTACCAACGACTAGTCTTGGAGCAGAAGACCCCTGAAGAGGGGATAGGGAAGGTGTGGAGACTTTGAAGAAAAGGGGTTGTGTTGCAGCCCGGCGAAGTAACCTGTCTGAGAGCCACTGTGAAGCTTACTTGGGAACAACCTGGACCCTTTGTCATGCTGGAGCCCGACCCAAGGGGAGAACACTCGGGTTTGGAAGTGATCCCAGAAGTGGTTCCGCTGAAGGCCCTGAAGAAGGCCCATTGTAGAGTACCGGTGAGTGTCAGGAACACTACAGGTGGCCCCATGGAGATTCCTGCCAGAATGCTGCTGGGCCAGGTGAGCCCTGCTGCCCCGGTTGCCCTGTCTGAAGTCAAGGGAACGGGTGAAGGAGGAGATGTTTGGCAGAAGCTCTCTATGGAGAACCCGAATCTACCCAGGGCTTGGAAGGAGAGAGCCAAGGCCCAGTTGACCAGATGGGAGAAGATCTTCTCCAAAGATGAGTTCGATGTGGGGTGTGCAAGGAGTGCCACCCATCGAATCTGCCTCCAGGAAGACAAGCCCTTCAGAGAGAGGGTCAGGCGGGTCCCACTAGCAGATCTGGAGGATCTGAGGGAACAACTCGCAGAACTCAAGAGGACTGGTGTGATCCGGGAGTCTAGAAGCCCCTATGCTTCCCCGATAGTGGTGGTCAGGAAGAAGAATGGATCATTGAGGCTCTCAACAGGAGAACCATCCCTGACCAGTACACCACTCCCAGGATAGAGGATGCTCTACAGAGTTTGTCTGGAGCGAAGTGGTTCAGTGTTATGGATCTCAAAAGTGGGTACTACCAGATCCCTATGCATCCAGAAGACAAGGAGAAGACAGCTTTCATAACCCCAGTGGGGTTCTTTGAATTTGACCGAATGCCTCAGGGACTGTCTGGAGCTCCCGCCACCTTCCAACGTCTCATGGAGAAGACTGTAGGAGACATGAACCTTTTTGAAGTCCTTGTGTACCTGGACGATGTCATTGTCTTTGGGAGAACCTTGGAGGAACACGAGGAGGGGCTGGAGAAGGTATTGAGAAGACTCAGTGAGGAGGGGCTCAAGCTTTTGCCCGAGAAGTGTCAGTTCTACCAGTCTTCTGTTAACTATCTGGGACACATAGTGTCTGAAGAAGGGGTGGCCACAGACCCCGAGAAGTTGGAGGCAGTTACCTCCTGGCCACGGCCCACTACAGTAACAGAACTCAGATCCTTCTTGGGGTTCTGCTCCTATTATAGGAGGTTTGTAGAGGGATTTGCCCGAATCGCCAGACCGCTGAATGAACTACTCAAGACGGAAGGGGAAGAGGATGACTCAGGGCCCAAGAAGCCGGGAGAGTCAGTCAAAGACCAGTGGAACCAGAAGTGTGAAGAAGCCTTCCAGGCATTGAAGAAGAGCCTAACCACTGCCCCAGTCTTGGCCTACGCAGACCCAACAAGACCCTATGAACTACACGTAGATGCCAGTCATGACGGTCTGGGAGGAGTGCTCTACCAAGAGCACGAAGGGCAACTGCGGCCCGTTGCCTACGTGAGCAGGAGCCTGACCCCCTCTAAAAAGAACTACCCCACTCACAAGTTGGAGTTCCTGGCCCTTAAGTGGGCGGTAGTTGACAAGCTTAAAGACTACCTGTATGGGGCAGAGTTCACTGTGAAGACAGACAACAACCCCCTTACTTACCTCTTCACCACAGCAAAGCTGGATGCCACAGGACACAGATGGCTGGCCGCCCTGTCTGGGTTCAATTTCAGCCTGAAGTACAGGCCAGGGGCTGGAAATCGAGATGCGGACGCCTTGTCTAGGAGATCTCATGCCCACACCAGTGAGACAGAAGACTGGACCCAAGTGGCACCCAACGGAGTGTGGACCCTTTGTCAAGGGGCTGAATTACAAACCAGAGGAGGCTCAAGGGCAGAAGAGATAGGAGTTACCATGGTAGGAGTTCCCAAACAATACTGTGGAGTAACTCAACTAGAAGAAGACAATCTGCCAAAACTGTCAAAGAAGGAGCTGAGAGGTGATCAACTGGAAGACCCTATGGGAAGATTGGTCCTGGAGGCCCTGGAGAATCAGGATCCAAATAGACTCCTGCGTCACCCCTCAAGGGAAGCTCGCCTATTGAGGAAGGAGTGGGACAGGTTGCAGGTACATCAGGAAGTGGTCTACCGAAGGGGCCCCTCTGATGACCTAGAAGATAAATGGCAATTGTTTCTTCCTGAGAAACACTGTGAGACTGTCCTGGTTGCCCTGCATGACAACCACGGCCACCTAGGGGCTGAAAGAACCTTTCAACTCATTAGAAGTCGGTTCTATTGGCCCTGCATGAGGGCTGAAGTAGAGGAGTACTGCCATTCATGTGCACGCTGCATCCAGCGGAAGACTTTACCCCATCAAGCTGCCCCAATGGGCCATCTACAAAGTCAAGGCCCGATGGATCTGGTATGCATTGATTTCCTCTGCCTCGAACCCGACCTGAGTGGACTAGGAAATGTTCTGGTGATAACCGATCATTTCACCCGGTATGCCCAAGCTTTCCCAACCAAAGACCAGAAGGCTACCACGGTGGCCAAGGTACTTATGGAGAAGTATTTAGTTCACTATGGGCTACCGCAGCGACTCCATTCAGATCAAGGGAGGGACTTTGAGAGTCGGCTGATCCGGAAACTCCTGGATTCTTTAGGGATCAAGAAAACCCGAACCACACCTTACCACCCACAAGGAGATGCTCAGACTGAGAGGTTCAACCGAACCCTGCTCAACATGTTGGGGACTCTGAGTAGTGAGAAGAAACAACATTGGAGCAAACACATAGCAGCTATAGTACACACTTACAACTGTACCACTAGTGATGCTACAGGCTACTCCCCCTATCGACTCATGTTTGGGAGAGAAGCAAGGTTACCCATAGACCTGGCCTTTGGCACTTCCTTAGACCATTCCTCAGCCACATCCCACAAAGGATATGTGGACAGACTCAGACACAGCTTGAAGTTAGCCTATGAACAGGCCCAAGCGGCCTCAGATCAAAGGGGAGCCCGCAACAAAAGGAACTTCGACCTGAAGGTCTGGATCCAGGACCTGCAGCCTGGGGACCGAGTACTGCTATGCAATCTGGGGGTCCCTGGGAAACACAAACTTGCAGACAGATGGAGACCTGAACCCTATGTCATTTGTAAGAAGTTGCCTGGCCTACCTGTCTACAAGTTGAAGCCAGAAGGGAAGGTGGGGCCATTGAAGACCTGGCATCGGAACCATCTGCTCCCACTTGCCGAAGCAGTCAGGATACCTCCAGTGAGGGACTCCCCTGAACCAGCCTCCATCCTGGATACTCCCAGGCCAAACACTCTGTCACAGACCTCTCGAGCTGAAGATATCGAGGCCTCTGAACTAAGTGGAGATGAAGAAAAAGAACTTGATTGGTTGTGGCCTTCCCCAACCCCAGGGGCTTCTGCTATAGATCTTCCAACCACTGAAGACACTATAGACAGTACACTGAATGCAGAAGCCACTGAGTTCATCCCATCTAGTCCTTTATCAGATCACTGGGAGGATGCCTGTGACACTTACTCGGAGGAGGACTCCAGAGACTCTATATATCTTCCAGTTTTTGAATTAGATGTTTCAGAGCCGGCCGTGTCCCCCGAGCCTGCTCCGGAAGAAGAACCTGTGACGCCAGAGCCAGAAACTCCAAGAGAGCAAAGGGCTCGAAGAGTCATAAGGCCTCCCAAAAAGTTGACCTACCCACAAATGGGGAAGAGCTCAGAAGATTCTGTGGTCACTGCCAGGAGGAGTGCAGAGAACCCGGATCCCTCCACTGTTCATTTGGTGGAGGGCAACCCCAACTCACTCTCTGGCACAGTTAGGCAGGCCACTCATGATAGTGTGACCTGTGGGCAAGGGAATCCAACCCCTCAGTTTTGGTGGTAATTCCCTTTGCCAACATCATACACTGCTTTATCCAGGGTTGTCCGTAGAGTATGTTAAATTTATCTTTGGGGACCAAAGAATTCAAGTGGGGGGAGTGTGTAGCGGGGTCTCCTTTAAGACTCTCTGGACTACCTTATCCAGAACCCCATTTGGCACCCAGGGTGCATTGTTGCCACCGCAGAGACTTATGGGTGGGGCTATAAAGGGAAGGGGGCGAGGCTGGGCTCGGCCTCTTTGGGACACGAGACTTCGGTGAACAAGTCCTCCTGTGCGGATCTGCTGGTGTGCAAGGCCTGAAGCCCAGGGCCTTGCGCAGCTACCAAAGAGCCTTCCACCCTACTGCGAGCCTGGGTGGCATCTGACTTTGTTCTTCCTCAACCTTTGTTGGATCGGAGACCCGACCGCTGCAGACGCTGTGTGTGGAGACACAGCAGGTGGAAGTCCCGGACTGGGATCGTGTCCGGAGGGGTGAGCGAGCACATGCTCAATCCATATATTTTATACTGTTGTTAGGCCAACAGACTGCCGTGGCCCACCCGCTTATATTTGAGACCCCACTGGAGATCTATAGCAGAGTCAAAGGGTCTCCAGTGAAGTGTTCCGTGTTGTTACTTTGATCTGTGGATTACAAATGTGTTCCTGAATGTGCACCACCATTAAAGACTTGCATGCAAAGAAATCATCTCCTAGAGACTGAGTTTTAGAGTCTGGGTCAGGCCTGACCAAGCGTTAGAGTTTAGTTGCTGCGTCACAGGGCGCTTAGTTAACGGCCGTTACACGTGGTATGCCATTACTGTATTTCACTAATGTGTAGTATGTTATTCGCTGCAGGGCTCTGCAAGAAGCACGTGTGATCTGTTATAACTGTTGATCTATCATACCAAGAGAGAGTAAACTCGTTATTCTTTAATTGCTTTGCATTGGTGCCTGAATTCTATTATAGAGAATAAGAGATATTACCCTAGACTAACTGTGCCAGAGTGGGTCGAGTGAATTGCCGGGGGTTGGCGGTGTTGTGTGCAGGGCCCGAGACCAAATTCAGCGGCTCTCTTAGTTGGGGGTGCGCTACATTTAAATGTCATGCAAACAATTCCCATTAGAATACCTTCATCATTCTTTGCTTCCTTTCACAAAGCATGTTCTACCTTTATCTGGAGGGGCAAACCCCCTAGAATCAAATTTACAAGATTAAACTTACCCAAAAACAAAGGGGGAATAGCGCTACCGGACCTAAGGAAATATCATCAAGCAGCTCTTTTAACACGAATAGTGGACTGGAACATCCATCAAACAGTTAAGGACTGGGTGTCATTAGAACAAACACAGTTCCCCCAAGAGATAAAGTCTCTACCATGGATTCATCCTAAACACCATTCAAAATCTATCAAACCGCACTCTCTCATAGGTCCTACTCTAGAAATCTTTCATAGCACCTTTAAATTCAACAACACATCTCCTTGGCTCAGCCCTCTCACACCACTAAGAAACAACTCAGATTTCCCCCCAGGGCTAGAGAAAAAATTTCTAACACTCTGCTGGCCACACAAAGAAATCCTGATTTCCTTAAGAATGGAAAACTTCTATCTAGAGACGACTTAAATAAGGACATTAAACCATTCCTACTCCCACAATGGAACTATAATCAAATTAGACACTTTTTGACCAGAAGCGAGACGGCTCAATCATGGACAAAACCCCTTATGACGCTAGAAGACCTATGTACAAAAAAAACCCCACATGGACACATCATCTCAACTCTTTACAACTCGCTTTTTGAGGGAAAGACAGACTTTTCCAGTATGTCATGTCACACTTGGGAACGAGATATGGATATTAACCTAACAGACGAAAACTGGGAAAAAATTGACATATACGCATGTAAAGGATCTCTAAATGGCCACCGAAGAGTGTGGTTTCAAAATCATTACCAGATGGTACAGAACCCCTACCATTCTACATAAATTTTCTCCCCAAATCTCTGACAGATGTTGGAGATGCAAACGTGAGGAGGGCTCGATGCTACACATATGGTGGTCTTGCCCCTTAATTCAAAGTTTCTGGAAATTAGTACACAAAACCATTATCTCAATCACTTCAGAAAACTTAAGTTTTAATCCAACACAATACCTCCTACACTTCAACTCTCTCCCTAGAAAACGATACCTAAAGTCACTATCTATGTTCACGATAAACGCAGCACGACACTGTATCCCCTACCATTGGCCCTCGCATACCACTCCATCGAAAGCTGAATGGTTCAGGAGGATAAACAGCATAGAAAAAATAGAGGAACTTATAAGTATATCTCAGGAGAAAATAACGAAATTTTCAGCAACATGGCATAACTGGATAGATTTCAAAAACTGTCAGACCTTTAAAACAATCATCAAGTAATAACATAATTAATTTCTAAGAAATAAAGCCCACAGGAATGTCGGAAAAAAAATATTACAATTAAGCCCTGTACACACGATCTGATTTCCTATGGATTTTAAACCGATGGATTTTTCAATCGGAAATCCGATGAAGCTGACTTCCATCAGTCTTGCCTACACACCATTAGTCAAAAAACCGATCGTCCCAAATGCCGTGACGTAAAACACTCCGACGAGCCAAGAAAAATGAAGTTCTATGCTTCTGAGCATGCGTCAACTTGATTCTGAGCCAGGGCTGGACTGGGACAAAAATTTGGCCCTGGACTTCATCCAGACCGGCCCACTTTAATTCAATAAAATGCTGCACCCACCCCCCCAAAAAATCACGCCCACCAAAAGGCCCCTACATCCATTATTGTATATCATGAGAGGGTGAGAGAGAGGAGAATGAGAGAGAGAGAGAGAAAGAGAGGGAGGGTTGAGGGAAAGGGGGTGAGTGTAAGAGAGAGGGAGTGAGTGTAAAAGAGAGGGGGTGAGTGTAGGACCCCTTTCACACTGAGGCGTTTTTCAGGCGCTTTTGGACTAAAAATAGCACCTGTAAAGCGCCTGAAAAACGCCTCCACTGCAGTCCCAGTGTAAAAGCCTGAGTGCTTTCACACTGGGGCGCTGCCAGGGTGTTAAAGAAAGTCCGCCAAGCAGCATCTTTGGGGCGGCGGAAGAGCGGTGTACACACCGCTCCTGCCCATTGAAATGAATGGCCACCGCTGCTGAAGCGCCTGCAAAGCACTTTGGCAGCAGCGCTACACGGGCACATTTAATCTTTAATTCGGCTGCTAGCGGGGGTTAAAAGCGCCTGCTAGAAGCCGAATAGTGCAGCTAAAACGACAGTAAAGTGCTGCTGAAACTAGCAGAGTTTTACCGTCAATGCCCGCCCCAGTGTGAAAGCAGCCTAAGAGTCAGGAAGTGAATGAGACAGAGGAGGGGGCAGAGAGAAAGAGGGGGGAAGCTGAGAAACAGAGGGGGGAGCTGAGATACAGAGGGGGGGGGAGCTGAGAGACAGAGGGGGGAGTTGAGAGACAGAGGGGGGCTGAGAGATAGGGGGCTGTGAGACAGGGGGAGCTTAGAGACAGAAGGAGGGAGCTGAGAGACAGAGGGGGGAGATGAGAGACAGAGGTGGGAGCTGAGAGATAGAGGAGGAGAGCTGAGAGATAGAGGAGGGGGCTGAGAGACAGTGGGGTCTGAGATACAGAGGAGGGGTCTGAGAGACAGAGGAGGGGTCTGAGAGACAGGGGGCTGAGAGACAGAGGGGGGAGCCGAGAGACAGAGGGGGGAGCCGAGAGACAGAGGGGGCAGCTGAGAGACAGAGGAGGAGAGCTGAGAGACAGAGGAGGGGTTTGAGTGACATAGGAGGGGTCTGAGACACAGAGGGGGTGGGTCTGAGAGACATTGGGGGGTCTGAGAGATAGAGGGGAGCTGAGAGACAGAGAAGGGGCTAAAAGAGGGGGGGACTGAGAGACACGGGAACTGAGAGACAGAGGGGGGGACTGAGAGACAGAGGGGCGACTGAGAGACAGAGGGGGGTCTGGGAGACAGAGGGCGTTCTGAGAGACAGAGGGGGGAGCTGAGAGACAGAGGGGGGCTGAGAGACAGGGGGCTGAGAGACAGGGGACTAAGAGACAGGGGAGCTGAGAGACAGGGGGAGCTGAGAGACAGAGGGGGGCTGAGAGACAGAGGGAGGCAGCTGAGAGACAGAGGGGGGGATCTGAGAGATAGAGGAGGAGAGCTGAGAGATAGAGGAGGGGGCTGAGAGACAGTGGGGGGCTAGGAGACAGAGGAGGGGTCTGAGAGACAAATGAGGAATCAGAGAGACAGAGGGGGGCTGAGAGACAGGGGGAGCTGAGAGAAAGCGGGGGGCTGAGAGACAGAGGGGGAGCTGAGAGACAGAGGAGGAGAGCTGAGAGATAGAGGAGGGGTCTGAGAGACAGAGGAGGGGTCTGAGAGACAGAGGGGGGTCTGAGAGACAGAGGAGGGTCTGAGAGACAGAGGGACGGGTCTGAGAGACAGAGGGGGGTCTAAGATACAGAGGGGGTCTGAGAGACAGAGGAGGGGTCTGAGAGACAGAGGGGGTCTGAGAGACAGTGGTGGGGCTGAGAGATAGTGGGGGGCTGAGAGACAGAGGAGGGGGCTGAAAGAGGGGGGACTGAGAGACACGGGGACTGAGAGACAAAGGGGGGACTGAGAGACAGAGGGGGGGACTGAGAGACAGAGGGGACAGAGAGACAGAGGGGAGGGCAGAGACAGACCACATAGCACTGTCCCTTTCTGCAGTCCCTCCTCTGCCTCTGCTCACCCCCCCCCCGCTGTCTCAGTGTTCTGGCATGTTTGTGTAGGATGCCGGGTACCTGATGGCCAGCAGCGGCAGCGCCGAGTCTCCCTCTTGATCCGGGGGGGTGCTCTCGCTGCTCTGCTCCTTACAGCGGCGCATGTTCTCTTCCTCCGGGCTCCCAGTCAGCCTGCCCTCCGGCCCAGGTCGCATAGTTCCTGGAGCAGAGAGAAGGTGGAGGAATCGAGGTTCTGGGAGCGCCGGGGTGGCCGCGCTCGCTCCTGTTCGCCTCTTCGGTGGTCAGGGAGGGGGTGGAGCTGTTCTCCCTCCTCGGCTTTTACATCCAACTGCCCTCCTCGCTGGCCACCTTCCCCGAATCCCAGCCGCTGTTTGCTGCCATGCTCCCGCTGCCGCCGAACTCTGCTTAAAAAGACGACCCACAAAAAAACAAAAACATTTTTTTTTTTTTTTTTTTGTGGGCCGTTTTTCCCCCGAATCCCCTGTTTGCTGCCACCAAACTCTGCATAAAAAAAACAGCTCACAAAAAAATAAAATAAATAAATAACTTTTTTAAAAAAAAAAAGGCCCACTGAGCCATCGGCCCACCGGGAAACTCCCGGTAGTCCCGATGGCCAGTCCATCCCTGTTCTGAGCATGCGTGGGTTTTTTCTCCGATGGAGTTCCACACAGACAATAGTAATTTGCTATCTTTTTTTTTCCATCGGAAAAATTTAAAACATGTTCTATTTTTTAACACCGATGGAAAAAAGACCGATGGGGCCCATACACGATCGGTTTGTCCGATGAAAAAAGTCCATCGGACTGTTTTCATCGGTAAAACCAATTGAGTGTACAGAGTCCTGTAATTATGCAATCCCCCCCTTTACTTTTTTTTTTTTTTTTTTGCATGATTTTTTTTTTTTCTTTATCCTTTCTCTTTGCTCCCCCTCATTACCTAAAATGAATATATTCACTTTAATAAATATCATATCAATAAAAAAATGGTGAGATATTTGTTAAGTATTTACGTAAACTAATGATTTTGTTCATAACCGTATTGATACTATATCTTACTGTAAAGTGTAATACAACTCAATTGTTATTGTAAACATGTTCAGATGTTTATTCTTTTATTATGCTGTATTGTGTTTTCATATTCACCCAATAAAATTTTGTGAAACAAAAAAAAAGAATGTACATGAGGCACTTTCTATCTGTGCCAGTCTTTATGACTTCCAGGGATAAGGCGCAAAGTACAATATTACTGTAAAAAGTTAGGTATCTTCTAAATACACGTTTTAACCACTTCCCGCCTGTAGGTCGTCATATGACATCCTGGACTTTGAGTGGAGATATCTGAATGATGCATCATTCATATATCTTTTTTTCAGCAGGCGATTCTCTGCAAAGTAAAAGTCTTAACCCCACCACCCTCTGGTGCTTCTTCCAGGCTCGCCCATGCGATCTGCGAGCCAGAGAAAGAATCCGGCAGTTTACCATAGA
Organism: Rana muscosa; assembly: GCA_029206835.1. NCBI lineage: Eukaryota > Metazoa > Chordata > Amphibia > Anura > Ranidae > Rana > Rana muscosa. Next base: position 1,107,670,772 of record CM055122.1, on the reverse strand, counting down.
GATGCCCATGGACCAGATGGTTCCTGGCCATCTCTATGACCCTCGGAGGCCAGAAGCGACATCAGCGCAGACACTGCTTTATTCATTTTTTTGCTGGGAAGATTTCTTTTTTTTATTTTTGATCTCAGGCTTTCCAGCATAGAGGGATTTATAGACCCCACATCTCTCCATAGAGAGGACCTGTCATGCCTTATTCCTATTACAAGGGGTGTTTACATTCCTTGTGTAGCGGTCTCCTCTCTCTCCTCTCTTTATCAGCTCGTCTGTCTCTTGTCTAGGGGTACCTTAGAGGAGAGAGTGCGGGGTCACCACGCCAAGCCTTCACCGCAGATGTTTGTGTGGTGTAAGCAAAGTTCTTATGTTACCTTCGGGTCGGTGTTCTGCACCTGGAGCCTCCAACGAGAGTTACCTTGAACAATGTCTGTCAGGAAATGAGCCCCACACCATTAAAGTCCAACACTCCTTTATTCTTCTCAATGCAAAAGTGAACACAATCAGTTGGACTCCCTTAGAGAACAGAACAGACAAGGAGGTGTGGATGCGAGTAGGCCCAGACACAATGAACTCTCCACTTTCCTTCCTGAAAGTGGGTTGCGGTCTCCGAACGAGGGGGGAATTTCCATCCAGGCGGTCTCCGACGAGAGGCTCACCTGTCACCGGCAATATGCTGCACCAGGTCTTCAAGCAAGTATCTCCCACCGGTCCATTACGCCTTCCGGATTCGGGTACACACTCCCGGGGTTCCCTAGGATCTCCTTACCTCGCGGAACTCAGTGGTGGGCACTGAGCTCCAGACCTCCATCCGAGTACCACACCCCAGGCTAAAAGTGCCTGGGATGAAACACGACCTCCGAACGTCCTCTAGGCCTAGGCCGCCTAGGGGACCGACACAAACCACCGCCCACAGGCTGAAGGTGCCCGGGACTCGACCCCGTGACAAAGATGGCCGGCCCCTTTATACCCTCTCCCAACAAGCACGGCGGGTTCCCCGCCCCACCATACCGCTGCCTAGGGAGGAAAAAAAGGGAGCACAGCACACAGCAATGGTTCAACCCCAGCCCACGGCGACAGCGCCACCCATGTGGCTGCAGGGAACTGCACATCACTGGTGTCTCTGCCAGTTTTAACACACAGAAAAGTGTATACCCGCTACACTTGTAATAGGAATAAAAGTGATACATTTTTTTTTAAATAATTAAATAAAATCAACGATAATTTTTTTTATTTTGTTTTAAAAAGCACCCTTTCCCTCGCACTCACACGCAGAAGCGAACGCATACGTAGCCTGCATATGTAAACAGTGTTCAAACCACATATGTGAGATATCACTGCAATCATTAGAGTGAGAGCAATAATTCTATCACTAGACCCCTTCTGTAACTCTAAACTGGTAACCTGTAAAAAAAATTTAAGCGTTGCCTATGAAGAATTTTAAAAATCAAAGTTTGCCGCCATTCCACGAGTGTGCGCAAGTTTAAAGTGTGACATGTTAGGTATCTATTTCCTCAGCGTAATATCATCTTTCACATTGTGCAAAAAAATTGGGCTAAATAATGCGTTTATTTATTTTAATCATGAAAGTATTTTTTTGTCCAAAAAAATTGCTTTTGAAAAAATGCTGTGCAAATACCTTGTGACATAAAAGGTCTCTGCTAAAAAAAAATAATATATATATATATATATATATTTATGTAGCGCCCTCACCTCATCTTCTTTGTCTAGAGGTATTTCGTATGTGAGGGTGAGATACGCTACGGCCCATGTCCTCCCCATGGCAGTGGGTGAGGTGAAGGCCAGTACCAATTCTTTTCCTCGGGCCTGTGCGTTTCAGTTAAGGACCAAGTCTTGCTGTGCTGACACTTCCCTTTGCTCCCATTAACCAGAGTACCACACACCGATTAGGGTCCAACTCTTGTTTTATTGTCACACTCACAATCAATCCATCACGCACTGACCACGCGCCGAAGTCTCCACGTGTGTCCCTCCACATGGCCAGACTCCTCCCATAACTTGCACGTTTTCGCGGGCTTCCATCAAACTCCGCCCATAAACTGTGTAGTCACGGGGTGCCTCATGGCGCAGTGCAGTAAAAGCCCCCACATGTAGTACGTCACACGGCTGGACTTCTCCCTCTTCTCGGTCTTCCGCATGGGCCTTTCCCGTCTTAGGGTCATTTCCACGACTTCGAGCAGGGATGCACTTTGGCCGATCACATGGCCGACCCACTCGGAACTCCTCCGGGCAGCAAAGTTCAGACACAGCCATTCTTAATTCCAAGGTTAAAACACACATCATCCCGGACTCACGAGCCCCCACGTGTAGCGCCCTCACCTCATCTTCTTTGTCTAGGGGAATTTCGTATGTGCGGGTGAGATACGCTACGGCCCATGTCCTCCCCATGGCAGTGGGTGAGGTGAAGGCCAGTACCAATTATTTTCCTCGGGCCTGTGCGTTTCAGTTAAGGACCAAGTCTTGCTGTGCTGACACTTCCCTTTGATCCCATTAACCAGAGTACCACACACCGATTAGGGTCCAACTCTTGTTTTATTGTCACACTCACAATCAAACAGTTCTTTACCAGCCAACTGGTTGAGACCCAATAACAGTTCAATACGGTGGGGTGAGCAGATCGAGGCACTATCCTGATTGTACGCTAAACCACTGTGGTTTCACCAGCGGTTACTATAGCCTTGGCTAGGGAGAACTTAGAACTTGTGAGTCTCTACCAGCGACTCAATAGAATGTAGATAGGAGTACCTTCACTGCGTTGTGGCCCCTGTCAGGGGGAGATGTCCCTCCAAGGGAGTTACCGGAGGCCCATCCGTCACCGGGTTGATGATGCTCCGGACTCTCCGGACGGGTGACCTCCCCGGCCTCCTCACCTCAGACTTGGGCCCCATCCACCTCAGGGACTAGGGATGAGCTCGGTGTTCGAGTCGAACATAGGTTCGACTCGAACATCGGCTGTTCGCGCGTTCGGCGAACAACAAACGATTTGGGCCGTTCGCGCCAAATTCGAGTGACGCGAACGGCCCACAATACACTGCGCCATCGCAGTGTAATCCTGGCGCTGTGATTGGCCAAGCATGCACTGTGACCCTGCATGCTTGGCCAATCACAGCACCGGCAGCGAGGAGAGCAATGATTGGCCACAGGCAGGATGCCTGTGGCCAATTATAGCTGTGGGGGTTTAGTACACGCCCCACACTATAAAAGGCCGCCAGCGCGGCGGCCTTGTGTAGTGTGTTCCGGAGCAGGGAAAGTGAAGGATAGGCAGGGACAGTGTCAAATCTTGTCAAATCTATTCTTTGCTAAACCTTGTGTGTAGGGAGAGAGAAGGATAGGCAGGGAGAGTGTCAGTGTCATATACTTTGATAAACCTTGTGTGCAGGGAGAGAGAAGGATAGACAGGGGACAGTGTCAGTGTCATTGTTGCTAAGCCTCCTGCACATTATACACCTGAAGTTAGCACGTATTGCTGCTTTTTCCTGGTGTGTTACACCAACAGGATTTTGCGGCACTTACAGCGAGCGGAGTGTACCTCCTGAACATATTACACCTTAACTTAGCCTGTATTGCTGCTTTTTCCTGGTGTGTTACACAAACAGGATTTTGCGGCACTTACAGCGGGCGGAGTGTGCCTCCTGACCATATTACACCTTAACTTAGCCTGTATTGCTGTTTTTTCCTGGTGTGTTACACCAACAGGATTTTGCGGCACTTACAGCGGGCGGAGTGTACCTCCTGACCATATTACACCTTAACTTAGCCTGTATTGCTGCTTTTTCCTGGTGTGTTACACAAACCGGATTTTGCGGCACTTACAGCGGGCGGAGTGTGCCTCCTGACCATATTACACCTTAACTTAGCCTGTATTGCTGCTTTTTCCTGGTGTGTTACACAAACAGGATTTTGCGGCACTTACAGCGGGCGGAGTGTGCCTCCTGACCATATTACACCTTAACTTAGCCTGTATTGCTGCTTTTTCCTGGTGTGTTACACAAACAGGATTTTGCGGCACTTACAGCGGGCGGAGTGTGCCTCCTGACCATATTACACCTTAACTTAGCCTGTATTGCTGCTTTTTCCTGGTGTGTTACACAAACAGGGTTTTGCGGCACTTACAGCGGGCGGAGTGTGCCTCCTGACCATATTACACCTTAACTTAGCCTGTATTGCTGCTTTTTCCTGGTGTGTTACACAAACAGGATTTTGCGGCACTTACAGCGGGCGGAGTGTGCCTCCTGACCATATTACACCTTAACTTAGCCTGTATTGCTGCTTTTTCCTAGTGTGTTACACAAACAGGATTTTGCGGCACTTACAGCGGGCGAAGTGTGCCTCATGACCATATTACACCTTAACTTAGCCTGTATTGCTGCTTTTCCCATTTCCCTGCAGGCCATTAGAATGTCTGGAAGGCAAACAAGGAGAGGCAGACAGTCAGGAGCCAAAAAAAGAGGGCAAGCAGGCTCTGTGTCTAGAGACAACAGTGCTGGTCGTGGACGCGGTGCATCGCCATCAGCACGTGCCCATGGGACACGCTTGTCCTTCTTTTCGGCAGCTGGACGTGTTGAGCCGCATCATGCCGAAGACTTGGTAGAGTGGATGACCAAGCCCTCCTCATCCTCCTCATCCTCTCTCACCCAGGCTCAGGGTACTGGCAAAGCAGCTGCCAAAGCGTCCTCTTCCCTCGTATCTATGTCATCATCAGTCACTCCTTCCCTAGACCAACCATGTCCTCCTGAGGAGTCCCCCGAACTGTTTGAGCACAGTGTTGGGTACATGCTCCAGGAGGATGCCCAGCGTTTTGAAGGGTCTGATGATGATGCCCAGCTAGAGGAAGGCAGTAGCGTGAGAGCAGAGAGAGGGGATGCTCAAGAAGGACACCAATCTGGCAGTCATGTTCCAGCAGCTGCAGCATACTGCCAGATTGGCTCCAGTGATGAGGAGGGAGGGGATGATGAGGTCACTGACTCCACGTGGGTGCCTAATAGGAGAGAGGAGGAGGAGGCACATCTCCAACGAGGCAGGATGCCCTCGGGGGGCCAGCGTAAGGGCAGCACACCGACGGAATCACACCGCAGAGCTCCGCCTGTGCAGGGCGCTGCCTCTGCCCGTTATTCAAAAAGTTCTTTGGTGTGGCCCTTTTTTGAGTCGAGTGCATCAGATCGCACAGCTGCTGTTTGCAACAAATGTCTCAAGCGTATATCGCGTGGCCAAAACATCACCCGCTTGGGCACCACATGCTTGACCAGACATATGTTGACCTGCCATGCAGCTCGTTGGCAAGCCTACCTTAAAGACCCACACCAAAGAACAAAGCTGACCTCTTCTTGCACCGCATCAGCTGGGATCTCCAACCCTACTATACCTTCAGTCCTCTCTGAAACCTGCTCTGAGAGGAATGAAGGTGTAGAATTAGGTGTGTCACAGCCAAGTACTTGCGGGCATTCTGCTAGCAGTACACCAACGTCCAATTCTAGCAGGCAAATTTCCCTGCCCCAGCTGCTGGACCGTCGAAAGAAGTTCACTCCCAGCCATCCACATGCCCAGCGGTTGAATGCTAGCTTGGCTAAATTGCTAGCGCTTCAACTGCTGCCTTTTCAGTTGGTAGACTCGGCCCCCTTCCGTGAGTTTGTGCAATGTGCGGTTCCTCAGTGGCAGGTTCCCAGACGCCACTTTTTCTCACGGAAGGCGATTCTGGCTCTCTACCGGCATGTGGAAGGCAATGTCTTGGCCTCGCTGGACAGGGCGGTCAGCGGTAAGGTGCATATTACCGCTGACTCATGGTCCAGCAGGCATGGACAGGGACGTTACCTTTCTTTCACGGCCCATTGGGTCACTCTTTTGGCAGCTGGGAAGGATGCAGGACAAGGTGCAGTAGTGTTGGAGGTTGTTCCACCGCCACGCCTCCAAAATGCTACTTCTGGTTGTGACACACCTCTGTCCTCCACCCCCTCCTCTTCTTCTTCCTCCGTGGCCTCTTCCTGTGCTTTGTCCTCGGAACCAGCGGTGCTCCGTAGGCGTTCAAGGGGCTACGCAAGTACGCAGGCAAAAAGATGCCATGCCGTGCTTGCGCTGGTGTGTTTGGGGGACATGAGCCACACTGGGGCAGAGGTTCTGTCTGCTCTGCAGGGGCAGGCCGAGAGGTGGTTGACGCCACGCCAGCTTAAGCCAGGAATGGTAGTTTGCGACAATGGCACCAACCTCCTCTCCGTTCTCCGGCAGGGACAACTGACCCATGTGACCTGTGTGGCTCACGTTCTTCACCTGGTGGTGCAGCGGTTCTTGGGCAGGTACCCGGGCTTACAGGATGTCCTGAGGCAGGCCAGGAAAGTCTGTGTGCATTTCCACAGATCTTATAATGCCAGTGCTCGCCTGGCTGAGCTGCAAAAGGAGTTGAACCTGCCCAAGAACCGCCTTATATGTGACATGCCCACCAGGTGGAACTCAACGTTGGCCATGCTGCAGCGGCTGCACATGCAGCAGAGGGCCATCAATGAGTACCTGTGCGACTACGGCACCAGGACAGGGTCAGGGGAGCTCGGGTTTTTTTCACCACGCCAGTGGGGCATGATCAGGGATGCAGGCACTGTCCTGGCACCATTTGAGGAGGCCACGAGGATGGTGAGCAGTGACAATGCATGCATCAGTGACACTGTACCTCTTGTCCACCTGTTGGAACATACGCTGCGTGGAATAATGGACAGGGCACTTGAGGCAGAACAGAGGCAGGAAGAGGAGGACTTCCTTGCCTCTCAAGGCCCCCTTTACCCAGACAGTGTTCCTTCTGTCCCACCCATCGCACAGGAAGAAGAGGAGGAGGAGGAGGAGGAGGATTGTGTCAGCATGGAAGTGAAGCCTGGCACTCAGCATCATCAGCAGCAGTCTTTTAGGGATGATTTACAGTCCCAAGAAACCAGTGGACTTGTACGTGGATGGGAGGAGGTGGCTGCGGATCATGTCGTCCTTAGTGACCCAGAGGACTCCGGACTAAATGCCTCAGCTAACCTACGCTGCATGGCCTCCCTGATCCTGCAAAGTCTGCGGAAGGATCCTCGTATTCTTCGGATCAAGGAGAGGGACCATTACTGGCTGGCCACTCTCCTTGATCCACGGTACAAGGGTAAGGTTGCGGACCTTATCTTACCGTCGCAGAGGGAGCAGAGGATGAGACAACTCCGGGAGGCCTTGCAGAAAGGTCTGTGCAACGCGTTCCCAGAGACTGGGAGGTTACAAACTCCTGGTCCTGGACAACGAGTTGCTGAGGCTTCGGTCAGTCAAAGAAGGAGCGGTGGGGAAGGTGGCCGTCTGACCAAAGCGTTCAGACAATTCTTTAGTCCGCAGCCCCAAAGTATGATCGGTTCCAGCAACCATCGCCAGCGTCTGATATACATGGTGCAGGAATACCTAGGGGCAAGGTCAGACTTGGACACCTTCCCCACCGAAAATCCTCTGGCTTACTGGGTCTTGAGGATGGATCACTGGCCAGAGCTTGCACAGTATGCAATTGAGCTACTGGCCTGTCCTGCATCCAGCGTTCTTTCAGAACGCACATTCAGTGCTGCTGGAGGATTTGTCACGGATCACAGGGTGCGCCTGTCCACCGACTCTGTTGATCGACTGACCTTCATAAAGATGAACCAGTCTTGGATCACCACCAGCTACCAAACACCTGAAGCTGATATAACAGACTAATTTATTTTCAAATGTCACATCCCTTCAAGACTGATGCTGATGCTGAGAGACTGTCCTGTTATGTTGACTGACTATCCTCCTCCTCCTCAATGATCCGATTGACGATGATAGCTTGGAAGAACATTTTTGTTTCTGGGTGCCGCCACCAGTGGCTAAGGCCCAATTTTTCAGCCCCTGTTTAACAGGGGTGTGTTATTACAATTTTTTATGCAATGCTTTGCAGCAGGGCTCATTCCTGCACTCCAACTAGAGTATCTGGGAGTGGTTGCAGTGTCGTGGCACCAGCACCAGTGGCTAAGGCCCAATTTTTCAGCCCCTGTTTAACAGGGGCGTGTAATTAAAATTTTTGATGCAATACTTTGCAACAGGGCTCATTGCTGTGCTCCAAGTACAGTATCTGTGAGGGGTTGCAGTGTTGTGGCACCAGTGCCTAAGGCTCAATTTTTCTGCCCCTGTTTAACAGGGGCATGTAATTACAATTCTTGATCTAATAATTCACAGCAGGGCCCATTCCTGCGCCCACCAAGACTAACTGTGAGGCCTTACAGTGTTGTGTCAACACCACCACCACCACCACCACCAAAGGCCCAATTTTTCAGCCCCTGTTCAACAGGGGCATGCAATTACAATTCTTGATCTAATAATTCACAGCAGGGCCCATTCATGCGCCCACCAAGAGTAACTGTGAGGGCTCACAGTGTTGTGGCAACACCAACATGTAAGGGGCAAATTTCAGCTGAGTATATACGGCAGGCCCCTACTTTCAAACATCCAACTTACAAACGACTCCTCCTTGCAAACGAAAGGATACAACAGGAAGTGAGAGGAAATCTACCCCTAGGAAGGCAAATTCTCTCCTGTAAGAGTTAATATGGGAAAAAAAGTGTCTCCTCTCCACTGATTCTTTATCACCAATTCTTGTTTCAATAAAAACCCCAAATTTTCAAAAAACATTTGTCATTAGGACGGAAAGTGAGGTGAACTGTTCTGAACAGGTGCACACTGCACAGACAGCAAAACAAATGTTACAGGGGTGATAACCCTTCCCTATGTTTTTCAAAAAGCTTAAAAATATATTTTTTGGCTGGAGCTACACTTAATGTACCTGTTCAAAATTACAAACAGATTCTACATAAGAACAAACCTACAGTCCCTGTCTTGTATGCACCGCCTGTATACGGCTGTTCAGAGTATATAGGGCCTTTTTTATTTTGTGTGCGGGGTTCCCCTTAATATCCATACAAGACCCAAAGGGACTGGTAATGGGCTGGGGTAGGGGGGGGGGGGGATGTGATGGGGTAGCTATGCCATTTTTCTTAAAGATTTTCATCCATATTACCGGGACCAGACATTACATTAAAGCCGCAAGCAGTTTTAAATGGCTTTTTTTCCTTTAGAAATGTAATTTTGTGCAGGGACAGTTCTAAACACGGGAAACACGTGGCACTTCACAGGCATACTTTAGACACCCCCCAGGTACGATATTTAAAGGAATATTTGACTTTTTTTTTTCACTTTATGCATCATTAAAATGACTGCTCCAGAAAAACGGCCGTTTTTAAAACTTCTTTTTGGATTGATACATGTCCCCTGGTGCAGAACCCGGGTTCCCAAACCCTTTTTAGGACAATAACATGCATAATAGTCGTTATAATTAGCACTTTAGATTTCGAACGTTCGCATCCATTGTATTTAATAGGGTTCTAAAGTTTGTTCGGTCCGTTCGCGGGTTCTGGTGCGAACCGAACCCGGGGGTGTTCGGCTCATCACTATCAGGGACCCTCGGACTCCTCCGCCCTCGCGGGACCCAGTCGAAGTCACTGGGCCCCAGGCCTCCGGTTTAGTATCTCACCCCAGGCTGAAGGTGCCTGGGATGGACGCCAACTCCGCTCCAGCCAGGCCTAGGGCAACTGGACCGGAACTCCGAACCGCCCGCACCCAGGCCGAAGGTGCCTGGGCGCGCGATGCAGGAAAAAGACCTTGTGGCGAGGGCGTCTCTCCCCTTTATCTCCTCCCACGACGCCACGGCAGGTTCCCCGCCCCTGCCGCACCATCGCCGGAAAGGGACAAAAAGGCCAGCACTGCGGTAGTGAATCTACCTTAGGCCTGTGGGAACCCCGCCACCCACAGGCCAAGGAGAACAGTACACCACCAAGTCCTCCACAAATTAACAATGGTCCAAATCCCTTCATGATTTATACACACCTGGGTCATACTACCACCCAGGTGTATCCCCCTAAATTTAAACCCCCGCTACATTTATATATATATTTATCATAGGCGTGCGCACAGGGTGTGCCAGGTATGCCTGGCACACCCTAATCACCCTGTGTGGCGCAGATTCCCCCTGTTTATAGCGCTAATATTTCATCAGGGTTTCTAAAAAATGTGTAAAAAACGAATAAAAAAAGAAAAAAAACGAATAAAAAATGAATAAAATTGTAAAAAATAATAAAAATAAAAACTACTGACACCAATGCCTGCCCTACTGACACTGTCAGTATATATAGACATGTACACACACATACGTGTTTGAGGTGCACACCCTAATGCAATAGACTGGGCAAACCTATGATATATATTTATAATGTTTGGGGGTTCTGAGTAATTTTTTTAGCAAAAAAAATGATGATTTTTGCATGTAGGTGAGGAATGCCAGAATTGGAATGGAAGTGGGTAGAATCGTCACTGTTGCTGATTTCCTTTTACCTTCTGTCTCTGCTGCAAGAATCATAAGAAAGTCCCTAGCTCGCCTCTCACAACGCATAATTCAAACTACAACTCCCAGAATTCTTAGTCACGTGCCCCAGCCTTCATGAGAAAGGTGGTTACGCATGCGCTGTGCGGTGTGTGAGCGGGTGCACACAGCGGGTGGGAAGAACTCCCCTCCAGTCCTATAATTGGAGTGGGCGGAACTTTTTCTGAGCTCCAGCGCTTCCTACATCCGTCCCGAAACACTGTCCTTGTCACAGGCGGCACAGAGTAACGGTAACGAGGCTCCTGTAGTAGTTTCCTCTCTGATATTGGCCGTACGGGCTGACAATGGACTTGTGCACCGTGTTAACCCCTTCAGTAGCAGCGGTCATTTCCCTGTGACTTTCATATAATTTATGATGGCGGTGCCTGGGTTATATTTTGGGGGACATGACTTTTCTATGGTGGTGTTTTTCAGTGGATAGCAATAAAAGAAGTGTCCAGAAGCTGAGTGTAACATTGTTTTACCTACATTACCAGTAGTAGCCTGCACAGTAAAGCTGCCCATTTCAGGCTGGAATCACACTGATGTGATGTCAGACATCGCATGTGATTCGCACCGCATGTCTGTGCAGATCACATGCGTCGCCTGTGCAGTGCAAATTATGGCTGAAATTGCATGGCATTCGCACCAAAATGGTGCAGGACCCTTTTTTTTTTTTTCGCGCTGGAATCGGATCGCATGGGTGTTCTAACCAATGCGATCCGATTCCCCAGTTCGCACTGCGTTCTGCGAACTGTTGTTACCTTTTATATCGACACCCGCTGTGGTTCGCTGGGAGCCGGGGGGGGACTGCCTGCGATTCAGAAGCGTTGTGGGAATCCGCACACTCGCACAGGAATCGCTGTGGTTCCCGCATTGCACCAGTGTGAAGCCAGCCTGATGGTTCCAAACTCAGCAGATTCAAACTATCTATGGGCAGGCTAATTGTATACAAGTTAATCCAACGTTTGACTTGGCTACAACCGGCATGTCGGATTACATGGCTATAGCCTCTAACAACAATAATCACTGTGTTCTTCCAGCAGGGACGGCTCCTCGCCACCCCCCCCCCCCCGCTGGGAGAACACAATAGCTTAGTGGAGGAGATTCCCTCATCAGCAGTGGCTGTGTTAAGGGGGGAATCTGGAATTGAGCGATTTTCTTTCCTGCAATCCGTGGTTGCAAGAAAATAAAATAGCACCATCTTTGGCCTGCCTAAAACGCGGTACCATGCAGGATAGTGCAGTGTCAGCTTTGGCGGAGAGCAGTGCAGTGATGCACATCGCTTTGCTGGTTCTTCCTCCTCAACAGTGCATTGCGCTGTTGAGCGGTGATAATGCAATGCCATCCAGTCTGGCACGATAGATGCAGACATGTCTACACTGCAACCAAGTTACAAACCCCCTCCCACAACATTTTTATGCTGACAAAGCATACAAATTTACTGATAGGGCATTTTTTACTGACAACCTGAAATCGACAGAAACTCCTATTAGAAACAAAGAGATATGTTATTTAACCACTTGCCCACCCGCTACAGTACATGTACCGGGGTGGGGCGGCACGTGCAGGCGCAATCACGTCATGTGCCTACACTTGTTTAGGCTCCTTTCACACGGGCGGACCGTATGTCCGTTTTTCACCCATACGTTTTCGGATGAAAAACAGACATGTATCCCTATGGGATAGCGGATGTCAGCGGATGAACATCCGCTGACATCCGATCTTATCCGTGCCCGCTATGCTCCGTCTTTCAGGATAGAAAAATGTATATTTTTCTATCCGTCTGCAGAGCGGAGCGGATGAACACAGACAGACGGTCCGTGTTCATCCGATCCCCCCATAGGGGAGAGCGGAGATCTGACAGGGCGGTCCCTGCACAGTGTGCGGGGACCTCCCAGTCATCCGCCGGCTCAGCGGGGATCAACGGAGCGATCCCCGCTGAGCAAGCGGAGGTTCACGGGGCGGATCATGACTGATCCGTCCCGTGTGAAAGGGGCCTTAGGAGCACACTGTTGGCCCCCACGACTTCCGGACACAGCAGATTGCGGATCCCGGTAATCATATGATCCCTAGGCGATCACATGATCACAATTAACCACTTAAACCCCGGACCATTTCGGGCCATTAGGACCAGGCCTGTTTTTGGGATTCGGCACTGCGCTGCTTTAACTGTAAATTGTACGGACATGCAATGTTGTACCCAAATGAAATTTGCGTCCTTTTCTTCCCACAAATAGAGCTTTCTTTTAATGGTATTTGATTGCCTCTGCGATTTTTATTTTTTGCGATATAAACAGAAAAAGACCGAAAATTTTGAAAAAAAATGATATTTTCTACTTTTTGTTATAAGAAAAATTGAATAAACTCAATTTTAGTCATACATTTAGGCCAAAATGTATTCAGCCACATGTCTTTAGTAAAAAAAATGTCAATAAGCGTATATTTATTGGTTTGCGCAAAAGTTATAGCGTTTACAAACTAGGGTACATTTTCTGAAATTTACACAGCTTTAAATTTATGACTGCCTATCTCATTTCTTGAGGTGCTAAAATGGCAGGGCAGTACAAAACCCCCCCAAATGACCCCATTTTGGAAAGTAGACACCCCAAGGAAATTGCTGAGAGGCATGTTGAGCCCATTGAATATTTTTTTTTTTTGTCCCAAGTGATTGAATAATGACAAAAAAAAAAAAATTACAAAAAGTTGTCACTAAATGATATATTGCTCACACATGCCATGGTTATATGTGGAATTGCACCCCAAAATACATTCTGCTGCTTCTCCTGAGTACGGGGATACCACATGTGTGGGACTTTTTAGGAGCCTAGCCACGTACGGGACCCCGGAAACCAAGCACCGCCTTCAGGATTTCTAAGGGCGCAAATTTTTGATTTCACTCCTCACTACCTATCACAGTTTCGAAGGCCATAAAATGCCAAAATAGCACAAAACCCCCCTAAATGACCCCATTTTGGAAAGTAGACACCCCAAGCTATTTACTGAGAGGCATGTTCAGTCCATGGAATATTTTATATTTTGCCACAAGTTGCGGGAATATGACAAACTTTTTTTTTTTTTGCACAAAGTTGTCACTAAATGATATATTGCTCACACATGCCATGGGCATATGTGAAATTACACCCCAAAATACATTCTGCTGCTTCTCCTGAGTACGGGGATACCACATGTGTGGGACTTTTTGGGAGCCTAGCCGCGTACGGGACACCAAAAACCAAGCACCGCCTTCAAGGTTTCTAAGGGCATAAATTTTTGATTTCACTCCTCACTACCTATCACAGTTTTGAAGGCCATAAAATGCCAAGATGGCACAAAACCCCCCCAAATGACCCCATTTTGGAAAGTAGACACCCCAAGCTATTTGCTGAGAGGCATGTTGACCCCATTGAATATTTTTTTTTTTTGTCCCAAATGATTGAATAATGACAAAAAGAAAAAAAAATGTACAAAAAGTTGTCACTAAATGATATATTGCTCACACATGCCATGGTTATATGTGGAATTGCACCCCAAAATACATTCTGCTGCTTTTCCTGAGTACGGGGATACCACATGTGTGGGACTTTTTGGGAGCCTAGCCGCGTACAGGGCCCCAAAAACCAAGCACTGCGAACGCTGCAGTTATGTGTGTTGTGTTTGGTAAGTGACAGTGATCGATCGATACTGCACTTGGGTGGGCTGGGCTGGGCGGAGGGGCTAAACGCAGGCGCTAGCAGGTATCTGGGCTGATCCCGCTAACACTGCGTTTTTGGGAACCCTAAACCGCTGGGGATGCTAGTATAGATCTGATCAGATCTGATCAGATACTATACCACTAAGGGGGGTGTATGCTTTGCGCGTGGGTGTTAGCGTTACTGTCACTAACCTAACACTGCCTGGGGCGACGCAGACCCTCTCTGGCGCTAAAACCTAATTGATCTCACCCGCCGGGCGATCAGGGGGGTTAAACCTTTATTGGGTTATATACGGCGGGTGCCCTGATGCTATAAAAAGCAAACTAATCAACCAGCGTCACCCGTAACCTTTATATGGTGATCACTGGTGAAAGGGTTAACTAGGGGCAATCAGGGGGTTAAAACCTTTATTAGGTTAAATATGGGGGTACCTGACACTATATAAAAACCTGACGGGTAACCTAAATAACTAAATAACTTACTGGCTAACCAGTGACACCAGTGACGCTTATACGGCGATCACTGGTGAAAGGGTTAACTCTAGGGGCAATCAGGGGGTTAAAATAATATATGGGGGTACCTGACACTAATAAAAACCTGCGGCGAACCTAAAAAAAAAAAAACTGCCTATCTAAAACACCAGCGACACGAATACAGCGATCGGAAAAACAATCGCTTAGTGACGCTGAAGTTAGGGGGTGAAAGGGTTACCTGGGGGGTGATCAAGGGGTTAAACCTTTATTAGGGGGGGTTAGGGGGCTACCCTGGACCTAAAGGGGCCTAATCCTAACTGCCCTGCAACTTTTTACAATCAAAGATGACACTAAATGCAGTGATCAGTAAAATAAATGATCACTGCAATCAGTGACACTGTGATTGGGGGCTTTGGGGTGACCTGGGGGGTGATCTGGGGGTGACTGGGGGGTGATTTGTGTGCCTATGTGTACCTACCTGTCAGTGGACTGTTGGTGCACTAACCTGCTTCTTCTCTGCTCGGCGCCGGGAACGAAAAGACCGTGGCGAGGGAGATGACATCACTTCCTCCAGCCTTGTTTACATCACATGGCGGAGGAAGCATTTTCATTGGCCGGGAGCGATCGCGAGGGGGGGGGGGCGGAATCGAGCGGCCCCCCCCTCATGCCTGATCGCTCCCGAACACTTAACGGCCGCTCACTGCAGTGAAGGGGGGTCCGGATGGACCCCCCAACTGCACAAAGGCGATCACGTAGATCTACGTGATTCTGCCTGTCCGTGCCATTCTGCCGACGTAAATCGGCGGTGGGCGGTCGTTAAGTGGTTAATAGTGAGGAAAAAGTGTGGCGCTAACTCGTGAGTTAGTGCCACACTTTTTCCTCACTATTAATTTGATTACAAAAGGATTTATTCCATTTAAAAAAAAGGCAGCTGCACTCATGGTTATTTAATATTTATTAATTTTTGGCACCATCACTTGTCACTTTATTTATACCCACATGATCACAATGTCAACAAAGCTGTTATGAATGAATTCATTTATAACAGCTGTGTTGCCTATGCTGTGTTTGGCCCACAGCTATCACATGGTACCTGGGCCAATCACAGCCCCCTGTACCATGTGATTAGCTGTAGCCAATCACAGTTAACTAGTGATCACACCTGTCAAGAATGGTTCACCTATTAATGACAGTTGAAATCTTTGCTGTTACAATGTACATAGTAGTACAGTGTTGCTATGGCGAAAGTATGTAAAAAAAAAAAAAAATTGTTGAAGAATGGAAAATAAATTGAATAAAAAAATTATGTATTTTTAACATACTGTCATTAGTCAGTGTCCTGGATCACCACCACACCAGTCATATGATGATGCTGTACTGCACTGGTGACAGTATGTAAACAAATTGTGAAAAAAAAAAAATTTATTCTATTTTTTTATTTTCAAAAAAAAAAAAGTGACAACAAATTACAACGTCAAAAAGCTCACCATACCTCTTACTAAATGCCTCAGACTGTCTGCTTTCCAAAAATGGGTCATTTAGGGGAATTTTAGGGCCTGAAGAAATGAGATATGCCATCAGTACATCAGGATTGATCCATTTTAAAATATACACTGAGCAAAATTATAAACGGAGCGCTGTTAACCCCCGGCAGCGGTCGCATAAAGGGTTAAAAGCGCCCGCACAGCGGCCCGGCCGAAGCGCTAGTTTGAAGGTGCTTTGGCAGCGCTGCCCATTGATTTCAATGGGCAGGAGCGGTGGAGGAGCGGTGTATCTCCTTACTGATGTAACTTTAGCTCTCCGCCCCCTTCTTTTCAGAGCTCGAAAGAGAGGAATATGGGAATCCCACCTATTTTACAACTGCAGTACTTACCGATATAATATCGGGGAGGTGTAATCAAAAAATATAGCTACAATTTAGAAAAAAAAAAAAAACAGACAGGTACACACCCTAAAAAGTTAGTACTTTTTGATATATGAATTTAATAAATATGCAGTTAACTTTTTAGGGTGTGTATCTCTCTGTTTTTTTGTTATTTGTTCTAAATTGTAGTTCTTTTCAGAGCTGACAGATCCCTTGTAAATTCTGCACTTTGAATGGATGTAGAGGAAAACGGCTATAGGTAATCAGGTACAGCTTATGTAGGATGATTTGGTTCATCTTTGTGTATTACCTGAGGTTAATCACTTCATTACACTGGGGCGGTGGGTGCGTCGGCGGTAAAGCGCCGCTATTTTTAGCGGCGCTTTACTGTCAATTTTACAGCGCTATTCGGCCGCTAGCGGGGCACTTTTACCCCCCGCTAGCGGCCGAGAAAGGGTTAAAACCACCTCCAGAGGCGCTTTGCCGGCGGTATAGCTGCGGTGCCCATTGGTTTCAATTAGCAGGAGGGTGGAGGAGCGGTATACACACCGCTCCTTCACCGCTCCAAAGATGCTGCTAGCAGGACTTTTTTTTACCGTCCTGCTAGCGCACCGCTCCAGTGTGAAAGCCCTCAAGGCTTTCACATTGGAGAGACAGCAGCGGCTGTTTCAGGGCGCTTTGCATGCACAATTTTTAGCCTTATAGCGCCTGCAAAGCGCCCCAGTGTGAAATGGGTCTTAGGGAAAGGGATTACAACCACTTTATCTTCTTTTTTCTGTGTGTCAGGAAAGCGCAAATTCCCAAAACACACAAGGTGTGTACCTAGCCCCAAAGATAGTTATTGTTCGAGTTTACATACATCTTTGAGTAAAACTCCAGCCCACACATTATTTTTTCCAAATTTTGGATTGAGTGACAAAGGGGTGGAACCTCCATCATTTTTCTTTATTTTTTCTTACAATAGAATAGACTCTGTTCACAGAGGTTTAACACCTGGATAAGGAGACAAAATTTAAAAAAGTGACAGTTATTTTCAGCTGAGACCAATGAGATTTGAAAATTACAGTCACTTGGCTAAAGTAAAGATCCTTATCCTGAATGTTAAAGCAGTTGTGAATTGAGATCCAATGTCCCCATTTGGTAGATTTGCTCTCACAATTCTGGAGAACACCGTCACCGGGATAGAAAATTAGGTTAGCCTAAAATTTTTAATTTGTCACTAGAAGAGCAGGTTAGAGGAAATCTTCCATTGGGAACACCCGCTTGGGGAGGTGTCAGAGGTGGAATTTTTCCTCACTTTGGGTGATTTCTTTTCACATTTTGTTATGTCTTTGTAACAGGTAATTAAAGTGGAAGTAAAAGAAAAAACCTAGCTAACTCTAACCAACTGCCTCCCCCATTCTAATGCCGCGTACACACGATCGTTTTTAATGTCATTTTCAAAAACAACGTTTTTCTCGACGTGATTTTTCTTGTGTCCTCTCAAGCCTGTCTTGCATACACACGTTCATTAAAAAAAACGCTTGAGCAAAGCGCAGTGACGTACAACACGTACAACGGCACTATAAAGAGGAAGTTCCGTTCGAATGGCGCCACCCTTCATGTTAGTAAAGTTTTTTGAGCGACGATTCACGCTTTTCAGCCTCGTGCTTTTCAGTCCGTTACAGCGTGACGAATGTGCTATCTCCATTACGAACGCTAGTTTTACCAGAACGAGCGCTCCCGTCTCATACTTGATTCTGAGCATGCGCGTTTTTTTCCCCTCGTAAAAGCATACACACTACCGTTTTTCACGTCGTTAAAAAAAACGACGTGAAAAACGACGCGAAAAAATGGAGCAGGTTCTCATTTTTTTAGCCCATTTTTCACGTCGTTAAAAATGCTCTGGAGCCTACACACGATCGTTTTTAATGCCTAATTTAAAAAATGGCATTTTTAACGACCTGAAAAACGATCGTGTGTACGCGGCATTAGCCTAATCTATGTAGCCCTGTAAAGAATAGGTGGCTATACTTACCTATTCTGAAGCCGCTCTGGCCCATTCCCAGGCTGAGCTGTCAGCAGCAGCTTCAGTGTGTAGGAGAGGCAGCCGACAACAGAAGCCCCATAGTAACTCTATGGGTGATGTCACTTCCCAGGCATTTCCCAGCCGTTGTTGGCTTTCTCCTGCACACAGAAGGCGCTGCTGGACACTGAACCAGAGCAGTTTCAGAATAGGTAAGTATAGCAATCTTTTCTTTACAGGGATAGATAGATTAGGCTTAGAATGTGGGTGAGAGTAGGTTTAGTTAGGCGAGTTAGTTAGGTTTTGCCTTTACTTCCACTTTAAGGTAAAGATCCCCAATGGAATTAAATATCACCTCCCTTCAGGAGTACAGTATATGATTTCTCGTCAAAGAAGTTGATTGATTTTAACATAGCACATAGAAACAGGCAGAAAAAAAAAATCATCAAGTACATGTGTATACAACAGGGTAATTGGGCAACAAGTCTTAACAATATTACAAGCAAGAAACAAAGGTGGGTGCTGGTATGTAAAGGCAGCTAGCTAGTACTGCAAAGTTGGTACCTTAAACATACACTGGAGAAGCTGACGTAGGTGATTGCACCCAAACATGGTAAAAATCTGTGTAAGTAGCAAAGATGGCAATAGGTATGGAAACCAAGAGGGATAGAGAGAAGGAGAAAGAAAGGGAGAGGAGATGGAGGCGGTTATAGAATGGATAGATCATTTACTGATAAAACCCAAATAATAACCCTGCCTGGAAAACTAGGAAAGAGAAAGCAAGAGAACAAAAGAAAGAGGGAGAAAACTACAGAGGGGTTAGCGCAGTTCTAATTCTTGAGATAGCGAGGGGTAAAGAAAAACATAGACTTACCAAGGCATTAATACAGTGTCATCAAAGTCCAGGGTTAAGCAATGCTTAACCCAAGGCCGCCAAACTTTCTTAAATTTGCGAATCTTATCATTTTCAATGGCTTTCATCTTAGCATGAATAAGAGCCTTATTGATCATATGTTTAGCTTTGGCGACTGGGGTTTCCGTGCTTTAGCAATGGTTTGTTTAGCTGCTGCACCAAGCTGTAAGAGGAAATTAAATAGATTTTGGGTAACTCATCTGGTTTTAGGTTTAGGAGAGCCATTGTTGAATATGGCTGGATGGTGGTCTCGAGAGCTTTTAAAGCCATTGCAAAGATGGCTTTTCAGAAGTTTTGGGCTAAAGGGCAGTCCCACCACTGAAAAGCATGCCACTGAATAAGAGGGAACTTATTTTGCAATCCTAGCCGGAACGGGGGTACCAACTGGCAAGGACCTTAAAATTAGTTTCTATTGCTAGAAGATTTGGTGGCGGCCCAAATACCAGACCAATCTGCAATATCAAATGTGCAGGAGTATATGATTTCATTGTTATTTTATAACAAGAACCACCAAGACACTGTCAGCTTTATTTCTCCCTGATTTTAAAGCTGAACCCTGGGCACAGAAACTTTCATTGAAATATACTCTCATTAACCACAAAAGATATACATGGTTGGACAAAATTATGGAAAAAATTATGGAAAAAATCGTTACCTAATATGGTGTTGGACCGCCCTTGGCATCCAAGACGGCCTGAATTCTACTGAGAATTGACAAATATAAATCTTGGATGGTGGATAATGAAATCTGATACCACTCTTCAGGCAGAATTCCAGGTCCCAATTCTGCACAATGTCCTTTTGTCTCTTTTAGTCAGTTGAGCATGTCGACCGTGCTTATGCATATCAGAAAACGCTTTCCCAGAAACTGTAAATGCCGGCATAACCTTTGATACTGTACCTCACGACACCGCAAACAAATTGGAAACTTCAGACACAGAGGCACCAGCTAAGCGGGCACTAACAATTTGCCCTCTTTGAAACTCAGTAAGCCCTGACATGACTCCATATTAGACCCTTTTCACACTGGGGCCACGGCCTCATTTGCGCTAAAGTGCCACTCGTTTTATGCAGCGCTTTTTCGACCGCTAGTGGGGTGCTTCTTACCCCAAAGAAGGGCTTTTCAGGCACTTTAGAAGCACTGGCCATTCATTTCAATGGGCCAGGCATTTCGGGAGTGCTGTATACAGCGTTTCCAAACCGCCCTGAAGATGCTGCTTGCAGGACTTTTCTCAACGTCCCAGTGAAAAGTAACACTGAAATTAATGGAATTCAGTTTTCGGGCGCTTTACAGGCGCTATTTTTAGCGCTAAAACGCCTGAAAACTGCCTCAGTGTGAAAGGGGTCTTACTAGCAGCGCAAGCAGTGAATGACGAAAGTGAGGGTTCCCAACTGTGTCTCATCACACTGTGGAAGCAAAAGAATGTTACATCACTAACGCTTTCATTGTGAAATATGTTGTCACTTTCACATATTCAAATCATATACAGTGGAACCTCGGATTGCGAGTAACGCGGTTAACGAACGTTTCGCAATACGAGCACTGTATTTTAAAAAATCGTAACTCGGTTTGCTAGTGTGATTCAGACCAAAGCGGTGTGCAGTACCGCGTTTGGCCTGAGGTGGGGGGCGCCGGAGCCGAGCAGAGCCGATCGGTGCCATTTGGAAATGCACGGAAAGGCCTGAGGACAGCACGGCTGACCTCGGCAAATCTCGGGAACAAAGTCTTTCTGAGGTCAGCCGAGGTGTCCTCGGGCCTTTTCGGACGTTTCTGAGGCTCTTTGGCGCCTCAGGCCGCATGCGGTATTGCATGCCATTGAAGTCAATGCGGAACTAATTATTTTCGTTTCCATTGTCTTCAATGGGGAAATTCGCTTTGATATGCGAGTACTTTGGATTACGAGCATTCTGGAACAGATTATGCTCGTAATCCAAGGATCCACTGTAATGTGTTCATATTGTTGTCCAACCCCTGTAAATCCACTTTGTGTACACTGCACACCTTTATAACGGGAACTTCCTACACAGAGGATGTTTCATTCTGGATTACTGCACAAAATATGGAAGAAATATACAAAGTACAGCAAGATTCAAGTGAGAAAACACATTCCTCTTGTATTAAGAAAATATTTGCTTATTCCGGAGTTCAGCTTTAAATTGGTCAGACACTTGTACTTTCCTTTGTAGAGTTGACATTTCCCTTGGAGTTGACATGCAACTTGGTGAACATCAATGAAATGTAAGAAAATCTGCACCATGTGCAAAGTTGGTGTTTGTATAACATCACAAATACCATTGTCATTTGCATGTTCTTTGTGTTTACATATCCTATAAATGCTAAAAGATGTGGGTGGGTCAATTATTAACACAATAGTTCAAGGCTAGTCCAGTCAAATACTAACTATACATAGATCTTCTCCCACCCCTGTTCTAAGCCCTATTCTAACTACCCTGTAGTGGAAAGATGTCTTACCAATTCTGAGGGTGCTCCAGGCCAGTCACATGATCGGCTCCCAGCGCCAGCTTCAGTGTAGAGGAGGGACAGCTGACAATGGATACTCCATAGAAAGGCTAATGCCGCGTACACACGATCGATTTTCTTGACGGTGAAAACACCATCGAGAAAATCGACGGGAAAAACGAGGGAACGGCTTGGTTCCCTACACACGTCCGTTTTTCCCGACACTTTTTTTTTGGTCGAGAAAAACGACCGTGTGTGGGCTCCGTGGCAGTGTTTCCCTATGGGAAAACTGCTGCGGAAAAAAACGACGGGAATCACGACGAGAAAAATTAGAGCATGTTCTAATTTTTCTCGTCGTGATTAATGCCGTTTTCCCCGTCGGGAAAAATGACAAAAAGCCCACACACGGTCGTTTTTCTTATTAAAATTTTTTTTATTTATTTTTTCCCGACGGGAAAAATTATCGTGTGTACGCGGCATTAGGGTGACGTCATCATGAGGTCCTGTAGCTGTCCTATTACCATAACAGGTAGTGAGATCCTTGGTCATCATCAGAAATGGTATCCTCATTGAATGATTTCATCTATATTCCTGTTCTGGTGACAACCCAAAATTTGGGATTTTATTTTACTTTCACTCTTGGTAATAACGGTAAACAAGACAAATAAAAAGGCTGAATCTCTAATAGGAGCACAAAAAGTCTATGCCCTTTGCTGATCTGAGTGCGTCGATAGACACACACTCACTGCTTGCCAGTCCATGCCCATGCTCTAACCTTTTTCCAATAATTTGTTCCTACCTAAGTGCTTCTTACATTTAAAGTAGTATGATAGAATAATGAGTTTGCAGCCATTGCAGACTGTGTAGCTTTGCCGACAAATTAAAGTAGGATAGCCTTTACTAGCTAACGTAAAGTGTTAGTTCACCTTCAATGATATTTGCCAATATACAGTGTAAAACACTATACTGAATTGTGCCTTTCAAGTGGTTTTGGTGTTTAGTGCTTCTGAAATCTCACCAAGATTTGCGCTTCCAAAATGTTGCTGTACTTGTATCAGCTTTGTAAGCCAACTAATAATGTTGTGAACTTTTCTTTTCATTCAGCGCTCCAGTTTTGGGATGCTTGTAAACCGTGTATTCAGACTACAGCTCTGGAAATCCTGGACATTGTCTTCAGAAGCCTTCACTGCTGTACTTTCTAGTAAGAAACGACTGTACTCCAGTAATTGTGACCAGTCAAGAGGTATGTACCCCAGAAACCCTAGAATTTGTATTTTAGGTGGCATGCTAACATAAACCTGTCATAATTAAGAAAAACAAATATGTTGCTAAGGCCCCTTTCACACTTATACAACTTTTCCTACGATTTGGGACTGCAAAGTAGTGTAATGGATTGGTTCTGGTCCAATCCCAGAAACTATTCTCTTGTTTTGCCGCTGTTCCAAATCTGTGCTGGAGTGAATAGGCCTATTTGCTAGCTTTGAAAGAAAAGACGCTACTCTGTGCTTTAGCATAAATTATTTTATCACTTCCAGACCTGGTCTCGGTCTCAGCCCTTTTTAAAGGCAAATTTTACACAGAGATGTCATCACAGGCATGTACATATAATTAGTTCTTGTTCATATATGGAGCTTTTTCTAGTGACGTCAGTTTATTCCTCTTGGCAGAGTGTCCCCAGAATATTCTTGTCTTAGCTCCATGTTTAGTCTTGCTCGGGGGGGGGGGAAGAGCTGAAGGACTACACAGGACATCTGTTCTTTTTTCTTCACTCTGAGCTGAATATCTCTGCTATATTTTTTAATCAAGGAAATCACTTTTTGTCTTATTACATAAACACAAAAAGACACACATAATATTTCAAACATGTACCCTTAACATACACAAATCCTCTGGTTCCCAATATGAAAATCAATAAGCCTCTCATTGTACAGAAATATCTCAAAATGTATTTCTGTTCCTAACAGATGGTTCTCGTAAAAGGACACTAGTCACCCTGAATTCCTGATTGGGTGAAAATAGACTGTCAGCAGCAGAAAATCAAGGAAAGAAACCCCTGCTAAGCTTCTCAAACTATATTTAAATAAATAATAGATAGAGATAAAACGTATAGAAATAAAATATTCATTTTATATACTCCATCACAGTAGCATGACAAGTCGTTTCCCATTATTTCCAATGACAACCATTCATATTAGTACCACTTCAAGTCGTTCCGACTTCAAAGTAGTCCCTGCACTACTTTGGTCCGATTTTGATGCCACTTACACAGCCATTCCCTAAAATCGTGACAAAATCGCGGCAAAATCGCACGACTTTGAAGTCGCACTAGTGTAAAAGGGCCCTAAACCTGATTTTCAAGGTATCTACCTGCAGCAAATTCCCATGAATATGTAAAGAGATATTCATGATGCAAGGGGAAAGCTTTTTTTGTTTTGTGGAAGCTGCTCTGCACAACATCACCCAGCACTGGCGAATATCTGGGCACTTTCATGCTTAGGGTCAACAATGACAGGATAGTTCCAGCTCCAACTAGAGATGCAGAACAGTGGTGTAGGGATGTATGATCTGGTAAGTAAATACGAAAAATCAATGTAATCATAGGAGTATTATTGCTCCCACTAACACATATGATATGAGGCTCATTGTTATTGCCATTGTCAGCGACAACATGTGGCTTATTTTACTTCCAGTGCCATTAAAGTCTTGAATAATACTATGCTCCCTTGCCAAACAAATATAGTTTATTTTACATCCACGGACACCAACAATTGGTCTTATTTCACAGTACTTCTACTGACACGAACAATGGAGTTTATTTTTACTCCCCCTGATATTAATAAGGATGATACAGCAACAATACATTGGTGAGGGGTTCTTGAATTTGAAGCTTCCAGGGAAGGGTCTCTCCCTGTTATATTGTTTAAACAATATGTTTTGTCCTTGCTGTATTCCTGGATTAGTTCTACCATAGCCTGGATTTGGTATAGCAGTGATGTTGATTTAGATGTGGCCATCCACTAAACGTGTGGATACAATTGTTGGCCTTTTTAAAGCTGCATTTGAATTTGGTTATATTTTGCCTTCCCTGGCTCCTCTTTTTCACCTAATCAACATACTATTAAACTTACTAACTACAGTCTTTCTATTTTCACGGTATACCTTTTTTTTAGAACCAGTAATGCCATCACATGGGTGCTGTGGTTCTCTATGCACTGCATGCAGATGAAGGCTTGTGGAAGGGGCCCGCAAATTCCACACAAACAGCACTCTACCTCAGTACCCCTCTCAGGAACCATCAGCCCTAATGCAAGCAGTGGGATGTCTTTTGGGAGAAGTCATGTAAATATCACAGTGCCTTGATGGGTGGATGTCAGTTTGGAGGAGTGGGCATTCCTAGGCAGGCTGCTTTTGAATGCAGACCACCCTAGGTAACATCCACTTGCTGAGCCTCAGTGATTAAAATAACTGAAATCTAATGAATGAAATGGGTGTGCCAGGTTGCTGGATATCCTGCAGCCAAGAAGTAACACTGGCTGTATCTGACTTGCTGCAGCGTCTAATGCACACTGTGAAAAGCTACAGTGTGCAGTGAAATCAGAGTAAGCTATTTCTGTACAAGAGAGGAGACTGTACAACTGTGCAGGAGTGAAGGTAAGCCTGGAGTTCATCTTTAAGTTGGACACATCTGCTTTAGTAAATGAGGTATTCTAAAAAGTCAAGCAAGATAAGGGCGTTAACCTTAGCGCCTGAACCTTCAAAAGTTATGTCAGTTCATTTATTTCTGTTCTGAGAGATACCTGTCTTTACTTATTATTTTCTCATATGTGTCACTCCCAAGCTTCCCTGAACCTCAGCTTGGCACATTGTACTCTAGGATGCAGGAGGCATGATGAGGGCAGAGTTAAGACCTGAAAGTTTGAGACTGCCATTTCAAATACAGTTGTCAGGCTATGTGTTTCCTTGATATTATTAGTACAATGAAGAAAGTATATGCAAGCACCACTAAATGCCTTCCATTGGCTATGCTGACCTGATATATATTTTTTTATTAAACTAGTTCATAGTTTTAAAGAGGAACTACAGTCTGCTCACATAATTTGTAATAAAAACATCTTTGCCATTCTGAAGCTTCCCTCCAACCACTTTGCATATTATATATATACTGTGATTCTGTACTAAATATGCTGAAGAAATCTCCCTCCACTGAGTCTGGCTGCAACCATTTTAACTGTGGGCAGTGAAAGCTGCTGCCTGTTCACTTCCTGGATTTACACAGACACACACCTCCAGCTCTGCAGCTCTCATTGGCCCTTTTATGACTCACCCTCCCCTCTCATTCTGGCAAAACCTCAGGAGAATGAGATAAAGAGAGCTGTGCATGATGTCATAAGCCTAGGCTTTTTACCAGACAAGAAGCAGGAAGTGGGCTGTATGAGGTATTTACTGGCAGATTTTTTTTTTAACTATCCAAAGTTAAAACAACAAAGTCAGAAGCAATAATAGATGAAAAGTTGAAAAAATAACTGAAGGTCCGCTTTAAGGCCTCTTGCATTGTGTTGATTGGACATTGGAGCTGAACACTGCCCAGATCTGTGTATTTCTATGATGGGTACAGCCAGGTGTTTACTATCAGCTGCGGACCGAAAGCCTGTACAAATCAATGACAGTCTGACACTGTCCGCAGCTGTCTGCGGCTGTTCATATGTAATTTCACATGAAGCAATTACCTGCTTTTGGGGATGGATATGTGCTGCTGAATGAAGACTGTTCATATCCAGGGGCACATATTCTTCTCTAATTATGGGTAGTCGATCCATGTGCTGTTACATGTGAACAGCCCTGGAGAGTGACATCGATTGGCACAGGCTTCCTGCCTACAGCTGGAAAACACCTGGATATATCCACCACTACACCTACTACCCGCTTAGAGTGGAAGAGGAATGTACAGGTCTGAGAACCAATTAGGTGTGCTTATATAAGGAGACAGCAAAGAGACCAGAGGAATGACCTCATCAGTCTGCTGCACTTTCACTGTCTAGTCAGCAGGGAGGGGAGCAAACACCACAATATCTCTTTAGAGCAGGGGTCTCAAAGTACCGGCCCGCAGGCCATTTGCGGACCGGTTACAAATGGCCCGCAGGCAGGGGGGGCGCCGCGGAAGGTGGGGGGGGGGGGTGCGTCGCGCTGAAGAGCTTTTTCTCTCCATCTCCTGTGTCCTCTCCGCAGCATGCTGCTGCAGCCCATCTGGATACAGACACCCCACAGGAGAGCATTACACAGGACTCCCTCACCCAAATCACTTCATAGGACACCCATTCCCCATAATTACAGCCCCCCCACATACTACATTGCCACACATTAACAATCAGTGCGCTGCTGTTTCTGCAGAAAGGTGGGTTATTGTTGAGGGTGGAGAAGCAGGGTGGGGGGTTATTGTTGAGGGTGGAGAAGCGGGGAGGGGGGGTTATTGCTGAGGATGGAGCAGTGGGGAGGGGGGTTATTGCTGAGGGTGGAGCAGTGGGGAGGGTGGTTATTGCTGAGGGTGGAGCAGCGGGGAGGGGGGTTATTGTTGAGGGTGAAGAAGTGGGGAGGGGGGTTATTGTTGAGGGTGGAAAAGCGGGAAGGGGGGTTATTGTTGAGGGTGGAGAAGCGGGGAGGGGGGTTATTGTTGATGCTGACACCAGTGGTGGGGTTAATAATGCGTCCACTGACACCAGTGCTGGGGGGGTTAATAATGCTTCCGCTGACACCAGTGCTGGGAGTTAATAGTGCGTCCACTGACACCAGTACTGTTGTTTTTGAAGTTTGAAAGTTTGCATGGGATATGAAAACTTGTCTTGTGGCCCTCAGGTAATTTGAGTTTGAGACCCCTGCTTTAGAGGTCCGATCAGGTCCACCTGTCTGTTGTTCAGGCAGACCCAATTGGACCCTCCATTCTCCTCTATGGCTAGTCAGATGTAAATGGACTTGTGCCCGAACTGCCAAAAACAATTGGATGGGGATCCGTCTTGCCCGGATTGGATCGCAGTCGGGTGTAAATGGAGGGTCAATCCGTTTACTAGGGATGAGCTCAGGCGTGTTCGCATTGAACACCTGCAGAGCCCGCCAAGGAAGTCGGCACCGTCGGAACCGCGCTGCGCTAATCACAGGCAGGGAGACATTGTCCCGATGCTCGGCTGCAGAGATCGGGAAATATCTCCCTGCCTGTGATTAGCGCAGCGCGGTTCCGACGGTGCCGACTTCCTTGGCGGGCTCTGCAGGTGTTCAATGCGAACACGCCTGAGCTCATCCCTACCGTTTACATCAGGCTACCCATAGAGAAGAGCTGGCTGTGTCCTCTTTGTAAACACCTGTCATCCAGGCTGCTCAGCTCAGAAAAAACAAAGTTAAGCGGAGTCTGGTCTGTGTGAAAGGGGCCTAGGTGTTATCCACCTGACTTTGCAGTGTCTCGGGGTTGTTTAAATCTCAGAAATGGATAAACAGAATAAAAAATCCTTTAAAACTCAAATTGCTTCCTTATTTGTATGTTAGCTGTTGCCTAGAGCCCAGCAAGCATAACTTGTTACAAAATGCACACAAAACAGTACATGAGTTAAAATATATTGTTTCCTGTAGTATGCCTTCCCATGGTAGTTCCAGTTACCATAAAATGTGCGCCATAGTCTAGTGGGTACAGAGCCAGCTACAGGCTAGACTGGAAGGCCTTCACATCATTTCTGTGCACTAAAAGTGGGATGTTGGTGCCATCATGCTGCCTGACACAGTACTTGCACTGTGGCCCAGAACTGTGTCCTTACACACGCAGGTAGAACATTACTGAAGTATACAGTGAGAATGACAGTGCAGATTGTTATCAGGTGAGCATTTGAACTGTGGATAGCTTAGTAGTGTGAACTCTGTTCATGTTAGCAATTTCTGAGGTTTACAGAAACCAAGCCTTTCCCAAAGGCTGAACTCTGAGAAGTGATTTATTCAGTCAGGTATATTTTGTATGTGATATTATCTTCTTGCAAAAATATTTACTACCATGGCAGTATTTATTGTTAGATTGTTGTTGTGAGAACTGCATTACTAACCTTATTAGAATTCTAAAATGTAAAGCTATAACATTAGGAATCTTAATTTTATCTCAGGTCCTAACATCTACTCAAGAATCAAAACAAGCATATACATTTGTTTGATCTTCTGTTAATTGGTGATTATTCATAAAAGTGAGTAAACTAAAAAACAATGGGTGAAAATACATTAACTGCTGTATATGAGTTACAAAATACGAACTGTTAAAATTTTGCAAATTTTCTAAATTTTGTTTTGTTCAACAGTATTGTGAATGCCTATAGATAACCTGGGCAGGAGCCCTGTTTGAGAGTATGTCTCATCTCCACTCTAAAGCAAGGTGGAAATAGTATTATGTTTATGGTGATGTTGTACATTAGCAG
Source organism: Rana muscosa (assembly GCA_029206835.1). Classification (NCBI taxonomy): domain Eukaryota; kingdom Metazoa; phylum Chordata; class Amphibia; order Anura; family Ranidae; genus Rana; species Rana muscosa. Next base: position 1,107,641,484 of record CM055122.1, on the reverse strand, counting down.
GAATATATATACAATATCTCACAAAAGTGAGTACCCCCCTCACATTTTTGTAAAAAATGTATTTATATTTTTTTATGTGACAACACTGAAGAAATTACACTTTGCTACAATGTAAAGTAGTGCGTGTACAGCTGGTATAACAGTGGAAATTTGCTGTTCCCTCAACACAGCCATTAATGTTTAAACCGCTGGCAACAAAACTTAGTGCACATGCTTAGCGTCATATCCAGAGGTTGTCTTTGGGAAATAGACATATGAGTGCTGCCAGCATTGCTGCAGAGGTAGAAGGGGTGGGAGGTCAGCCTGTCAGTGCTCACACCATACGCCGCACACTGCATCAAATTGGTCTGCATGGTTGTCGTCCCAGAAGAAAGCCTCTTCTAAAGATGATGCACAAGAAAGCCAGTAAACAGTTTGCTGAAGACAAGCAGACTAAGGACATGGATTACTGGAAACATGTCCTGTGGTCTGATGAGACGGAGATAAACTTTTTTGGTTCAGATGGTGTCAAGCATGTGTGGCGGCAACCAGATGAGGAGTACAAAGACAAGTGTGTCTTGCCTACAGTCAAGCATGGTGGTGGGAGTGTCGTGGTCTGGGGCTGCATGAGTGCTGCCGTCACTTGGGAGCTACAGTTCATTGAGGGAACCATGAATGCCAACATGTACTGTGACATACTGAAGCAGAGCATGATCCCCTCCCTTCGGAGACTGGGCCGCAGGGCAGTATTCAAACGTGATACCGACCCCAAACAGTATGTATATGTGTGTGTATATGTGTATATATATATATATATATATATATATATATATATATATATATATATATATAATGATAGATATATATACTGTGTGTGGAGACATATTCAAACACACACACACACTTTAAACCTCTAGGTTCTGGGTATTGAAGTATGTGACCGATTGGAGAAACTCTTGTTACGTTCTGGTGAAAGCAGTCACCGGGGCAGGAAGTGAGGGGAAGCATCCCCAATGTAAACGCAGCCAACAATTAAAGTAATATTAAAGGATTGTTTTTTTTTTTTGTTTAAAAATAACAAACATGTTATACCTACCTACTCTGTGCAGTGGTTTTGCTCAGAGCAGCCCAGATCCTCCTCTTGTCTGGTCCCTCGCCGGTGCTCCTGCCCCCTCCTTCCTGCCGAGTGCCCCCACAGCAAGCAGCTTGCTATGGGGGCACCCGGGCTGAGCCGCTGCTCTGTGTGTCCATTCAGACACGGAGCCACGGCTCAGCCCCACACCTCTCTTTCCTCATTGGCTTACTGACTTTGATAGCAACGGGAGACAATGAAGCACGCTGCTGTCTTAGCCAATGAGGAGAGAGAGAGTCCTGGACAGCTGAGGCTCTCATGCAACATTGCTCTATCGAGATGGGGCTCAGGTAAGTATTAGGGGGGCTGCTGCACACAAAAGATTTTTTACCTTAATGCATAGAATGCATTGAGATAAAAAAACCTTCTGCCTTTAAAACCACTTTAAAACATGTATGGAGAGAAAGGATGAGAACACAATCTGTAGTGTTTGGTCATAGGATGATTATTATTTTTTTCACAAAAAAAGGGTCCATCTGGCCCATTCTCTATGGCTTAGTACTCTCTTCATTACACTTATAGCAAGTTGACTTCCCTGGGAACCACACTGAAAGTCCACTAGGCAATAGAGAGCAGTCACGCTATACACCTCTACAATAACCACTACTTCAAATGCATGAAATCAGACAGTGTCCCAGATTATGTGCCTATGATTGTAGTCTTCTTAGGGAGTATGCAGGTGGAACCTGTCTTATTTAAAGCTTAGATATCTAGGGTCTCGTTTTGATGCACGTGGCATCATGCAATGATCAAAGAAGCATTTTAAGGTTGAAGACGCCTGTGAGTCAGGCAAGGGTTTTTTAAAGAGTGCTACCTTATTTGAAACCAATCATTCCACTTCAGGGATAATTCACTTTCTACTACAACTACTAATTCAGCTGTTTTATACTAAAAGAAGTCTCCAAGAACCCCAACATTTTTGTTGTGAGATCTGCAGGTAATATTTGCAACAGTTGCTGTCAAAATACATGTACAGCATTCATACCCCTTGAAATTTTCCACATTTTGTCATGTTACAACCAAAATGTAAATGTATTTTATTGGGATTTTATGTGTTAGACCAACACAAAGTGACACATAATTGTGAAGGAAAATAATAAATGGTTTTCCAAATTGTTTACAAATAAATATCTGAAAAGTGTGGCGTGCATTTGTATTCAGCCTCCTTTTACTCTAATGCCCCTAAAATCTAGTAGAACCAATTGCCCTCAGAAGTCACCTAATTAGTAAATAGAATCCACCTGTGTGGAATTTAATCTCAGTATAAATACAGCTGTTCTGTGAAGCCCTCAGACATTTTTTAGAGAACCTTAGTGAACAAACAGGGATAACGTTGTAGAGAAGTTTAAAGCAGGGTTAGATTATAAAAAAAATATCCCAAGCTTTGAACATCTCACGGAGCACTGTTCAATCCATCATCTAAAAAAAGAAAGAGTATGGCACAACTGCAAACCTACCAGGACATGGCCGTCCATCTAAACTGACAGGCCGTGCAAAGAGAGCATTAATCAGAGAAGCAGCCAAGAGGCCCATGGTAACTCTGGAAGAGCTGCAGAGATCCACAGCTCAGGTGGGAGAATCTGTCCACAGGACAACTATTAGTCATGCACTCCATAAATCTGGTCTTTATGGAAGAGTGGCAAAAAGTAAGCCATCGTTGAAAGAAAGCCATAAGAAGTCCCCTTTGCAAGAAGCCATGTGGGGGACACAGCAAACATGTAGAAGAAGGTGCTCTGGTCAAATGAGACCAAAATTTAACTCTTTGACCTGAAAGCAAAACGCTATGTGTGGCAGAAAACGAACACTGCACATCACCCTGAACACACCATCCCCACCGTGAAACATGGTGGTGAAAGCATCATGTTGTGGGGACACTTTTCTTCAGCAGGAACAGGGAAGCTGGTCAGAGTTGATGGGAAGATGGATGAGCCAAATACAGGGCAGTCTTAGAAGAAAACCTGTGATGCCGCGTACACACGATCGTTTTTCACGCCGTTAAAAATGCCATTTTTTAAATTAGGCAATAAAAACGATCGTGTGTAGGCTCCAGAGCATTTTTAACTACATGAAAAATGGCCATTAAAAATTTCGAACATGCTCTATTTTTTCACGTCGTTTTTCATGTAGTTTTTTTTAACGTCGTGAAAAACGGTAGTGTGTATGCTTTTACGAGGGGAAAAAAAACGCCCATGCTCAGAATCAAGTATGAGACGGGAGCGCTCGTTCTGGTAAAACTAGCGTTCGTTAACTACGTAAAAAATGGGCATTAAAAATTTCGAACATGCTCTATTTTTTCACGTCGTTTTTCATGTCGTTTTTTTAACGTCGTGAAAAACGGTAGTGTGTATGCTTTTACGAGGGGAAAAAAAACGCCCATGCTCAGAATCAAGTATGAGACGGGAGCGCTCGTTCTGGTAAAACTAGCGTTCGCAATGGAGATAGCACATTCGTCACGCTGTAACGGACTGAAAAGCGCGAATCGTCGCTCAACAAACTTTACTAACATGAAGGGTGGCGCCATCCGAAGGGAACTTCCTCTTTATAGTGCCGTTGTACGTCACTGCGCTTTGCTTGAGCGTTTTTTTTAATGAACGTGTGTATGCAAGACAGGCTTGAGAGGAAACAAGAAAAATCACGTCGAGAAAAACGTTGTTTTTTAAAATGACATTAAAAACGGTCGTGTGTACGCGGCATTAGTGTCTGCAAAAGACTTGAGACTGGGGTGGAGATTCACCTTCCAGCAGGACAACAGCCCTAAACATACAGCCAGAGATACAATGGAATGGTTTAGATCAAAGAATGTTCATGTGTTAGAATGGCTAGTCTAAGTCCAAACCTAAATCCAATTGAGAATCTGTGGTAAGACTTGAAAATTGCTGTTCAGACGCTCTCTATCAAATCTGACAGAGCTTGAGGTATTTTGCAAAGAAGAATGGGCAAACATTTCACTCTCTAGATGTGCAAAGCTGGTAGAGGCATACTCAAGATGACTTGCAGCTGTAATTGAAGAGAAAGGTGGTTCTGCAAAGTATTGACTCAGGGGGGCTGAATACCAATGCACGCCACACTTTTCGCATATTTATTTGTAAAAAATTTAGAAAACCATTCATCATTTTTCTTCCACTTCACAATTATGTGCCACTTTGTGTTGGACTATCACATAAAATCCCAATAAAATACATTTATGTTATTGGTTGTAACATGACAAAATGGGGACATTTTCAAGGGGTATGAATACTTTTTCAAGGCACCGTATCTACAGTACAACCATAAATAGACTTTACAACTTTACTCTCTAGTCTAGCTAGATACATTTACAAAAATCCTGGTAGTCTCCATAAAGAGTACCTGTCACCTGACCAATGCTATCACATAGGGGGCTTGTTAGACATAAAGCATGAAAATTAAATAAAAAAATGAAGATATAACATAATTTTCTAGCAAAAAATGCAGATTTTACAATGTGCAAAAATTTTAAAAATTGCCCTGGCATACAAGTGGTAATCTGTATGATTGGTGTGCCAGCAAAAATAAAGTTTAGGCAAGAGCACAGTTTGCCATTGAAAATCAAGCCAAAGGCTAAAGCCAGCCATGGAACCGGACAAATTTCAATCTATATCTATCTATGGACAGGCTGGTTGTACAGTACTAAAGTTAATCCATCAGGCTGGTTTTTTTTTCCATCCGGTCACTGCCGACAGCTATAGCTGCCAGCAGTGATCATTGTATTCTGCTGGTGGAGAAGGTTCCCTGCTGGCATAACTGTGTAGATGGGGGAATCAAGCAATTTTCTTTCCTTCAACCTGTGATTGAAGGAAAGAAAATTGCATAATGTATGGCCTGCGTAAGCCTGGAACAACAAGTTGTGGACTGACCAATCGAAGATAAAGTTGTTTGGTAACAGTAACAGTAGTAAGTTTGGCCTGAAACGAAGACAGCATTTCAGAAAAAGAACTTCATACCAGCTGTGATGTGCCTTTGCAATAATTTATTCAACAAAATTATCAAGATTTGATCCAGGTGCCTAGGCAGCTGCCAATCAGTGCTCATCCGCAATGCCTGCCAGAGCCACCAGTGATGCCTATAAGTGCAATATATCATTGCCAGCTATCGTCGCCTTTCAGTGCCCATCAGTGCTGCCTATAAGTGCCACCCATAAGTATCCATCAGTGCAGCCTTTTAGTGCCCAATCAGTGTTGCCTATCAGTGCCCACCAGTGCCACCTATGAGTGCCCATCAGTGCCACCTATCAAAGTCCATCAGTGCTGCATATCAGTGCCACCTATCAGTGCCCATCAGTGCAACCTCATCAGTGCCATCTCATTGGTGCCACATCATCTGTGCCGCCCTATCAGTGCCCATCAGTGAAGGAGAAAGCGTACTTATTTACAAAATGTTAAAACAGAAACAAAGAAAACCTTTATTACTCTTTCGTTCATGGACTGACACAGCTTCCTATTGACAAGTGGGTATTATCCGTTATTTAGGAGTGACTAGACAGAAAAAAACTTGTAAAAAGTGTTGCATCACACCTTCTACAGTACCGCCCAGGGGGCGGACCCTCTGGGTATATCCCTTCTCTCTGCATCTCGCAGATCAGTTTTTTTCTGTCTAGCAAGGAGAAGGACATGGCTCCCTTCGGGCCCATTGGTCCGGGGGGGATTTTTTTCTACATTTTGGTTTTTGTTTCCTGCGATCTTCGATCAACTGCCGATTGGGTGACAGGCTGGATCCTTGATCCTTGTTGTCCCCCCAGTTTCGGCCATCAAGCGTGTGCTGACCCTAGCTACGCGCTGGGTTTTCCACGACATGCCCATTGCTCTATGGGTGGCCGGTGAGCCTACGCTCCAGGGCTTGCATCGGACCGCTCAGCTTCGGCTGACCTTACGGCCGAGTCGCAGTAGCCTGGCCGGTGAGCTTATGCTCCAGGGCTTGCATCGGACCGCTCAGCTTCGGCTGACCTTAAGGCAGAGTCGCAGTAGCCTGTCTGGTGAGCTGGCGCTCCAGGGCATGCATACGATCGTTCCCTAGGGTTCAATCACAGCATGCCTGGCCGACAGTCACCTCTGTGCGTGGATGATGATCTGTCCGGAATGTCTTCCAGCATGATTCATGCAGGAAAGGTAAGTAGCTCCCCTGCTTCGGCAGGGTGACTTGGCTGGACATTCCTGGAGAGATCAAGTAAGTAGTTGTGGCCCCTTTCTTTCCTCGCTCCCTGCTTTCCCTCCTCCCTGGGCTCTGAGCTAAGGTTGCTGGGTGCTGGGGGTCACCTGGGGGGCTCCATTTGGAGCGGGGCTGCGCTGTAGCTGTGTTTTAAAAGATGTAATTTTGCTTACCTGTGTGTGCCTTTCTCCCTCCATGCTGTCGGCGGCCATTTTGGGGTACCGTTCCAAGGGTGGTGAGTCCTCTGGGAGACCCTGCATCTCTGTATCAGCTAGGAGGGTGGCCTACTGATACCTTGCATGGAGTCCCTGTGGGTGTCAGCGCGTGGGTCAGCATGGCGTCTGAAGCCAAATTTTTTTCCCCTGAAACACCTGAGTTGGCAGCTGGTGCCCCTGACGTATCTGTGGACGCTATGTCGGCAATCCTAGAGGCTTTTGTTGCTAGGGTGGAAGGGGTTTTTACATCCCCAAAGAATTTTGTGGCACGGTACCCCTTTGAGGAGAGTTTCCTGAAAAAATGGACCTCTCCCCCGATAATGGACCCTCCGGTGTCCAGACTTAATAAAGCTACCACAATTCCAGTGGAAGGGGCTCCTGTTTTCAAGGACCCTGTGGATAAGAAGGCTGAAGCACTCGCTCGCTACCTATACACAGTGGTAGGCTCAGTGGTGCGCCCGGCATTGGCTGGGGTCTTAGTGTCTCAGACACTTACTGAATGGGCAAAATTGCTACTCCAGGGGTTAAAGGAGCGAAATGCTCCTCCTAATGAGATAACTTTGGCCGATCAGTTGGTACAGGCCCTAAGTTTGTCTGACATGGATACTATTCCCTTGCTGTCTAAAGCTTTGGTTTATGCGGTAGCATTACGCCGCCTGATCTGGCTAAAGGGCTGGTCTGCGGACCAGGCTTCCAAGAAGGCCCTGTTGAATCTGCCCTTTAAGGGCGACAGACTTTTTGGGGCCTCTCTGGATGACATCATCAAGGATGCCACAAGAGGTAAGAGCACATTGCTTCCTCAAATCAAGAAGGGTAAGGGGCCACGCCAGGGGCAAGGGCCCTCCTTTATGGCACGCAAGCGTTTTTTTCGTCCGCCCAGGGCTACAGGGAAAAGACCCCAGGCCGACAAAGCGCCTGCTCAATGACAAAAACGTCCTTGGTCCCGCAAACCCAACAAGCCTGCGGACAAATCTGCGTCCGCATGAAGGTCCGCCCCCACCCTGCTCTCGGGTGTGGGGACGTCTTTGCGAATTCGCGACTCGGTGGACATCTCTGATCTCCGACCGGTGGGTTTGCGAAGTGATCTTCTCAGGCTACAAGATAGAGTTTCTCTCTTGTCCACCGTACAGATTATTTTCCTCCAACCTGGAGCGACAGCCGACCCGTCGGGAGGCCCTGTATGGGGCGGTCCAGGGTCTGCTGGAGCGGGGTGGTCATTCCAGTTCCAGACCAGGAACGATTTTAGGGCTTTTACTCGAATCTGTTTATAGTTGGAAAGAAGGATGAGGTTCGTCCAATCTTGGATCTCAGGACCCTCAATTGCTTTGTGACGGTACAAAGATTCCGGATGGAGTCGGTTCGTTCTGTAGTCACCGCTCTCCATTTAGGGGACTTTCTGGATTCTTGGACATCAAGGAGGCATACCTACATGTCCCCATATACTCCAGACACCAGAAGTTTCTGCGATTTGCAATCGGGAAGGACCACTATCAGTTTGCGGCCCTCCCGTTTGGCCTTGCTTCGGCACCCAGGACGTTCACCAAGGTGCTCGCCCCGATTCTGGCCCTTCTAAGACAGCGGGGCATCGCTATCATGGGCTACTTGGATGACCTTCTTCTGAGGGCCGCTTCAAGCTCAGAATTAGAGGTAAGCGTGTCCATAACCTGTCAGACTCTCCGAGACTGTGGTTGGGTACTAAACACGCAAAAGTCAGTATTGGTGCCGACTCAACGCCTAGTGTATCTGTGGTTGATTCTGGATTCCTCAGAGGCAAGAGTATTCCTCCCGGTGGAAAAATTGCAGACCCTTCGGGCTGCAGTGTGGCAGCTGACATCCAAGAGTTGGTCGTCACTCCGTTTTTGCATGCAAGTTTTGGGCCTCATGGTAGCCTCCTTCGAGGCAGTCCCATATGCTCAATACATCACTCGGGTGTTACAGAAAGAGATTCTGTCCAGATGGAACAGATACTCATCGGCTCTGGATTATCAGATTCGGGTAAGCCACCTAGTCAGGACATCCCTGGTATGGTGGCTGACATCACCGGCTCTGCTGGCCGGGAAGTCATTCCTTCCTGTTCATTGGATAGTGATCATGACGGACGCCAGCCTTACAGGCTGGGGGGGGGAGTCTGGGGTGTCCATGTCGACACAAGGTCGCTGGACCCCGGAGGAATCCCGCCTGCCGATCAATGTCCTGGTACTCCGGGCAATCAGGCTGTGCCTCTTCAAATGGTCTCAGAGGCTGCAAGGGTGTCCAGTCAGGATCCAGTCAGACAACGCCACAGCAGGGGCATATGTCATTCATCAAGGAGGAAGAAGAAGTTCAGCTGCAGCATCAGAGGGCGCTTTCATCCTGAGGTGGGCAGAAAGGAGCGTACCGGCACTGTCGTCCATGTACATTCCGGGTGTGGAGAATTGGCAGGTGGATTACCTAAGTTGCCAATTGCTGGACCAGGGAGAATGGTCCTTTACACCGGGAGGTGTTCCAGCTCCTCTGCCAAAGATGGGGCACGCCAGACATAGATCTTCTGGCGTCCCAACTCAATCGGAAGGTATTGAGGTTTGTGGCCCGGCCGAAGGACCCATGGGCAGACACAACGGAAGCGTTGGTAGCATCGAGGGGTCAGTATCGGCTAATCTATGCCTTCCCTCCCATGAGGCTCCTTCCTCATCTGCTTTGCAGAGTGGAGGCAGAGGGAATTCCAATAATCCTGATCGCTCCAGATTGGCCTCCGCGTTCTTGGTACATCGATCTAATACATCTGGTAGCAGACGTCCCCTGGCGCCTACCACTACGGAAGGACCTGCTATTGCAAGGTCCCATACTCCATCCTGCTTTACAGTCACTGGCTTTAATGGCATGGCTATTGAGAACCAGGTTCTGAGAGACCGGGGCCTCTCAGTAATCTCTACGATGAGAAGTGCTCGGAAGCCGTCCTCTAGGAGGGTTTATCATCACACTTGGAAGGTCTACATTTCCATGTGTGAGGAAATTAAATGGCATCCGCGTACTTATTTGGTCTCCCGTATCCTGCTGTTTCTACAGCGTGGGGTGGACCAAAGGCTTGCCCTAAGTACGATTAAGGAACATATATCTGCCCTGGCTCTTTTTTCAGTGACCCCTGGCGGCTCACTCTCTCGTGAGTACATTTGTGCAGGGGGTTCGGCAGGTGGCTCCTCCGGTCCGTCCCCCCGCTACCTCCGTGGGACTTGATGCATACAAAAAGAAAAAGGACCAAAGTATTGCTACTGAGGTAAAAAAGCGGCTACTTTAACAACAGAGGGTCTAAAAATAGATTGGGATTCCAAGGAAAATACAAGTTTATTAATATCAAAAGGCACACATAGATTATCAATTGGTGCAATAAAATATGGTTACAGCTTCAAACAATAGTTATTGACGATCTCCTTCCGAAGGGAAGGGATCCCAATAATGGATTTAAAATCAGACAAGAACGGTGTGGATGACAAGACAAATACAACAAATACAGAAAACAAAACACAGAGAAGTCCGGACACCAGCATACAATTCAGAGTGAAGTTGTAAAGCGATACAAATCGCTTATGGTTAAATATAAATTAATGAATAATTCAAATTATGAAAAATAAATACATACAACCTCACTGTGAATGACCCCGGGGATTCTTGTCCAAATATGAAGTAAATTATGGTATAACGATATTATTAGCCCTGGATCTGGTTCTGCATAAGATTGCTGAAAGATGGAATGGTTCTAAATGTTATTTCAGATGGAATGATAACTATATTCAAGGTCTATCATAGATTGATGAGAGGGGAGTGATCAAATAATAGTCCCTATTGATTCATGTTCATCTTGCCTCCTAGGGGTGCGCATCTTCACTGGTCTCACGATTCGATTTGATTACGATTATCTGGTCAATGATTCGATTTGATTCGATTTTGCGATGCATCACGATGCATCACGATTACTGATGCGCTCCCACTTCTTGGGCCGTCTAGGCGGCCCTTCCTCCAAGCAATCTTCTGGGACACATCACAGGTCCCAGAAGATTTCCCGGCTATGCAGGACAGCTCAGTGAGACATGCACACCCGGCTGTGAAGCTGCAAGCTGTCACAGCCAGATGCCCACAGTAGTATTGCCAGCGCCGTGGACAGGCGGGGGAGAGCATGGAGTGTTTGGGTGGCCACGTCGCTGGATTGTGGGACAGGTGAGTGTCTTTTTATTAAAGGTCAGAAGATACACTTTTTTTGTAGCTGCTGACTTTTAATAAACTAAAAATAGGGTGGAACTCCCCTTAAAAAGTGCACTAATTCGGTGCACTACAGGGTACAGGAATTCACACACACACGGCTGCTGGGAGGTCAGGAGGGATTAGAATCCACAACTGACAAACAGCCCTGTGAATTTCACTGTACTGTCTCTGTGCTGACATTTCTCTGGGCTTTGCACATTCCAGCACACTAGGAGTTAACACAGTGGAATGTGCAAATGGGGAGCCAGAGAAATGCCAGCACAGAGCATGTGTAGACAGTCACATACTGCTATAGTAATAAATGCCGCGTTATAATCCATTAAGTGGCCACCGCTGTATGTGCTTTTTAAAATATATGCAAATTCATACCTCATATCTCAGTGTGTATATAACTGTATATCCCGCTCATGGTGCGGCCCGCCCCTCTCCTCTCACGTCTCACCTCTCTCTCTCTCGCTCATCTCCTGACGTCAGTGGGAGTTCTCAGCCCCGCCCACCGGCTGTAGCTATCAGATCAGAAGAGAGGCGGTGCGGGGCTGACGTCAGGAGAGCGAGAGAGAGAGAGAGATGAGACGTGACGTGAGAGGAGAGGAGAGGGGCGGGCCACACCATGCAGTCACATGAGCGGGATATACCGTTTTATACACACTGAGATATGAGGTATGAATTTGCATATATTTTAAAAAGCACATACAGCGGTGGTCACTTAATGGATTATAACGCGGCATTTATTACAAAACGGCAATTTTCACAGAAACGCTCGGAGCGGGGGCGGGGCATGACGTCACAGACATCGATTATTGGGGTCACATGCATCGATGCCGCATCGGGGACCCCCGAATCGCGATGCATCGATGCAGCGATTTAAATTCAGCACCCCTATTGCCTCCGTGGGATGATGTTATTAATTGACTGCTGTGTGATCACTTAGTGTTGACTCAGCACAGGAATTTTCTAAGGCTGAATAAAGTTCATTTAGACACTTGCATCAAGGATAGCACTTTGTTTATAGGATACCGGTATCGTTGCAATGAAGGAACAAGTTCACTTCCATATAATTGCAATAAGCTGCCTTGTCCATCAAAATCCCTAATTGGGCCATCTTAACTGTTGGGCCGTGCCCGCATGGCCTTGATATCTATGGTCTTGGCCTCTAAGTTTCTGGCAAACCAGTCTATCTGCCCTCATACCTTTCTCCTCTTTTTGCTCATCTGTCCCTTTCCTTCCTTTTCTTCTTCCGCTCTGCCTTCTAATCACGTTCCTATTAGATTGAAAAGATCATTATTATTAAGATACCATTGGTACAAGTTACCTGTTGTATGTGTAATATTGGAACTAGTTTGCGTGCCTATTTCACGTAACAATATAAGAATGTGCAGGTGAGAGAGGGAGACAGTTGGACTTTGCTGGTAATTCAATGGAGGGAAGTCAAGCTGTGTATACAAGGATTACAATTCCCCTATCTTGTGTAAATTTATTTCTTTCAAAAACGGGAAAACTGCTTGCTTGTTTTTTCCTTTTTAAAATGAGGGATGGACTGTCGGTACGATTGGGTCTATAAAAGGAACTGCTAGTACCCACCCCCCCTAGTCCAGACGAAGCTACGCTACCTTCTAGCGAAACGCGTTGACGTCACAGCAGTCACGTGACGCCAGCCACGGAAACCCCGTCCAAACCTAGCCGCGGATCTGAACTCAGCGTTCACCATACTTACCTACATAGCACTGACCAATAGGACGAATACCTGGTGAGTACCGAGGTCGGACTGGACCTGCAGGGTACCGCACGGTGAAGACCCGGCAATAACCGAGTGGTCTCTACTGGCCCAGAAAGCCGCGTACATCATGGAGCCCGCCTGAAAATCAAACCAGGGTCCCGCAAGATGCCGTATTAGCCGGTCATGTCAGTATGGATGCGCTTTCCACTGCTTACCTTTTGTTTACGTTTTCGTCATAATCAGGATTGATCCCACTACAGGTCTGTATTTGGACTTACGCTTATTGCAATTATATGGAAGTGAACTTGTTCCCTCATTGCAACGATACCGGTATCCTATAAATAAAGTGCTATCCTTGATGCAAGTGTCTAAATGAACTTTATTCAGCCTTAGAAAATTCCTGTGTTGAGTCAACACTAAGTGATCACACAGCAGTCAATTAATAACATCATCCCACGGAGGCAAGATGTTCATGAATCAATATGGACTATTATTTGATCACTCCCCTCTCATCAATCTATGATAGACCTTGAATATAGTTATCATTCCATCTGAAATAACATTTAGAACCATTCCATCTTTCAGCAATCTTATGCAGAACCAGATCCAGGGCTAATAATATCGTTATACCATCATCATTAACTCCATATTTGGACCAGAATCCCCGGGGTCATTCACAGTGAGGTTGTATGTATTTATTTTTCATAATTTGAATTATTCAATAATTTATATTTAACCATAAGCGATTTGTATCGCTTTACAACTTCACTCTGAATTGTATGCTGGTGTCCGGACTTCTCTGTGTTTTGTTTTCCGTATTTGTCTTGTCGTCCACACCGTTCTTGTCTGATTTTAAATCCATTATTGGGATCCCTTCCCTTCGGAAGGAGATCGTCAATAACTGTTGTTTAAAGCTGTAACCATATTTTATTGCACCAATTGATAATCTATGTGCTCCTTTTGATATTAATAAACTTGTATTTTCCTTGGAATCCCAATCAATTTTTAGACCCTCTGTTGTTAAAGTAGCCGCTTTTTTACCTCAGTAGCAATACTTTGGTCCTTTTCTTTTTGTATGCATAGAGTGTTTGGCTATAGCGACAGTACCACACTTGGTAAGTGGCATTACGATTTGAATCATCAAATCGATGACTGGTTGATTCCATAGGATTCGTTTTCCTTTTTTCTTTGTTTCTCCGTGGGACTTGAACCTGGTCCTCTCTGTGCTTCAGAAGTCACCGTTTGAGAATATTAGGGAGATTCCCTTGTTGACACTTTCTCAGAAAGTGGTCTTTTTGGTGGCTGTTACGTCAGTTAGACGAGTTTCTGAGCTGGCAGCTTTGTCATCCAAGGCTCCCTATTTGATCTTACACAAGGATAGGGTGGTGCTGCGGCCACAGCCTTCCTTTCTTCCGAAAGTCGTTTCGGCTTTTCATCTCAATGAAGAGATTGTACTTCCATCCTGGTGTCCTCATCCATCAAATCCTAAGGAGTCGGCGTTGCATTCCTTGGACATTGTCCGAGCTTTGAGAGTATACCTATCTGCTGCTGCTTCGTTCCGGAAGTCAGACTCAGGCCTCGTACACACGACCGAGTTTCTCGGCAAGAACCAGCAAGAAACTTGCTGACAGAGATGTCTTGCCGAGAAACTCGTTCGTGTGTATGGTTTCTCGTCAAGAAAACCGACAAGTAATCTCGACGAGAAAATAGAGAACCTGCTCTCTATTTTCTCGTCGAGATTCTCGTCGGCATGTTTCTCGACGAGAAAAGTGAGTGTGTGTACACTTACCTGTCCTCCTGGAAGCCCGCGCATGTTCGAAATGAATTCGACGCATGCGCAGTAGCTTCCTAGGCATAGGTAGGGTATACCAAGATGGCGGCGACGGCATCGAATGTGACGAGCGCATGCTCGTCGTAGTCGATGACGTCACCGCGTACGCTCCATTCAAAGAACCGCGGGTTCTTTGAATCGAGCGTGTGTACACTCGGCCGGGACAAGTTTCTTGTCCAAGAATCTCGTCGAAAAAAACGACATGTTTTTTTCGACGAGAATCTCGGCCGTGTGTACGAGGCTTTACTGTTTGTTTCGGTGGCTGGTCCCAAGAAGGGCTTAGCAGTCTCGTCGGCCACCATCTCGAGGTGGATCCGACAAATAGTAATCCAGGCTTACGCCTTAAAGGGTCAAGCACCCCCCTTTCCTGTCACGGTGCATTCGACCAGGGCAATAGGTGCCTCTTGGGCTTTCCGACATCAAGCCTCTGTTTCCCAATTATGTAAAGCGGCGACTTGGTCGTCCGCTCACACTTTCACTTAATTCTACAAGGTTGATGTAGGTGCATCTTCGGATGCCTCTTTCGGCCGCAAAGTTTTGCAGGCGGCTGTTTAGAGTTGCAACTCCTCCGTTGGTTTTGGGGTGAAGTTTCGTTTTATGCTGTTATCACCCCTTGTTTTTTTACACTGCTTTGGGACGTCCCACTTGTCAATAGGAAGCTGTGTCAGTCCATGAACGAAAGAATAAATAGGATTTTTTACTCACCGTAAAATCCTTTTCTCTGAGTTCATGGACTGACACAGCACCCACCCCTCTTTTTTTGTTAAGTTTGTACTGCTTTTTGACTAACTGTTCTGCGAGATGCAGAGAGAGGGGATATACCCAGAGGGTCCACCCCCTGGGCGGTACTGTAGAAGGCGTGATGTAACACTTTTTACAAGTTTTTTTTCTGCCTAGTCACTCCTAAATAACGGATAATACCCACTTGTCAATAGGAAGCTGTGTCAGTCCATGAACTCAGAGAAAAGGATTTTACGTTGATGAGTAAAAATCCTATATTTTTTTTTCCCAAAATGTTCAGTATTTTTTTATTCGTTTTAGCAAAAAATAAAAACAGCCTAGGTGATCAAGCACCACCAAAAGAAAAGTCTATTTGTGGGAACAAAATTATACAAATTTAGTTTGGGTGCAGTGTAGCATGACCGCGCAATTTTCATTTAAAAAAGTGACAGCGCTGAAAGCTGAAAATTGCCTTGGGTGGAAGGGGGGTGAGTGCCTGATATTGAAGTGGTTAAAAATCCAGCGATAAGAAATTGGAGTCTTTATTAACCGCTTAAGGCCCGCCGCCTGTACATATACGTCAGCAGAGTGGCACGGACAGGCATAACCACGTACCTGTACGTCCCCTTTAAGATGCCGCCGTGTGGTTGCGCGCGCCGCCGGCGGCGCGTTTGCGACCCTGCCGCCTTCTCCGTGATCCCGACCGTGGGTCCCGCGGGACACCCGCGATCGTCTCATGGAGAGATACAGCGGGAGATGCTTATGTAAACAAGCATCTCCCCGCTCTGCCTAGTGACAATGACACTGATCTCCGCTCCGTGTAGTCGGAGCGGAGATCAGTATCATGTCACACACAGCCCATCCCCCCTACAGTTTGAAACACTCATCAGGGCACACTTAACCCCTACAGCGCCACCTACTTGTTAACCCCTTCACTGCCAGTGTCATTTTCACAGTAATCAGTGCATTTTTATAGCACTGATCGCTGTAAAAATTACAATGGTTCCAAAAATGTGTCAAAAGTGTCCGGTGTGTCCGCCATAATGTCACAGTCATGATAAAAATCGCATAACTAGTAAAAAAAATTTTTTTATAAAAATGCCATAAAACAGTCCCCTATTTTGTAGATGCTATAACTTTTGCACAAACCAATCAATAAACGCTTATTGCGATTATTTTTTACCAAAAATATGTAGAATACGTATCGGCCTAAACTGTGGAAAAAAAAACGTTGTTTTATATATTTTTTGGGGATATTTATTATAGCAAAAAGTAAAAAATATTGCATTTTTTTCAAAATTGTCGCTCTATTTTTGTTTATAGCGCAAAAAATAAAAACCACAGAGGTGATCAAATACCACCAAAAGAAATCTCTATTTGTGGGAAAAAAAGGATGCAAATTTTGTTTGGGTACAACATTGCATGACCGCACAATTATCAGTTAAAGTAGCGCAGTGTGAAATTGTAAAAAGACCTCTGGTCCTTAGGCTGACTAATGGTCCGGGGCTAAAGTGGTTAAAGGCTTCATTTGCTATTGCCGGGTCTGCTGCACAACTGGCAGTGGCAGATATTAGTATCTGTCAGTCTTTAAAGGATCAGTTGAAGCGGGTAGCCTAGACCAGTGGTCATCAACCCTGTCCTCAGGGCCCACTAACAGGCCAGGTTTTATGTATTACCTTGGGGAGATGCAGACTAGAATACTGCAATCACTGAGCAGCAAATTATATCACCTGTGATTTATTTCAGTTATCTTGCAAACCTGGCCTCTTAGTGGGCCCTGAGGACAGGGCTGATGACCAATGGCCTAGACTGTTCCCGATCAGGGGGTATCTGCTGAGGTACCGTGTATTCACAAAGGTACTGGCTCCAGTATTAACAAGAGAAAAGAGAACGGCGCCCTCTAAGTGCAGCATGTTAAAAACATATGAAGCCTGCAGAAGGGACACGCATGTCCCGATCGCGAAGCACCGCCCCCTAACCCCAGTCCCGGAAGTGATGACGTCACGGCATCACGGAGCCCTCACTGTCTACGTCCAAGCCTCCAGCCAGCACTGTACACACACTGTACGGACAGGATAGCTACAAGACAGCAGACCACCTCCATCAGCCCGTGCAGTGCACACCGAACTGAGGACCTTGCGGATGAAACTCTGTAACCCTTGAATGAGTGCAAATTTCAGCTCAATGTTAGTGTTTTTAATCCTCTTATATTAAATATGTTTTTAACATGCTGCACTTAGAGGGCACCGTTCTCTTTTCTCTTGTTTGTTCTCAGAGCCTCTTCTAGGTTTTCTGGACTGGCAGCCTTCTACAGATTCAGCTACTTCTCTTTTTAGAAACCCTTCCTAACACGGACTATATTATATATGGATTTGTTATAACCATTCTCCTGCTGCCCACCCCCTTCCATTTATATTTTTTTATATATTTTTTTAGACAGCCATATCTAGAGTGCGCCATATTAACCCATTGTTTTTTGTTTTACTGGCTCCAGTATTGGCAGTTCTAAGATCTCAGGGAATATCAGTTGCGGGATACCTAGACGATCTATTGCTGATAGATCAAATGGTTCCAGACCTGATGCAGAGTGTAGCCCAGGCTTGGAACATCTGGGTTGGGTCCTGAACTGGTCAAAATCAGCCCTGCAGCCGGTTCAACACCTAGAGTATCTGGGGCTAATATTAGACACGGTAAAGGCAACGTTTTTTTTGCCACCAATGGTAGGTCAGAGCCATGAAAGAACTCGCCCAGGTCATAAAAGGGAAAAAATATTCCTCCATTCGCCTGTGTATATGGCTACTGGGGAAAATGGTGTCCTCATTCCAAGCAGTCACCTATGCACAATTCCACTCCAGACCACTACAGAACAACATTTTGTCTGTCTGGAACAAGACTGTCCAGGCTCTGGACTGGCACATGTCTCTTCGGCTAAAAGTGCGTCAAAGTCTCAGTTGGCGCATGATAACCAAGAATCTGGTAAAAGGAAAGTCTTTTTTTCCTGTGGTCTGGAGAGTAGGGATGACAGACACCAGTCTCTCTGAATGGGGGCAGTCCTAGAGAATGCCACTGTCCAGGGAGGGTGGTCCTGGAGGGAGAGGAGCTTGCCCATTAACATTTTGGAGATTCGGGCAGCTCGCTTGGCCCTAAGCTTCTGGACTTCCAGACTACAGGGATGTCCGGTGCGGGTCCAGTCGGACAATGCCATGGCTGTGGCATACATCAATCACCAGGGAGGCACCAGGAGCCAGACAGCCCAGAAGGAAGTGGATCACATGCTGACCTGGGCAGAAAGATTTGTTCCATCCCTATCAGCAGTGTTTATTCCGGGAGTGGAGAATTGGCAGGCGGACTTTCTGAGTCGCCAGCAAATGTTTCCAGGGCACTGGTCCCTAAATCCTGAGATCTTTGCATCAATCTGCCGTCGATGGGGGGGTTCCGGATGTAGACCTGATGGCGTCCAGGTTCAACAGGAAACTAGACAGTTTTGTGTCCAGAACCAGGGACCCACTTTCATTAGAGGCAGATGTCTTGGTAATTCTGTGGGATCAGTTTTTCCCTGATATATGCCTTCCCTTCAATCTGGCTGTTGCCAAGGCTACTACGCAGGATCCGGGAAGAGAGAAAGCCGCTGATCCTCATAGCTCCAGCCTGGCCCAGAAGGACTTGGTACACACAGATTGTAAGACTGGCGGTGGGAAACCCATGGGTTCTTCCACTCCATCCGGATCTGCTCTCGCAGGGTCCAATATTCCACCCTGCTTTACGGTCTCTAAATTTAACGGTTTGGCCTTTGAAACCAGGATCTTAAAAGAATGGGGCATTTCTGGGTCAGTATTGTTTACCATATGGAATGCTAGGAAGCCAGTCTTCTAGATGAATCTACTATAGAGTCTGGAAATCCTATATTGCCTGCTGTGAGGCCAGAAGGTGCCCCCGTAGATATGTCATCGGGAAAGTTCTGGCTTTTCTGCAAAGTGGATATGAATCTGGCCTTAAGTACAATTAAGGGTCAATTTTTGGCCTTAGCAATATTTTTTCAGAGGCCTATTGCTTCTCACTCCTTAGTTTGAATATTTGTACAGGGGATGATTCATGTGCTTCCACCGGTCAGGCCGCCTCTGTGCCCTTGGGATTTCAATTTTAGTCCTGGGAGTTTTACAGAAGCAGCCTTTTGAGCCTATCCGGCAGACTCCTCTGGAAAATGTATTTTCTTGGTGGCAGTGACGTCGGCCAGGAGGGTGTTGGAGTTGGGGGCTGTGTCCTGTAAAGAACCTTATTGATTAAGGGGTAAGGCCCCGCCTTTTCCAATAAGGGCACACTCTACCGGAAGAGTGAGTGCTTCATTGGCAGTTTATCATCAAGCATCGATGGCTCAGATTTGCAAGGCTGCTAATTGGTCTTCGGTGCATACATTTACTAGGTTTTATCAAGTGAATTTTAGGACTAAGGAGGATGTTGCATTTGGACGCAGTGTACTGCAGGCATAAATATAGATTCTGTTGTTCTAATGGTGTTTTTTTGGTCATAATGGGTTCCCTTCCCTCAAAAGCATTGCTTGGTGATGTTCCAGTAGGTTATTATGGCTGCTCTGTGTCCCGTGATGTACGATAAAGAAATTAGGATTTTTTCTATAGTTTACCTGTAAAATTATTTTCTTGTAGTACATCACGGGACACAGAGAAGGGTTATATAGGGGAGGACTTCCTGTCTTTTTGGTTTGCCAGTGTCCAGTCACCTATAGGTGGCGTATAACCCAGTTAGTTATTATGGCTGCTCTGTGTCCCATGATGTACTTCAAGAAAAGGATTTTACAGGTAAGCTGTAGAAAAAAAATCCTAATTTCTAGAGCGCTGTACTGGTTGAAGATTTTGCTTTCACTGTCTTCATATACTATCAAATTATTTGAGGAGATTTTAGTACAGCAGCTGGGGCTTTTATAGTTTGGGGATAAACTGAAGTTGGTTCTAATCTATACTATAGTATGAAAGAGCTTGCCACCAATTTTGTATGCTTTCTCTCATGTTACAAAAAAGAAAGAAAAAAGGAGGGCGCACCGACCTAGTGTATTACCACTTAGACGTTTTATTTAAAATATCATGGACCATCTAGGCTCTGAGGAAAGGGGTGCGCCCCAGAAACGCGTCAGCTATCCAGTTGTCTGAAGTACTGTCCGACCCTCTCTGTCATCGAGTCCAGTCGGCAAGTGCCAAAGAATTTCCAGCTGATTTGTCCGATAAGCTTTTATTTAAGCTCCGTTTGTGAGTAAGATTACTGCTTTTTTATATTTTAAATAAAACGTCTAAGTGGTAATACACTAGGTCGGTGCGCCCTCCTTTTTTCTTTCTTTTTTCTAGCCACATGAACACCCATTGTTCTGAGGAGGGCTGCAAGACTTTAGACTTTGCCTTTAGACGGAACCACACTACCCGTGTTTTGACGATACACCGAGAGCGCAGGAGATTTTTGTCTTTCTCTCATGTTACTGCAGGTTAAAAAATGGCAAGGAGGCTTTAGTTGCTCTGGGCAAGACACCTGGCTCCTTTTTTAAGTTCTTTAGTCAGGCTTTATGAAGCATGTAAATGCCCACACCTGTACCGAGGGCATTCTTCAACTTTGGTCAAAGCTGCACAGTTTGTTTTTATCTAGAGACACCCCTTATCTGCAAAGCCAGTCATTAGGTAAAGGTGAACTAACCCTTTAAAGCAATCATAGTCAGTCTGTGTTCAAAACACTTTGTGGGATAATGCTAAATGCCTTGATAGGATTCTTTGACAAGAAGCACTTGTTATCACTTGGGAGTCGGGACTATAAACCTCCATGGCCCAACTGATGTAAGTATTCTTACATCAGCTGTGGATAAGCCTGTGTATTGCCACTCTGAAAGACTTCATATTTAGTCTAATATCATCCATGTCGTTCATCTTCAGTTTTGAGATGAACCACATACTCTGACTTTTTAAGTGCCTGTTGGTCTAAGTTAAACAACTGAAATTAATACAATAATTCTTTTTTTCCTTAGTTTAACTAATGTATCTGATATGGAACAGATCCAGGTACTTACAGTTAACACTACTGAGTGCGTACAGGGTGGAACCGCATTGTTAGGATGTGACATGGCCATTTACTGTTAAGCATTGCTTGTCTCTAGTGCACTGAACTGACAACCCTACACCATGTCTAAAAAGTACAGATTGCTGCATGGCTTGTGTTTCTCCCGCTTCTCCCTGTTGTGTGCAACATTTAAGTCATCAGCATGGCAGATGTTTAAATTGCGTCATTGAGTCATCTGTAATGGATTGATTTGGGAATGACAATGTTTAACTTGGTTTCAGGTTCACAGTTTGTTTTGAAAATATATAATTATTCAGTTTCACATTGCATTGGCAGAGATAGCAACTCTGGAGACATTCCAAGTAGAGCACATTGGTTGATCAAATATATTTTTTACAGTTTATTGCTGTTGACACTGGATGCCACACTAGCAGTTGAGAATAAAACGTTAAAGCTTTACCCTAACAGCCAGGGCAGCATGCGTACATCCCCTTTTTGCCCTCCTTTAGACCTAGAGTTATTACCAGGACTTGGTTGTGTGGAGTGAGTTATTAATAGAAGGAAGTACTGAACCAATAACAAGAAGAGAAGAATCATAGGCATGGAAAATCTCGGTCACACCAAGTAGATATTTTATGCAGTACCCAATTAGCAGACAGGATAGTGCACCAGTAACAATCGCAGGTGCAAGTACTTAACAACCAAAATTTGATTAAAAATCCATTTTCTTTCAGGTATGTATGTATAACTTAAACATGGAAAAGTTGTATCAGGTCGTCTTTCAGCAGACCTATGCTTTAATATCAGCTAAAAGTCTTAAGCCCCGTACACACAGGCAGAATGTCAGGAGACATCGGCCGGTTAAAAAAAAAAACGTCTGACATTCGGCCCATGTGTATGCCACCCTGTCCAACAGAAGCAGGCCATTTGGCCAGCTTCTGTCAGACGAGCATGCTGGAAAACCAGCAGCCGACGGACTCCCAATCAGCGCTCTCAGCCAAAGGCAGAGAGCGCTGATCGGAGTGTTCTGAGCAGGGGAGATTGCTATACTAACTTCGCATAGTTAGTACAGTGGCTCCGACCGGAGCTGACAGTTTTTTTTCAAACTCATAGTATGTACCAGGCTTTAGGATATAGGATACATGACAAGGCTAAAATATTTACTTTTTTCCTGAAGAAACTGTTGCTGGAACTCCTTCCATTGTCTATCATGTGCAAACAATTCTTCGCAGTTTGTTACATGATCTCTGTTAAAGTGGAGGATCTAGAGTTGAGATTGGCAGATCCTCTTTCTTTTAGCAACTCTGCTTACTCTGCTCCCTCCTCCTGTCATATTTCCTGTTTACACATGTGCACTGCAGAAGAGCCTGTATGGCTTTAGGCCTCCTTCACACCACGGTGTAGAGACATCCATTTTTTTGCATGCATTCAGCAAGGGCTCAAAGAAAACAATGGTTCTCTATGAGCCCTGTTCACACCACAGTGTGCAGATTTTTTTCTGTGTAGGAATCTGCAACGTGTATGCAGTTTTCTGCCTCTCCATAGGCTATCCCCTCTTCAGTCTATCATGAATGCTGCTGCCAGACTTATCCAGCTTACCAACCGCTCAATGTCTGCCAACCCTCTCCTCCAATCCCTACACTGGCTCCAGATTGCCCAGCGAATTAAATTTAAAATACTAACCACAACTTACAAAGCCATCCACAACTCTGCCCCAAGCTACATCACCAATCTTGTCTCCAAACATATCCCAAACCGTCCTCTCTGCTCTTCTCAAGTCCCCCTACTGTCAAGCTCTCTCGTCTCCTCCTCCCATGCTCGTCTCCAGGATTTCTCCAGAGCCTCTCCCATCCTCTGGAACTCGCTACCTTAACCTGTCCGGCTATCCTCTACTCTTGCTACCTTCAGACGATCCCTGAAATCTCATCTCTTCAGGGAAGCCTATCACATCTCCAACTAATCTTTTACCACTTCCATCGGCTCATTCCCCACAGTTACCTTTTGTACCACCTTCCCCACCCTATTAGATTGTAAGCTCTTCTGAGCAGGGCCCTCTTAATCCTCTTGTATTTTATTGTATTATAACTGTATTGTCTCCCTTTTATATTGTAAAGCGCTGCGTAAACTGTTGGCGCTATATAAATCCTGTATAATAATAATAAAAACCTGATATGAACAGGGCACATAACAGATGCGCATGAAAACTGATGTCAGTGTGCATGAAAACTCACTGGAGTTTGCCTTCCGTTTGTTACTGTATCTAAAGCTGCTAGTATATCCAACACTACCCTCCTCTCCCACACTGACAATGCTGCTGTGGCGGCACTCTAATGTGTTACTGTCAGATCACCAGGTGGAAATAGAGGGAAAAAATCTAATGAGTTGAAAGCTGCAAAATATTACATTTTTGGCTTTGGATTTAATAGCACTTTAATGTCTAAAGTTTTAATGTTTATTTATGTGTACTTGGATTAGAAGATTAAAGATTTTCTCATCTCTAATCCATAATTTTGTTTCCAGTTTCTATTGCATAGACAATAAAGCAGACCTATTACTACAGTACAGTATGTATAGGAAAAAAGTTAAGTTAAAATTAAACATTCGGGACTCCCGCTCCAAAGTTACATCTTGCCAGGATAGACGGATATTTGTTTGCATAAATACACTTGTTGACGTCTGAACTTAGCAGTGCCTCTACCTGAACACCCACATCTTTCTATTTTTGTAGCTGTGGTTATCCACAAGGCAGCCAACATAAATAGTTCCTAAACCTGAAGTCCAGTGGGTCCACACAAAAACAAGATCATTCTGTTAAATCAAGCAGATGGCATCATTTAAAAACGTGCAAACCACTTACCTGGCTATTTTCCTGAACCACTGATATCTGCAAGAGGTCACAATACACCTTGCACACTAAACCACATATCCTTCCTGCTACTTTTCTTAGCTGAATGACGACAAACAAGGAAGAATGAAATCTTGCTGTTTTAGGGATTTACCATATAAATAGCTCATTTTAATGCAAGCTTATCAAATTTATTTTAAATTTTGCAAAATGTATCATATAAGGATAGAGCCAAAGCATACATAAGAAAGCATACACATACAATGAAGAATGTGTTTTCCCAAAGGGGCTTCAACTCTGCGAGGCAATAAACCAGCATATATAGACACTGCAAACAGGCTGGTAAACTGCATCTTCCTTCTTTTTGCTAGCATCAAACAGAATTGTCATTCTTGATTTTTTGTATTTAATGTAAACGCACACCTGAAGTCTTTGGCTGCCTTGTAAAGGGTCAGCTAACTCCCACAACTCCCTATACAACCACATATACCTTTCCTTACTCCCGCACTGTTTTACTTCTTCGGCAACATATCAAGAAAGTAAGGCTATAGAAAGATAGTGATATGGTTGATGACTGCTTCTAATTCCTTGATTAATGTTTTTTCTCAGGTATCTAGGTGTTCTGCTTCTACCTAACCCTGTTTTCTTGACTGAGAATACATCAGGAATGCAAACACGTCCCCTGTAATTGCTAACAAATATATTTTTTACAGGTTTACTATGGTTATATCCAGTCAATACCTTATTTGCCTTTTATCATCCAGAGTTCATGTGCAACATTTATGTTTCAGTAATTAAAGTATAAATCCAACCAGAATTGTTATTCTAGTTTTGAATAAGTAAGGAAGTAGTATGTAAGGAAAATGTATCTTTTTGATTTTTACTTCTACCCGTGTCCCTTTTTTACTTCTACCCGTGAAAGATCTAGGCCAGCCATAGACAGTTTGACAGGTTTGGCAGGGACCCGCCGAGGTTCGAACCATGTACAGTGCCTTGAAAAAGTATTCATACCCCTTGAAATTTTCTACATTTTGTCATGTTACAACCAAAAAAAATAAATGTATTTTATGTGATAGACCAACACAAAGCGGTACATAATTGTCAAGTGGAAAGAAAACAATTAATTATTTTATTTATTTATTTATTTTTAGGGGATTTTTGGGGGGATTTTATGTGATAGGCCAACACAAAGTGGCACATAATTGTCAAGTGAAAGGAAAATAATTAATGGTTTTCAATTTTTGGTACAAATAAATATCTGAAAAGTGTCGCGTGCATTTGTATTCAGCCCCCCTGAGTCAATACTTACAAATAAATATATGAAAAGCGTGGCATGCATTTTTATTCAGCCCCCCTGAGTCAATACTTTGTAGAACCAACTTTCACTGCAATTACAGCTGCAAGTCTTTTTGGGGATGTCTTTACCAGCTTTGTACATCTAGAGAGTAAAATTCTTCTTTGCAAAATAGCTTAAGCTCTGTCAGATTGGATGGAGAGCATCTGTGAACAGCAATTTTCAAGTCTTGCCACAGATTCTCAATTGGATTTAGGTTTGGACTTTGACTGGGCCATTCAAACACATGTATATGCTTTGATCAAAATCATTCCATTGTAGCATTGGCTGTATGTTTAGGGTCGTTGCCCTGCTGGAAAGTGAGCCTCTGCCCCAGTCTCACGTCTTTTGCAGACTCTTAACAGGTTTTCTTCTAAGATTGCCCTGTATTTGGCTCCATCCATCTTTCCATCAACCCTGACCAGCTTCCCTGTCCCTGCTAAAGAAAAGCATCCCCACAACTTGGTGCTGCCACCACCATGTGTCACGGTGGGGATGGTGTGTTCAGGGTGATGTGCAGTGTTAGTTTTCTGCCACACATAGCGTTTTGCTTTTAGGCCAAAAAGTTCAATTTTGGTCTCGACCGACCAGAACACCTTCTTCCACATGCTTGCTGTGTCCTCCACATTGCTTCTCGCAAACTGCAAACAGGACTTCTTATGGCTTTCTTTCAACAATGGCTTTCTTCTTGCCACTCTTCTATAAAGGCCAGATTTGTGGAGTGCACGACTAATAGTTGTCCTGTGGACAGATTCTACCACCTGAGCTGTGGATCTCTGCAGCTCCTCCAGAGTTACCATGGGCCTCTTGGCTGCTTCTCTGATTAATACTCTCCTTACCCGTCATGTCAGTTTAGGTGGATGGCCATGTCTTGGTAGGTTTGCAGTTGTGCCATACTCTTTTCATTTTTAGATAATGGATTGAACAGTGCTCCATGAGATGTTTAAAGCTTGGAATATTTTTTTATAACCTAA
Source organism: Rana muscosa (assembly GCA_029206835.1). Classification (NCBI taxonomy): domain Eukaryota; kingdom Metazoa; phylum Chordata; class Amphibia; order Anura; family Ranidae; genus Rana; species Rana muscosa. Next base: position 1,107,615,288 of record CM055122.1, on the reverse strand, counting down.
CCCTGCTTTAGACTTCTCCACAACTTCATCCCTGACTTGTCTGGTGTGTTCCTTGGCCATCATGATGCTGTTTTTCACCAAGGTTCTAAGGGCTTCACAGAACAGCTGTATTTATACAGAGATTACATTTCACACAGGTGGACTCTATTTACTAATTAGGTGACTTCTGAAGGCAATTGGTTCCACTAGATTTTAGTTAGGGGTATCAGAGTAAAGGGGGCTAAATACAATTGCATGCTCCACTTTTTAGCTATTTCTTTGTAAAATATTTTAAAATCCATTTATCATTTTCCTTCCCCTTTTATGTACCACTTTGTGTTGGTCTATCACATAAAATCCCAATAAAATACATTTACGTTTTTGGTTGTAACATGACAACATGTGGAAAATTTCAAGGGGTATGAATACTTTTTCAAGGCACTGTAAGATGTAAGGAAGATTTATCTATTTTAGGTTTTTACTTCTACCCGTGTGCCCATTGGAAAGATCTAAGGCCAGCCATAGACAGTTTGACCGGTTCGGCAGCGTCCAGCCGAAGTTCGAACCATGTACAGTGCCTTGAAAAACTATTCACACCCCTTAAATTTTTTCTAGATTTTGTCATGTTACAACCAAAAACATAAATGTATTTTTTGGGGATTTTATGTGATAGGCCAACACAAAGTGGCACATAATTGTGAAAGGAAAATAATTAATGGCTTTCAACTTTTGTTTCAAATAAATATCTGAAAAGTGTGGCGTGCATTTGTATTCAGCCCCCCTGAGTCAATACTTTGTATAACCACCTTTCACTGCAATTACAGCTGCAAGTCTTTTTGGGTATGTTTCTACCAGCTTTGCACATCTAGAGAGTGACATTTTTGTTGTGCAGACTATTGATATAATGCGCTGGAAGCTTTTTGCAGAGAATACTTTACTTTCATGGAGGAATGTCAGAACATGTCTTTACAGCATGAGAAACTGGAAAAGGGACAACAAACCAGTACACTGAACATAGATAGACAATACATCCTGTTATATAATAGAATACATGAACTATCCACTATAATACTACAGCGCCACCTGCTGCATTGATAGGTTTAATGCATACAGTATTGTCAGTTTATTAGCAACCATGCTGTTGCTCTTTCCAACACCCCTTCTCAACAGTATTTGCTTTGTCAAATTACATTCAGCTTCTTCTGGATGTAATTATGATGTTCCTTCAATAAAGGCTTGGTGAGTGCATCGGCAGTCATCTCCTCTGACGGGCATTATTGAATGTCAATAACACCTTACTCTTGATTGTCCCTCAGTAGGTGATACTTGACATCAATGTGTTTGGTCCTAGGATTGACCCTTTCTGATTGCGTAAGCTTTACACATCCCTGGTTGTCTTCAAAAATGGGAATTGGTCTACCCCTATGTCCACAAACAGTTAACGAATCCATATCGCTTCTTGAAATGCGTGTGCTGCTGAAAAGTACTCTGCTTCAGTAGAAGATAGAGCGACAGTTGCTTGTTTTCGACTAGACCAACTTATGGTTCCGTCCTTCTGTGCAGTCCCCGGCCCAATCAGCATCCACATATCCGACCAGTTTTGGATGTGATGTAATTGGTAACCGTTATTTCATCTGAATTGTTCTTTTGAGGAACGCTGACAGGGAGCTGAGATTTCCTGCATAGTATGCCCACTGCTGCAGCTATGTCTGGCCTTGTCACAGTGGCAACATATAGCAGCTTACTGATTGCTCTGCGATACATGTCGTTGTTGGGTAGCACGTTTTCTGATTCATTGCTCTTTTGATTGCCTGGTTCCGTAGGAGTTTTCACTTCCTTTTCATCTTGCATATGGAATTGTTCCAAGATTTCTGAGATTGGATGAGAAGATAACTTTCATCTTCTTCTCTCTCTATTTGGATTCTCAGATAGTAGCTAATGTTCCCTAGCTCTTTGATTTAAAATTTTTCTTTCAGCTTGTGAACTATTTGTTTGTAATCCCCTTCTTGTTAAAAACAGGTTATAATGTTCTTGATTTCTAGAGTAGAGACAGGGATCTGCTTTACTTCTTGAGAATCCCTCTCTAGATAGCACTTCATTTACTTTCTCATTCCACATCCTTGCAGATGTTGCAGGAAAGAAGTTCGCTCCATCTATGGAACAACATCAAAGCAGATATATTCTAATGGAGACACTGAAGATTGCCCTTCTCTCTATACTCCCGGGATCGATTGTCCCACAGAAGCGGAATCTGCTCTGTTTCTTTATGTCATCGGCCAGACAGCTCATCCCATCCTACTGGAAGACAACCACCATTCCTCCCTTGTCACATTGGGTCTCGATTATGAACGACACTATGAGAATGGAGGAAATGCTAGCCCTTGACAACGACACCTTTGACAAATATAAATTATTGTAGCTCATCTGGCTTCGCTTCTCCTCCTCCGATACTCTCACGCATATGTTGTCTGCTCCGACGTGATCATTCCTGCACGTTACATGTCACTGTGATGGGCTGGGTTTCCACTTTAGAGTCTCCCCCCACCACACAACACCATTACCCTTCCGTGACTGTCTCCTCAGCAGCTCTTACACCTTTCTTTGATCTCTCCCCTCTCACTTTCCTACTGTCTGTCTCTTCTCTTCCTCTTTTTCCGTCTTTTCCTCCCCTTTCCGTTCTTTTCTGCCCTACCCCACTCCCGTCGCCTGATCCACCATTTCCAAATTTATTTTTATTTTATTTCCCTACCCTGTCCTTTTGTTTTTGCCATCCCCTCCTTATAAGTTATCTGGTGGTTACAATCTTGCCATGAATGACGAGGCTATAATAGCCTACTCTACCTCGTACCATGTCATTTTTTTTGGGGGGGGGCAGGTACCTAGTTTTGACAGGTACACAGCTCCCACTTTCACTGCCTAGGTGACTCCCCCTCCCTCCCTGCAATTTTCTGGGACATGTCACAGGTCCCAGAAGATTGCCTGGCCACTGAGAAGGCACAGCGCAACTCGCTCAGGCGTGGTGCGCATCTGACTGTTAAGCCGCAAGCTGTCACAGCCAGGTGCCCACACTTGCAATGCCGGAACCGCGGATAGGAGAAGGAGAGGAGCGAGACTTTGGGCGGCCGCATCGCTGGACCGTGGGACAGGTGAGTGTGTTTTATTAAAAGTCAGCAGCTACACTTGTTGTAGCTGCTGATTTTTTTTAAATCTTAAACGACTGTAACTCTGCTTTAAGTGAAATTCCCTCTCACAGTCAATTATATGATTTCAAATAACAAAGCCAGGTTTTAAATGATGTTCATTTGAATGTTACTTGTGTTTTTTCTCTGCAGGAAACATGAATGTCATTACTGAAAGACATGGTAGTATCCTAACAATTGGTATTAATAGGCCAGAAGCCAGAAATGCTGTTAATCCTGATACTGCTGGTCAGCTTGTCCAAGCATTTAATGAATTTGAGAAGGACCCATCCCTAACAGCAGCTGTACTTCATGGATTAGGTAAACGTGTTTATTTATTTTTACCAGGAGTTTGAACAAAGTTTAAAACAGGGTGAATATGCAGAACCAAATATTGCAATTTGTTCATGTGATCCCTTCTGAATACTTTGTACTTGCTCACTTCAGGGCTACATTCACACAACTGTAAAAAACGAAAGTGATTTTTTATTATGCATCTGAATGCAGCCACATTGTTTTTAATGGAGACATTCACACAGGTGCGTAAATTAAGCCTCAATGAGAACACAGTCTCCAGCTTGGTAGATTGTAGCTATGGATGATTAGTGCACTCAGAGCTTTCCATCCATCCGTGCTTTGTAATTCTTTGGTGATTACCTCACATTTATGCTGTCTGTAATCGAGAGCCTTTTAAAGTCTCAAAGCCAGTGAATATCTAACGGAGAAAATAAATCAGTCTATTCTTTTTTTTTTTCTTTTTATGGCTGTAGGAGTGTTTCTTGCAGGCTTTATTCATGCTTATCTCTGACTTTAGAGAAGAACTCCATGAAAATGTATAGACTTTAATTTGGTCCATATATTTTTACTGAAGTTATATTAAACATTAGTATTTTTAATAGTTTGTAGACTTTTATTAAAAACTCCTTGAGGCCGGGTTCACACTGGTGCGACAAACGCTCCGACGTTGGGAGCTCATGTCGCATGACGTGTGAAAATCAATGTTTCCCTATGGGAGCCGTCTTAACTGGTCCGACACAAGTCGGTCCGACTTTGAAAATGCTCCCTGTACTACTTTGGTCCGACTTTGATCCTACTTCAGCCCATTGAATATCAGTCGGATCAAAGTTGGAACGCCGTCTTGCATGCTCCGACTTTGGCATGCGACTTGTGCTCTGCTGATCTTAAGGGGGAACTCCATGCCAAATTTTAAATAAAAAACCAGCATGGGTTCCCCCTCCAAGAGCATACCAGGCCCTTCGGTCTGGTATGGCTTTTAAGGGGACCCCTTACGCCGAAAAAATGGCGTGGGGGTCCCCCCAAAATTCATAACAGAGCCTTATCTGAGCACGCAGCCTGGCCGGTCAGGAAGCGGGGTGGGTACAAGCGAGCACCCCCCTCCTGAACTGTACCAGGCCGCATGCCCTCAACATGGGGGGGGTGGGTGCTTTGGAGCAGGGGGTGCCCTGAGGGCCCCCCCACTCCAAAGCACCCTATCCCCATGTTGATGAGGATAAGGGCCTCTTCCTGACAACCCTGGCTATTGGTTGTCGGGGTCTGTGGGCGGCTGGCTTATCGGAATCCGGGAGCCCCCTTTTTTAATAAGGGGGACCCCAGATCCAGCCCCCCACCCTATGTAAATGAGTATGGGGTACAACGTACCCCTACCCATTCACCTGTGGGGGAAAAAAAGTTGTCAATAAAAAAACACACTAGACAGGTTTTTAAAGTAATTTATTAGGCAGCTCCGGGGGTCTTCTTCTGACTTTGGGGGTCTCTTCACACTCTTCGGCCTCTTCTCCCGCTCTCCGGTGCCTTCTCCCACTCTCTGGTGCCTTCTCCGGTTCTCCTCCCGCTCTCCGGTGCTTTCTGCCTTCTGCCGGGCTCCTCCGCTATCTTCTGCCAGCTCTTTTGCTAGCGGTGGCCCGGTCTTCAACGTCTTCTTCCCTCTTCTCTTCTTGAGATGTTGACACGACGATCTCTCCCGCTGTAATGCCGCGTGCGTGGTGCGCAATGATTTATATAGGAATGGGGCGTGGTCACCGGCTGATGTCACCCGGTGACCCCACCCCCTTATGACGTCGCAGTCCCGGGGCATGATGGGACTGCGACGTCATAAGGGGGTGGGATCACCAGGTGACATCACCCGGTGACCACGCCCCATGCCTACATAAATCATTGCCCACCGTGCACACGGCATTACAGCGGGAGAGATCGTCGTGTCAACATCTCAAAAAGAGAAGAGGGAAGAAGACGTTGAAGAAGACCGGGCCACCGCTAGCAAAAGAGCTGGCAGAAGATAGCGGAGGAGCCCGGCAGAAGGCAGAAAGCACCGGAGAGCGGGAGGAGAACCGGAGAGCGCAGAGAAGTCACTGGAGAGCGGGAGAAGGCACCGGAGAGCGGGAGAAGAGGCCGGAGAGTAGGAAGAGACCCCAAAGTCGGAAGAAGACCCCCGGACAACAACTTTTTTTCCCACAGGTGAATGGGTAGGGGTACGATGTACCCCATACTCATTCACATAGGGTGGGGGCCGGTATCTGGGGGCCCCCTTATTAAAGGGGGCTCCCGGATTCCGATAAGCCCCCTGCCCGCAGACCCCGACAACTAACGGCCAGGGTTGTCGGGAAGAGGCCCTTGTCCTCATCAACATGGGGATAGGGTGCTTTGGGGTGCGGGCCCCCCCTGCCCCAAAGCACCCACCCCCCCATCTTGAGGGCATGCGGCCTGGTACGGTTCAGGAGGGGGGGCGCTCGCTCGTCCCCACCCCCCTTCCTGACCAGGCTGCGTGTTTTCTGCATAAGGGTCTCGTATGAATTTTGAGGGGACCCCCACGCTGTTTTTCGGCGTAGGGGGTTCCCCTTAAAATCCATACCAGACCGAAGGGCCTGGCATGCTCTTGGAGGGGGAACCCATACCGTTTTTTTATTTAAAATTTGGCGTGGAGTTCCCCCTGGCGTGGAGATTCATACCAAACACTGTGCCTGGTATTGGCGGGGATCCAAGTCGGATCCCCGTTCATTGAAAGTCGGACGTATGTCGGCTTCAAGTAGCAGGGCAAAGTCGGATCCAAAGTAGGACAAGTGTCGTGTCGCACCAGTGTGAACCCGGCCTTAGGGTTTATTCACCCCAGGTGTGCTGAGCTACGATTGATCTTCATTTATCAACAAAAGTTCCTCGCACAAACAATTGCTTTCTATGTGCCTTTTTCACACCAAACATGTGCATGTCTGCATTTTACACAGCTCAACACACTGCAGCATGCTACAGTGCATACCGTTCATAGAAGTATCTTTTTTTGTATATTTTATAGGAAATAAGCAAACATCGGGATGCATTGTAACAGTGCATCACACTGTCCCTACACAATGCACACTTGCTGGTGTGAACAGGCCTTTAGTTACACACACTCCTAAAATTTCAATATATTGTAACAGTGACATAGTAGAGAAATAACCAAATCACACGGTTACCAAATCTACAGTCATTCTTGTGCGCAGCGCCTGAAACACAAGGGGCCTTACATTTAAAAGGAACCAGACAGGATAGCAATGACAAAGCTGCTTTTGCTTTTCTTTTTTTTTTTTTTAACACTAGTTAATTAGAGTTCTTTTATTGTCTTTCATTATATACAGCTGCCCACCACTATCCTAATGTCTGCCTTGAGAGTTAATTTTCAAGCTACAAGTCGTAAGCTTGTGTAAACCACCAGGTGGCAGCACATGCATTAATCATCGTTTCCTATACCTATAAATGTAAAGCGAAATAGTGTAGCAGGAATATTCCTTTTCAGAACTGTTTATAATTAGAGCTAACCACTTCATGGCCAGGAGCAGCTGTCGCTTTCTGGAAGGGAATATTTTTTCAAATTTTGTTGTCTTTGGAAGTAGCAGTACTGTTTAATAAAATAAATACATCTATTTAGCTCTAATTCAACTTCAATTCAATTCAAGAAGTTTGCTCAGCCTTCCCCCTTTCTTTTTCATACATCACGGGACACAGAGCGACTTAGTCATTACTAATGGGTTATATAGATTACCTTCAGGTGTTGGCACTGGCCAATTCCAAACCGGAAGTACCCTCCCCTATATAAACCCCTCCCATCCGGGAGCGCCTCAGTTTTTTGCCAGTGTCTAAGGTGTTGGCCAAAGAGTAACATGTGTTTTCACTGGGCTTGCGTACAGGTTCTTTTGGGCCTTAGTAAGCTGTTCCGGATCCCACCAAAAAAGCTTCATAGCTAAACGGTCGGTACCCGGGCCTTGCAGCAGAAGAGCAAGGTTTTGCCTGTAATGCCTCTCTTAGGAGGGCTGGACCCTGGGATCCAGAGCTCTGGTCATACCCACGACCAAGATGTTGTCTGTGCAGGGTGCTATACAGGTCCAGGGGAGTGGAATCCTTGGGAACCCGGTCCCTGAAGGTTTAATTACAATGCCTGCCGTGATAGGTGAAGTTTGGACTTCTGTGGACCAAACAAAGTCCTGCGGCGGGGATCAGGTAAGTGGGGGCCCCCAGGAACTTGGTTCTATTGGGGGACCCCCAAGCCTAATTTGTCTTTCTGTCTGTTACCTAACGGTATTCCCGCTAATATCTGTGTTTGCCTGTAACTACTGAAAATGTAAAATTTTAATAGTAGTCAAGAAAAAAAAAAAAAAAAGGGACCGCGGTACCTGTGTTAAACCACTAGAGGCTGCTGTAGTCCATTTTTTCTTGTCATGTGGATCTTTGGTTTTCTCAAGTCAAAAGATCCAGGCAGTTGGTAAGTTTCTCTGTGGGAATCCACTTCCTCTGCCCTGTTGCTGCGCTCATCCACCGCACAGGCCCTCCGGCAAAAAGGGCCCTGGCTCCTAGTCCCTGTTTGATTTCGAAAAGGGCGCCAATGGCGCACGGGCGCGTGCACGCGCCTCCTATGAAAAAAAAGGGGCGGGGCGGGTGGATGACGCTCGATGCGCGCCGCGGCGCTTCTGCGCATGTGCAGGCGTCCCAGCATGGTTAAAAGACACAGTACAAGTGTCAGCTGGATGCAAACAGAGCTAGCAACAAACAGTGGCACACAGAGGCGGTTGATGCAGGCATCCCCATAGAAAGGCACTTTAGTGGACACCAGCTGGTATATAGCAGCAACTGTGTTAGACTATTACCAGCAAAAATTGGTGTATGACGACGGGAATACCTCAGCTTTGTGCTTAAAGGATATGTCGTCCAGACGCTCCGGAAATAGGTCTTCCAGGAAGCCAAAGGGGTCTCCATCGGGCTCTGAGGATATTGGGCATGCTTGTACTGCACCAATCTCCCCTGAGAATTCAGAGGTCAGTAGCCGTAGAAACCCCGCAGGAGTGCCTGGTGCTGCGGCTGTCCCCAGTCCACCTGCTCCTGTATATATAACAGAGGAGGTTTTATCCTCAACTCTGGGAGGATTGGAAGAGAGATTGACAGCATTGATCGCTGCTTCCCTGTCACAGGAAAAGCGCGTCCGATCTCCGTCTCCTCCTTCAGAGTGCCTGTTAGTGGAGGAACAGCCCCACACAGAGATCGACCTACCTGAAGGGGATCAGGATGAGGTTGATTCAGTTATGGAGGAATCAACAGTGGAAGAACCTTTCTCAGCATCTCAGGCTGAAAGATTATGGGTTCAGTCTCTGACTAACATGGTCCGATCAGCATTTAAAATGCCTCTGGCGGAACCACCATCCACTACGGTTTCCTCGCTGGGGTCGCTAAAAGCTCCCCAGGCTGTCTGTTCCTTCCCAATCCACCCTTTATTAGAAGGGCTTATTTACCAGGATTGGGAGCATCCTGATAAAATATTTGCTCCCCCCAAGAGATTTCCGGTGATCTATCCCATGGAGGATAAGTTCATAAAAAAATGGAGGGTCCCTACAGTGGACGCAGCCATCTCTTCTGTTAACAAATCACTGACATGTCCAGTAGATAATGTTCCAATGTTCAAAGACCCAATAGATAAAAAATTGGAGTCTTTACTAAAATCTGCTTTCTCTACAGCAAGCATGGTGACACAACCTGCGGTAGCAGCGATTGGAGTCTGCCAAGCAGTGAAAGATCAGTTGAAACAAGTCTTAAGGGACTTACCAGATCATCAGGCTCTTGCCCTAGCTGACCTGCCTAGAGCCTTGTGTTTTGCGGTGGACGCCATAAAGGATACAATCCAACAGGCCTCCCGCTTTACGCTGTCTATAGTACATATGCGTAGGCTTCTGTGGCTCAAAAACTGGTCTGCTGAAGCTCCCTGTAAAAAACTGCTGGTTAGCTTCCCATTTCATGGAGAACGCTTATTTGGAGAAGATCTGGACAAATATATCCAGAAAATTTCTGCCGGTAAAAGTTCACTCTTACCGGTTAAGAACAAGGGTAGAAGTCCTTCTTTTAAGAGGCCTACTTCTCCAGTCCCTGGCACATCGGCTGTGAAACAGTTCCGACGGCCTCCGCGGTCAAATCCAGGGGGTAGAAATCAGGGACAATCACAGGGTAACAAGAAACCCTGGGTCAAGAGAGGTACAAAACCTCCCCCTAAGTCATGAAGGGTTTCCCCCACTCAGTCGGGTGAGGGGAAGACTTCAGTTGTTCACAGAGACCTGGCGGGACACCATCAGAGATGGGTGATCTCCGCAGTAAGTCTGGGATACAGGCTGGAGTTAAAAGACATTCCTCCTGCCCATTTTATAAGGTCAAACGTGCCAAGCGATCCCCAGAAGAGTGGATCCCTCCTTCTGGCACTAGAGCAACTATTGCCCCAAGGGTAATCATGAAGGTTCCCTTGAAAGAAAACGGGTTCGGGTTTTACTCGAACCTTGTCACAGTCCCCAAACCAAATGGGGACATGAGGCCCATATTAAATATAAAAGGGCTAAACAAGTTCCTACATATCAGGACTTTTTCGGATGGAGTCGATCCGATCGGTGGCCACCGCCCTACAAGGGCAGGAATGGTTAGCCTCAATCGACATAAGGGATGCTTATTTGCATATTCCCATCTGTCCGGCCCACCAGAAATTTCTACGCCTTGCAGTAGAAGGGCGCCATTTTCAGTTCAGAGCCTTACCTTTCGGTCTGGCCACGGCACCACGAGTGTTCACAAAAATTCTGGCCCTACGATTGGCCAAACTAGGAACACAAGGTGTAACGATAATGGCATATCTAGACGACTTGTTGCTGATAGACCACTCAGTGAAAAAAACTAGAAGTGGTCGTTCACAAGATAATCAAGTATCTGGAATCTCACGGTTGCATTATCAACCGAGACAAGTCAGCCCTAAAACCAGTCAAAAGCCTGGAATACTTGGGGGCTAAGACTGGATTCAAATCAGAGAAAGATTTTCTTACCTCCAGAGAAGGTGTCGTCTTTGAAAGATTTGACCCACTTAGTGGGTACAAAAAAGAAAAACCATCCATACGCCTGTGTATAAGGCTGCTGGGAAAAATGGTGGCTTCATTCGAAGCGGTACCCTACGGTCAATTCCATTCAAGGAACTTGCAGAGGGCCATACTGTCAGCCTGGAACAAAAAAGTTCAGGCTTTAGACTTACCAATGTCCCTGTCCCCTTCCGTTCGCAAGAGCCTCCATTGGTGGTTGGTGCCCCAGAATCTGGAAAGGGAAACCCTTCAGTCCGGTTTCTTGGAAGGTGGTCACTACAGTTGCCAGCCTCATAGGCTGGGGGGCAGTACTGGAGCAATGGTCTCTCCAGGGCAAGTGGTCAGAAGCAGAGAAGGCCCTGCCCACCAATCTCTTAGAGATACGAGCAGCCCGGTATGCCCTAGTAGCATGGACATCCAAACTCCAAGGGTCACCTGTCAGAATTCAATCAGACAATGCCACAGCAGTGGCATATATCAATCTCCAGGGTGGCACCAGGAGTCGTGCAGCCCAGAGGGAAGCGAATTGCATCTTGGAATGGGCAGAAAGGTATGTCACAGCCATATCCGCGGTTTTCATCCCAGGAGTGGAAAATTGGAGAGCGGACTTTTTAAGTCGCCAGCAATTATGCCCGGGGGAATGGTCTCTTCACCCCGAGGTTTTCCAGGCAATATGCCAGCGGTGGGGAACACCGGATGTAGATCTGCTAGCATCCAGATTCAACGCAAAGGTGGACAGATTTGTGTCTCGCACAAAGGATCCCCTAGCTTGCGGTTCGGATGCCCTAGTGTTCCCTTGGGATCAGTTCAAGCTGATATATGCATTCCCACCGCGATTAATCCGCAGAATCAGGGTAGAAAAGAAACCAGTGATTCTGGTGGCTCCAGCGTGGCCCCGAAAGGGCATGGTACGCGGAGATTGTAAAAATGTCAGTGGGAAGTCCTTGGACCCTCCCACATCGTCCGGACCTGCTTTCGCAAGGACCGATATACTACCCTTCCTTACCAGCCCTAGGTTTGAGGGCCTGGCTATTGAAGCCCACATTCTAAAAAAGAGAGGGCTCTCTAATCCTGTGGTATCTACCATGATCAATGCCAGGAAGCCGGTATCCAGGCAGATCTATTATAGGATCTAGAAGGCGTACATCACGTGGTGTGAGGCCAGGAAATGGCATCCACGTAAGTACTGTGAGGGGGTTAGCTCGGCAGCGGGTGTGTGTGACCCCCGGGATGGGCTCCCCACACAAAACAGGCCCAGCAAACGGAGGTTGTGGTTTTCAAAATCAAAAAAAGGTGCGGTTTATTTTCTATTTACAGTGACAAAACACAGCAAAGCAAAAGAAACATAACCAAAATAAATCCTGGTCAAGTTGACCTCTGACTAAACATACAGGTTTCCTAACTAACAACTGGGATCAGCCTAGTGCTGTCCTAGTCCCTAAGTCCCTGGTTTAGTAAAAGTCCAAACAAATAGCCACACAGGCTTTGCCTCACCGCACAGGGGTTCACTCTCCCTAGACAGTCCACACAGGTCTGGTTCCAGGCATGAGCTAACATCTAATGAAGCTGGGAGTTCTTATAGAGGCCTAAATGAGCTGACAAGCTTCAGCTGGTCTCATCAACTCCCTGTCTCACGACGCCCAGCACTCTCCCTAGAGGTATGAGTCATACATGAGCCCACTAGCCTTATACAACTCTCCACCTAGTTGTATAAGTCGGCGTAAAGCCTGAATCTGGGCGAAATATATCTACCCCCCTGGATGCAACCAGGTGACTTTACCTTCCTGCTGTCACATACCCCCCCCTCTTGTTTTAACCTCGGGGTTGGAACACCAGCAATCAGGCATTCATGTACTCGAGACAAAGCATCCACATTCCCCATTTGAACGCCAGGGCGATGCTTTACTGTGAAGTTGAATTCCTGGAGGGCCAGGAACCACCTATTCACTCTTCTATTTGTTTCCTTGTTTTGAGCCATCCACTTTAACGGAGCGTGATCCGTAACCATGTCAAAGTGCCTACCTAGCAGGTAGTACCGAAGGGAATCTAGAGCCCACTTCACCGCTAAACACTCCTTTTCAACGGTGGCGTAATTTACCTCATGGGACTTTAACTTCCTGCTGAGGTAAATGACTGGGTGCTCTTCCCCGTTCCAGACCTGGGACAATACTGCTCCTAACCCCACATCTGACGCATCACTTTGTACGACAAAGTCTTTAGAGAAGTCGGGTGAGTACAACACTGGCTGGCTACATAAGGCTTGTTTCAAGAATTGGAATGCTGCCTCAGCCTCGGGGGTCCATTTAATCATGACCGACCCTTTCCCCTTCGTCAGGTTGGTTAGGGGCACAGCCTTAGAAGCAAAGTGGGGAATGAATCGCCGATAATACCCAGCGATTCCCAGAAAGGCTCGTACCTGCTTCTTGCTGTTGGGACGTGGCCAACTCTGGATGGCCTCGACTTTGTTGAGTTGGGGTTTTATTACTCCCCTCCCAATGGTGTACCCAAGATATTTGGCCTCCTCCTGCCCAATGGTACACTTCTTGGGGTTAGCCGTAAACCCCGCTTCCCGAACAGAGTCCAGGACTGCTTGCACTTTTGGCAGATGTGAGGCCCAATCTGTGCTATGGACAATTACGTCATCCAGGTAAGCCGCAGCATACTTCCGATGGGGCCTCAGCATCTGGTCCATTTTCCGCTGGAATGTGGCCGGCGCATTCTGTAACCCGAACGGCATTCTTTTATATTGGAACGCCCCGTCTGGGGTTACAAATGCGGTTTTCTCTTTGGCCGACTTGGCCAGGGGGATTTGCCAATACCCTTTTGTGAGGTCAAGAGTCGTCATGTATCGGGCTGTTCCCAGCCGGTCGATCAACTCATCTATACGTGGCATGGGGTAGGTGTCAAATTTTGTAACTTTGTTCAACTGACGAAAATCGTTACAAAATCGCCAGCTCCCATCCGGTTTAGGCACCAACACGATGGGACTAGACCAATCACTTTGGGACTCCTCTATCACCCCTAAGTTCAGCATTTTCTGTACTTCCTCCCGTATTGCCTCCCGTCGAGCCTCTGGGATCCGATAGGGTTTTAACTTCACCCTTTCACCGGGCGGGGTAATGATGTCATGCTCTACCCCAGATGTTTGTCCCGGCAGCTCAGAGAATACCTCCTTGTTGCGAAGCACAAACTCCTTAACCTCCTGTTGTTGGGGTTGTGACAAGGTGGCTGCTATTCCAACCTCAGGAATCACGCAACCAGTTTGAGCTGGTGACCAAGTGTCTGCGACTAGGGACTCTCTATCCCTCCAGGCTTTCAACAGATTAACGTGATAGATCTGTTCGGGCTTTCGCCTTCCTGGTTGTCTGACCTTGTAATTCACTTCGCTCACTTTTTCCATTATCTCGTAGGGGCCTTGCCATTTGGCAAGGAATTTACTTTCAACCGTAGGGACAAGTACCAATATCCTATCCCCCGGGGAAAAGGTACGGGTCTTGGCTCCACGGTTGTACACTCTCTGCTGTGCCAACTGCGCTTGGGCCAAATGTTCCTTCACGATGGGCATTACCTGTGCAATTCGATCTTGCATCAGGGCGACATGCTCAATCACACTCCTGTGGGGAGAACTCTCACTTTCCCAAGTTTCCTTGGCAATATCCAACAGCCCTCTTGGGTGTCTCCCATACAGTAACTCAAAGGGGGAGAATCCCGTAGAGGATTGGGGCACCTCCCTAATAGCAAACATCAAATAAGGAAGTAAACAGTCCCAATCCTTTCCATCTCTATCCACCACTTTCTTCAACATTTGTTTTAGGGTTTTGTTGAATCTTTCAACCAGCCCATCGGTTTGGGGGTGATACACAGACGTACGCAATTGCGTCACTTTGAACAATTTACACAGCTCTTTCATAACCCGGGACATAAAGGGTGTACCTTGGTCCGTAAGCAGTTCTTTACAAATACCCACCCGGCTAAAAACAAGAGATAGCTCTTTGGCTATGGTTTTGGCCAAGGTATTTCGGAGAGGGATCGCTTCTGGATAACGGGTGGCATAGTCCATTATAACTAATATGTACTGGTGCCCCCTAGCGGACTTGATTATAGGACCTACCAAATCCATGGCGATCCTCTCAAACGGGACCTCAATGATGGGTAGAGGGACCAGCGGGCTACGGAAATGTGGCATCGGGGCCAACCTCTGACACACAGGGCAGGAGGAACAATAATTTTCTACGTCCTTCATCACCCCCGGCCAATAGAATCTCTGTAATACCCTCTCTCGGGTTTTCTCTGTCCCCAGATGACCTCCAAGAATGTGCCCATGGGCCAACTCCAACACCAACTTCCTGTAAGGTTTGGGCACCACAAGCTGCTCAACGGTTTCTTCTGCCCTTTTTGCCACCCGATACAGTAGGTCCTTCTCTACGCTGAAGTATGGGTAAGTGCAGGTATTATCTGGGTTCACTAACTCACCATCTATTTTCACTACGTTTTCCCGTGCCTTTATTAGGGCGGGGTCTTTCAACTGTTCTGTGGCAAAGTTTTCCCTGTGAACCTCAAGATCAGAAAACTCCACAGACGGTAGGTTTTCGTCTGAGGAGGTGGGCTCCTCTCCAGTTTCTTGAGTCTCCCCTGCCAATACTGATAAGGGAAATTCCGGAGAGTCCTCACCACTCTCAGGGGAGTTCTGGCTATCACATTCCTGGTACATAGGGGCACCAGTGAGGGGCTCAGGATCATCCCACAGTTCCCAGAACTTCGGAAAATCCCTTCCCACAATGGCGTCATGCGGTAACTGAGATACTAAGCCCACTGGATGAGAGAGGGTACCTTTGGGGGTCTCGAAACACACTGTAGTCACTGGATACTCTCGGGTGTCCCCATGCACACAAATAACAGCTACCTTGCTATTCCCAGAGACCTCTGTTTTAACTAACTCAGCCTTTATCAGGGTCACAAGGCTACCTGAATCCAGCAATACCACAACATTTCTACCATTAACACACATTTTGCATAAATGTTTCTCAGTTCCTCGAATGGCAGTGCATGCGACTGTCGCACACAGCGACTGACGTCTGCCCGTCAGAAAGTCACACTGCATGGGTTCCTCCACAACCGGGCAATTGGCTGCAATATGTCCCGCTTGCCGGCAGCGGTAGCAAACGATCCTTCTTGCCGCCTCTTGAGCCGCTGATTTCCCAGGCTGTTCTCGCCAAACTTGGGGTAGAGCTCCCACCCTCTCACTCTCTCCACCCTCACCCCTTGGAATCCTCTTATCCGCCCCTGGGGATGGTCTGGTCTTAGGGTGGAAAGTCCGAGTGTCTCTGGAAGAGGCCGTCAGGTTCTCTGTAGCCAAGTATTTCTCCACACGATCCACAAGACCATCGGCCGTCTCTGGGTCTCCATGGCTTACCCACTTTTGGATGGCAGTAGGAAGAGCTCTCAAAAACCGATCCATTACAACACGTTCCACAATCTTTGGTGCGGACAAAGTCTCTGGCTGTAGCCACTTTCTGCTCAGGTGAATGAGATCATACATTTGAGACCTGGGGGGTTTTCCAAGCTGGAAAGTCCAGTTATGCACACGCTGAGCCCGGACAGCCTGGGTGACACCCAGCCTTGCCAATATTTCAGCTTTTAGCATCACATAGTCTTTTGCTTGGTTAGGCTCTAGGTCATAGTAAGCTTTCTGTGATTCACCAGTTAACAGAGGAGCCACCAGTCCAGCCCACTGCTCCTCAGGCCACTTTTCTCTTTCAGCGGTCCTTTCAAATGTGGTCAAAAATACCTCTGGATCATCCTCTCCAGTCATTTTTGTCAATAAACGACTCACCCCAAAGGACGCGGTATTAGTGGGACGGCTTTCCTCACTGGTCTGCGGATGTTGCTGCATTACTGCTTCCATCTGTTGTTGTAGTCTCTGCTCTTGCTTCTGCAACAGGTCTATGAAGCGGGCCTCAGATTGCTGCTGGGCTCGTTGCTGAGCCTCCAGACTCTGTTGCAAAGTTGCGTTTGTCTGCTGCTGGGCTGCAAGGCTCCTTTGCAAACCTGCATTTGTCTGCTGTTGATTGGCATTTGCTAGAGCCAGCTGCTTCAGTATCTCCTCCATGCTGGCTTAAAAAAAACTGCCTGTATTCTCCACCAACTGTGAGGGGGTTAGCTCGGCAGCGGGTGTGTGTGACCCCCGGGATGGGCTCCCCACACAAAACAGGCCCAGCAAACGGAGGTTGTGGTTTTCAAAATCAAAAAAAGGTGCGGTTTATTTTCTATTTACAGTGACAAAACACAGCAAAGCAAAAGAAACATAACCAAAATAAATCCTGGTCAAGTTGACCTCTGACTAAACATACAGGTTTCCTAACTAACAACTGGGATCAGCCTAGTGCTGTCCTAGTCCCTAAGTCCCTGGTTTAGTAAAAGTCCAAACAAATAGCCACACAGGCTTTGCCTCACCGCACAGGGGTTCACTCTCCCTAGACAGTCCACACAGGTCTGGTTCCAGGCATGAGCTAACATCTAATGAAGCTGGGAGTTCTTATAGAGGCCTAAATGAGCTGACAAGCTTCAGCTGGTCTCATCAACTCCCTGTCTCACGACGCCCAGCACTCTCCCTAGAGGTATGAGTCATACATGAGCCCACTAGCCTTATACAACTCTCCACCTAGTTGTATAAGTCGGCGTAAAGCCTGAATCTGGGCGAAATATATCTACCCCCCTGGATGCAACCAGGTGACTTTACCTTCCTGCTGTCACAGTACGTAATAGGTAGGATTCTGGACTTCCTACAGTGGGCTGTACATAGGAAGCTTGCCTTGAGTACTATCAAGGGTCAGACGGCCTTGTCAATATTTTTTTCAAAGGCCCTTGGCTTTGCATTCATTAGTCAAAGCTTTCATACAAGGAGTGATGCGCATTAGCCCTCCGGTTAGTATTCCCATATGTCCATGGGACTTAAACCGGGTTCTGTCGGTTCTACAGAAACAACCATTTGAACCATTGCGGCACATTTTCTTGGTTCTTTTCACCAGGAAATTGATTTTCTTAGTAGCCATTTGTTCGGCTAAAAGAGTATCGGAATTAGCCGCCTTGTCCTGTAAGGAGCCATATCTGGTTATCCATAAGGACAGAGTAGTGTTACGTCCTCATCCAGCCTTCTTCCTAAGGTGGTATCGAGGTTCCATTTGAACCAAGATGTGGTTCTTCCTTCCTTTTTCCCCAAACCTAGTTCGGTAGAGGAAAAGTTATTGCATTCTTTGGATGTAGTAAGAGCAGTTAAAGCTTATCTTAAAGCCACTGCTCAGATTCGTAGAACGGATACTTTGTTTGTTCTGCCGGAAGGCCCCAGAAAGGGTCAGGCAGCATCAAAAATCTACTTTAGCCAAGTGGATTCGACAGGTCATAATACAAGCCTATGGCTTGAAAAAGAGACCGCCTCCGTTCAAAGTTAGGGCGCACTCCACAAGAGCAGTTGGAACTTCATGGGCAGTGCATCACCAAGCCTCCCTGGCTCAAGTCTGTAAGGCCACAACATGGTCCTTAGTACACACGTTTACTAGATTCTACCAGGTAGACGTCAGAAGTCAGGAGGATGTCGCCTTTGGGCGCAGTGTGTTGCAGGCCGCAAAAGAGCCTCATGCCTGATGGCGCCCAGCTTATGTATCCCTCCCCTCATTTGGCATTGCTTTTGGACGTCCCATTAGTAATGACTAAGTCGCTCTGTGTCCCGTGATGTACGAAAAAGAAAAAGGGATTTTTTTATAACAGCTTACCTGTAAAATCCTTTTCTTGGAGTACATCACGGGACACAGAGCTCCCACCCCTCTTTTTGGGACACTTATTGCTTGGCTACAAAACTGAGGCGCTCCCGGATGGGAGGGGCTTATATAGGGGAGGGTACTTCCGGTTTGGAATTGGCCAGTGCCAACACCTGAAGGTAATCTATATAACCCATTAGTAATGACTAAGTCGCTCTGTGTCCCGTGATGTACTCCAAGAAAAGGATTTTACAGGTAAGCTGTTATAAAAAAATCCCTTTTTTTTCTACATTCCCTCTATTTATCTCAGTGGTTTTCACCTGTTTTCCAAAAAGATTCCCCAATCGAACAAGATTCGTCTTTCAAAATTAACATCAAAAAAGATTTGCCCATGTGAAAATTTCCTCTAACTGCAACCAACATCTGTTCTTCAAGTGGAAAGTGATTAACGGTGCTATTTACCCTGTTTATCACTCTAAAATGTGCCCATATTCACACTGTTTCCTGGTGTAAAGTGGGGAATGTTTATTTTAAAAAGCTTATTTTCTTTGATGCAGTGATTTCTTACTTATGGAGAGAGCTAGACCTGTATTTTCAATATAGGTTCAATACTTCATGGTTATTTTTTGTGTTTTTTTTTCCTTTAAAGGGGAAAAAAACAAAACGTTTTTTATCCTCTTCCCGAATGCAAAGGTATGCAGGATGGTGCCCCTCATTACTTCAAGGTAACTATCTCAAAGCACTTCCCTAATGCTGAAAGATATGTGAGCTGGTATCAGCATAGCCATGGGGATGTGTTTTAATGCAAGTTCAATACTTCCATGATTAAAGGGTAACTCCACTTTCGTGGGGAAAAAAATAGTAGGATTTTTAAAACAGCTTACCTGTAAAATCCTTTTCTTGGAGTACATCACGGGACACAGAGCGGCATAGTCATTACTATGTGGGTTATATAGAATTACCTTCAGGTGCTGGCACTGGCAACTTCCAAAACAGGAAGTACCCTCCCCTATATAAGCCCCTCCCATCCGGGAGCACCTCAGTTTTGTAGCAAAGCAATACGTGTCCCCAAAAGAGGGGTGGGAGCTCTGTGTCCCATGATGTACTCCAAGAAAAGGATTTTACAGGTAAGCTGTTTTAAAAATCCTACTTTCTTGTTCATACATCACGGGACACAGAGCGGCATAGTCATTACTATGTGGGACGTCCCAAAGCAATGCCAAATGAGGGGGGGGATACACCATACATAAGCTGGGCACCATCAGGCATGAGGATCTTTTGCGGCCTGCAACACACTGCGCCCAAAGGCGACATCCTCCTGACTTCTAACGTCCACCTGGTAGAACCTAGTAAACGTGTGTACTGAAGACCATGTTGCAGCCTTACAAATTTGAGCCAGGGAGGCCTGGTGATGCACTGCCCATGAAGTTCCAACTGCTCTCGTGGAGTGCGCCCTAACTTTGAACGGAGGCGGTCTACTTCTCAAGCCATAGGCTTGTATTATGACCTGTCGAATCCACTTGGCTAAAGTAGATTTTGATGCTGCCTGACCCTTTCTGGGGCCTTCCGGCAGAACAAACAAAGAATCCGTTCTATGAATCTGAGCAGTGGCTTTTAGATAAGCTTTAACTGCTCTTACTACATTCAAAGAATGCAATAACTTTTCCTCTACCGAGCTCGGTTTGGGGAAAAAGAAGGAAGAACCACATCCTGGTTCAAGTGAAACCTCGATACCACCTTAGGAAGAAAGGCTGGGTGAGGACGTAATACTACTCTGTCCTCATGAATAACCAGATATGGCTCTTTACAGGACATGGCGGCTAATTCCGACACTCTTCTAGCCGAGCATATGGCTACTAAAAATATCAATTTTCTGGTGAGTAGAACCAAGGAAATGTGCCGCAAAGGTTCAAATGGCTGCTTCTGCAGAACCGACAGAACCAAATTTAGATCCCATGGGCATATGGGAGCTTTAATCGGTGGAATAATACGAGTCACCCCTTGCATAAAGGATTTGACAAGTGAATGCATAGCCAGGGGCCTTTGAAATAGTATTGATAAGCCGAAACCTGACCCCTGATAGTACTTAAGGCAAACTTCCTATCTACAGCCCACTGTAGGAAGTCCAGAATTCTGCCTATAACGTACTTACGTGGATGCCACTTTCTGGCCTCGCACCAAGTGATGTACGCCTTCCAAACTCTATAGTAGATCTGCCTGGATACAGGCTTCCTGGTATTGATTATAGTTGATACCACAGAGTTAGAGAGACCTCTCTTCTTTAAGATGTGGGATTCAATAGCCAGGCCGTTAAACTTAGAGTTAGTAAGGAAGGGTGGTATATCGGCCCTTGCGAAAGCAGGTCCGGACGACGTGGAAGGGTCCAAGGACTCCCCACAGACATTTTGATGATCTCCGCGTACCAGGCCCTTCGGGGCCACGCTGGAGCCACCAAGATCACCGGCTTCTTTTCCAACCTGACTCTGCGAAGGAGTCGAGGCAACAATTGTAGCGGAGGGAATGCATATATCAGTCTGAACTGATTCCAAGGGAACACCAGAGCATCCGAGCCGCAAGCGAGGGGATCCCTTGTCCGGGAGACAAATCTGTCCACCTTTGCGTTGAATCTGGATGCTAGCAGATCTACATCCGGTGTTCCCCACCGCTGACATATTGCTCGGAAGACCTCGGGATGAAGGGACCATTCCCCTGGGCATAACTGTTGGCGACTCAGAAAGTCCGCCTTCCAATTCTCCACCCCTGGAATGAAGACAGCTGACATACATGGGACATGCTTTTCTGCCCATTCCAGGATGTGACTTACTTCCCTCTGGACTGCACGACTCCTGGTGCCTCCCTGATGATTGATATATGCCACTGCTGTGGCATTGTCTGATTGAATTCTGACAGGGGACCCTTGGAGTCTGGATGCCCAGGCTACTAGGGCATACCGGGCTGCTCGTATCTCTAAGAGATTGATGGGCAGGGTTTTTACTACATTTGACCATCTGCCCTGGAGAGACCATTGCTCCAGTACTGCCCCCCAGCCTATAAGGCTGGCATCTGTAGTGACCACCTTCCAGGATATCGGACTGAAGGGTTTTCCCTTCTGGAGATTCTGGGGGATCAACCACCAGCAGAGACTCTTCCGAACGGAAGGGGACAAAGCCATCGGGAAGTCTAGAGCCTGAATTTTTCCGTTCCAGGCTGACAATATGGCCCTCTGTAAATTCCTTGAGTGGAATTGGGCGTATGGCACAGCTTCGAATGATGCTACCATCTTTCCTAGCAGCCTCATGCACAGGCGTATGGACGGCTGTCTTTTTGCACAAAGCAGACGGACCAAGCCCCTCAAAGAGGATACCTTGTCTAGAGGTAAGAAAATCTTCCTCTGGTCTGAATCCAGCCGTAGCCCTAGATATACCAGGTTTTTCACTGGCTGTAGGGCTGACTTGTCCAGGTTGATGACCCAACCGTGAGATTCTAGATACTTGATTGTATCGACAATTACCACTTCTAGCTTGGCAACTGAGTGGTCCATCAACAACAGGTCGTGTAGGCATGCCATTATCGTTACACCTCGTGTTCTTAGATCGGCCAACAGTGGGGCCAGAATTTTTGTGAACACTCGTGGTGCTGTGGCCAGACCGAATGGTAAGGCTCTGAACTGAAAATGGCGCCCTTCTACTGCAAAGCGTAGAAATTTTTGATGACCTGGAAAGATGGGAACATGCAAGTAAGCATCTTTGATGTCGACCAAGGCTAACCATTCCTCCCCCTGTAGGGCAGCGGTGACCGATCGGATCGACTCCATCCGGAAGGACCGGACGTTTAGAAATTTGTTTAGACTCTTTAGGTCCAATATGGGTCTTATGTCCCCGTTTGGTTTCGGGACTGTGAAAAGGTTTGAGTAGAAACTCAACCCCCACTCTTCCATAGGAACCTCCATAATTACTCCTTGGAGCAATAGTTGTTCTAACGCCACTAGGAGACACCTTCTTTTCAGAGGGTCTTTTGGCATGCCTGACCACATAAAATGGGAAGGAGGAGACTCTTTTAACTCCAACTTGTATCCCTGAGTTACTGCGGAGAGCACCCATCTGTCTTTGATCGTCTCCCGCCAGGTCTCTGAACAACTGAAGTCTTCCCCCCACCCGTTTGAGTGGGGGCAGCCCTTCATAGGCTTGACTTGGAGGCTGGTTTAGTACCTCTTCGGATCCAGGGCTTTTTATTACCCTGTGACTGTCCCTGATTTTTACCTCCTGAGTTTGACCGAGGAGGCCGTCGGAACTGCTTAGTAGCAGACGTCCAAGGGATAGGAGAGGTAGTCCTCTTAAAAGACGGACCCCTAGACCTCTTTTTAATTGGTAAGAGAGTACTTTTACCACTGGAAATCTTCTGGATATATTTATCCAGGTCTTCGCCAAAAAGGCGTTCTCCATGAAATGGGAAGCTAACTAAGAGCTTCTTACAGGGAGCCTCAGCAGACCAGTTCTTGAGCCACAGAAGCCTACGCATATGTACCAAAGACAGTGTGAGGCGGGAGGCCTGATGGATAGAATCCTTGATGGCGTCAACCGCAAAGCATAATGCTCTAGGCAGATCAGCCAGAGCCTGGGCCTGCTGGTCTGGCAAATCCCTCAGGACCATTTTCATTTGATCCTTTAAAGCTTGGCAGACCCCAATAGCTGCCACTGCTGGCTGTGTAACAGCCCCTGCTGTGGAAAAAGCAGATTTTAATAAAGATTCCAATTTTTTATCTACTGGATCTTTGAACATTTGAACATCATCTACTGGACATGTCAGTGATTTGTTCACAGAAGAAATGGCTGCGTCCACCGTAGGAACATTCCATCTCTGGGTGAATTTTTCCTCCATGGGATAGATCACCTGAAATTTCTTAGGTGGAACAAATAGTTTATCAGGATGTTCCCAGTCCTGGTATATAAGTCCTTCCAATAATGGATGAATTGGAAAGGAGCAATTAATCTGGGGAGCTTTTAGCGACCCCAACGAGGAGACAGCAGTAGTTGATGGTTCAACAAGAGGCATTTTAAATGCAGATCGAACCATGTCAGTTAGGGTCTGGACCCACAATCTTTCAGTCTGTGATGCTGAAAATGGTTCATCTACTGTCGATTCCTCAAAAACAGAGTTAACCTCCTCCTGATCCCCTTCAGGAAGGTCAGTCCCTTCCTGGGACTGTTGCTCTGCCAACAGGCACTCTAATGGAGGGGATGGAGATCTGGCGCGCTTTCTTTCCTGTAGAGAAGAAGCGATCAATGCTGCCAATCTCTGCTCCAATCCCTCCAGAGTTGAGGCAAAAACCTCCTCTGTTATATATGCAGGAGCAGGTGGACTGAGGACAGCCGCAGTACCTGGCACTCCCGGGGGTTCCTTATGGGTATTAACCTCTGATTTCTCAGGGGAGGAAGGTGCAGATGACTGCTCCAGATCCTCAGAGCCCGATGGAGACCCCCTACACTTCCTGAGAGGTATATCTCGGAGTTTTTTAGGCGGCATATTCCTTAGTTCAAAGCTGAGGTATTCCAGCCGCAATACACCCCTTTACTGAAATAGTCTAATGCAATTTGCTGCTATGTACATCAGTGGGTGTCTACTAATGCGTCTTTCTGGGGATGCCTGTATCAACCGCCCGCTGTAAGCCCCTATACCATGCTACCAGCTCCTTTTCATGCTCTGTGTCCATAGCAAGCAGCGTGGACTGAGTCCTTTTATCTTGCTGGGACGCCCGCACATGCGCAGAAGCGCTGGGCGCACAGAGCGCGTCATCCGCCAGGCTCCGCCCCCTTTTTTGAAGCTAAATCTTATAAAAAGAAAGCCTGTGTGCGCGCGCGCGCACGTGTGCGCTCTTGGCACCATGTAGGGAGAGGAGCCAGGGTCCCTGTTTCACCAGGACTCGGGGATGGAAGGAAACTACTTGGCAGCATGACAGAGGAATGCAGCTTCCCTGATAGAGAGCTCACTCATCTGCCTGGACTTTCACCATGGAAGGAATAGTCCCAAGAAAAAAAGACGTTCCACAGCGGCCTCTAGTGGACAAACACAGGTACCGCACTTTTGTCTTTTTTTTTATTTATTTTTTTAAACCTCCTTTATGAAAAACATTTCTAGGTTTACAGTTTTTAAAACTTCCTTTATGAAAAGACATTTCTAGGATTTCTTAGGCATATACAGCTATTAGCGGGAATACCTTTAGGTAACAGGCAGAAAGACATATTAGGCTTGGGGGTCCCCTCAATAGAACCAAGTTCCTGAGGGGCCCCCACTTACCTTTTCCCCGCCGCAGGACTTTGTTTGGTCCACAGAAGCCCAAACTTCACCTCTCACGGCAGGCATTGTACTAGACCTTCAGGGACCGGGTTCCCAAGGATTCCACTCCCCTGGACCTGTATAGCACCCTGCACAGATAGCCTCTTGGTTTTGGGTATGACCAGAGCTCTGGATCCCAGGGTCCAGCCCTCCTAAGAGAGGCATTACAGGCAAAACCCTGCTCTTCTCTGCAAGGCCCGGGTACCGACCGTTTAGCTATGAAGCTTTTTTGGTCGGATCCGGAATAGCTTGCTAAGGCCCAGAGAACCTGTACACAAGCCCAGATGAATACATGTTAACCTTGGCCAACACCTTAGACACTGGCAAAAAACTGAGGTGCTCCCGGATGGGAGGGGCTTATATAGGGGAGGGTACTTCCTGTTTTGGAAGTTGCCAGTGCCAGCACCTGAAGGTAATTCTATATAACCCACATAGTAATGACTATGCCGCTCTGTGTCCCGTGATGTATGAACAAGAAATATAGCGTATATAATTGCGATACAAATCATATTGTATTTGAATGTTATTAAAAATGACCTTACCTTTTCAATCTGCAGCCGCTGTAATTGTCTATATATATATATATATATATATGTATATATACAGTATCTCACAAAAGTAAGTACACCCCTCACATTTATATAAATATTTTATTATATCTTTTTATGTGACAACACTGAAGAAATTACACTTTGCTACAATGTAAAGTAGTGAGTGTACAGCTTGTATAACAGTGTAAAATTGCTGTCACCTCAAAATAACTCAACACACAGCCTTTAATGTCTAAACCGCTGGCAACAAAAGTGAGTACACCCCTGAGTGAAAATGTCCAAATTGGGGCCAAAGTGCCAATAATTTGTGTGGTCACCATTATTTTCCAGCACTGCCTTAACCCTTTTGGGCATGGAGTTTACCAGAGCTTCACAGGTTGCCACTGGAGTCCTCTTCCACTCCTCCATGATGACATCACGGAGCTGGTGGATGTTAGAGACCTTGCACTCCTCCACCTTCCGTTTGAGGATGCCCCACAGATGCTAAATAGGGTTTAGGTCTAGAGACATGCTTGGCCAGTCTGTCACCTTTCCCTCAGCTTCTTTAGCAAGGCAGTGGTCATCTTGGAGGTGTTTTTGGGTTCGTTATCATGTTGGAATACTGCCCTGTGGCCCAGTCGCCGAAGGGAGGGGATCATGCTCTGCTTCAGTATGTCACAGTACATGTTGGCATTCATGGTTCCCTCAATGAACTGTAGCTTCCCAGTGTCGGCAGCACTCATGCAGCCCCAGACCATGACACTCCCACCACCATGCTTGACTGTAGACAGGACACACTTGTCTTTGTACTCCTCACCTGGTTGCCGCCACACACGCTTGACGCAATCGGAACCAAATACGTTTATCTTGGTCTCATCAGACCACAGAACATGGTTCCAGTAATCCATGTCCTTAAGCCCCGTACACACGGTCGGACTTTTGCCCAACAAACTTCGTTTTAAGCAAGTTGGACCAACAATCCGACCGTGTGTACGCTCCATCGGACAAACTTTTTTCGTTTGGTTTTGGATTACATCTGACAAAAGTTGGGTCTGCAAACGGACAAACTTTTGCCCAACAAAAGTCCGATGGAGCAAAGTCCGACCATGTGTACAGAAAACCATCGGACTTTAGTCCGATGGACAAAACAACTACTGTTAAAATCAACCAACAATAGCAGAAGTTGACCAAAGGGTGGCAGTAAAGAGCAGAAAAACACGCGATGTTGTAAGAAGTTTTAAGAAAGTTTGCAGAAAAGTCCGAGCGTGTGTATGCTATGGGTGTTCCCAACCAACTCCGTTCGAACAAAAAACCACGGAAAAGTCCGATGGAAGTCCGACTGTGTGTACGAGGCTTAAGTCTGCTTGTCTTCAGCAAACAGTTTGCAGGCTTTCTTGTGCATCATCTTTACAAGAGGCTTCCTTCTGGGACGACAGCCTTGCAGACCAATTTGATGAAGTGTGCGGCGTATGGTCTGAGCACTGACAGGCTGACCCCTCCACCCCTTCAACCTCTGCAACAGTGCTGCCAGCACTCATACGTCTATTTCCCAAATGCAACCTCTGGATATGATGCTGAGCACGTGCACTTAACTTCTTTGGTCGACCATGGCGAGGCCTGTTCTGAGTGGAACCTATCCTGTTAAACCGCTGTATGGTCTTGGCCACCGTGCTGCAGCTCAGTTTCAGGGGTCTTGGCAATCTTCTTATAGCCTAGGCCATTTTTATATAGAGCCAACTGGGGCTGCAGAGGAGGCGTTTTTCAGGCGCTTTAGGGGCACTATTTTTAGCCCTTTAGCGCCTGAAATACACCTCAGTGTAAAGGGGTCTAATGGCTGTGTGTTGAGTTATTTTGAGGGGACAGCAAATTTACACTGTTATACAAGCTGTACACTCACTACTTTACATTGTAGGAAAGTGTCATTTCTTCAGTGTTTTTACATGAAAAGATATAATAAAATATTTACAAAAATGTGAGGGGTGTACTCAATTTTGTGAGATACTGTGTATGTGTGTATATATATATATATTGAATAAAAAAGGGGGAAGGGGGGAAGGTGAGAAGTGGGACTTTAAATGAAGCGCACAGCAGTAAATTGAAAAGTCAAGCGAGTAGAATAATTGGATTTATTTTGCATTGTACATTCATTTATAGCATATATTGGGCATACAGCCTCTCAACCATGAATGTTTAGACGTTTACAAAACAAATACATGAAACCACATAATTTGATGTACATTTACATAATGAGTACAGAAATCGCATGATGCTAGTAACAAACAATTAAAAACATACCGGTAATTGCGGTCATAAAAATAAGAAGGGGTGATGAATCCCTTCACCTTTCTTGCACTCATCTTTCCTACACCTCCCATTTTTTACATTTAAATTTTATACACATTTATTATACCTCACACCACTCACACTCATTCATCTTTCAGGTTCCCCATATGGGGCCAATTTTTCCACCCTTATGTAGGGTATTGACAAACACCACCTGCCTGGGACGTGCCTTTGTTGGTTATTGCTGCCTTTCCAAACCACTCCAGTGCCTCGAGAGGGAGCTCAGAGTCGCATTGGCGATTTCCGTTGGCACGCCAAGCTCGCACGATGTGCAGATGTAATTTCTCTGTAAAAAATTAACCCCCTTTTTCTCTCCCCCCCTAAAATCTCCTAATTTTTCTTCCTGCCCATCATTAATGCCCAGCCCAAACTATCTATTATTATTTAGATCTGTATATTTCTTCTTCTTTTTTAGATTTTAATGCCATGGTTTATGCTCCTGATGAGCGACTACAGGGTCGCAAAACGCGTAGAGCCACAATTAATTACCATAATTTCTTACCATGGACCCCTTCTTATTTTTATGACCGCAATTATGTTTTTAATTGTTTGTTACTAGCATCATGTGATTTCTGTACTCATTATGTAAATGTACATCAAATTATGTGGTTTCATGTATTTGTTTTGTAAACGTCTAAACATTCATGGTTGAGAAGCTGTATGCCCAATATATGCTATAAATGAATGTACAATGCAAAATAAATCCAATTTTTCTACTCGCTTGACTTTTCAATTTACTGCTGTGCGCTTCATTTAAAGTCCGACTTCTCACCCTCCCCCCTTCCCCCTTTTTTAGTCAATATTGATTAGGGATGGAGGCAGTGATCCCTTTGGTTCCTGCCTCATTTAAAGTCCCAAAAAATTCCTCCTTTCAAACCATATATTGTAACGATGCGGAGTGATTAAGCTGTAGTGGTGCGTGCCAATTGAAGAAGTTGTGTCAGTCCCGACTGCATTTTCAATGGCATGGCAAGCCCATTTTTATTTAAAAGAAACAAGGTTCAAAAACAAACATCAGATTCCCTTGCAGGCAGGGTCGTCTTTAAGGCAGGGCAAAGGGGGCCCTGTCATTATTGTGGGGCCCAAAGCAGCTGCCCCATATTGCCAACCATCCCAGTTTAAATTCCCTAATTCCTTGAGGCTTTAGTCCAGTGCTGTGTCCTGATATCTCAGTGTGAAGTTCTGTTACTAATGCTGCCCAGCTCTGCCGTATTGTTGTGTACAGATGACTCACCTGTAGACCATGTGTTTACATTTAAATACCAGCATTCACCGAGGGGAGATATACAGCGCCTGCAATCAGATGTTCTCCGCTTTATTTGGAACAATAAGAAACCGCGAATGAATAAATTGACACTGCATGTCTCGAAACGGTCTGGTGGGCTTGGCCTCCCCAATCTACAAGCTTATTATCAAGCGGTTCAAATAACCCAGCTTTCTTACATGACTGCCAAAGGATCTACACCCCTCTGGGTCTCTATTGAGGCCCTCTCGTGCCACCCCTTCGCCATAGGTTCTCTAATGTGGCTCCCTAGCCGTCTCCGCCCTCCTATCTTGTGCCCTACCCTGTCCCATTCACTAGCGGTCTGGGACAGAGTACGACATCGTAAGCCTCTGTGCTCCCCACATACTTCATTAGCTCCCATATTTTTTAATCCTGAATTCTCTCCCAGAATGACTCCAATGCTATTCTTGTGGTGGCTAAACAAAGGGCTTCTAATACCGCGTACACACGATCATTTTTCCCGTCGGGGAAAAATGACATTTTTTCCTTTGGACGAGAAAAACGATCGTCTGTGGGCTTTTTGCCGTTTTTCCCGAATGGAAAAACGGCATTAATCACGATGAGAAAAATTAGAACATGTTCTAATTTTTCTCGTCGTTTTTCCTGACATTTCTTCCGCGGCAGTGTTTCCCATAGGGAAACACTGCCGCGGAGCCCATAGACGATCGTTTTTCTCATCATTTTAAAAAATGACTAGAAAAATGACCGTGTGTGGGGAACAAGCTGTTCCCTCGTTTAAAATGTCATTATTCACGGCGGTTTTTAAACCGCCGTGAATAATGATCTTGTGTACGCGGCATTAGGATAGGAGATTACCTTAATGGGGATCAACCGCACTCGTTGCAACATCTTAAGGACACATTTCAGATGCCCTCCGGGGAACTATTTCAATATAATCAGATCATTTCTTTTATACGATCTAAACTTAACCGGTTGGATGGACCCCTTGTTCTTACAAATTTTGAATTATCTTGCCAAACGAAGGGCCTTTTACGGGGTAGGATATCTACAATATACACTATCTTTACCGACCTGAATGCTAAGCTCCCTTACATGAATCAATGGGAATGGGACTTGAATACCATGTTGGAATTATCGGACTGGCAAGATATTGCCTATGCTTTATCCAAAATATCGATCAATACAACATTAATTGAGGCAAATTATAAAACACTTTTACGATGGTATTTGGTCCCGACCAGAGTCGCAAAGATGCACCCGTCTGCGTCGCCCACGTGCTTTAGACGTTGTGGCCAGATGGGTACAATGTTTCATGTTTGGTGGCAGTGCCCCGGGGTCACTAGATTTTGGATTTGTATATTTAATCTGATATACTCTGTAACGGGGGTTAATATACGTAGATCCCCGGAAGCAGCCCTTTTTCAAAAGTTACCTGATGAGGTCCCTAAAAAATCGACAAAACTAATCACATATATGCTTTTGGCAGCTAGAATAACTATTGCTAAATACTGGAAGCAGTCGGTGGTTCCCCTTGCTTACGTGAAGAATAAACTTGGCTGGATCATGGTTAACGACAGACTTACCTGTGTCCTTCGCAATTCTACTAAGAAATTCAATGTTACATGGGATCCATGGATACGTTATCTATCTACACCTTAAAGCGCTTCTGGCTGACCCTCTCCTTAACTTTCCTATCTCTTCTTTCCTCTCTCCCTTTTTTTTTTTTCTCTTCTTTCCTTTTCTCTCTTCCCTTTTTTTTCTTTAAAAAAAAAATAATGTTGATTTGGTTATTGTTGCTAACTATAAGATGCTCTGACAGAACTTATATTTCTATGCTGACATGATATTAGTAGAAATGTACACAGGGGTTCCCCTTTTCCCTCCCCCTCCCTACCCTTTCCAATCCCCCCCTACCCTTCCAATCCCCCCCCCTTTTTTTTGTTCTTTTTTATTTTTTCCTCCTCTGCTCTTTACAACATGCATCTTTCTCCCTGTGCAGATTACTCCTAATGCTCTATGTTAACGTAGCTTGATGGGACAACCTACACCTGGTCCCTAGTCGATCAGGGATGTATTTTTTTTGCCTATACAGTGAATGATTTCACATCCGAAAAAATAGGGAATTTTTTGTTCTCATGTCATGCTAGTGGGCACTCCCACCAAACGCACTTTATGTTGAGTTTGATCTGTTTCTTATTCAAAGGTTCTATATTTGTGACTATTTGAATGACTTGTACTACCTGAAGGTGCTCGATTTTCACTTCCGTTTTTGTCACTTGTGCCTTACATGGCATTGTTACTTCAATAAACATATTGAAATATAAATACCAGCATTCATATGTAAATAGCGTCGGACCGGCAGCATTCATATGTAAATAGAGGCAGTATTCATATGTATAATATGCCCCCCTGAGGTCATATACACCATCACCTATATGGATTGCTGCCCACTTGGGAGATAAAGGGGCATGCTGGAAATTGATCACACCCTCCCCTCCCGCCAGCACTGCCACTGATCCCAGGAGTCCTAGGATCCCTAAGAGTTTTCTGTCTATTAATGGGTCCCCTCACCTACTCAGTCCATGGTGTGCAGGCAGTGGGGGGGGGGGCCCAAGAATTTTTTTGCCCAGGGTTCCAATCAATATTAAAGACGTCCCTGGGCGTGGCCTGGACCGGCATGTGAGAGGACACAGCTCTCACAGCTCCTGAGCTTGATCCGGTATTGATCCTCCCTCAGCCACATTACCGACATTCTGCGGATATATGCTGCAAGCTGCTGATCCCGGGATAACAGGGGAACCTCCACCAGCCCTCTGCACCAGAGGAATGACCCGGAAAACGCATTCTGACATGGGTCCCGATTTCCAAGATGGCGCAGCTGCGTCCACAGTGAAGGGGACCCCACGAGGAACTGACAGGGGGAAGAAGACGGGGCCCAAAGGACAGAGGCAGCCCAAGGCTCAGGGTAAGGATGCACCTAAAGACATGGTGTATTACACCCAGAAAATTAATGGGCTGATGGGGGCAGAGGAGGCTGGACACTCACAGCACATGGAGCCTGCTTTACATGACACGCAGGCTGGGGCGACCATCTTGGCTGCACAGTGTGAGAACGATGAGACTGATCCCTCTGATTCTGAGGCACCTGGGGTTGGTGAACAGGACACTTCAGGGATTGCTCAGCATACGCTGGCAGATATCCTCAGGGCTGTTAACATTGGCAATGCCTCGGTGGCCACCATGAGAGAGGAACTGTCGCTGCTGCGGCAGGATATGCAAAAAATGCGAGAACGCACTACTGCTGTGGAAAGTAGGGTGAGTGAAATTGAGGATCAGTTACCCCCCATTGAGAGAGATGCCAAAGCTGCCTATAGACTTGCAATGGAGGCTATTGACAGAGCAGAAGATTTTGAGAACCGCCTAAGGAGGAATAATGTTCGCATTGTGGGTCTCCCTGAGAAGGTGGAAGGCAGGGACCCCACAGCTTATGTGGAGGGCTGGTTGCTGGACATCTTTGGAAAGAATGATTTCTCTCCTGTGTTTGCGGTGGAGCGCGCCCATAGGGTGCCGTCTCGCCCATCCCAACCTGGGGGGCCCCCTAGGTCGATACTAGCAAGATTACTACATTATAGGGACAGAGAAACAGTGCTCCGGCTTGCCTGGGAAAAGGCAAACATACAATATAATGGAGCCAGAGTGTCCTTTTACCCTGACTTCTCGGCTGAGGTGCAGAGACGCCGGGCGAAATTCTTTGATGTGAAGCGCAGGCTCCGACAGTTACAGCTTCCTTATGCCATGTTGTACCCGGCTAAGCTCCGTGTGATAGTGCGGGGCCAAGCACATATTTTTGAGTCGGCCAAGGATGCAGCCAACTGGCTGGACCATAATGAGCAAGCCCTGAGGCGGCGTGATCAGAATGGTGGGGAGGATTGATGGAGGTGGGATGTCCCGCAAGAGTTACTGGATCTCCTCATAATTCCTGAGGCGCTTTGATGTACTGTGGAGAACTTGTGCTGATCTTATCCGGATGGACCCTGGCTGAGGGACAGTATCCTGCATCATATCAAGACAAGAGCTTCAGAAATCGTCAGCGTGGATTTACAAATTGTGTATTTAAAAGACACCCTGAGTGCGTTTCCGGGGGTATATGGTTGCCCTGCCCTGTTGGCAGGTAATGGTTTTATGTTACCAGTAAGGAATGCCTGTTGCTTCCTCAATTTTCCTTTTTTTCTTTCACTTCTTTGTCGCACGGTATAACAGTAATGCTTCTCAGGTGGGCACTACAACTGAACCCTATACACTCACTCATGACCGGATCATTGGTTCCAGAAATACCAGGCCTCTGGGCCCGGTGATGTTTTACATGCCAGTTCCTATGTTTAACTTTGTCAAATGGCTGGGGTTCCTATAGTATCATGGAACGTGCGGGGTCTGCATTCCCCCCTCAAGAGAACTATGGTACGCATGTGCCTTAAAAAGTTTCAACCTGGGATTTTCTGTTTCCAAGAGACACATTTGATGCAGGAGACAGTGGGGTGTATACAATATAATTGGGTGAATAAAGCCTATCACTCCACTCACACCTCGTACTCTAGAGGGACTACCAAGAGCTGGACAGTTTAATTGATCCCGAGGGTCGATTTGTGTTTCTGTATTGCAGATTGGGTGCCTTAACATGTGTAATTGCTGGAGTATATGTCCCCCCCCCCTTTCACGGCGGTGGTGCTGAGGGCTTTGATATCCTATGTGGATGGTAGGCCGGAGGTACCGCTGCTGGTGATCGGGGACTTTAATTGTTGTTTAGACCTCTCGCTGGATAGACACCCGGCCGTAGGAGCCTCTGCACTCTCCAGGGGCACCCCCCTGGCGCGGTTGTTGCAAGAGGTGGGCTGGGTGGATGTTTGGCGACACCGTCACCCGGGGGTAAGACAATATTCATGTTTTTCCGTATCGCACGGCAGTCTGTCCAGGATTGACTTAGCAGTGGGAAACGCGCGCATACTCCAATATGTATCCGTAATGGAATATAGGCCCCGTAGTGTCTCGGATCACTCCCCATTGATAGTGCACCTGGTGGTCTCTCAGCAGGTGATGCTCCCAAAGGCACCGTGGAAGTTCAATGCATTCTGGCTGAAATTATTTAAATCCCCTGAATTTATAGAAGAGAGCATGTGTGTGTTTTTCGCTGCTCAGGACCCTGAGGGTTCCTGTATACAGCAGTGGGAGGCCTTTAAGGCATTTTTGAGAAGGATTTTGACCACTGAAATGACTAAAGTAAAAAGAGCTTCTTCTGATTTTGTGGTGGAACTAGAGAATAGGGTGAAGGATCTTGAACACCGTTTTGTCTTGGACCCCTCTGACTCGGCAAGGGAGGAGTGGCAAGCTGCCCAGTCAGCTTACGAGCGGGTGCTCTCCTCAACTGCTGAGAAGAAACGCTTTTTCTCTAAACAGGCCTTTTTTGAGGAGGGGGGGAAAAGACAGGGCGCATGCTGGCTAGAATAGCGAACGCTCAACAGCGGTCTCCAACTATAGGGGCTATTAAATCCAAAGCTGGGCCACTGGTCAGATCCCCGGAACTTATCATGCAGGAGTTGGCTGGGTTCTATGAGGAGTTGTACCGCCCCGGAGCTGCCTATGATTGGGCGGATCTGGACCGGAACTTGACGGGGTTAACCTTCCCTAAGCTTACTGCGGGACAGAGGGAGGACTTAGATGCACCTCTTACAGTGGAGGAATTGCAGGTGGCAGTGGGCCTGTTCCCTAATTGTAAGGCACCGGGGGAGGATGGGATTCCCATGGAAGTATACAAGCAACATGCAGAGGTACTGCTACCATGTTTATTAAAGGTGTTTAATGCAGCCTTGGAGGTGGGAGTCCTTCCACCTTCTATGGCAAAAGCCAATATTGTACTGCTCCTTAAACCGGGTAAGGAACCGGTTGACCCGGGATCATACAGGCCAATATCCTTGTTACAATGCGATATTAAAATCCTTGCAAAAAGTATTAGCAATGCGACTTAATAAGGTTATAGCCTCCCTCATACATGATGATCAGGCAGGGTTTATGCCAAATAAATCCACGGCCATTAACATACGGCGGTTACTTTTGAATATGCAATCAGAAGTTGATAATCCGGGAAGCAGGGCTTTACTGTCCCTGGATGCCACTAAGGCATTTGACAGTATTGATTGGACATATTTGTGGGCGGTTTTGGATCGCTTTGGATTCGGTGATACATATATAGCGTGGGTACGCCTCCTGTACAGCGGACCTGAGGCTGCCATTCGGGCCTTTGGTTTTCTGTCACAGGACTTTGCATTGAGGAGGGGGACGAGGCAAGGCTGCCCGTTGTCCCCTCTGCTCTTAGCACTGGCTATTGAACCCCTGGCCATGGAGATAAGGGCTAATGAGCACATTGTGGGATTTTGCTATGGTCTCCTGCAGGAGAAGATAATGCTTTATGCTGATGACACCCTGCTTATGCTGGGAGATACTGATGAGTCCCTGCGGGAGGCCATGGCAACCATTACAAAATTTGGGGTCTACTCGGGTCTACAAATTAACTGGTCGAAGTCTGCCCTATTACTGTTAGACAGGGACGCCACACAGACAGTGGCCCCCTCGTGCCCTATCCCAGTCACTACCTCCTTTAAATACTTAGGGATCCAGATCACTTCAAACCCGAGGGATTTTGGCCGATTGAATATTTCGCCCCTGCTACAGAGGTTTAGAGAGAGGGTTAGGACATGGAACCGCCTTCACATGTCAGTGGCAGGCAAAGTAAATCTGGTGAAGATGATCCTTATGCCTCAATTACTCTACTGTCTTCACAATGCCCCTGTAGTGGTCCCTCTAAAAACGTTTAGAATGGTTAATTCCATCTTTCGCGCCTTAATTTGGAAGAATAAACCCCCGAGGATAAAATTGGAATATCTTCAGTGGCCTAAGGACGCTGGCGGGCTGGCACTGCCCAACCCGTGGTTGTACTACCTGGCAGCCCAACTTCAGCACCTGGTGGGGTGCTTTGGAACTGAGCCGGCTGGCTCTTCCCAGGCACTCATGCTCCGCACAGTAGATGCGGGTCCCATTCCCCTGGCATTGGAGGCCCTGGCATTTGCCAAGCCAAATAAGAAGTATCCTACTTACAATCTAATTCAAAAAGTGTGGAACAAGTGCAAATATATACAACAGGCCGAGGGGTACACTGAATATAGTCCTCTTTGGCATAACGAGACGTACACGGAACTGGGCAAGCTGCAGGGAGGGGCTAGGTGGATAGCACACGGGATCACACATGTTAAACAAGTCTTTGAGAATGGCGCTCTTAGGACATTTGTGGATTTGCGGGCGGAGTTTGGCCTGCCATCCTCAATGTTCTTGCAGTATCTGCAACTTCAGCATGCGGTTAGAACACAGAGTAGATCTTCTGAATGGCACTTGTCTCCTACCCCTGTGTTCGGCCTCATTAGGGATGCTGTGACCTCGAAGGGAATTATTTCTCAAAGTTACAATACCCTTCTCCAATACTTCCTGGGGCAGCACCCCCTGAGGGTGAGGGAGCGATGGGAGAGAGATGTGGGTCAAATGGATGGGGATGAGTGGGAGGAGATATTTCAGGGGGTGGGTATCTGCTCTCTGAATGTGGCCCAACGGCTCACTCAATTGTATATCATTTTAAGGGTGTACCACACGCCGCACAGACTACAGTTGATGGGGTTGCAGACAGAGGGTACCTGTACTAGATGTAAGCGAGACCATGGGGACCTCATTCACCTCCTGTGGCGTTGCCCCAAGTTGCATCTATATTGGAATGAGGTGGTGAACGTGGTCAATTCTGTGTTCAAGATATCCCTACCGGTAGATCCCAAGGTATGCTTCTTGGGGGTGGTTGAGGAACATGTGCTAGCAGTGCACACCAGGGAGGCTGTTCAAAGGGTGATGTTCCAAGCCAGGAAGCTGATTATGTTGTACTGGAAATCTGAGACGCCACCAGCTTCGAGGGAATGGATATGTAAGATAGGGGATATGCTACGTATGGAAAAACTCATTTACCAGCACAGGGGGAGCTTTCAGAAGTATGAGAATCTCTGGGCACCGTGGCTAGATACACCGGGGCTTGCCCCAGTGGACCTGGTCGCGGACAGATTATTTGGCTAGATGTGGGAGTGTAGCTCTGCTCATAGTTGCAATATTGTGAGGGGGGGGGAAAGGTACTGTGAAGTTGCTAATTTAACCCTGTTATTCATCACTTGGTCATGTATATGGAAGTGCTGATTATTGTTTTTGATGTCTATGGCTGTGTACCACCTTTGATTCAATAAACACATTTTTGTTGGTAAAAAAAAAAAAAGACGGCCCTGCTCGCAGGGGTATACAGCATTACAGTCCTGCTTCAGAACAACCAGCATTCAGCCTTCCTGGCTAAAACACAGCACTCCTGCTCAGGCCTTACACCTTAGGCTCTGGTCTGTCTTCCCAGACCTGACACTCAGCACCTCTGTGCTTGCACATTCGTGCTGCAATGGCTCCCTCCTGACTCCTAGGCCAGAACTCCTGTCTGCCGGGGGAACTTTCTCCAAGGATGAGCACTGACCTCTATTCCTTGGAGGATTATGAAGCCAGCGCACAGGTGTGCAATTATCAAGCCTACCAAAATCAGGCATACACTGCTTATGTGCAGCTGTGACATGGGGTCGCATCTCCACAATATATATATATATATATATATATATATATATATATATATATATATAAAGAAAAATCATAAAATACAATACAGTGACCAAAATTTTTTTTAGATTGTGAAAGATAATGTTACGCTGAGTAAATTGATACCCAACATGTCACGCTTCAAAATTGCGTCCGCTTGTGGAATGGCGACTAACTTTTACCCTTTAAAGTCTCCATAGGCGACGTTTAAAAAATTCTACAGGTTGCATGTTTTGAGTTACAGAGGAGGTCTAGGGCTAGAATTATTGCTCTCGCTCTACCGATCGCGATGATACCTCACGTGTGGTTTGAACACCGCTTTCATATGCGGGCGCTACTCACGTATGCGTTCGCTTCTGCGCGCGAGCTCGGCGGGACAGGGTGCGTTCCTGGCTCCTAACTTTTTTAGCTGGCTCCTAGATTCCAAGCAAAGTTGTCAAGCCCTGTCCTAAAGGAGCAGGAGGGGACATCCCCCGCATTCCGCCGCTCTTCCCAGGCCTCCTGTCCCACCGAAAAAAAACAATCCACGATCCGGCACGTTCGCCGGCTAGGATGAGACTGCTTGAAATAAACTACCAGCAGAGGTAGTGAAGACAGTCAACAGTAAATGGCTTCAAACTATACTTAGACAATAAAGTTAATAAAAAAAAAAAAGGAGCACCCCCCCCCCAAAAAAAAAAACGGACAGACTCAATGAGCTACTCTGTCTTTTTCTGTCGTCGCTTTTCTGTGAAATTTGGAAGGCATTCTTCCCTGGTTTTAAACATTTGGACGCCGAAGATTGGTCTCTTCACCCTGAGGTGTTTCAAGGCCTCCATCACAGGTAAGGGATGCCAGATGTGGACCTCCTGGCTTCCAGGTTCAACAACAAACTCAGAGCATTTGTCTCCAGATGCAGGGATGCTCTATCCTTCACAGCGGATGACTGTTGGCTCCATTGGGATCAGTTCAGCCTGATCTATGCTTTTCCGCCTCTGAAGCTCCTTCCTCGCCTACTCCCCAGCATCAAGATGGATGGCATTCTCGTGATTCTCATTGTACATAACTGGCCAAGGAGGATGTGGTACTCGGACATGCTCAGACCATTAGCAGGCTCTCTGTGGGCCCTCCCAGATTGCCTGGATCATCTTTTTCAAGTGCCATTTAATTACCTTGCTTCTCTGTTGCTGGCTTTTTTTGCTTTGGCTGTTGAAGCCCAGGTCCTGAGGGACAAGGGTCTATTGGATTCAATATAGCCTATAGCTAGGATATCAACTTCTTGCAAAGCATTGCACTTGAGAAATATATTTCTCTTAGTGCAAGACAAGAAAATCCCATTTCAGTAAATTCTCAGTGGGAAGAACTTTGTCTTTTCTCCTGTCAAGGGTCAAATCTCTTTTTTTGTGGTTCTTTTTCAGAGACTGCTTGCCTCTTACTTCTTAGAAATGGCCTTCATACCTGATATAGCCAACATTGTTCCACTTGTGTACTCCCCAGTGACTCCCCAGTTAAATCTCAGCCTGGTTCTGTCAACTC
Organism: Rana muscosa; assembly: GCA_029206835.1. Lineage (NCBI taxonomy): Eukaryota > Metazoa > Chordata > Amphibia > Anura > Ranidae > Rana > Rana muscosa. The sequence continues at coordinate 1,107,576,339 of CM055122.1, read as the reverse complement.
TTCAAAGACTGCCCTTTAAATCTATCAGGGATTTTACGCTGTCTATCCTTACTTGCAAGGTTACCTTTCTCTTCGCCATCACTTAAAGGCAGGTTTCTAATTTGGCAGCCTTAGCCTGTAAATGCCTTTTTTTGTGCTTTGCAAGGTACAGGTTGTTTTAAAGTCCAAGGCCTCTTTTGCTACCAGTGTGGTTTCTTGCTTTCACATTTTTCTACATCTCTCTGTCCTGCTCCTAAACATCTTAAGGAGATTTTACTCCATTGTCTGAATGTGATATGTGCAGTTTGAGTTTATTTACATCACCCTTTTGACAGTTTGACTCTCTCATGCCTGAAGGTCCACATAGAGGACAGCCTATTTCTTGTTCAGCTTTCGGTAGGTGGATTCCACATCTCATCTTTCAAGCTTTTGATCTCAAGGCAAGATTCACTCTTTCCCAGTCAAAGTGCGCTCAACTCTGACTCTATCCTACACTCTTTAACTCATATCTTCAACCTCTCCCTCTCTACTTGCATCTTCCCCAAACCTCTGAAACATGCACTAGTCACTCCCATACCAAAAAAGGCCTCACTGGACCCCACCAATCTTAACAACCTAAGACCCATCTCGCTACTCCTACTCCACAGAGACTGCGCTCCTAAAGCTCACAAACGACTTACTAACAGCTAAAACCAACGGTCATTATTCCGTAATCTTACTCTTGGACCTCTCCGCTGCCTTTGATACAGTTGATCACCCCCTCCTCCTCAAAAAACTCAATTTGCTTGGTATCCATGGCTGTACTCTCCGTTGGTTCGAATCTTACCTATCTCACCGCACCTTCATTGTCACTTACAACTCTACTTCCGCCTCTCCTCAGTTTTGCCGCGTTTACATGCCGCGTTTTTTCTTCTTCTAAAAAGCCAAAAAACAAAAACGCGTGTAAACGGAAAACGGCTAAATGCGGGTTACCGCGTTTAGCTGCGTTTAGAAGCGTTTGCCGCTTGAAATGCCTCTAAACTCAGCATCTGAAGTCATTTTTTTGCTTTCCAAAAAAAGCCTCTAAACTCAACTGCCTAGAAATGACTATAAACGACCCTATGTACATGGACTGATAAGAAAACATAGAGGAGAGTTCAGGAGCAGTTGAAAAAAATGCCCAACTGCTCCTAAATGTCCGTTTACCAGCAGCAGTGTACATGAGGCCTTACTGTTGGTGTCCCCCAAAGTTCTGTCCTTGGACCTCTACTATTCTCAATCTACATATCCTCCCTGGGTCAGCTGATAGCCTCCCATGGCTTCCACTACCATTTATATGCTGATGACACCCAAATCTATTTCTCTCCCCCGAACTCATAATATTTCCTCCCCCACGTGCCCCTTCCCCTGAGTTCTCTGTCAAGATCAATGGCACAACTATCAGTCTGTCCCCACATGCCAGGGTGCTAGGGGTAACCCTAGACTCTGGACTGTCCTTTCAGGCCCACATCCAATCCCTGTCCAAATCATGCCGTCTTGGCCTCCGCAACATCTCTAGAATACGCCCCTTTTTAACCTTGTAATGACACCACCAAGCTTCTAATTCACTCCCTGGTTATCTCTCGCCTCGACTACTGCAACTCCTCACTCCTCATTGGATTACCTTTACATACACTATCCCCCCTTCAGTCCATAATGAATGCTGCTGCAAGACTCATCCACCTTACCAACCGTTCTGTGTCCTCCACCCTTCTCTGCCAATCCCTGCTCTGGCTTCCGCTTACCCAACGAATAAAATTCGAAGTACTAACAATAATTTACAAAGCTGTCTACAACTCTGCCCCCAGCTACATCACTAACCTAGTCTCAAAATACCAACCAAGCCGCTCTCTTCGGTCCTCCCAAGACCTCCTGCTCTCTAGCTCCCTTGTCACCTCCTCCCACGCTCGCCTACAGGATTTCTCCAGAGCTTCTCCCATCCTTTGGAACTCCCTACCCCAATCTGTCCGACTGTCCCCTAATCTATTCATATTTAAACAATCCCTGAAAACCATTCTCTTTAACCATTTCAGCCCCGGACCATTTGGCTGCCCAAAGACCAGAGCACTTTTTGCAATAGCGCGGTCGTGCGACGTGGCTCCAAAACAAAGTTGACGTATTTTTTTTCCACAAATAGAGCTTTCTTTTAGTGGTATTTGATCACCTCTGCGTTTTTTATTTTTTGCGCTATAAACAAAAATAGAGCGACAATTTTGAAAAAAATGCAATATTTTTTACTTTTTGCTATAATAAATATCCCCAAAAAATATATAAAAAACGAATTTTTTCCTCAGTTTAGGCCGATACGTATTCTTCTACATATTTTTGGCATTTATTGATTGGTTTGCACAAAAGTTATAGCGTCTACAAAATAGGGGATAGTTTTATGGCATTTTTATTAATATTTTTTTTTTACTAGTAATGGCGGCGATCAGCGATTTTTATCCTGACTGCAACATTTATGGCAGACGCATCAGACACTTTTGACGCTATTTTGGGACCATTCACATTTATACAGCGATCAGTGCTATAAAAATGCACTGATTACTGTGTAAATGTGACTGGCAGTGAAGGGGTTAACCACTAGGGGGCTAGGAAGGGGTTAAGTGTGTCCTAGGGATGTGTTCTAACTGTGTGGGGGCGTGGCTTACTGTGACACGACACTGATCGCTGTTCCCGATGAGAGGGAGCAGACGATCAGTGTCCTGTCACTAGGCAAAACAGGGAGATGCTTGTTTACACAGGCATCCCCGTTCTGTAGCTCCGTGACACATGATCGCGGGACACCGGCGGACAACTGTAATGTCTGCCTTAATTTTGTTAAGCGCTGCGCAAACTGTTGGCGCTATATAAATCCTGTATAATAATATTAATAATAACTACAGTAGATCAGTTAGGCTTGGTTCACACACGCTCATACTTTGATGTGATTATGTAGTGCGAATTTGGTTGCATTTTGGATGTGGTTTGCATATTCTGTGGAGTTAAATTACACTGTAAATCACAACAAAGTAGCACAGGACCCTTTCCTAAAGTCGCATCACGTTGTCATTCAATCCAGTGCAACACAAGTCGCATTTAAATCATATCAGTGTAACCAAGACCTTAGTGCTTCATGGGCTTTTTAGCATTAGGCAGCTGTTTCTCAGATTTGCAAGGCTGCCACATGGCCTTCTGCCCACATGTTCAATACATTTTATCAGGTGAATGTTCAGGCCTCAGCTTATGCTGGCTACTTCAAGCTGCCCTTTTTAACCTGTTGATTTTTTCTTTGGGAGCCCATTAGCCTTTTATTTGCTATTGCCCACCCCTTGCTTTCGGAAACTCCAATGTTTCACAATTACGATCTTGTGTCCCGTAAAGTATGACTCAAAGTGGTTGTAAACCACTTTTTTCTTGCTATAATCCCCTGTGTTAGATTACATTATGTGCCCCATTGTATGTTCTTTATAAAAAATATGCCTATTTACTCACGCGACCGCCCGCCGATGTCTTTCCCAATCTGACAACTACAGCTGGAGGGGCTGAAAATCACCCACTGACTTCAGCTGGGAGGAAGGCAGGAGAGCGGCAGGTGGTCACGTGAACGCCGAGCGGCGCTCTGAAGTAAGGTATACAGCTACATATTTTTTTATAAAGAACATACATTGGGGCACATTTTGTAATTTGTAATCTAACACAGGGAATTATACTTACAAAACAGTTATTTTTGCAGCAGAAGGGGAGCAGATCAGCACTGACACAGCTGACGGGATGGGAGGGAGGGGAAGGGAGGGAGCAAGAAGAGACAGCGGGATGATGGAGGCACGTAAACTGACCACTGTATCGAGGCTCGGCAGCCATGATAAACATGATCAGTTTACAGAGGGGAGGGCAGCTCCAGGCAGGATCAGCCAGGTATTTTAGGTGATAGAAAGGGACAAATTACACAGCACAAGCATTGTGCTATATAACATTCTTTTTTTAAGGTTACAACCCCTTTAACCACCTCAATACAGGGCACTTTCACCCCCTTCCTGCCCAGGCCATTTTTCAGGTTTCAGTGTTGTCACACAGAGTGGTCTTGATAAGGGTTCGCTTATAATTCCCTGAAGGGTCAAATCTCCGCCTTGTCGGCTATGTCGTGTACAAGATATGCTCTACATCCGATGGTGATCTGATTTTTAGGGGCAGTCATAGAAATCAGACCTCCATTGAAATCGTTTTTTCTAAAAGAGGACTTAACACCAGTCTTGGGAACCTTGCTGGTTCCTCCGTTTGATCAAGCTTTCTCTTGTTCATTATTTCTTTTAACAGTTTTTTTTTTTTTTTTTCATAAATGATTTTATTGAAAGAAAAAGTAAGGTTACATGTACATACAAGACATACAAGCTCATGAACATTTCAAGAATATCCAACATTTAAACAAAGCAATGTCCGGTAATTGAATGAGAGCAAGTAAACCTGCGTAAGAGTGCAAGGACCCACCGTAGACCAATATCAGCAGGCCTATTGTTTTTGTTTTTTACTAGCCGTTGCCTCGGCCAGAGGAGTCTCTGAGTTGTGCGCCTTCTCATCTAAAGAACCATATTGTTTGGTGCTCCCAGACAAGATAGTCCTTAGGCCGATACCGAGCTTTCTACCTAAGGTGGCCACATAATTTTGTATGAACTGGGAGGTCATTCTCCCAGCCTTTCCAGTGGATACAGCTCATGATGAGTGGAGTAGGTTAGACCTGGTCTCTGCGGTTTCTACCTACCAGAAATGGACTAAAAGCTTTTGAAAACAAGATCAGCTGTAGGTTTTCCCGATGGGGCTTAAAAAGGGTATGCCAGCAACATCTAGAGTTGTGTCTTCCTGGTTTGTCAAGACCATACATATTTCAACAAAACGCCTCCTTCAGAGATCAAAGCACATTCGACGAGGGGTATGACAGCATTCTGGGCAGCATACGCAAAGGTTGCCCCTGAGGTAATTTGCAAGAGCAGCAAGCTGGAGCGCACCCAACACCTTTTATTAGGCATTACAGGCTTAATATGGCTTGTCCGCCTCAGGAAACATTTGGCTCTACGGTTATTACGACGGCTGTTGCCCATTAAAAAAATTGAGTTGCATTCAGGGTTTGGCTTATTTTTTATTTTTTGTCTTCCCTCCCTTCTTAATATTGCTTGGTACATCCCATAGTAGGCTGACATGGGGAGGTCCAGGAATAAGGAAAATTGTTGTCCATACTTACCGTAATTTTCCTTTCCTGGATCCTCCCCATGTCAGCCGGGGATTCCCACCCAGGTTATCCGCCGCAAGGTGGGTATTTTTGAACACTGGTGTGGGCAGACAGCCGCCCTTCATGGGCTAAGAAAGAGGTGGTCCTGGAGGGGTCAGAGGGCGGAGCTGACCCATAGTAGGCTGACATGGGGAGGATCCCGGAAGGGAAAATTACGGTAAGTATGGATAACAATTTTCCTTATTCAGCACCATATAAAGCATGTTAGCAAATAAATGAAAGGACATTCATGTTTTTTAACAGGATTCACACAAAACATTCCTACAAAGTGCTGTACTATCAAGATTTGCTCTTCAAACTAGCAAGATTAACCCAGTGAATCCCATGTAATACAGGGAATCGTTGATAAATAAACCCCTATTTTAGATGTGTATAGTCCTATGATAAGCAGTCATATTTTTTTTTATTCTATTTTTTTTTTTTTGTTTACTTTTTAACCTTTTACTATCTTGATCCATGTTACTTTTTTCCGAGTTTTTCTGTCTAGAGTAATTTTGTTCCCAAACATGTTTGCATAATTATATCTAAAGCCAAAATAATTTGTACGTTTTTTCTGTCCCATTGGGGGAATTTCCGTTCACTTCCTGCCCTATAGACACTTAGGAAATTAGAGAAAATCTCTCCAAAATGAAGGAAAATCCCAGCATAGATAGACATTTACCACCAGAACAAGTTTTCTTATTGTAATATTTTCCTCCTATTTCTTACTCTTTCTGAACTCAGAATTTAGCATTTTCTCCACTTTCAGTCCCAATGACTGGCCACCAGGACAAACAGAGAAAATATATAATATACTTAAATGAAACCCTAAAGACATTTCCTCAGTTTGACACACAATGTTAAACGATATGTTCACCTATAGGAGGATATTACATTACACCCATATTTAGGGTGTAACATCTAACATGCCCCCATTCACCTGTTCCCCGCTGTCAGAGCCCCCCTCCCTGTGACTCCCCCCTACCTGCTGCCACATTTCAAAATCAGCGTGGCTGTGTGGGGCTCTTCCCACACAGCTGCGGCATTCATTTACAGCAAGCTGTGAATAAGAAAATGACAAGATCTGTAGTTCTCAATGAACTGTGAGGGTGCTGATGAGTGCCATAGTAGTTCATTCACAAGCCCCGCAGCTTCCAAACTGACAGCCTGTACTGAGGTACAGGCAAAAAGCTGTAGGGCTTGTCTGCAGGAGCATGACTACTGATCTAAAGTGCAATGATCCTGTGAAAAAAAAAAAAAAACTTTTTAATGCAAAAGTATGTGCATTTATGATTTTTTTCACAAATGTTAACTTGGCCTCTAAAATGCCATCTATAGTTTAAAATCCCTGGGAACCAAATGGCTGCTAGTGAATGCTGGTATAATTATAAGGTATAAAATCTCATCTACAGTATGTGTAGAAGAAAGCATTTTTTTTTGTTAGCATTTTATAGCTTGTAGCAAGTGTAGGTGCTAAGCTATAGGGGATTATGGTGCAGTCTTGGTCGCACATGTATTGCAAATTATGGAGCTACATACAATATATTGAATTTAATATTCACCTAGTTAGCCTTGTGTTTGAGTATGTAGCAGTGACCACTGGATTAATTTATCATGTGTCCCATGCAGTAAGTACCGTATTTTTTGCTCCATAAGACGCACCTGACTATAAACAAGAAAAATATATTCTGACCCGTACAGAAGCTTGGCAAATAAAATGTACATTAGCCAGTGGACAGTACGTTAGCCAGTGGTATATATTCCTATAATAAATAAAGATACACCAGTGTTTATGTGAGTATAATCTGATGAGCGAGTAATTGGATCTTATAAGGCCATACAGTGTAGATCTATAGCATGATGTCTCCCATGTTCCTATAGATATATAGCACAGTATGCACACACCACTGTCATAATACAAGCAAAGATATTGAAATGGTAATAAAAGAGTCTGAGAAGTAGTTTATTTAGCCGTGTGTCGTTTCATCTATCTAAGCACCTAGCATGATCTCCACATAAATACTCCTATGATATACATACCGTATATTTCAGCATTATAAACACATGCGCCGTTTGACGCTCTCATCTCCCACGTTACTTTGATTGACAGCCAGGCAGCTACTTCATCATCTCATCGCCCATACCACTCATTTTGGCAGTTGGCCCTGCCTTCCTCTGCCCTTATTGGCTCACAGAAGCCTGGGAGGAAGGCGTCCTCAGAAATGTCATGGGGATGGCCGCGGTTGGTGACAGTGGACTCTCACGTCACCGCAAGTTGGGCTAGTGGCGCCGCGATTGGAGGCGACACAGCATTGCCTTGGGTGGGACTGGCTTCTGGTTAGCTGGAGTGAGAGAGGGCGGCCCAAGTCGGTGGGGTCTCCCGTGTGTGTGCACAGAGCGAGCAGCTGCGGCGGCGACTCCTGCTCAATATTTGCTGCATAAGACACACAGGCACTTTCTCCCACTTTTTGGGGGGAAAAAATGTGTCTTATGGAGCGAAAAATACGGTACATGTTTTGTACGGGTAGTACAGGCACCACGAGTTTGCCCAGCACTGTGTTTAGGGTCCCTTGAATCCTATGGAAGGCATACAAGTATATATCATTGTATTCAAACATTTAGAGTAGGTGCCAAACTTCAGTCAGTAGAACTATTAGAAATGTGTTGATACTTTGGTGCATTTAGAAGATAGGTGCACATAAAGCATCGATGTAACCCATATGCATATTTTGAACCCTTGACAAATTTATATGAAAAATACAGAAGCTAATTTGTATTCTCTAAATATCAGCTACACAAAATGTAAGCTGAGTTTTCGCAAAGATTTGCCATCAGGCACAGTAACTCTACCCTAAGCACACTAATCCTAGTAGTCATTCTGACGTATAAGTAGAGGGGCCAAGTTTAAGTTTCCACGTTCCCCTTCACTTTACTTCAAAATGAGATACAGGCTCCTTTTTTCAGTGTTTGCTAAGAAAATATGACTTGCACCTTTTGTTACATGACCAGGAAGTCAGAGAGCTGAGTTGGGAAGCTATTAGGTTTAAACTTTCCTAAGAAACTTGTTTTTATTATTTCACATCCTACATTTTTCATACATGGAAAAAAATCTTTGATAATTGGGCCCTGACTTTGTGAAAGACCTGCTTAGATGGATTTGTTGTGAGTGCAAACAAGATTACATCATTGGTGAAGTCATATTTAACCCATTCTCTCCAAATTGCTATTTTAATAGCTATTTTTAGTAAAGCTTAATTAATCAGTTTAATTTAATCTGTCTGTCTGATTAAACCATACTATGTACAGTAACCAGACTCAATTCTTAGCATGCAGTCATTTCAGTGGAAAGTGTGAATAATTTTATTGATATCTGACGGTTTCTCATCATACGTATGAAACATTTTTTGGATGTTCGATGATTTCACTTTATAAAATTCAAATCAAATAATAAATAGGGTTTTCACTTCCAGTAGAAGTTAAACATTATAATTTAATTTCCATCAATGAGCCATGTCAATCACCAGGGTCCATCTTCCTAGGACCTCCACTGATAAGCCAATTGAGACCCAGATGGGAGCTTAAAACAAGCCATCTGCCTTTTGGTTGCAAGAAAAATTTACTCTTGAAAATGAAACATACACAAATTAAATTGGCTTATGAGCAATGACTGGTTTGGTTTCAGAGTTAGTTGATTAGCTTGGTTTGCCCCACTTGGTGGATTCCAGTCAGTTCACTGAGTCAAATAGATGTAACTCACAAGAACAACTGAACACTCAGACCAGCTTATAAATCCAGCACTTTGTATGGATGTAGAGAAGAGAAGGCTGCAGATACAAAATTACTACATATGTAGGACTATTTAATCTCTGTGTATCACCTGAGGCAAGTGACTTCACTGGGCACATGTAAGGGTTTACAACCACTTTAAGACAAATTATGCAAATATCGAAACATCTTGATGAGTGGATATTTGTGTGGAGAAGTGGACATTCTAGGCAGGCTGCATTTGCATACAGACTGCCCTGGGGTGATACTCACGTGTAATGCTGAGCCTCCATGAGGGAAATGATTGAAATACAATGAATGAAAGTGGCAGGCCAGGGATGGCAAGTCTGCCAGATGAAAGTACTAGATGATGCAGGATGTCCTCCAGCAGGAAATGAGGTTGGCTCAATCTGACTTACTGTGGCTTTTAATGCACATTGTGAGGCCCATACAGTAAAATCAGACTAAGTAGTTCCATTGCAGCAGAGAAGTATGTACAAGACCGAAGGCAAGGCTGAATTCAACTTTGAATATCTGCTTACCCTCCTAGCCATGACAGGCAATAAATACATCATAATAGTTTATGTAGGCTACAACAGAACAGCAAAAAAGTTGCAACTTAAGCTGGCCATAGATACTGTAGATCAGGGGTAGTGAATTAAAATTCACGGGGGTCCGGTCAGAAAATGTTTCTCCTAGCGGAGGTCCGAGTGTCATATTGGTGCTATGACTCCACATGATATCCTCCACATCGCAGCCTCCTGTGCAAGTCACAGGCCCCTCATCTCAGACCCCCATCACAGACTAGTCCCCCCTATCACAGACTGCCCCCCTATCACAGACTGGTCCCCTCCTATCACAGACTGGTCCCCCCCTATCCCAGACTGGTCCCCCCCTATCCCAGACTGGTCCCCCCTATCCCAGACTGGTCCCCCCATCACAGACTGGTCCCCCCATCACAGACTGGTCTCCCCATCACAGGCTGGTCCCCCTCCATCACAGACTGGTCCCCCTACATCACAGACTGGTCTCCCTCCATCACAGACTTATTCCCCTCCATCACAGACTGGTCCCCCTCATCACAGGCCGGTCCCCCTCCATCACAGACTTGTCCCCCCATCACAGACTAGTCCCCCCCTATCACAGACTGCCCCCCTATCACAGACTGGTCCCCCCCTATTACAGACTGGTCCCCCCCTATCACAGACTGGTCCCCCCTATCCCAGACTGGTCCCCCCTATCCCAGACTGGTCCCCCCTATCCCAGACTGGTCCCCCCATCACAGACTGGTCCCCCCATCACAGACTGGTCTCCCCATCACAGGCTGGTCCCCCTCCATCACAGACTGGTCCCCCTCCATCACAGACTTATTCCCCTCCATCACAGACTGGTCCCCCTCATCACAGGCTGGTCCCCCTCCATCACAGACTTGTCCCCCCATCACAGACTGGTCCCCCCCATAACAGACTGGTCCTCCCATCACAGACTGGTCCCCCCCATAACAGACTAGTCCCCCATCACAGACCCCCCCCCCTACATAGTAGACTCCTGTCCTCATAACAGCACAGCACTTCCCTCTCCCCACATAGCCCTACCTTTTTCACACAAGACGTGCAGCGCGGCCGGTCTGGACAGCGGGCGGGACTTTTCAAGTTAAAAGTGAGTGATTGATTGCTGGGATCGCCCCGCTGCGTAGCAACCAATCACCCGCTTCTTAACTTAAAAAGTCCCACCCTTTGTCCAGAGCAGCCACGCTTCTCATCTTGTTTAAGTAAGACAGATGGAGGGCGGAGACACTGCGGCGATCCGAAACCGAAGGGACATGCCAACCCGTGCGCGGCGCGCCTGCCATGCTGTGAGCATAGCAGCAGGCAGGCGGGTGGGCGAGCCAGCAGTGGGGAGAGGAGTGGGACACACAGGCAACTATTTGGCGAGGCTGCGGTACGGGTAGTATGGCTACTGTAGCCGGAACCGGACCGCGGTCCGCCATTTAGTGGAGCCTGCTGTAGATCAAAATGTAGCTGGTTCAGCAGGAACCAACTGGATTTCGATCCATCTATGGCCGTTCCCAATCCAATGATTGACTTTTTCTAACTTGATTGTTGGAAAGTTCTGCAGAGAAGTCCCTGCTGTCAGAATACTATAACACAGCTATTAGTATTTAGTATTTGTACTGTCCTGGCATTTTAGGGCCCCAAGAAATTGGGTTGTCTGCCAGTACATCAGGATTGATCAATTTCCAAATTTATATACCATAGTTTGTAGACTCTATAACTTTCACATAGACTAAATAATATACACTGATTTGGGTCATTTTACCAAAGAAATGTGGCCGACTACACCCAAGGAGACTAAGAGCATTTATCTTTGTAGCAGCCAGAATCTCTATTTCTGGGTCTTGGAAATCCCCCACGATACCTTTTGGATTCCTTTTGAGGTGGATTAGACTGCCTATATTTAGACCGGATAGGGTGCACTTTTTCCTCCTATTTTCTTTCCTTATAGCTTCTTTTTCTGTTATTTCTTCGTTCTGCTTTCTCTATATGGCTCTTAGGCCAACAATTACCACACAGGGTGAAGTATGTGATGTATATAGGCTTTCTCACAGTGGGAGTAAAGCCTAGCTAATGCATTTAAAGTTATTGTAAAGGCAGAAGGTTTTTTAGCCAATATGGAACTGTTTGTAATCCTCCCCCCCTCCGGTGTCACATTTGGCACCTTTCAGGGGGGAGGGGGGAGCAGATGCCTGTCTAATCCAGGTATTTGCTCCCACTTTCGGGCATAGATCGCTGCAGTATCTGCGGCGATCTACGCCATGTCCGGCCCCTCCTCTGGCCCCCCCGCTGTCTTCTGGAAGACACACAGGTCCCAGAAGACAGCAGAGACCAGTGAGATAGTGCAGCGCGACTCACGCATGTGCAGTAGGGAACCAGGAAGTAAAGCCGCAAGATGATTCCCTTACCGAAGATGGCGGCGGCAGCACCCGAGAGCCGAGGGTGAGATAAGCTTCGGGTGCTGACATTGCGCGCGCCCTGGGCAGGTAAGTGTCCTAATATTAAAAGTCAGCAGCTGCAGTATTTGTAGCTGCTGACTTTTATTTTATTTTTATTTTTTTCGGCGGAACTCCGCATTAAAGAGGAACTTCACTCCTCTCCTTTTTACATTAGGGTTGTTCTCAAACCACATATTCCCCTAGCCAGCATTGTTCTTCCGTGATACATCATTCACATGGGGAGGCCGAGGAGGGGCCAGACATGGCATATAGCCGCGGATACTGCAGCGATCTTAGCCCAGAAGTGGGAGCAAATACCTGGATTAGACAGGTATCTGCTCCCCCTGAAAGGTGCCAAATGTGACACCGGAGGGGGGGAGGATTCCGAAAAGCGGAAGTTCAATTTTTTGGGTGGAACTCCGCTTTAAAGGGTTATTACATCGTTCAGGGATGTGCAAATCCTATCGCCCCATACCTGGGGCATGCTCTTCTGTTTATTTTTTACATTTAGCCCTGCTTCAGGCAAGCAGCAGGGTTTACGTTTTAGAGCCAGTGGTTGGCTCTCTTGTAAAAGCAATCTGAACAGTTAACTTGCCGCTGGATTGCTTTTAGGCTTCATGTACACTTGACCATCATTTACTGCGGCCACATTTTGCCACGTTTCGTTTTTTCCCGCAGCTCGCAGTCAAAGCGTTCCTATCCTGAGTGCAATTTTTCCGGTTGAGGGAGGTTGAACCTCACCTAACTGCAACAGCTCCTAAACTCTGCTACAATCCTTTTTGTTCTTGGGTTCAGACTCTGCAGTCCAATAGCCAGCCAAACCTTCACTTCTTCATGAGAGTTCTGAGCTTGATGGTTGCTTTTTTTCAAGGCGGTTCTGTATACACAATTCCACTCCAGATCGCTGTAACCTAACATTCTGGCAATGTGGGCCAAGAAGGCACATTCTCTAGGCAAAAAAAATGTTACTAAACCCAGGACCCTGCATTCACTTTATCTGGTCTCCCACACTACACAGAACATGAAAATGCAACTGTTTTAGTGAATATAAACTGCTAAATATATTTTTTCATCAGTAGTATATAGTCCTATATTTTCAATAGGTGTCCACAATTCCAGTTTCAGAGGTAAAAGCTTAGGGTACTAAAATGAATCCCTAAAAGTCTTCTCTTTACTGTGTAACCTGCTCTGATTCTGAGGTCTGTCAGGTACATTTTGACATGCAGCCCTATTTTACCATTGGGGCAGGGAGTACTCACAGCATCATTACATATATGTGTGGATACCTGTGAAAACATGGATGATACAACTCATGGCTTTACAGGGACTTTACTGAACCTCCAATGAGTGTAAATGTGTTTTGTGTTTGTGTCTCTGACTCAGGGCAGTAAATTGAACAAATTTCCCCTTAACCCTTTTCCTGATTAGCTGTACTCCTGAAAATTTTTAATGAATGTATTTGTGAAGTTGGTATCCTCGACCCAACATATGTATCGTAACAACCGCTTTACAGGCAGACCAAGAATAAATTATGAGAAAGAGAATTACTTTTTCTTGGAAAAGGCTTGTGAAGAATTATTTAGAATACTCTTCTAACACACAAAAAAATTTAAGGGTGCCAAAATATGAGTGTGTTTTCATTTAGAAATTTGAAGCAGCTGTTTGAAAGTATCTGGATACCAACTAGTGTTAATACAAATTACTTTGTGATGTAGTAAGATGTTACGAGAAATCCTGTGCTTTATCTGTACTTCAAGAGTGGAGTTATTAAAAACCAGGGATGGCCCGTTTGTCATCTATGTTATGTTTACAACATTTTTTGTTTCGGATAGAATGAATAAGGGTTAAAACGTCTCTAAATTTTTATTGCTCTCTGGGACTCCATTGGGGGTTCTTTCTGTGTGGTCACAATAATAGCATGTGAAGCAGTTATAGCCTTTTCCATAGTACAGTAAGGAGGAGTTCGAACTTATGCTGTCCCACTGAATTGAGTTTTCAGTTCTCATTACAGCTCTTCAGATCTCCAGCATCTTAGGGTGGTTTGTGTGAAAAATACCCCTGCTGCAGAATGAATTGTTTCTTTTTATCAGATCCGAGCAGAGGTATATGGTTAGTTTACAGAAAACCGGTCAGAATTAGGTGTATGAATTAAAGAGGTATTAAATCCTTTGTAATAATCTGTTATCTCACTGGGACAATTTTAAGGTTTGCAAGCAATGTTGAGCTGGAGGAGATGTAAAACATAATTTAGGTTTAGCGTATCATGTGAAAAATGTCAGTAGCAAAAATATGATTGAAAGCCATTAAAAGAAACATTCTTACCTGTTTATATCAAGGATTCTGTCAAGATTAGCTTTCATCTTGCTCTTGTGCCAAAAGGTAAATGGCTAAAACATTGCACATGTGTGAATCTTTATGCACACTAATGTGCCTGCCCTGGTTCTAGTACAATTTCTGCGGGTCAAATGATGACATTCTCTAGAGCTGGAGATGAGCGTTGGCATCGACAGGGTGAACAAAGATCTAACAGGTTCTCTTATGCCACAAAATAGCAGCTGTCAGTGCCTGATATAACATTCATTATTACCTTCCACAGGTGGAAATTTCTGTGCTGGCTTTGATCTGAAGGAAATAGCTCACAATGCTTACTCTTTGAAGATAGAGCAGAATGTAACCAAAGGACCAGGACCCATGGTATGCAAGAATACTTAAATATAATGTTTTTGATAAATTTGTCAATTAAAGCAGAAACCAATGGTTCTATTGTTTAGTCTAAATATGAACATGTGAGTGCTGATCCTTTTCTTCCCAGGGGCCTAGCAGGATGCAATTTTCTAAACCAGTAATTGCTGCTGTGAGTGGTTACGCTGTAGCAGGGGGTCTTGAGTTGTCTCTTTTGGCTGACCTTCGAGTTGTGGAAGAAAGTGCAATCTTTGGAGTGTTCTGTAGACGTTTTGGTAAGTCTTTGTGATATAGAGGAATCTCAAGTAATGCATGAAATCAACCTGTGAACTGCTAACGCTATCTAGGAAACATTCCATTTATGTGACAGACAGACAACAAATACAGTTTGCCTTTAGCCTGAATTTAATAACATGCCCTGCATCCAGTTTTTGGGGCTATTTGCTATGTGTGTTTGTAGTAATGTTGCTTTCTTTACTGTTTTCTGACTGTCTAACCTTCATCTGAACATAGAATATACCTGAATGAAGCTGTTACTTTTATACAGTGGACAGTGCCTGAATCATGAAACACAATATGTTGTATGTTTGCTGGCAATTAGCTGGAGCAGCTAAATGCAGAAGATTATTATTATTATTACAGGTACTTATATAGCGCCGTCAATTTACGCAGTGCTTTACATATATATTGTACATTCACATCAGTCCCTACCCTCAAGGAGCTTACAATCTAAGGTCCCTAACTCACATTCATATACTAGGGCCAATTTAGACAGAAGCCAATTAACCTACCAGCATGTCTTTGAAGATGGATGCAAAGTTTAGAAAAAAGTAAACTGTACCATATAAGTATGTTGAAAAGCAGAATTTCATAAGTAATCTTTCATAATCAATACTTAAGCTGGCCATACATGGATTGAAATTCAGCGGTTCTTCATCTGTAGCCTTTCTTGTTTATTAGAAGTTGACATCATTATACAATGACACAGCGAGGAGGATTCCTGCATCAACATTGAATGTGTGGACGGGGGAAACAGGTCGGTTTTTTCATTTGACCTGCTGGCTGAACAAAAAAAACTGACCCATGTATGTACTTTTTTTTTCACAAAGTGACCCATGTATGTACTTTAGTTTTACATATGAAGTTATAGTGGACTGTTAATATTCTTACTGACTCACAAGTGGTTAAATCGGTATATTACTTTTCGACTCTGGTTGGAAATGCATTTATAAGTCACAGAAGCTGATCATTAAAGCTGGAGTTTAGAATTATTTAGGGGATACAGCACCCGCATAGCGATGCCACTGGTAGTAATATGGGTTTTGTGAATGGCGGTGAGGGCAGAAGGGGACGGATGAGCTGCTAACCTTTACATCACCAGAAAGTGAAATTTCAGGGAAGATTTTTACTAGAAACAACTGTTTGCAGGTAATGGATCTATACCATTCCTAATGTGTGTTATGCTGTATCCCAATTTTTATTTTATTTTAACCACTTCAATACCAGGCACCTTTGCCCCTTCCTGCCCAGGACAATTTTCAGCTTTCAGCGCTGTTGCGCCTTGAATGACAATTGCGGGGTCATACAACACTGTACCCAAACAAAACTTTTATCATTTTTTTCCCACAAATAGAGCTTTTTTTTGGTGGTATTTGATCACCTCTGGAGTTTTTATTTTTTGCTAAACAAACTAAAAAAGACCGACATTTTGGAAAAATTTTTAAATTTTCCTTAGTTTCTGTCATAAAATGTTGTTTTCTTCACTGACGGGCACTGATGAGGAGGCACTGATATGTATAATTTATGGGCACTGATAGGCGGCACTGATAGGCGGCACTGATATGCAGCACTGATGGGCACCAATAGGCGATCACAATAGGCACTGACAGGGACCAACAGGCACTTCCTGGTTCACGCGATGATCAGCTGTGATTGGTCACAGCTGATCACGTGGTAAGAAGCCTCTGACAGAGGCTCCTTACCCCGATCGGAGACGTGGCATGTCAGACTGACACGCCACACTAGCAATCGCCACACTGCGCCCCCCCCCCCTGCGTTATCCTGACACCCAGTCTGCTATAGGCCGGGCGGGAAGTTATTAAAGTGGTTCTAAAGCCATAAGGGGTTTTAGGCTCCATTCACAAAGTCACACGATTTTCAGTGCAACCTAGGATCGTGACTTTGAGACTTTTATGGTAACTTTGATCTGATTTTACATTCTCTGGACCAAAGTTGCATCAAAAGTCACACCAAAGTTGTGCAGGCAGGGGGCGTGGCCAGATGCGAAGAAGCAAGGACATCCTGGTGAGAGCTTTTTCTCCCTAACCAACTAATCCCACCGGATCCTCCTGCTATCTGAGCCATCCTGCTCAGTAAACTCCTGCCGCCAGGTCAGAGATCCCCCCCGTGCCATCCATACCGGCCAAAGGCAGATTGGCAGCCATCTTGCCTCCTTCTCCAGGGGCTGGGACTGCTGTTGCCATCCAAACGAACCTGTGGCCGTTCCCTATCATGGACCTGGACAGAGAGGAGACACCTCAGCCTGGGGCTCCAGCACACCCGCTGGAGGACTCCTCCACCTCCGCCATCCTGGCTGCTATAGAGACCAGTAAAACCTCATTCATGGGCTGGATTGATACCCCGGTCGATCAAGTGTGGCCTCATCCGCGAGGATCTGGATAAATTCAGGGGTCGCCTAACCACCGATGAGTCCCGCATATCGGAAATGGAGGATACTGCTGTCGCCACTCGCCACAATCTGGAAGAACTACAGCGCACAGTAAAAATCCTGATGGCCCATTCGGAGGATGCAGAAAACAGGCTTTGGCGTAATAACGCTTCTTAAATTGCATGTAGAACATCTTGGGTCGGTTAAGTTCTTTGAGACTCAGTCGGATGCCTCAGGATGATTGGATACCCTGGCTTGATATCCTCTCTGGAAAGTTTATGACCATATATGGGTACTGTTTTATGTATCTCAGACTGCTCCCGTGGGGGGGTTTAAAGCTTCATGTTTGTGTTTACATACCTGGTTTGGGTCTGCCTGTGCTGCGACCTGGGGTCTATTTTTTTTATTTTTTTATTCTTTAGTAGCATTATTTCTCCTGCCATTGAACTATATGCGGGGGCAGGGGCGTTCTCCCTATTTTTTGTGGACTGGTGCCCTAAGACCTGAGCTCCCCCCGTGGATAGCTCTTCAGTGACGTTCACAAGTTTTTGGGGAATCAAGTCCTCCAGCTGGTTTGTTTTTTGGACTGTTCAGTTATGCTGGCGAGACAGATAGGGTTGATTTTTTTTGTTAAGTTTTCCTAAGTTAGTATACTTTTGCTATTTTTTTTTTTTTTACGTTTTGCACTACAACAGTATCCCCCATGTAAGTGGGGAATGTTTTCTCAGGAATAAGATTTTTCAATGCAGTTATGTGTGGTCTTGTACGTCTTGATTTGTTTTCCTTATTTTGTATCGCCTGGTTGTCAGACTGTCAATGTGTATTCTTTTTGTATGTACCCACTGTAGATAACAATAAAAATAAATTTACAAAAAAAAGCAGTGCAGGCACCTTTTTAAAATTGCTGCGAATTTAAGTCTATACCCGGGTTGCTGCAAAAAAATACTCTGGACATGCTTACCCTATATTCCACACTCTACTCCGTGAGTACCACACAGAGGAATACCCTCAACCATAGCTATGGCAGCAACCTAACGAAAGGAAGCCACTGCTACACCTCAGGTGAACAATTGCTCTGCTGAAGGCCCGCACAACACTCAAACTCCATGCTTCCCTTGCACTGGAGCAGGAACCAATTTTAACACCGATCTCTGCATACGATACCAGCTGTCATGAGCAGAATTTTCTGCATCTATGTCACAATTCCTCAAACAACTAACAGTTTTATTACAGACAGCTTTGTCTAGGGCTACATAACGCCACACCCCTTCTCCAGATCCTCCTTCTCTATCTGAGCTGGATCTTGATATGCCACCCTGGATAAGGCAGAAACAGAAGGGAATGAGGAAGATATAGAAACAGTGTTAGAGGAGACTGTGTAAGATTTTTCTCCCTTTCACTCTTTCACACCTGAAGCTTCATGCACCATGCTTGCTAATGTAGAAAAGCTCACTGCCTGCCATACGTAAAAGCTTTAGCATTGAAGAACTTGATTCATGCCTAGCTCCTTTGTTACGAAGAGACCTCCAAAATCTATAAAGACATTTCTTGTTCGTGGAAAAATACATGCAAAAAAACGTTTGTACTCCTATGATGATTTGATCATTTCAGAAAAGATTTGTACTCCTTCAAAAATCTATCCAGTGGAAAAGTAGTTCACTAAAAAATGGTCTGTTCTTGTAGTCAATCCTGCTGTCTTAAACAAACCTCTCATTGTACCAACTGAAGATGTTCCTTCATTCAAGCATTCTGCAGATAGAAAAGCTCTCTTTACTCTGGTAAATTGAGCCTTGCAACCAGCTCTCGCTCCAATTTTAGTACGTCAAACTGCAGTAAATTGGACTAGGGCAGTAAACAACCAGCACAATTCTGTATTCCATTGTTTTTTTAATTCTGTATTCCAGAACCGTGCATTGATCTCCATTCTATGCAAAGAATCCTGTGGCTAAAAGCCTGGACAGCTGATGATGCCTACAAGAAGTACGTCACACGTATGTATTTTCATAGCAGACATTTTTGGGGAGGCACTTGACCAATTCATCAAACAAGTTAAAGGAGTTTTATTCACCAGTGGAAGAATAAAACCCCCAGTAGCCTCTACCCCACAAAATGCAAAATGCAGAACACATAACTGCTCCACCCAGGTTTCAACTTCAAAACCTATTGCATGGTCGTGCAACGCTGTACCAAAATAAAAATGATGTCCTTCTTTTCCCCACAAATAGAGCTTTCTTTTATTGGTATTTGATCACCTCTGCCGTTTTTATTTTTTTGCGCTATAAGCAAAAAAAGACCGACACAAAAAAAACCAAAAACAATATTTTTTACTTTCTGCTATAAAACACATCCAATAAAAAAATCTAATTTCTTCATCAGTTTAGGCCTATATGTATTCTGCTACATGTTTTTGGTAAAAAAAAAATCCCAATAAGCGTATATTGATTGGTTTGGCCAAAAGTTATAGCGATATATTTATGGAATTTTTATTTTTTTCTTTATTTTACTAGTAATGGCGACAATCAACGATTTTTAGCAGGACTGCGACAAATCTGACACCAAGTGACACTTTTTGGGAACCAGGGGCACCAATACAGTGATCAGCACTAAAAAAAATGCACTGGCACTGTACTAATGACACTGGCAGGGAAGGAGTTAACATCATGGGCGATCAAAGGGTTAAATGTAAAATACATTTTGGATGGTGAGGGCGCTAGTGAACAATAAAAATAGAAAAAAAGAAAAGTTACTCTGTTGTGCACAAAATCACTCCTTCCACCCACCTAAATTAATGCTAGTACATAAGTGTCGATACACCAATGCATAAATATCACAAACATAGAGGTGAATAACAAATAGTATGTGTAAACTATCAATAGATTTGCCACTAAAATGAACAACTCTCATCTGTAATGAACAATTAGTGCAGTGAAGCAAAAAATAGTCCCAAAAAACAATCTGTATACATTGATCTCCACATAAGAAATAATGGTAACCAGATCCCAACAAATTGACCCTTTTAGCTAAAAAAGAGGTCAAAACAGGCTTTGTGCAATTATAAAATTGCTTAGTAGCTGGTGTAGAGGATATCAGCTGGACAAACTATGTGATATGCTGGGATATGGAAAGCTCCGGTGGTATAAATTAAAAAAGAGAGGCAAAAAATAGTGTAATCCTATTTATTGCAAGTAAAACATAATAAAAAAGCCAATTGTTGCGCTTACTTTAAAAGTGCCCCGAACCCGGCACTGAGGCTGAAATAGCGTGGACAAGGTAAATGGCAGTCCCAAACACGTAGAAGCTGGCGTGCGTTCCACCTCACAGAACAGGCAGCCAGCAGGGACCGGAAGTGACGTCAGTTGCGTGACCTGTATTGCGCCTCGACGTACGTTTCGGAATCCGTCATCAGAAAAATGCACTGGCACTGTACTAATGACACTGGCAGGGAAGGAGTTAACATCATGGGCGATCAAAGGGTTAAATGTGTTCCCTGGGAGTGCTTGCTAACTGAGGAGGGGGGGGGGTGCTATGACTTGTGGAAGACAGAGATCAGTGTTCCTGCTAAGCAGAAGCACAAGCTCTTCATCTTCCCCTCTGACAGAACGGCAATCTGCCTTGTATACATAGGCAGACCACCATTCTGCCTCTCTAGGTATTGATCGCCGTGTGCTGATGAGATTTGGGTCCACCAGACCCGCTGATTAGCTCCTGCTGTGTACAATCACAGCGGTAGTGAGTCGCCGCCGGCGTGCATGTGGCCCGAGACCCGGAAAACGTACAGGTACGTGATTTCACGCTGAATGGTCGCCCTGCTGCAGTAAATGTTCGTGGGGCAGTCCAGAAGTGGTTAAGCTGGTTTGCCTACTTTGAGAAAGACAGGCATAATGCATTGACAAGTGCAGGTCTAATTGTTTAGTGAATGGGATCACTTGGGATCGGTGGTGGTCTTCTTGAAGTTTCGCAGAGTGCATTGTTTTATCTCAAAGAATGTTTTTTGTTTTTTTTTAAACTGGATACTTTGTGAGAGCCCATTCACACAGGGGCAACTTTGTATCAGACTTCAAGTCGCCCCTAGTCGCCTCAAGTCGCGCTGCATGAGAAAATCAATGTAAGTGAATGGAGCCGTCTTAATGCACACTACTGCAGTCGCTTCGACTTCAAAAAAGGTCCCTGTACTACTTCAATCTGACTTCTAGGCGACTGCTAGGTGACCTGTACCCATTGATTTCAATGGAAGTCGCCTCAGAAGTCGGATCCCCTGTCTTAACAGAAGCAACTTTCCAGGAAGAGAACATACATTTCTCAGGCAAACCTCTCCCTCCCCCCTCCCTCCCACAGAGCTGATTCTTGTTTGATTGTCCACTGGAATGTCTCCTGTCCTGGAGGCAACTTTAAGTTGCCTTGTAAGTAGCTCCAGGTTGCGCTGTGATTCATACTCAAGTCGTGTCCAAGTTGCCTCCCAAAGTCGCGCTGGAAGTCGTGTTGCCCCTGTGTGAATGGAGGAACACTTTGAAGATCACTGTGAAGTTCAATTACCTTTGGGTATAAGTTCTCAGAGACAAATTGACATTGAAACACTTGTTTACTTCTGGACATTGGGGGATTTACTAAAACTGGTGCACACTGATTCTGGTGCAGTTGTGAATAGTAAACATTTAGCTTCTAACTTCAGCTTGTTCACTCAGGCTGGGTTCACACTAGTGCGACACGACAGCCGTCCTACTTTGGATCCGACTTTGCCCCGCGACATGAAGCCGACATATGTCCGACTTTCAATGAACGGGGATCTGACTTGGATCCCCGCCAATACCAGGCACTGTGTTTGGTATGAATCTTGAGGGGGAACTCCACGCCAAATTTTAAATAAAAAACCGGCATGAGTTCCCCCTCCAGGAGCATACCAGACCCTTATCCGAGCACGCAACCTGGCAGGCCGCAGGGGAAGAGGGGGGGACGAGAGAGCGCCCCCCCTCCCTCCTGAACCGTACCAGGCCGCATGCCCTCAACATGGGGGGTTTGGTGCTCTGGGGCAGGGGGGCGACCTGCGGCCCCCCCACCCCAAAGCACCCTGCCCCCATGTTGATGACAGGGCCTCTTCCCGACAACCCTGGCCGTTGGTTGTCAGGGTCTGCGGGCGGGGGGCTTATCGGAATCTGGGAGCCCCCCTTTAATAAGGGGGCCCCCAGATCCCGGCCCCCCACCCTATGTGAATGAGCATCGTACCCCTACCCATTCACCTGGTGGAAAAAAATGGCAATAAAAACACACAGCTTTTTAAATTAATTTATTGCACAGCTCCGGGGGTCTCCGCGCTCTCCGGTTCTTTCTTCTGCCGGGCCTCCGCTATCTTCTTCCAGCTCTTTTGCTAGTGGAGGGGCCGGTCTTCCTGTCGCCGTCTTCTTCTCTCTTCTCCTCCTCGATGTTGAGGCGTCGCTTCCTCCCGCTGTAATACTGGCTGTTCGCTCCGCTCCGAATTAATATAGGCTTCTCATGACGTCACAGTCACATGCTCCGGGTGGCCCCGGAGCATGTGACTGTGACGTCATGGGAGCATGTGACTGTGACGTCATGAGAAGCCTATATTAATTCGGAGCGGAGCGAACAGCCAGTATTACAGCGACGGCGACGGGAAGACCAGCCCCTCCACTAGCAAAAGAGCTGGAAGAAGATAGTGGAGGGGCCGGCAGAAGGACAACGGAGAGCCGGACGAGACGACGGGAAGACCGGGCCTCTCTGCTAGCAAAAGAGCTGGAAGAAGATAGTGGAGGCCCGGCGGAAGAAAGAACCGGAGAGCGGGAGAAGAAGAAGGCGACGGAGAAGACCGGGCCCCACTAGCAAAAGAGCTGGAAGAAGATAGCGGAGGCCCGGCGGAAGAAAGATCCGGAGAGCGGGAAAAGAACCGGAGAGCGGGAGAAGAAGAAGGCGACGGAGAAGACCGGGCCCCGCCAGCAAAAGAGCTGGAAGAAGATAGCGGAGGCCCGGCAGAAGAAAGAACCGGAGAGCGCGGAGACCCCCGGAGCTGTGCAATAAATTAATTAAAAAAGCTGTGTTGTGTTTTTATTGCCATTTTTTTCCACCAGGTGAATGGGTAGGGGTACGATGTACCCAATACTCATTCACATAGGGTGGGGGGCCAGGATCTGGGGGCCCCCTTATTAAAGGGGGGCTCCCGGATTCCGATAAGCCCCCCGCCCGCAGACCCCGACAACCAACGGCCAGGGTTGTCGGGAAGAGGCCCTGTCCTCATCAACATGGGGACAGAGTGCTTTGGGGTGGGGGGGCCGCAGGTCGCTCCCCTGCCCCAGAGCACCAAACCCCCCATGTTGAGGGCATGCGGCCTGGTACGGTTCAGGGGGGAGGGGGGCCGCTCTCTCGTCCCCCCCTCTTCCCCTGCGGCCTGCCAGGTTGCGTGCTCGGATAAGGGTCTGGTTTGGATCTGGGGGGGACCCCCCACGCCGTTTTTTCGGCGTAGGGGTTCCCCTTCAAATCCAGACCAGACCCAAGGGCCTGGTATGCTCCTGGAGGGGGAACCCATGCCGGTTTTTTATTTAAAATTTGGCCTGGAGTTCCCCCTCAAGAGCAGCACAGCACAAGTCGCATGCCAAAGTCGGATCATGCAAGACTGCGGTCCGACTTTGATCCGACTTCAATGATAGTCAATGGGCTGAAGTCGGATCAAAGTCAGACCGAAGTAGTACAGGGAGCATTTTCAAAGTCGGACCGACATGTGTCGGACCAGTTAAGACGGCTCCCATAGGGAAACATTGATTTTCACACGTCATGCGACATGAGCTCCCAATGTCGGAGCGTTTGTCGCCCCAGTGTGAACCCGACCTCAAGCTTTTACAATAAAACCTAGAAGCTGATTGGTTACAATGCACAGCTGCACCAGATTCTGTGTGCATCAGCTTTAGTCTCCACTATTGTGTTTATGTCACATTAAAGTGTCACTAAACCCACAAGAATAAAATCTGTCTCTATATGCAGTAATGCATCCTTGTTATACCCACTTTGGCATCTAAGGGGTTAATTCTCAGCATTGTGTAAGAAACGTGGTTGATCCTGTCAGCCTCTGATCCACCCTTCTATTACTGTCCCCAATTCAGCTGCCAATTCTTCAGTGCCCTGTTTTGTCTGTGTTTCAATACAGGACATTTCCTCTGTGATCGGAGCTTACAAATTACATGACTGTGACATCCTACATGTGGGCATATATGCAAATGATGAATAACAGCCCACATCCTCCCTATTCCTCCATGCCCACTATGTAGAAAGATGCACAGTAGAAGGGTTAGTGAAAGAGATTATCATGGATGTGTAGCTCCACCCACACCATTTTGTTGCTGAATAATAACAAAGCTTGTTCTGTTAAATCTATATTTTTCTACTGTATCATTAAAGACTTTGGGACAACACCAATCAGCATTGTCTGGACACAAGGGTCACAGTTCATGCTTCCCCTTCTGATGTACATAGACACATCAGAGAGGAATGTAAGCTCGTCCTATGACCTCTCCACTTAGCATTTACACTTTTTTAAATTAACTACACAAACATGAATAGCATACTTTGGCAGAACATATAAAGTGTTTTGTATCACTTTAAGATACACTTCAGCATTGTGACATAATGAAAGGCGAGGTGATTGAGGCACAGTATGTTTCACCTCGCATGCTTTCTTATATGGAAAACTTTTCCTTTTTTTTGGATTGAGAGAAGCCCTTCATCTGTGAGAGAGGAATCTGTGCTGTTTAGTTGGTGCCTGAATGGCAAGGATTTATTTTCTCTTTTGTTTTGTGTGCAACCTTTTAAATAAAACTGACTAGAAGTCAGAATTTTAAAAGAAAATTTGCCGTATGGACTGCCTTTTACCCAAGGAAGGTGATCCCCACTTGAGCTAACCCGTACATATGATGCAGGCAACTTCCTGAGCAAGTGGAAAGATGGAGGATGTGATAAGAGCCCTGCTTCAGGCCACTGCAACCCAGCACAATACCAACAGCTATTTCGCAGATGGTGAAGATGCAGCACAAGGCCTCTGAAGCACAGCAGGAGACAAATCACCAGTTACGCAGGCCCAACAAGCAGACCGAGAGCTGCTCAAGGAGGTGGCCCAACACCTTGTGGAGTTAAAGAAGGGTTTCACAAGTCCACTACTGGTGGAACAGAAAATAATGCATGCCAGCCATTATGTGTAAAAGATGACACCTTCAGATGATGCAGAACCCTACCTCACGACTTTTGAGAGGGTTGCTTCTCGAAAAGGATGGCAAAAAGATTATAAGAAACTGAAGGCTGAAATTCTTACATGCATGGGCATCACCATTACAGTCCACGCTCAACAGGTGCATCGGTGATCGTAAAGTACTGACAAGCCACCCTGCTCCCAGATGTTTGATATGATACATCTCACTAGGAAGTGGCAGTAGCCAGAGACTCTGTCAGCACCTAAAATTGTGGAGCGTGTGATTTACATTGATGGAAAGCCAGTCACTTCTCTACTAGACTCTGGTAGCGTTGTAACATTAGTCAAAGGGGATTTTGTTAACCCTGCAAAGTTTCAGCCTAGCACTATTGGGGTTATCTTTATACATGGTGACATATGTCACTACTAGACTGCTATGGTTGAGATTGATACTCGCTAGGGCTCTGTGACACATTCAGTGGGTATGGTACCTTCACTGCTTCATGAAGCTATAGTGGCGAGAGATTTTCCCCATTTGTGGAGTTTGTGGGAAAACAAAAGGAGTCAGGAAGACATAGCTCCCCTGGGGAAACCCCCGAAACTCACCCCTGACCCTTTTAAATGCAAAATGTAAGAGAAAACTGTTGAAGTGTCTTTCCCTGTAATGGCTAGGGAAGGAGCTGGAATCCAAGCCTGAGCTTTCAAATAATGAACAGAAAACGATCTCTGACTCTAATAATGAGAGTGGACAGCATGTGGAACCAGACTTAGAAGTCAGAAAAGATGATTTTTGTATGGAACAAATAAAAGACTCGACGCGTAGTAGAGCCAGAGAAAATGATAGATGGGGAACTCGTTGAACATGACGTTGAGGTGTATTTCTTCTACATGGCTCTTAAAAATAACTTCTTGTATCAAGTGGTAAAGCAAGGGTAAAGCAAGGGACAAGGTGGTAGAACAGCTAGTGGTCCCCAAACCATTTTGCCAGATGGCATTAGATTTAGCCCATGGTCATACAATGAGTGGACACCTTGGTATAGAAAAAACTAAGGAGAGGATAACCCTGAGATTCTTTTGGCCTGGTGTACATGCAGATATCAAAGAGTATTGTGAGTAATGCCCAGAGTGTCAGTATTCTGCACCATCACCCCATTTTTGCAGTCGTCTGGTACCTTTGCCTGTTATTGAAGTGCCTTTTGAAAGAATTAGTGAGTGAGTGAGTGAGTGAGTAACTTGTATAGCGCTGCAATTGCGAACTAAATCGCCTCAAGGCGCTTTGCATCCAGTGTCGTTGAGATCGTTAGAAGAGATGGGTCTTTAGTATTTTCCGGAAGGCCCGATGGTTTTCTTCCATGCGGATATTCGTGGGTAGCGCATTCCATAGCCTTGGTCCTTGGACAGCAAACCTTCGTTCTCCCTTGGCTTTGTAGCGGGTCTTGGGGATGTGGAGGAGGTTTTGGTTAGTTGATCGAAGGTCACGAGTAGTGGTGTAGTGTTTTATTTTCTCGCATAAGTATTCAGGAGCGTTTCCTTGTGCGCATTTGTGGGTGAGGCAGAGGGTCTTGAATGTGATCCGATCCTTTACGGCTAGCCAATGGAGGCTTTTCAGGGATGGTGCGATTGATTCCCAGGGTTTTTTCCCTGTTACCAGTCTGGCCGCTGTGTTTTGGACGACTTGTAGACGTGCAACTTGGTATTTGGGTAGTCCTAGGTAAAGTGAGTTAGCGTAGTCAAGCCGTGAATTGATAATGGTTCCGACTACTACTGCTCTGTC
This sequence comes from Rana muscosa, assembly GCA_029206835.1. Taxonomy (NCBI): domain Eukaryota; kingdom Metazoa; phylum Chordata; class Amphibia; order Anura; family Ranidae; genus Rana; species Rana muscosa. The sequence continues at coordinate 1,107,549,037 of CM055122.1, read as the reverse complement.
TTTTTCCGGGATGAACGGGATGAGTCTTCGTAGCAGGCGGAGAAGGTGGTGGGATCCACTGACTACTGATCCTATTTGTGCGTCCATAATCATGTCTGAGTCAAAGATAACTCCCAGGCTTTTAACTTTGGTGCTTGGGGTTATGTTTTGTCCCAGGATGGTGGGTGGCGTCCATGTGGTCCTGGCGTTTTTCTTTCGGTTAGCGTGGAAAATGAGCAGTTCTGTTTTGGATCCATTAAGCTTGAGGGAGCTCTCTGTCATCCAATTGTTGATCAATGTAAGGCATTTTTCCAGTCCGTAATATTGATCTTTTTTGTTGTTGATGCGAAAGTATAGTTGAGTGTCATCTGCATAGGAGTGATAACGCATGTCCTGTTCACTGATGATTTTGAGGAGTGGCCGAAGGTAGATGTTGAAGAGTACCGGTGACGGGGTGAACCTTGAGGTACTCCGCATGTATTTGTGCGTGGTGCCGAGGTAAAGGCTCCCAGTTTCACTGTCTGGGATCGGTTTTCTAAGAAGGATGCGAACCATGGTAGGTCCGTGTCTGCGACTCCTGCTACTTCGGTGAGACGCGTAAGTAGGATTTTGTGATCTACTGTGTCAAAGGCTGCACTGAGGTCCAGCAGCACCAGGAGACATGATTCTCCGTCATCTGCTGCTTCTAGTACGTCGTCCCATATTTTGAGAAGTGCCGTTTCCGTCCCATGGCCTGGGCGGAACCCCGATTGAAGTGGGTCCAGGAGATTGTGGGTATCCAAATGAAGTTGTAGCTGTTGTGTTACAACTTTCTCGATAATCTTGGAGATGGTGTTCAGGCTTGTTACCGGTCTTCTAAAATTTGGGTCATTCGGGTCAAGGTTAGGTTTCTTTAGGAGGGGTTTGATTATTCCTTGTTTAAGGGAAGTTGGCACAATACCTTCTTTGAACGATTGGTTGATGAAGTGTGTTATGTGGGGTGCCAAGATGTCGGTACATTCTTTCAGCAGTTTTGCCGGAATGATGTCGTTCGGTGAAGTGCTATCTCGGAGGCTTCTGATGATGTTTTTAGTAGTGTTGATTGTAATTGGGACCAGAGTAAATTTCTTTGATTGCAGAATATTTATCTGGTTCTTTTCTTCCTTTGGCTGTGTGGGGTTGTTTGATTTTTCCTGCTGAATTATTTTCCTAATGTTATCAATTTTGTCGATAAAAAAATTGGATAGTTCATTGCAGAATTCCTGTGTTTCGTTTGCTGAAGACTCCAAACAGGTGGGATTCATGGTCTGAGCTACTAGTTTGAAGAGTTCGCGGGGGCGGTTTAGGGCTTTTGCGATGGTGTTTGCGAAATGGTCTCTTTTTGCTTTGAAGATTGCTTTATGATATTTCCTAGTGAGTGCTTTGTAGATTGTGTAGTTCTCCTTTGTTGCATTTCTTCTCCAGGCTCCTTCTGCTCTTCTGCGTTCTTGTTTCAGTAAAGTAAGAGCGTCATTGAACCAGCCTGCATTGTTTTTGCGGATGAGTGCTCTGCGTCTTGGAGCAACCGTATCTGCTGTCTGTAGCAAAGCATTGTTCAGGAAGTTGAGTGTTTCTTCTGTTGAGTGGTTTTGGTTTAGCATTTCCATATTGTTCAATAGCGTGGTTTTGAAAAGCTCAGAGTATAGTTTCTTCTGTGATCTTGTCCAGTGTGTTGTTGCTGATTGTATTGATTTTTGGAGGGCCGTGTTGGTCGTTATAGTAAACTTGATGGCATGATGGTCTGTCCATGGTAGAGGCTGGTTGTCCAGTGTGTTGATGTCCATATCTTGTTTGAAGATTAGGTCAAGAGTGTGACCTGATATATGAGTAGGAGTATTTATCAATTGTTGCAAGCCTAGTTTTTCTAGTTGGTCGATGCAGGCAGTGGTGATAGGGTCTTCGGGGGAGTTGGCCCAAAGGTTGAAGTCTCCAAGTAGCAGCAGATTTTTGGTTTTCATGGTGTATGTCGAGAAAAATTCATTTAAATGTGTGAGGAGGTGTGTCTTGGGTCCCGGTGGTCTGTAGCAGAGCAGTATGTGGATGGTATCCTGGGGTGTAGTTTGTAGTTGCGGAGTGAGTGTTTCCATGAAAGGCAATGAGTTCTGTAGAGTTGGTTTGATGAACGTAAGGTGGTCTTTGTAAATTACTGCTAGGCCCCCTCCTCTTTGTCCTGTTCTATGCTCCGTTAGAATGTGGTAGTTCTCCGGCACTAGTTCTGCTAGGATGGTATTGCAGTCGGGTGTTAGCCAGCTTTCCGTGATGAAGAGGCAGTCTATGTTGTGTTGGGTTATGAAATCATGGATTTCCTGTCTGTGTTTGACTGCAGATCTGGTGTTGATTAGGGCACTTGATAGATGTTGTAGATGCCATGGTGCTCTGTTTTTTCCTGTTGATAGTCGACTGATTCTTACGATTCGTTCTTTTTGTAATTTTTTTTGGATGGGTGTTGGTAGTGTTGTGGCAAAGTTCTTTAGGCTTTGGATGGTGTCGGCTGAGTACATAATGTTAACCATGTTGAAAAAGTGCTGATAATGATGAGGCGATGAGATGATGTTGATAACGATGATGATCCTGATGTTGATGATGATGATGATGAGCGATGCAATGAGAGAGCTGCTGAGGTGTGCTAATGCTTGAAGTTGGTGTTTGATGTTGACAAGGATGATGATCCGATAGTGATGAATGATCCGATAGTGATGATGATCCGATAGTGATGATGATCCGATAGTGATGATGATCCGATAGTGATGATGATCCGATAGTGATGATGATCCAATGCTGATGATGATCCAATGCTGATGATGATCCTAGTGATGATGATTCCTTCCTAATCCCTGGAGGCGGTTGGAGCTACCCTAACCTTCCCGCTAATGGAAGGAGTCCGATATACTTACCTGGTTATCAGGTTTGATGGACTGATGATGATGATGATCCTGGTGTAGACGGCGCTTCTCCCCAACTATCTAATCCCCCCGTTGATCCAGAGGAAGGCGAAAAACCCCAGCCAAGCACGGGCCAATAGTGCTAGAGCGGGGGAAAAAATTCCTTCCTGATCCCTCTAGAGGCGATCGGGTCTGCCCTGGATCAGCTAGCTAATGAAGGAGCCCGGTATACTTACCTAGTTGTCAGGTTTGCCAGGACAACTGGTGGTGATGCTGAGAGGAGGATGAGGATGATGATGTGAATGAGGATGAGGATGATGATGAGGAAGATGCTGCTGATGAGGATACCGATGAGGATGATGATGATGATGATGAGGGTGAAGATGATGGTGCTGAGAATGAGTATTGTCATGAGAATGAGGATAAGGATGAAGATGATGGTATTTGCAGAGTATATTTCCTGCTATACTTTTCTTGGTACTGTCAGGGTCCTGATAGATATGGGCCCAGGTGTACCAAGATGGCCACTGGTGCCTAGATTGAGTCAGGAAGTGCTGAGGCCGGGCGGGTGTACCAAGATGGCCGCCGCGGCTGGAAGTTAGGCCGGAGCCGCGGACTGTCCTAAAAAGGACAGGCGGTGGTGGTTGCGGCTTCGGGCCGCTTGGGGGAGCTCCGATGCGGGAGACACGGCTTGCCCGCTAAGGATGGGGGAGAGGGGGGACGATGCTGGGCTAGAGGAGGCCGGAACTAGGCCTCAGCCACGGACTATCTTGCCGGCAGTTGCCGGTCAATGGCGAATGGCGGCCCGGATGGCGTCTTCCGATGGCGAGTGGACGAGCAGTGCTCCGCTCTGGGAGCAGCTGTGGAAGGATAGGGCCGGGTGCCAGGGGCCGTGGCCTGTTAGGCAGCCCCTGTATGGGAGGAAGAACCGCGGAATGTGCCCTGGAAGGCAGACGGCAGGAGCTCCTGCAACACACGTCCGTTCTCAACTGACAGGTTTCTTCTTGAAAATGGAGCCTAAGCTTCCCAGGATGCTTCTTGTTGGAGTGAAATGGATCTGGTGGGACCAGTGGTAAAGTCTGCCCAGGGCCCTTGGCACATACTGGTAATACTAGAATATGCTGTACGGTATCCTGGAGCCATTCCCCTGCCTAATATCTCAGCTAAGGCTATTGCCAAAGTGGTTAATTCAAGCTGGCAAAATATCACATCAGTGCTGAAATAAATCTACCGGTAATTTCAAAATTAGGTCGACATCCCATTTATGATTCAAACCACACAGAATTCTTGTATTCAAAGTTTGAATACAAGTTGTGATATGTTCCCATGCCTATGTGATATGTCCCATGACATATGTTTTCTGTCTTTTCCTTTATCACTTTGACACTTTATTACAGTTTCGTTGGCTCAGTAGTAATATCTGTTAGCTTTTTGCTCCTCATGCTAGAACCCATTATTTAATTATGTATTATTGTTTTTATTAATTGGCAACACCCTCTTGACTTGTGTTCAGGGAGGAAATTATTGTCTATTTATTTGTGGTTTCTTTTAGTTGTCACTGTGTTATGAGGAAGGCTGTCACAGCCGAAATGCGTTAGCTTGTTACCAGTGTGTTTCAGTATGTAGCCAATAGAGATTTGGGTTTTACAGACTACACCGAGTTGTCGACTTAAATTTACTACGTATTTGATTGTCTGCGTGCGGGAGCACTATAGCCAGAGCACCGGTTTTCAGCTATTAGAAGCTGAATTTGCAGTTGAGCTTGGGTATTGTTTATCTGCTTATTGCCAAAGAGCTTGTCCAGGTATTCAGATGCGTGGATATTCCAAAATAAATGTTAACAGATCAGGGCACACCATTTTTATATCCAGTCACTAAAGAGTTGTGTAAGTGGTTCAAAATCTCCTATCTCCATACCTCTGTCTACCACCCTCAAACTGATGGTCTTGTGAAGAGATTTAATAAGGCGTTCAAGGTCATGTTAAAAAAGGAGCTGGACAAAAATTATATTTTTTGCTGCTTTTCCCTGATGTTCACCTTGCTTGACTAAAATCGGATGTAGCCAAGGTATTGTTTTTTTGTTTTGTCACTATACGAGAGGTACCTCAGGCATCTACAGTGATAACCACATATACTACTGTAGCGGGTATATACTTTTCAAAGTGTTTAATTCTGCTGAAGACATCAGTGATGTCTAGTTCCCTGCGGCCCAGCAGGTGGCGCTGTCACTTTGGGCAAGGGTTGAACCATCGCTGCAGTGCCGTACCCTTTGTGACCTCTCGCAACAGTTGTGCGGCGGGGCGGGGAACCCGCTGTGCTTGCTGGGAGAGGGTATAAAGGGGGCGGACATCTTCGCCACGAGGTTCGAGTCCCAGGCACCTTCAGCCTGAGGGCTGCTGTCCGCGGTCGGTGTCCAGGCGGCCTAGGCCTGGACACTTGGAGTTCGTGTTCCATCCCAGACACCTTCAGTCTGGGGTGAGGTACTCAGCCGGAGGGCTGGGGCCCAGTATCTTCCGTTTGGTCCCGCAAGGGAGGGATTGTCCTAGGGTACCCCGGGCATCGGGCACCCGAATCCAGAGGCGTAAGGGACCAGGGGAGGGATTCATCCGAAGATCTGGTGCAGCATATTGCCAGTGCCGGGTGAACCTCTGGAGACCGCCCAGATGGATATCTTTCCCGAACAGGGGCCAAGTTCAGAGAGGAGGGTGGTTCATGTTCTATGACCGGTGGCAGCGGTCCAAATAGTCAACTCAGGTCAGTGGCAGAGACCTGCTATCAGGCCTGTGGCAGGGGCCTCAACAGTTCATCCGGTCGGTGGCAGCGACCAATCTCACGGTCGGTGGCAGAGACCGTGCGCCAGGCCTATTCGCTTGCAAAGGAATAGGAGAGCTTATTTGTGCCTGGGCCTACTCGTATCCACACCCCTGTCTGTCTGTTACTGAAAGTTCAACTATTATGTTCACCCTGGCAATGGAGAAATAAAAGAGTGTTGGACTTTTAATTGGTGTGGGGCTCTATTACTGGCAAACACATCCACGGAACTATTCGGAGGCTTCGTATGCAGTGAACAGACCCGGAGGTAATTCAAGTGACTTTGCTCAACCCTCTTATACATACGAGGGGAGAGCTTGGCGTAGTGTTTCTGCACTCTCCTCTCCCAGGTACCCCTAGACAAAACCAGCCAACCAGGCGATAGAAACGGAGAGGGAGAGTGAGGCCGCTACACTACTCTTTCAGACTTGTCTCAGAGTTTATTTATTACAGGTCCCTATAAAGCGCTGTCAATTTACACAGAGCTTTAAATATATATTGTTCATTCACATCAGTCTCTACCTTCAAGGAGCTTACAATCTAAGGTCCCTAACCAACATTCATGCATACACATACTGGGGCCTATTTAGACAGGAGCCAATTAACCTATTGTCACTTTTTTTTGAAGTTTGGGAGTATACAGAGTACCCGGTGGAAACCCATGAAGGCACAGGGAGAGCATGCAAACTTCAGTCAGGTAGTGCTGTGGTTGGGATTTGAACTGAGGACCATATTGCTGCTAGGTGGAAGTGCTAGCCACTTAACCACTGTGCTGCCCCAGCATCCCTCTCTTGTAAGGAGCCGTTCCAAGCCATTAGAGTCTACCATAAAGCAGGGATATGCAATTAGTGGACCTCCAGCTGTTGCAAAACTACAAGTCCCATCATGCCTCTGCCTCTGGGTGTAATGCTTGTAGCTGTCAGAGTCTTGCTATGCCTCATGGGATTTGTAGTTCTGCAAATCCTGGAGGTCCGCTAATTGCATATCCCTGCTATAAAGCAACAGCTTTGTGCAGACAGATGGATTCCCATTTTTGTCCTGTCCCTAGGAGCTCGTAAGGGACACCCTGCTTTCCAAGTCACCCGATGGATGAGAATGCTTTCCAAGTCACCCGATGGATGAGAAATATGATCGCTAGAGCTTACACTCTCAAGGATAAATCTCCATCTGCGCTATCACACATCCATTTCGCCAGACCGATGGGAGATTACTGGGCTTTGCAGCATCAGGCCTGTAGTCCAGCTTTGTAAGGCCACCACCTGGTTTTCTTTTCATGCTTTTTTAAGGTTCTACCAGGTGGACATCTCCTGCAGCTTTTGGCAGTGAGGTTTTTGTAGTGGCATGCTGAAGTTGTTTTTTTTGCCCTTGTTGTTGATGAGCCTGTTGGCACAGTTCTGTTTGGCTAGTTGTTGCCCACTCTTCTCATTTATTGCTTTGGGACGTACTAGAGTCTACAAATACCTTGCTGGTGTCATGGCATGCACTGTACAATTAGTATAAGAGGAATTTTGTCTTACATGTAAATTCCATATCTTGGAGTACAGTAAAGGACATAGGCCACTCTCCCTTCCATTCCTTGGTTACTCTGCATTGCTTCCAGCAAAACTGAGGACTCACAAACTGGGTTAGGGTTATAGGGGAGGGGCCCTGGGTACACGTCCTTGAAAGTTTTGTCAGTGGCCAATCACCTGAAGGTACAAGCCTAAAACCCAGGGCTATCAGTTAATATAACTATGTATGTCTATCCATTTAAGGATAAGTTCACCTTTTAAAAAATACAAATAAATGCACATCTTTTTGCAGGAAAAAAAATGTGCATTTATAATTTTTTTCATTGGGAGCCATGAAAGCATTGCACCCACGATCAGCAGATCGTGGGTGCAATGCAGGACTCTTGCTGACTCTGTGTGTAAGCTGTCTGGCCATACATCGTATGGCCAAGCAGTTATACACTACCAAGAAGCATCAATGAATTACCACAGCGCTCAACAACGTCGTGGTAGTTCATTGAGAACTACAAGCCGAAAGCCTCAAAGGCTACCAAGCCTTGTAGTTTTCCATTCACACAACTCTGTGAACGAATGACATGTCCGGGTGGGCGGAGCCCCTTGCGGCCACGTTCTTTGCAGATTGTGACAGAGAGCGAGGGGGGAGTCGGGGGGGTTCGGGTTGTGGGTGCTGGTGGATTTGTAACATGTTACATGTTACACCCTGAAAATTTGTGTACCATGTTACAAAAGGTGAACTTATCCTTTAAATTTCTCATAAAAATAACCATTTATCTGCCTCTAAGTCCACAAACAGCATATTTTAAGGCCCGATGAAGGCACAGATCTTAGTCTCATATGATTTTCGTACAGTTATCATTTGATTGAGTCAACCCATATCTGGACTTCAATATCATGGTGTGCTTTAATTCTGTATTTATTTTACACAATCAGTCGGAGGCAGTGATAAGTTCTGTAGTATGCTGTATCCACATTCCTAAGCATCAGTTAACCTCCCTGGCGGTATGATTCTGTCTGGAATTATGTACCAAAAGCGGTAAAATTATTTTGCATGGAAATTTGGTGTTATGTATTGTAGGCCTGCAATTATTAGTAATTACTTACTTAAATCTGTACAAACAAGAGTCTAGTAGACATGCCGGGTATAATAAAGTTTGAAACACAAAATCATAAATTTAAATATAATAAATAACTATAAATAATTATAACAAATAATAATATAAAAATTATTCACTAATGTAATCAAATCAAAAACACTGACATTTTCTCAGTTGCAGAATTGCCGCTGTCATTAGATTCAGTGTTTGATGACGAATTTCCCCACAAATCGCTATTGCTCATTTCTGCAAGTGATTCTAATTTATTATCGCTGTTTTCTAGCTGGTTTAACACCACTTTTGACATAAACTGACACTTTTTGGTTGCTATGAACAATCTCCAGTTTGCAGGCAGAAAGAACAGTTTTTATAATATAAAAGTGCATGCAGGGCACTGGACAAACCACTAGGGACAAAGGGGATGTGTATTTTTTGTATACAGTACTGTAATCTGTAAGATTACAGTATACTGTATGTGTACTGTGTTTTTACTTTTTTGAATTTGCCGCCAAACTCCGCCCCCGTTCGCCGCGCCGCTCGGGAACGGAGCTCGGTGGCACTCGCCAGTCACCAGTGTGTGAATCGAGCGAGTCTGGCTTGGGGTTACCGCTTTGGACATGAAAAATCCACCCCGAGCCTGACTCAGGATTACCGCCAGGGAGGTTAAAGCGGAGTTCCAGGCTTTTTTTTTTGTTTATTAAAAGTCAGCAGCTAGACGTCTAGGGGGAGAGGAGTCGCCACCTAGGCGGCCCGTAGGCAGAAGCAGGAAGTGGGATAGGAAGTCGCACTCAAAACTAAGCACCCAAGTAACCCACTTTATTGAGACTAACTTTAGCTTGCCCAATATTTGCAGTCCAAAGTGGTGTATATTGGCGATTTTCGAGGATGTGGAGTTAGACTCATATCAGAAACAATTCCTGCGTTTCTTAATATTTTACGCCAGGAAAACAGTGGTGTTGCAATGGATATACTACACTCCAATCTCCCTTAATAATTGGAAAACCTTGATAAATCAGATATTACGGACGTACAAACTCACCTATGAAGCTAGGGGTTGTGCTAGTAAACTCATGAAAATATGCGAAAAGTAGACTGAACTATCAGATACATGTGCACTTCCTGAATGATGAGTTGGACTCATGCGATGTGGACAAGGTGAAGTGTTTACTAGGCTATAATGTGAACTAAAACTCCTATTTGACTGCGGTACCTGAGGAGCAAGAAATATAGTTTTACATTTCTACTGTTTATCACTATCGGTGCAAGTGCTTAGTTGGTTAAGGCTGTTTAGTTTAGAAGTGTTAAATATTCATGTTAGTCCGGGAATTGGTTAGAGATCATCCCGATATGGAAATCCTTAGAATACAGTTGTCTTTTTGTGTTGGAATAAAAGGGGAGAGGAAGGAATGCAATTGTTAATGGACTGATACATGTACAATGAATTTTATATATATTATGTTTCTATTGTATCCTTTGTGTTATTAAGATTAATAAAAAACGCAGTTTAAAAAAACAAAAACAACGTGTCTATACATACCAGCTTACCAGTGGTTTTGCACAGAGTAGCCCAGTTCCTCCTCTTCTCGGGTCCCTATTCGGTGCTCCTGGCCCTTCCCTCCTGTTAAGTGCCCCCTAACACGGAGCTGTAGCACGGCCCCACCCCCTTTCCTCATTGGCTCACTGACTTTGACAGCATCGGGAGCCAATGACAACGCACTGCTGTCTCAGCCAATGAGGAGGGGAGTCCTGGACAGCCGAGTCTCTGGTGCAACATCGCTGGATCTAGATGGGGCTCAGGGGGGCTCCTGTACAGATGCATAGAATGCATTAAGATAAAAAAAAAACTGCCTTTACAACCACTTTAACATTTTCCTTTCGATTTTAAATAATCAATTCCAAGATACAAGGGTTCACATTTTCTTGAAAACGTAGAGAATTGAGGTATACAGGTCCTTCTCAAAAAATTAGCATATTGTGATAAAGTTCATTATTTTCTGTAATGTACTGATAAACATTAGACTTTCATATATTTTAGATTCATTACACACAACTGAAGTAGTTCAAGCCTTTTCTTGTTTTAATATTGATGATTTTGGCATACAGCTCATGAAAACCCAAAAATCCTATCTCAAAAAATTAGCATATTTCATCCGACCAATAAAAGAAAAGTGTTTTTAATACAAAAAAGTCAACCTTCAAATAATTATGTTCAGTTATGCACTCAATACTTGGTCGGGAATCCTTTTGCAGAAATGACTGCTTCAATGCGGCGTGGCATGGAGGCAACCAACCTGTGGCACTGCTGAGGTGTTATGGAGGCCCAGGATGCTTCGATAGCGGCCTTAAGCTCATCCAGAGTGTTGGGTCTTGCGTCTCTCAACTTTCTCTTCCCAATATCCCACAGATTCTCTATGGGGTTCAGGTCAGGAGAGTTGGCAGGCCAATTGAGCACAGTAATACCATGGTCAGTAAACCATTTACCAGTGGTTTTGGCACTGTGAGCAGGTGCCAGGTCGTGCTGAAAAATGAAATCTTCATCTCCATAAAGCTTTTCAGCAGATGGAAGCATGAAGTGCTCCAAAATCTCCTGATAGCTAGCTGCATTGACCCTGCCCTTGATAAAACACAGTGGACCAACACCAGCAGCTGACATGGCACCCCAGACCATCACTGACTGTGGGTACTTGACACTGGACTTCAGGCATTTTGGCATTTCCCTCTCCCCAGTCTTCCTCCAGACTCTGGCACCTTGATTTCCGAATGTACTTTGGACCACTGAGCAACAGTCCAGTGCTGCTTCTCTGTAGCCCAGGTCAGGCGCTTCTGCCGCTGTTTCTGGTTCAAAAGTGGCTTGACCTGGGGAATGCGGCACCTGTAGCCCATTTCCTGCACACGCCTGTTCACGGTGGCTCTGGATGTTTCTACTCCAGACTCAGTCCACTGCTTCCGCAGGTCCTCCAAGGTCTGGAATCGGTCCTTCTCCACAATCTTCTTCAGGGTCCGGTCACCTCTTCTCGTTGTGCAGCGTTTTCTGCCACACTTTTTCCTTCCCACAGACTTCCCACTGAGGTGCCTTGATACAGCACTCTGGGAACAGCCTATTCGTTCAGAAATTTCTTTCTGTGTCTTACCCTCTTGCTTGAGGGTGTCAATGATGGCCTTCTGGACAGCAGTCAGGTCGGCAGTCTTACCCATGATTGCGGTTTTGAGTAATGAACCAGGCTGGGAGTTTTTAAAAGCCTCAGGAATCTTTTGCAGGTGTTTAGAGTTAATTAGTTGATTCAGATGATTAGGTTAATAGCTCGTTTAGAGAACCTTTTCATGATATGCTAATTTTTTGAGATAGGATTTTTGGGTTTTCATGAGCTGTATGCCAAAATCATCAATATTAAAACAAGAAAAGGCTTGAACTACTTCAGTTGTGTGTAATGAATCTAAAATATATGAAAGTCTAATGTTTATCAGTACATTGCAGAAAATAATGAACTTTATCACAATATGCTAATTTTTTGAGAAGGACCTGTATTAGAAATTTAGGAATACAATTAATGAAGTAGTAGGTAGATAGGTTGAAAGTCCTAAAACCCCTATGCTGCACTAAAAGGGTGTTACTGATGGTCATGTGGTTACGCCTTTTGAAGGGAAAACAGAAGAGCCCCATGTGAGTAGCGGGCTGGGGTGTCATTCTTGGATGTATCAATTGTGGAATTGTAATGAGATGTAGAGAGTTAGGTGATGAAAGGATAGGAGAGAGAGCTGTGAATGAGAGTGAACAGGGAGGGGTAAAATGCATCAGGTGGGGAAGAGGAGAAGACTCTCCTATTTAGTGATTATGGGCTTGACTCAGGAGATACCGTATTTTTCGGACCATAAGGCGCACTTAAAATCCTTTTACTTTACAAAAATCGCCAGTGCGCCTTATACTGCGGTGCGCCTAATGTATGGATGGATTCGTAGTCGGGAGGTACGGCCATCGTAGTCGGGAGGTACGGCCATCGTAGTCAGGAGGTACGGCCATCGTAGTCAGGAGGTGTGTGTAGAGGTGTGCACATTCATTCGTTCATTTTCTATACCCGCTGCCCCAAAAATGGCTCCTGGTAAGAGACATGCTTACGAAGCAGATTTCAAACTCAACGCTGTCAGTCACGCAGTACAACATGGAAATAGAGCAGCTGCGAGAGAATTCAACATTAATGAATCTATGGTACGGAAGTGGAGGAAGCAAGAAGACGCCCTGCGCCAGGTAAAGAAGACCAAACTGAGTTTCCGAGGGCACAAAGCGAGGTGGCCACAGTTGGAGGACAAAATCGAACAGTGGGTTATTGAACAGAGAACCGCAGGTAGAAGCGTCTCTACTGTCTCTATTCGACTCAAAGCAACAGCGATAGCACGTGACATGGAGATCAACGACTTTCGAGGAGGTCCTTCTTGGTGCTTCCGTTTTATGAAAAGGCGTAATCTCTCCATCCGCATAAGAACTACTGTCTCGCAGCAACTGCCAAAGGATTACAAAGAAAAGCTGGCCATTTTCCGCACCTACTGCACGAACAAGATCAACGAAAAGAAGATTCGGCCAGAACACATCACCAACATGGACGATGTCCCCCTCACGTTTGATATCCCTGTAAACCGTACTGTCGAGAAAACAGGGACCAGTACGGTATCTATTCGCACTACAGGAAACGAGAAGTCGTCCTTCACTGTCGTTCTCGGTTGCCAGGCTAATGGCCAGAAACTGCCACCCATGGTCATTTTCAAGAGAAAGACTTTGCCAAAAGAAAAGTTTCCGGTTGGCGTCATCATTAAGGCTAACCCAAAGGGCTGGATGGACGAGGAGAAGATGAGTGAGTGGCTTAGAGAGGTTTACGTCAAGCGACCGAATGGCTTTTTCCACCAATCTCCGTCCCTATTGATCTACGACTCCATGCGCGCCCATCTGACCGATTCTGTCAAAGCCCAAGTGAAGAAAACAAATTCGTTGCTTGCCGTCATTCCGGGTGGATTAACCAAAGAACTCCAGCCGCTAGATATTGGTGTCAACAGGTCGTTTAAAGTTAAATTGCGAGCTGCGTGGGAGCATTGGATGACAGAAGGCGAACACACATTCACCAAGACAGGAAGGCAACGCCGGGCGAGTTACGCCACTATCTGCCAGTGGATCGTGGATGCCTGGGCGAAGGTATCAGTCTCCAGTGTCATCCGAGCTTTCAGGAAGGCTGGAATCATCACCGAACAGCTAGGTAACAGCAACGAGACTGACTCGGATAATGATAAGGATGATAACGACGAGAGGGATCCGGGCATGCTTGATGCCGAAATCGCCCAACTGTTAAACTCAGACACCGAAGATGAAGAATTTGATGGATTTGAGGTAGAGGAATAAACTGAAAAAGTGAGTGTATTGTTTTGTATTTTATATAACTGAACAATGTTGAGAGTTATTGTTGTTGTGAAAGAGTTGAATAAAGTTTGACTTATCAGACTTATCAGAGTTTTGTTTCATTTAATGCGCCTTATAACCCGGTGCGTCTTATGTACGAACATAAACCCGTTACCAGTCGATCATTGTTGTTGCGCCTTATAACCCGGTGCGCCTTATGGTCCGAAAAATACGGGTACACATAGTTCCAGTTAAAAAACATCTGGAGGTACAGGGCAAACTCTTGTTTAGATAGCCAGCGTTTGATATTTGTTACATATAGATGATTGGAAAGACATTGTAAGCATCTTTATGTGGGACTCAGCAGAGAGATCAACTCCCAGCTACTGTTTCCAGTGATCCAGGTAGTGGAGTGGTGTTTTTGAAGATTCCATCAGAAGCCATTTGTAGGTCATGGAAAGGGCATGGCTAAGGGGACATTCCTCTTGGCATGCATGTTTAAATGGAATTAATGTACACAAGAGTAGGGCTGCAACGATTAATCGATATTATCGATAATAATCGATAATGAAAATCGCTGTCAACGATTTTCATTATCGATTAGTTGGTCCGCACCTTGCGCCTGTCCGTCCGTTGCAAAAATCCTTCCCTCCTGTGTACTGTAATCCTTCCTGTGTCTCCTTCCTGTGTCCTCGGCGCTGCTGTGACCAGGCACGTCCTCGCCGCTGCATGTCCGCGGCGCCCCTCTCCTCCTCGCTGACGTAATTCCCACAGATCTTCTCAGCCCCGCCCGCTGCTGCCTTGATGGAACAGAGAGGCGAGGGCGAGAAGCTGTGAGGAGACTGAGCCGAGCTGCAGCGTGAAAAAAGGTAGCGGCTAAGTAAAAAAAGTGCACAGCACGCACATACAGTACAGTGCCCCAACTTATGTATTCCTGGGGGGGGGGGGGAAAGGCGGGAAATGCCCCATCATTGGTTTTCCTGGGAGGGAGGGGGGAGAATAGTCATAGCCCCATTGGTGTTTCTGGGGGGGGAATAGTGCCCCATTGGTGTTTCTGGGGGGGAATAGTGCCCCATTGGTGTTTCTGGGGGGGGGGGGGTAGTGCCCCATTGGTGTTTCTGGGGGGATAGTGCCCCATTGGTGTTTCTGGGGGGGGGGGATCGTGCCCCATTGGTGTTTATGGGGGGGAATAGTGCCCCATTGGTGTTTCTGGGGGGGTAGTGCCCCATTGGTGTTTCTGGGGGGGGGATAGTGCCCCATTGGTGTTTATGGGGGGGAATAGTGCCCCATCATTGGTGTCCCCAGGAGGAATAATGCCCCATCATTGGTGTCCCCGGTAGGAATAACGCCCCATCATTGGTGTCCCCGGGAGGAATAACGCCCCGTCATTGGTGTCCCCAGGAGGAATAATGCCCCATCATTGGTGTCCCCGGTAGGAATAATGCCCCATCATTGGTGTCCCCGGTAGGAATAATGCCCCATCATTGGTGTCCCCAGGAGGAATAATGCCCCATCATTGGTGTCCCCGGGAGGAATAACGCCCCATCATTGGTGTCCCCGGGAGGAATAATGCCCCATCATTGGTGTCCCAGGGAGGAATAACGCCCCATCATTGGTGTCCTCGGTAGGAATTCATTATTACTTTTAAATAAACAAATAAATGGCACATTAAGTTTTTTTAATGATTTTATCCGATTAATCGATTAATCGAAAAAATAATCGGCCGATTATTCGATTATGAAAAGAATCGTTAGTTGCAGCCCTACACAAGAGTTTATCTGGAGTATTTAGTGAGGGTAAAAAATGTGTGGGTTTCAGTATCTGCACAGGGCCTAGTGAGGAGAATGTTGGATCTGTTGCAAGTTGAGTGGGGGACAACCAGTTGTATCGGTGTAGGAAGTGTTTACCACACCATATGTTTTCTTACTTTATGTGGTGAAACAGTTGGTCCTATAACCCCAGGAGGAAATCGCGGTTGCTCAAGATTGGGATCAAAAGTGATGATGATGGGGCTTAGATTCACTTACTTTTGTTTTTGATGTGCAGATGGTTTATTTAGTGGACAAAGCATTATTCTTGTACCATTACCCAGTGACTGTTACTATAACCTTAATAAGAAATTCTCCTATGTCTCAATGAGTTGACTATAATATGTGTCACTAAGATATGTAGTTCTATTACACAAAACAAGTAAGACAGGAACCTCTTTGATGACTATATTTTGGGAAATAGTTGCCTTGAAAGACAAGTATTTTTATTTCAAAACGACATCTGTAATAAGTGTACGTATCAATTTTGTTTACATTTCTGTCCAAGATAGCTTTTCTCCACTTATTTGGCCTCTGCTATGTTTATACTATTGCTGTGATGTTGAACATCTGCCATAGTAGTGTTTGCGTTTCTATTCTTACAAAATACATTCTGAGTTCTTGTTTGTGTTGTGCAAGTGTGCGCCATATCAAGAGAGCAGACCTCACAGCTTCTCAAAAGGCTGAAGTGCAGTAAGTGGAAGAGCACTTAAAGTGGAGTTCCACCCAATTTTTTTTCTTTTTTTTATTCCACTCCTCACCCCCTTACATGCCACATTTGGCATGTAATTTTTTTTGGGGGGGAGTGGGGGCTTCAGTAGGAGTGGGACTTCCTGTCCCACTTCCTCCTTCCGCCCTGGAGCCGCCTAGGCGATACGTCATATCGCCTCGTGGCGGCTCCTCCCTGTAGGCGATCACCTGGGACGTGACAGGTCCCAGGCGATCGCCTGTCCACTCACAGAGCGCTGCGCCGTTCGCGCATGCGCAGTGAGTGCCCGGCCGTGAAGCCGAAAGCTGTCACGGCCAGGTGCCCATACTGTGAATGGACGTGTCGGCGGAGGAAGGGGGAGAGGAGCGGAGCTCCAGGCGGCGCGTCGCTGGACAGTGGAGCAGGTAAGTGTATGTTTATTAAAAGCCAGCAGCTACACTTTTTGTAGCTGCTGACTTTTAATAAACATGAAAAAAGGGTGGAACTCCGCTTTAAGATGGCTATACACTGGTAGAATTTCATCTGAAGTTTTTTGTTTTTAGAATGTTCATTTGAATTTGTAATGGTCAGTGGGCTCAAGTCGACATTCATTTTTTGACCACAGTGCTGAGAAAATGCAAAGGTGCAGGATGGAAAATGTTTCTTAAATGGATGAATTTCTAAAAGATTATGTAGTTTTCATTTAATTGTCAGGTCCATCGAGTGGCGTGATTGAAGATATATATATATATATATATATATATATATATATATATATATACACTAGACTACCTGCACTGTATATATAGTCTACACTAAATGCACTGTATTTATAGTCTACACTGAATGGACTGTATATGTATGTGTGTGTGTGTATATATATATATATATGTATATATATATATATATATATATATATATATATATATATATATTGTGACAGCAGGAAGGTAAAGTCACCTGGTTGCATCCAGGGGGGTAGATATATTTCGCCCAGATTCAGGCTTTACGCCGACTTATACAACTAGGTGGAGAGTTGTATAAGGCTAGTGGGCTCATGGATGACTCATACCTCTAGGGAGAGTGTGGGGCGTCGTGCAGACAGGGAGTTGATGAGACCAGCTGAAGCTTGTCAGCTCATTTAGGCCTCTATAAGAACTCCCAGCTTCATTAGATGTTAGCTCATGCCTGGAACCAGACCTGTGTGGACTGTCTAGGGAGAGTGAACCCCTGTGCGGTGAGACAAAGCCTGTGTGGCTATTTGCTTGGACATTTAAAACCAGGGACTTAGGGACTAGGACAGCACTAGGCTGATCCCAGTTGTTAGTTAGGAAACCTGTATGTTTAGTCAGAGGTCAAGTTGACCAGGATTTATTTTGTTTATGTTTCTTTTGGCTTTGCTGTGTTTTGTCACTGTAAATAGAAAATAAACCGCACCTTTTTGATTTTGAAAACCACAACCTCCGTCTGCTGGGCCTGTTTTGTGTGGGGAGCCCATCCCGCGGGTCACACACACCCGCTGCCGAGCTAACCCCCTCACAGTTGGTGGAGAACCAGTGGCAGTTTTTTTTAAGCCAGCATGGAGGAGATACTGAAGCAGCTGGCTCTAGCAAATGCCAATCAACAGCAGACAAATGCAGGTTTGCAAAAGAGCCTTGCAGCTCATCAACAGAGCCTTGCAGCTCAACAACAGAACTTCGCAGCCCAGCAGCAAGCTCATCAACAGAGCCTTGCAGCCCAGCAGCAGACAAACGCAACTTTGCAACAGAGTCTGGAGGCTCAGCAACGAGCCCAGCAGCAATCTGAGGCCCGCTTCATAGACCTGTTGCAGAAGCAAGAGCAGAGACTACAACAACAGATGGAAGCAGTAATGCAGCAACGTCCGCAGACCAGTGAGGAAAGCCGTCCCACTAATACCGTGTCCTTTGGGGTGAGTCGTTTATTGACAAAAATGACTGGAGAGGATGATCCAGAGGTATTTTTGACCACATTTGAAAGGACCGCTGAAAGAGAAAAGTGGCCTGAGGAGCAGTGGGCTGGACTGGTGGCTCCTCTGTTAACTGGTGAATCGCAGAAAGCTTACTATGACCTAGAGCCTAACCAAGCAAAAGACTATGTGATGCTAAAAGCTGAAATATTGGCAAGGCTGGGTGTCACCCAGGCTGTCCGGGCTCAGCGTGTGCATAACTGGACTTTCCAGCTTGGAAAACCCCCCAGGTCTCAAATGTATGATCTCATTCACCTGAGCAGAAAGTGGCTACAGCCAGAGACTTTGTCCGCACCAAAGATTGTGGAACGTGTTGTAATGGATCGGTTTTTGAGAGCTCTTCCTACTGCCATCCAAAAGTGGGTAAGCCATGGAGACCCAGAGACGGCCGATGGTCTTGTGGATCGTGTGGAGGAACCCATGCAGTGTGACTTTCTGACGGGCAGACGTCAGTCGCTGTGTGCGACAGTCGCATGCACTGCCATTCGAGGAACTGAGAAACATTTATGCAAAATGTGTGTTAATGGTAGAAATGTTGTGGTATTGCTGGATTCAGGTAGCCTTGTGACCCTGATAAAGGCTGAGTTAGTTAAAACAGAGGTCTCTGGGAATAGCAAGGTAGCTGTTATTTGTGTGCATGGGGACACCCGAGAGTATCCAGTGACTACAGTGTGTTTCGAGACCCCCAAAGGTACCCTCTCTCATCCAGTGGGCTTAGTATCTCAGTTACCGCATTACGCCATTGTGGGAAGGGATTTTCCGAAGTTCTGGGAACTGTGGGATGATCCTGAGCCCCCCACTGGTGCCCCTATGTACCAGGAATGTGATAGCCAGAACTCCCCTGAGAGTGGTGAGGACTCTCCGGAATTTCCCTTATCAGTATTGGCAGGGGAGACTCAAGAAACTGGAGAGGAGCCCACCTCCTCAGACGAAAACCTACCGTCTGTGGAGTTTTCTGATCTTGAGGTTCACAGGGAAAACTTTGCCACAGAACAGTTGAAAGACCCCGCCCTAATAAAGGCACGGGAAAACGTAGTGAAAATAGATGGCGAGTTAGTGAACCCAGATAATACCTGCACTTACCCATACTTCAGCGTAGAGAAGGACCTACTGTATCGGGTGGCAAAAAGGGCAGAAGAAACCGTTGAGCAGCTTGTGGTGCCCAAACCTTACAGGAAGTTGGTGTTGGAGTTGGCCCATGGGCACATTCTTGGAGGTCATCTGGGGACAGAGAAAACCCGAGAGAGGGTATTACAGAGATTCTATTGGCCGGGGGTGATGAAGGACGTAGAAAATTATTGTTCCTCCTGCCCTGTGTGTCAGAGGTCGGCCCCGATGCCACATTTCCGTAGCCCGCTGGTCCCTCTACCCATCATTGAGGTCCCGTTTGAGAGGATCGCCATGGATTTGGTAGGTCCTATAATCAAGTCCGCTAGGGGGCACCAGTACATATTAGTTATAATGGACTATGCCACCCGTTATCCAGAAGCGATCCCTCTCCGAAATACCTCGGCCAAAACCATAGCCAAAGAGCTATCTCTTGTGTTTAGCCGGGTGGGTATTTGTAAAGAACTGCTTACGGACCAAGGTACACCCTTTATGTCCCGGGTTATGAAGGAGCTGTGTAAATTATTCAAAGTGACGCAATTACGTACATCTGTGTATCACCCCCAAACCGATGGGCTGGTTGAAAGATTCAACAAAACCCTAAAACAAATGTTGAAGAAAGTGGTGGATAGAGATGGAAAGGATTGGGACTGTCTACTTCCTTATCTGATGTTTGCTATTAGGGAGGTGCCCCAATCCTCTACGGGATTCTCCCCCTTTGAGTTACTGTATGGGAGACACCCAAGAGGGCTGTTGGATATTGCCAAGGAAACTTGGGAAAGTGAGAGTTCTCCCCACAGGAGTGTGATTGAGCATGTCGCCCTGATGCAAGACCGAATTGCACAGGTAATGCCCATCGTGAAGGAACATTTGGCCCAAGCGCAGTTAGCACAGCAGAGAGTGTACAACCGTGGAGCCAAGACCCGTACCTTTTCCCCGGGGGATAGGATACTGGTACTTGTCCCTACGGTTGAAAGTAAATTCCTTGCCAAATGGCAAGGCCCCTACGAGATAATGGAAAAAGTGAGCGAAGTGAATTACAAGGTCAGACAACCAGGAAGGCGAAAGCCCGAACAGATCTATCACGTTAATCTGTTGAAAGCCTGGAGGGATAGAGAGTCCCTAGTCGCAGACACTTGGTCACCAGCTCAAACTGGGTGCGTGATTCCTGAGGTTGGAATAGCGGCCACCTTGTCACAACCCCAACAACAGGAGGTTAAGGAGTTTGTGCTTCGCAACAAGGAGGTATTCTCTGAGCTGCCGGGACAAACATCTGGGGTAGAGCATGACATCATTACCCCGCCCGGTGAAAGGGTGAAGTTAAAACCCTATCGGATCCCAGAGGCCCGACGGGAGGCAATACGGGAGGAAGTACAGAAAATGCTGAACTTAGGGGTGATAGAGGAGTCCCAAAGTGATTGGTCTAGTCCCATCGTGTTGGTGCCTAAACCGGATGGGAGCTGGCGATTTTGTAACGATTTTCGTCAGTTGAACAAAGTTACAAAATTTGACACCTACCCCATGCCACGTATAGATGAGTTGATTGACCGGCTGGGAACAGCCCGATACATGACGACTCTTGACCTAACAAAAGGGTATTGGCAAATCCCCCTGGCCAAGTCGGCCAAAGAGAAAACCGCATTTGTAACCCCAGACGGGGCGTTCCAATATAAAAGAATGCCGTTCGGGTTACAGAATGCGCCGGCCACATTCCAGCGGAAAATGGACCAGATGCTGAGGCCCCATCGGAAGTATGCTGCGGCTTACCTGGATGACGTAATTGTCCATAGCACAGATTGGGCCTCACATCTGCCAAAAGTGCAAGCAGTCCTGGACTCTGTTCGGGAAGCGGGGTTTACGGCTAACCCCAAGAAGTGTACCATTGGGCAGGAGGAGGCCAAATATCTTGGGTACACCATTGGGAGGGGAGTAATAAAACCCCAACTCAACAAAGTCGAGGCCATCCAGAGTTGGCCACGTCCCAACAGCAAGAAGCAGGTACGAGCCTTTCTGGGAATCGCTGGGTATTATCGGCGATTCATTCCCCACTTTGCTTCTAAGGCTGTGCCCCTAACCAACCTGACGAAGGGGAAAGGGTCGGTCATGATTAAATGGACCCCCGAGGCTGAGGCAGCATTCCAATTCTTGAAACAAGCCTTATGTAGCCAGCCAGTGTTGTACTCACCCGACTTCTCTAAAGACTTTGTCGTACAAAGTGATGCGTCAGATGTGGGGTTAGGAGCAGTATTGTCCCAGGTCTGGAACGGGGAAGAGCACCCAGTCATTTACCTCAGCAGGAAGTTGAAGTCCCATGAGGTAAATTACGCCACCGTTGAAAAGGAGTGTTTAGCGGTGAAGTGGGCTCTAGATTCCCTTCGGTACTACCTGCTAGGTAGGCACTTTGACATGGTTACGGATCACGCTCCGTTAAAGTGGATGGCTCAAAACAAGGAAACAAATAGAAGAGTGAATAGGTGGTTCCTGGCCCTCCAGGAATTCAACTTCACAGTAAAGCATCGCCCTGGCGTTCAAATGGGGAATGTGGATGCTTTGTCTCGAGTACATGAATGCCTGATTAATGGTGTTCCAACCCCGAGGTTAAAACAAGAGGGGGGGGTATGTGACAGCAGGAAGGTAAAGTCACCTGGTTGCATCCAGGGGGGTAGATATATTTCGCCCAGATTCAGGCTTTACGCCGACTTATACAACTAGGTGGAGAGTTGTATAAGGCTAGTGGGCTCATGGATGACTCATACCTCTAGGGAGAGTGTGGGGCGTCGTGCAGACAGGGAGTTGATGAGACCAGCTGAAGCTTGTCAGCTCATTTAGGCCTCTATAAGAACTCCCAGCTTCATTAGATGTTAGCTCATGCCTGGAACCAGACCTGTGTGGACTGTCTAGGGAGAGTGAACCCCTGTGCGGTGAGACAAAGCCTGTGTGGCTATTTGCTTGGACATTTAAAACCAGGGACTTAGGGACTAGGACAGCACTAGGCTGATCCCAGTTGTTAGTTAGGAAACCTGTATGTTTAGTCAGAGGTCAAGTTGACCAGGATTTATTTTGTTTATGTTTCTTTTGGCTTTGCTGTGTTTTGTCACTGTAAATAGAAAATAAACCGCACCTTTTTGATTTTGAAAACCACAACCTCCGTCTGCTGGGCCTGTTTTGTGTGGGGAGCCCATCCCGCGGGTCACACACACCCGCTGCCGAGCTAACCCCCTCACAATATATAATGTATATACAGTTGTGCTCATAAAGTTAACATACTCTGGCAGAATTTGATTTCTTGGCCATTTTTCAGAGATAATGAATGATAACACAAACGTTTCTTTTACTTATGGTTAGTGTTTGGCTGAAGCCATTTATTATCAATCAACTGTGTTTACTCTTTTTAACCACTTCCCTACCCAGCCATAGTCAAATGACGTCCACAGATGGGATCTCCCATCCTGGGTGGACGTCATATGACGTCCTCGGCTTTGTAGGGGGATATCTGAATGATGCCTGCAGCTAGAGGCATCATTCAGATATCCTTTTGAAGTGCCGACGATTCTGTGCACAATAAGAACGATCATAGTGGCGGTTCCATCGCTTGATCGTTCTTATAGGCGGTGGGAGGGGACACCCCCCCCCCTCCCGCCGCCATCCGGTGCTTCTCCGGGCTCCCCCGTGCGATCGGGGACCCGGAGCGAATCTTCCGGCGTCGTTGGTGGGGTCACGTGATGAGCATAGAGATGACTGGTGACCAGATGGTCACCAGTCATCTCTATGATCGTCAGAGGCCCGGGCGCGATGTGATGACGTCACGCCCGGGTCTCAAATGTAAACAAAGCCGCCATTGCGGCTGTAAGTATGAGATCAGTGAAAAAAAATTCACTGATCTCATGCTTTCCAGCCTGGAGGAGAGATGTGGGGTCTTATTGACACTGCATCTCTCAATAAAGAGAACCTGTCACACACATTCCTATTACAAGGGATGTTTACATTACTTGTAATAGGAATAAAAGTGATCAAAAAAAAAAAAAGTAAAATCATTGTAAAAAAACTTAATAAATAATAAAAAAAATTTTTTAAAACGCCCCTGTCCCCGGTAGCTCGCGATCAGAAGCAAATGCACACGTAAGTCGCCCACATATGTAAACGCCGTTCAAACCACGCATGTGAGGTATTGCTGCGTGCGTTAGAGCGCGTGCAACAATTCTAGCACTAGACCTCCTCTGTAATTCCAACCTGGTAACCTGTAAAAAAAATTAAAGCGTTGCCTATGGAGATTTTTAAGTACCGAAGTTTGGCGCCATTCCATGAGTGTGCGCAATTTTAAAGCGTGACATGTTAGGTATCTATTTACTCGGCGTAACATTATCTTTCATATTTTCCCAAAAAATTGGGCTAACTTTACTGTTTTGTTATTTTTTAATTCATGAAACCATTTTTTTTTTTTAAAAAAGGCGTTTGAAAAATTATTGCGCAAATATTGTGCAAGAAAAAATGTTGCAATGACCGTCATTTTATTCCCTAGGGTGTCTGCTAAAAAAACATATATAATGTTTGGGGGTTCTGAGTAATTTTCTAGCAAAAGAATGATGATTTGTACATGTAGGAGAGAAGTGCCAAAATAGGCCCGGTATTGAATAGGTACAAAAAGCCCTGTATTGAAGTGGTTAAATCATAATGGCAACAAACTACCCAAATGATCCTGATCAAAAGTTTACATACCCTGGTGATTTTGGCCTGATAACATGCACACAAGTTGACACAAAGTGGTTTGAATGGCTATTAAAGGTAACCATCCTCACCTGTGATCTGTTCGCTTGTAATTAGTGTGTGTGTGTAAAAGGTCAATGAGTTTCTGGACTCCTGACAGACCCTTGCATCTTTCATCCAGTGCTGCACTGATGTTTCTGGATTCTGAGTTATGGGGAAACCAAAAGAATTGTCAAAGGATCTGTGGGAAAAGATAGTTGAACTGTAAAAAAAAAAAGAAAAGGGGGATATAAAAATATATCCAATGAATTGAGAATGCCAATCAGCAGTGTTCAAACTCTGATCAAGAAGTGGATAATGAGGGGTTCTGTTGAAACCAAACCACGGTCAGGTAGTCCAACTAAAATTTCAGCTACAACTGCCAGGAAAATTGTTTGGGATGCAAAGAAAAACCCACAAATACCTTCAGGTGAAATACAGGACTCTCTGAAAACATGTGTTGTGGCTGTTTCAAGATGCAAAATAAGGAGGCACTTAAAGAAAGATGGTCTGCATGCTCAAGTCGCCAGAAGAAAGCCATTAGTATGCAAATGCCTGAAAGTATCCCACTTATAATATGCCAAACAGTACAGAGACAAGGGTCAGGGTCACCGGGTGACTTCAATCGGAGGCCCCGTCCCCTTGTGACATCCTGCCCTGGGTGGTGACGTCACAAGGGACTTCTGCCTTAACAGTTACCTCTAAGCATTATGCTTATTTTAGTGCACCTCATTTTAACAGAGGTACAAAATATGCCTCTTGTGTGCACGTGGCCTTGTGCAGAATATGCCTGCTTATGGAACAGCACAGGTACAACTGAAGACTGGAAAGGCAAATGGGTTTGGAACCATGTAAAAATGTTGAGATTTGCTTGTAAGTTCAGCTGCTTCTATCTCTGGATCTGGAATTATTTTGCTAGTGTGGTCGTCTACTAGTTCCGCTCATGTGTGATAATGTTTAACCTCCCTGGCGGTAAGATTCTGTCAGATTTTAGGTGCTGAAAGCGGTACCATTATTTTTCATGGAAATTTGGCTTTTTATATTGTAGGCCTGTAATTCTTAGGAATAACTCACTTAAATCTGTCCAAACAAGTCTAGTAGACATCCCGGGTATGATAAAGTTAAAAAACAAAATCATAAATTATAATATAATAAATAATTATAACAAATAATAATATAATAATAATAAAAATGATTCAATAATGTAATCAAATCAAAAACACAGAAATTTGCTCAGTTGCAGAATTGTCACTGTCATTAGATTTAGTGTTTGAGGCCGAATTTCCCCACAAATCACTATCGCTCAATTCTGCAAGCGATTATAATTTATTATCGCTGTTTTCTAGCTGGTCTAAAACCACTTTTGATGTAAACGGACACTTTTTGGTTGCTTTGGACAATCTCCAGTTTCCAGGCAGAAAGAAAAGTTTTTATAATATAAAAGTGCATGCAGGACACTGGACAGACCAATAGGGACAAAGGGGATGTGTTATTATTTGATACAGTACTGTAATCTGTAAGATTACAGTATACTGTATGTGTATTGTGTGTTTAACTTTTTGAATTTGGTGCCGAACTCCGTCCCCGTGCGCCGCAGCGTTGCAGGGAAGGGAGCTCGGCGGCACTCAGCAGTGAGGATCGAGCGAGATGACAGCTCGCTCACACAGCGGGGACACATCGCAGGATCCAGGGACAAGGTAAGTAACTTCCCCTGTATCCTGCAATGCGATCCAGAGTCTGGCTCGGGGTTACTGCTTTAGGTACTGAAATCTTTCCCCAAGCCAGACTCAGGAATACCGCCAGGGAGGTTAAGAGCTGTTTTACGGACGACCTTTACACCAACGAATAAAATATCGTTCAATCGCAAACGATTAAACACAATTTTTTTCAATCTGTCCTTTTCGTTCAAAGTATAGATATCGGGTATTACTTGCTGGGCATCAACGAGTAGAAAGTCGGCCGATCGTTTGCAGAACGGAAATTTTCACCCGATTTTCTTATCGTGTATTCCTGCCATAAATCTACTAGCAGCCACATTCTAAAACGAATCTATCTAACCCTGTAAAGCAAAAATCGCTGTACATACCTTTTCTGTAGCTGATCCGGTCCTGTCTCCAGTGGTGGATGTGTGCAGGAGACATTGGGAAATGCCTGGGAAGTGATGTTACCCATAGACTTACTATAGGGGTTTTGTTGTCGGCTGCCTTTCCTGCACCCGGGCCGCCCGGGAACATCGAGTTCCCGGGACCCGCAAGCACGCTCACGTGGCACGCGGCGGGTGGGCGCGCCCGCTGGGCGGCAAATTTAAAGGGACGTACAGGTACGCCAATGTGCCTGCCCGTGCCATTCTGCCGACGTACATCTGCGTGCGGTGGTCGGCAAGTGGCTAAAGGTACATTGTAATTATACTGTATATTTTCTGGTGATATACTCACCTTGATTTGCCCAAGTTTGAGACAGGTTTACTATAAATTGCATACTCAAAACTTTTTTTTTTTTCAGTTTTCAATAGAGTATGGAAGGAATAAATCTCTTGCAGTTTAATTTTAGTTCTAGAGAGAGAAAGGGAAGTATGAATAACTCTCTACAAAGTGAGGTGAGTTCCCTTCTTAGACAGTTGTCTCCAAAACAAGTGTCTATTTTCCCTCTAATCTTGTTATCGGGACAGTTGTAAACTTGCATTTCCAGTCCTTTTTATTTTTTTATTTAAAGATATGACACAGATACAAACATAAATATAACTTTACATTGCATATAGACTGTAATGAACACATCAAGTATAACAACCATACAAAACAGTTGCATGTGAGTGAAGGTCGCTATTCAGTCAGACTCATAAAACTCACTGAAGTCTAATATAGGGTAAATATAAACATCTGTGCCCATCACTTTCTGTTTCTTTTTTATTGAAAGAGAGAAATAGGAAAGGGAAAGAGAGAGAACACGAGGGAAAGAGAGGGAGAGAAAGAGAGAGAGAAGAAGAGAGAAGAGAAGGCTTTCACACTGAAGCGGTGCACTAGCAGGACCACTCCAAAAGTCCTGCTAGCCACATCTTTACAGCGGTGAAGGAGCGGTGTGTTCACCGCTCCTTTACCGCTGCTGCCCATTGAAAGCAATGGGAGACCGCGTTAATACCGCCAGCAATGCACCTCTGCAAAGGCGCATTGCGGGCGGTATTAACCCCTTTTTCGGCCGCTAGCAGGGGTTAAATTCACCCCGCTAGCGGCCGCATACCGCGGTAAAAACGAAGGTATAGCGGCGATAAAAATAGCGCCGCTATACCCACAGCGCACCTCCCGCCCCAGTGTGAAAGGGGCCTTAGGGTCCACTTGAACTTAAACAGATGTGTTTGTAAGGTGTAGTTAAGTCTTACCTTTCTCGCTAGGATTTTCTATATGCTATTATTGGATTACATACTGGACACCAATACATCTTACTATGGTGGGAACCTGGGCTTTTTTGGATGGACTGTATTCAGTCAGTCATTGCCTCCCTTCATCATGGAGACGTATATACATTATACATTCCCATCTTTCCAGGTCACAATATTTTTTTTTTTTTTCACTTTGCTGTGAGTGACAATCACTATCAGTTTATGGGCTTTCCCTTTAGCCTTGTCTTGGACCCAGGATTTTTCACAAAGGTGCTGGCACTAGTTTTAGGTCTTCTTCCTCTCCTTCTTCAAGGTATTCCAGTCAGATCGTATATCTGGACAATCTGCTGCTGCGTGAACAGACCTTCTCTAGCAATGAACTCGAACAGTACCTTTAAGCCATGGTCTTCCTCTCAATATGTTTACAATGCTGCTGTTCATGGGTGATTTTGTTGCTTCTTCACAGAGTGGATGCACTCCAAGGGCTCATGTACTAGGTTGACTGCCGGCCGCAGGAGAACACAAAATTGCCTCGTTTTGTGGATGGCGGTCAAGACATTCTTATCCTGAACACAATTCTTCCACGTTCAGGAGAGGGAGGTTGAACCTCCCCTAACCGCAGCAGCTTCTAAACTCTTGTAAAAGCATATATGTACATGGACACATAGGAGGGTTATTTGCTAAAAGCAAATCCACTGAAGTGCAGTCCAGATGCAGAAAAAATAAAAAAACAGCATTTTTGCTTGAACATGATTTATTGTTATAATCAGCAGAGATTCCACTAATTTCAGATCTTCCCCTCAGATCCACAGGGCAGAGTAGATTTGCCTTTAGTAAATCAACCCCATAGACTTTTATGGGGTTGAGTTTTGGAGCTTTGGCAAATTACCGCCAAAAGCTCCGAAGCTTAAGTTTAGAAGCTGTAGTGTACATGAGCCCTAAGAGAGTATGGCCATATCACTTAGTGAAAAAGTAAGAAAAAAAAATAAAGTCTTAAAAAAAAACAAATACAGCTAATGCATTTAAGGATTGGTATGCTGCAATATAATCATTTTTTGTTTTTGGGTTTAGTTATGCTTTAATTCAACGACTTAGGAGCGGTAAGAAATAACTAGTTTGTAGAGCTTGGCAGTGGTGTATTATGCCAGTGGTACCCTGCATTTTATGAACTGTTCACTGCATGGTAGTCAAAGTTTGTTGACAGCTCCACAGGGCTAAAATTAGAGCTTGCATCACCACGTGCAAACAGGGAAAACTGCTTTAATTAGTCCTGTTGCTCTATGTTAACAATCATGTGGTCCATTTTCAAGCCACACAAGCAAAATGCTGCATTGTTTGATGTACTGCCTATTTTGACAACTGCGGTAGACACATTTGTCTTCAAATTTTCCAAATCCAAAGATACAATCTGTCTTCTCGATCCCTTTCTGGGAGAAACATGTGGGTAAAATGAAGCACATCCAAGTTTCTCTCTTATACCAATTGTAGTTAATTTTCTGGTTCTATGCAGAAAATCATCAAATAAATCATGATCATGAAATGCTGTGTATTAATGATTTATCCAATATTACACTTTAGTTTTTGAAAGTAAATTAATTGTTTGTCCATTCACAGTTTACCGTGCCCGTTAAAATAGTTGAAATAAAATTTTTTATACTTACCTCTTATGGGCAATGGTATTGCACAGTACAGTCCCTAATATCCTTTTCTGGAGCATTTCGTTGTGTGTTTTGTCCACATGAGTGCTTCTGTGTTTGGAAATTTTTGGAACATTTTATGAATTTGTCTTTAGAACCTGGGACCACACTTGGAACTATTTAATATGTAAGGGTCATATCATAATAGCAACTTTGTAGGAGGGATTTGTAGCAGTTACAAATTAGGCTAGCTACAGAGTTACTTTTACAAATGGCAACACTTTTTTCCCCAGGAAGCTTTAAATCTCCGGTGTGTCATGGTCATTAGCAGCTCCATTGAATATCATGAGTAGCTATTGAAGCTAGCAATGCTGTAGGTATCTTCAAATGGTGAAAACAGTAAAAAAGCCCAACAATATGGGCAACACAGTGACTAAGTGGTTAGCACATTTGCCTAGCAGCACTAAGGTCGTCAGTTCGAATCTCACCCATGGAAGTACATGCACAGAATTGGCATGTTCTCTCTGTGCCTGCCTGGGTTTCCTCCAGGTGGTAGGTTAATTGCCTCCTGTCTAAATTGGCCCTAGTATGTAGTTGTATGAATGTTAAGAGTTAGGGACCTTAAATTGTAAGCTCCTTGAGAGCAGGAACTGATGTGAATGTACAATATTTACACTGTATGTAAAGCTCTGCGTAATTTGACGGTGCTATATAAGTGCCTGTAATAAATAAATAATAAATAAACATATTTACAAATTAATGGAACTACACATTTCATTGACTCAAATTGTATTTTCACGAACATCAAAAGCACTAAGCAGAGTAATACTGGTGTTGCTACAAGATCTGTTGTTGGACAAAGCTCTAAATCCTATACAATAACTGGTGTGTGACTGCCCAGCTGCCTGATTTGTACTAAAAAATGCCTGGAAATGTCAATCGCAGAATCACTAACATGAACCCACAAAAAACTAACTGTATGTGCTGGCTTTATGTGTGGTACACGTAAGTGCATATATAAGCATATATCCATAGCAATGCTAAGCATACAAGCAGTTTGTGGACATAGGTTATCATGTAATACTGTATACACTTCCAGCGTTTTTTCCATAACTATTATTGTCTTGCTTTAATCATCTTATGTAATCATAACATCTACCTATTCACATTTATTTGGCAGTCTACTTCTTTTCCCAAAATGCCCCATTAAAAAAAAAAACTTAAATGATTGCAGTAAGTTGACCTTGGCGTGATCGTCTATAGACCTGCCAATATATCTCTCATATGAGAGATTTTCTAACTTTATAGCAGACACAACATAATGGGTTATACCCCCATCTATTCACACATCATTGTACCCATTACATTGTTTAAAAAAAACATTCACATTCTGTGGCGCTACATGCGTTAAACACTTGATCACACCCTGAACATTCAGATCAGAAAGTGTCTCAGAGACCTCTTCCTTTTAGGCTTCTGAGTCTAACTGACCAACTTACTCAGGTTTTCTCCAGATTGAATAAATCTTTATTTCCTTACTAAATTTTCATGTAAGAGCTACAACCATGAGTTTTAACTACTCCTTTTAATAAGAACCCATCAAAAGCATCCTTTTCCTGTACCCATCCTTGTACTGCCAAAGGTGTTTAGATGTAAAGCTGGCCATAGATGGCTCAAAATTCGGCCAGTTTCGCAGGGACCAACCAAATATGAATCTATGTGTGGCCGCTCCCATTCAGAATTCAAACTAATGATCAATTTCTGTTGAATGAGAATGTTGGAAACTTTTTCCAGTTTAGTGGCTGTGAAGAGTCCTCCCTGTCAGAATACATTGGGGTAGATTTACTAAAACTGGAGCACTCAGAATCTGGTGCAGCTGTGCGTGGTAGACAACAAGCTTCTAACTTCAATTAAGCTTTAACAATACAACCTGGAAGCTGACTGGTTTCTGTGAAGAGCTGCACCAGATTTTGCACGCTCCAGTTTTCGTAAATCTCCCCCATTGTTTCAGTGGGGAGAATTCCTCTACCTTGATTGTGTAGATAGAAGAATCTGTTGTTTTTTTGTTTTGTTTTTCGATCAGCCTTCTGGCTGATTAACCCGCCTAGCGGTATTCCCGAGTCTAGCTCGGGGTGGAATTTCAGTACAATTAGCAGTAACCCCAAGCCAAACTCTGGATCGCATCGCAGTATCCAGGCAAAGTAACTTACCTTGTCCCCTGGATCCTGCGATGTCTCCCCGCTGTGTCTGCGAGCTATCATCTCGCTCGATTCACAGTGCCGAGCTCCGTTCCCTGCGACGTTGCGACGCACGGTGCCAAATTTAAAAAAGTAAAAACACACAATACATACAGTACACTGTAATCTTACAGATTACAGTACTGTATCAAATAATTACACACCCCCTTTGTCCCTAGTGGTTTGTCCAGTGCCCTGCATGCACTTTTACATTATAAATACTTTTCTTTCTGCCTGGAAACTAGAGATTGTCCATCGCAACCAAAAAGTGTCCCTTTACATCGAAAGTGGTTTTAGACCAGCTAGAAAACAGCGATAATAAATTAGAATCACTTGCAGAATTGAGCGATAGTGATTTGTGGGGAGATTTGTCATCAAACACTGAAAAACACTTTTATTGTTTATTTGTTATAATTATTTTATAGTTATTTATTATATTATAATTTATGATTTTGTGTTTCAAACTTTATCATACCCGGGATGTCTACTAGACTCTTGTTTGGACAGATTTAAGTGAGTTATTCCTCATGCCGCATACACACGACCGTTTTTCTTGGCGTTAAAAATGCTATTTTTTAAATTGGTCATTAAAAACGATCGTGTGTAGGCTCCAGAGCATTTTTAACGACGTGAAAATTGGGCTAAAAAAAATTAAAACCTGCTCTATTTTTTCACTTCGTTTTTCACATCGTTCTTTTTAACGTCGTGAAAAACGGTAGTGTGTATGCTTTTACGAGGGGAAAAAAAATGTGCATGCTCAGAATCAAGTATGAGACGTGAGCGCTCCTTCTGGTAAAACTAACGTTCGTAATGGAGATAGCACGTTCGTCACGCTGTAACGGACTGAAGAGCATGAGGCTGAAAAGCGCGAATCGGCTCTCACCAAACTTTACTAATACGAGGATCAGCAAAAGCAGCCAAAAGGGTGGCGCCATATGAATAGAACTTCCCCTTTATAGTGCCGTCTTATGTGTTGTACGTCACCACGCTTTACTCGAGCATTTTTTTTCACGATAGTGTGTAGGCAAGGCAGGCTTGAGAGGAAACATGAAAAAGCACATCGAGAAAAACGTCGGTTTTTTCAATGACATTTAAAACGGCCGCGTGTACGCGGCATAAGAATTACAGGCCTACAATATAAAACGCCAAATTTCCATGCAAAATAATGGTACCGCTTTCAGCACCTAAAATCTGAAATAATCATACCGCCAGGGCGGTTAAAAAAAAAAAGATGTGTAATCTGTGGCCAGCTTAAAGAAAAATTCTGGGATCGATCAAACTAATCTTAAAACTGCTCCCTCCCCCTTCTAACACCTATAATAACTACCCTGAGTAAGAAGGATGCATATAATTATCTGTTTTCAGGCCGTTCCAGTCCAGCCATGTGATCTCCTCTGTTGGCATCACCGGCTACAGAGGAAAGCAGAGAGAGCTCCAACAATGGATGAAATGTCTGAGCAGTGACATCACCCATAGCTTAGGGCCTTTCACACTGATGCGCTTTTGTGCAGCTTAAAGGTCCTTTCACACTTATGCACTTTTGATGCGTACCCTTTGACTTACAATTGAAGGTGCCTTTTGCGTGCTCCTTTGAAAAACTGCACCAATGATGTAGCATGCTGGACTTTTCAAAGCGCAGTGCACCTGCAGTGTGAACAGTCACATAGGATTTAAAGCAGTAGTAAAGTCGGCTTTGTGATTTTCACCTACGGGTAAGCCTATAATAAGGCTTAATGTAGATAAAATGAATAGCTCCTAAACGTGCACCATTTAGGAGATATTCACCCTGGATTCAGCCAGTGATGTCACCGGCGCATGCGCTCTGAAGGTCTGGCATACCAAGCTGGACCTTCAGAGCACCGTGACGTCATCGCGGCTCCGGCCACTCACACAGCCGGAGTCCGCAAACCCGTAAGAAAGACCAGGTGAAGATGGATGCCCTCTCAGCAGTGACGGCAAGCTGCTGGAGGGCTTCATTTTAAGGTAAGTATTTCATAATGTGCTAGTATGCGATGCATACTAGCTCATTATACTAGTATTTTGCAGGGGAATGTTTTTTGTTTTTTTTATTGCAGCAGTTTAATTTCCACTTTTATGGGAAATCGTTTTCATGTGTTTTTGTCGCCTAGGAACAGCGTGGCGAAAGCGCACGTGTGAAAGGGGCCTTACTATGGGCCCCCTGTTTTCAGAATTCCCTCCTCTCTCATGAAGCAGTTGCTAGCTGACAGAGGGTAACCAATCATGTAACCAAAGCGGCTTGAAAATAAGTAGGTGTATGCATATTTCTTTCACAGATTAGTAAGTACAGTATAAAGCCTCGTAAACACGACCAGTGCTGGGAGAGCTTTTTGCAGTAAAAACCAGGCGTGAGTATGTTCTCTCGCTGGGAAAACTGCCGGGAATACCTGCGGGAAAAATAGAGAACCTGCTCTCTATTTTCCCGCAGGAATTCCTGGCGGGTTTTTTTCCACCAGATTTACTACACTTGCCAATGGAAAACACTGTGAGGCAGTGCAGAGGGAGCATAAGCTCTGTACACATGACCGGGATTCCCGGCCAAATCTCTCCCCGCAGTTTTCCCGTCAGGATTCCCGGCGGACTTTATACCGGCCGTGTGTACAGGGCTTTAGTGTTAGAAGAGGGGGTTGTAGTAATTTTAAGATTACCGTATATACTCAAGTATAAGCCGACCCGAATATAAGCGGAGGCACCTAATTTTACCACAAAAAAACTGGGAAAACTTATTGACTCGAGTATAAGCCTAGGGTGAGAAATGCAGCAGCTACTGTAAGTGGAAAAGAGGGTCAACAATGCCCATTTGCAGCTTCACTGTGCCCATTTGCAGCTTCACTG
Organism: Rana muscosa; assembly: GCA_029206835.1. Classification (NCBI taxonomy): domain Eukaryota; kingdom Metazoa; phylum Chordata; class Amphibia; order Anura; family Ranidae; genus Rana; species Rana muscosa. Next base: position 1,107,514,929 of record CM055122.1, on the reverse strand, counting down.
TGCCCATTTGCAGCCTCACTGTGCCCATTTGCAGCCTCACTGTGCCCATATGCATGCCTCACTGTGCCCATATGCATGCCTCACTGTGCCCATATGCAGCCTCATGTACCTAATCTCGAGCTGTGATATCTTCGGCGGCCGTCCAGTGTAACAAAGCCCCGCCTCCTCCTTGTCCTCGTTCGTGACGGAACACTGATTCAGTTTCCCAGCAGTGAGTCAGTGTTCTGCCTATCACGGACGAGAAGGAGGTGGGGCTTTGTTACACTGCACGGCCGCTGACTGCAGTTAAGACTGCATGTCACAGCTCAAGATCAGGTACGTGAGGCTGCAGATGGCCACAGTGAGGCAGCGAGACTCGAGTATAAGCCGAGGGGGGCTTTTTCAGCACAGAAAAATGTGCTGAAAAATGTATACTCAAGTATATACGGTAGTTAGATCGATCCTGGAATTCCACTTTAATTTTGATATCATTCTTACTAAGTTTTCTTTCAGCACAACTTTAGTCTATGGCTGACCCCAAGAACATGCTCTCATTGGCACCCCCCCCCCCCCCAGAAGTCCTCCCAGATTATACTGGCAAACTCTTTGAGACAGCCAATACCTGAATTTTTCCCACTCAGGGTCACAGGTATCCTCACTATGTGGAGAGATTTACCATTATTTGGACCCCATTTTACTCATATCACCTTGGGTTTTTGATATATCTTTCTCCCTGTTCAAGGCTTGCAAACTATCCTGTTTCTTGCCTTGTTAGCTGTGAAGCCTTTCAGCAGTCACCTCTTCAAAAAAATTTAAATAAAACATAACCTTTTATATCAGTCAACTCCATTCACCAGTTTAGTACTGGTAAGAGTCGCTTTGCTCCTGTTTTTTTTTTTTTTTTTGTCAGATTCTCCCTTAAGGCATCTTTTCCAATCCACATTCAGTCTGTAGGCACTCTGGCACTTGCCTAGCTCGCGTTCAAAACACCCTAAGCTGTATAAGCTGCTTTACATAATCTCAGAGATCCCCCGGCATCTCTAATTTATGGATACTCACCAGTGAAACACATTCCAACCTTTGGGTTGGTGCTTCTCCTTTGGGGAGACTCTCCCCTGATACTTTACAATCTAACATACTGTAAGGAATAGTTTTCAACTATTCTTATGAAAGGAAAGCTCATCCCACAAATTGTTTCCATTTCTCACCCCGCAACTTTCTTGGTTTGAAATTGTCAAACACCTAGCCCTGGGTTCTATGCATGTTTTTATTGGGCCTGGAGTATCTTCTATTATTACAACCTCAGCTTTTGCACTTCTTGTACATCCTCTTTTGCAAAGCTGCTTCTCCTTGCCGCCTGTTGTTACCCTTTTTGTCCATCTGGGGCATCATTAGGTACTCTTACCTAAGCAGAGCACTGCCTCAATTCCTGGGCGTCTCTCCAGTATACAATTTTATTTTTTATTTTTTTTTAAAGATTTTTTTGTCAGTCTGTGGAAAACTTTGATAAAAATAACAAAACAAAATACATAAAAAAACAATCACCGTACCAGATAGACTGGTCCGAAATGATAAGCAATATGCTCAGACATAGAAAAATAAAGGAATATCAGTACAAAGGATATACAGTAGGCACACTGGTAAAAGGGCATGTATACCAATACGGGCACAACAAAGGTGGAGGTCTAGACACTAGAGATCCTTAGCGCACTGTCCATCTAAGGTTAAGCAAGGGTATTCCAGTTAGTGCTGAGAAAGAGTCAGTGGGCTAGCCAGCCACCTACCCCAAATTTTATGAAAGGTTTTGGTCCGTTTCCGGATTTTAAAAGTAAGTTTGTATAACGGGATAGAATCATTAATAAGTTTCAACCAAAGGGATTTCAAAGAGGTCTGTGCACCCTTCCAGGACAGTAGAATGTTTTTTTTAACATAAAAATATAGTATACGGAGCAGTCTCTTGGCATGCATTGATAGGTGTAAGTCACCAAAAACGCCAAGTAGGCAGTTCTTGGGGTGAATTATGTTTGGGAGGCCCAACGCTGAGGAAATAAAGGCACCCACCTCCTCCCAGAAGTCCCAAACTATCGGGCATTACCAAAAACAGTGCAAGAAATCGGCCTCCTCTACAGCCGCGAAAGCAAGCGGCTGAGGGCAAGAGACCCATCCTGTGCAACCTCGCCGGAGTAAGGTGGGTCTGGTGGAAAATCTTAATTTGTATGATTCGGTCTCTGGAGGCAATGACAGAAGTTTTGTAGGTATCCCTAAATTCCGACCAATCCTCATCCTCCAAGGGGATGTCCATAGAGGTCCATTTGTCCTGAGCCTTGTGAAACCTGGGGTTAGAATCAGTCAGCAGGGTTGCATAATAAGTGGAGATAAGTTTAGTGGGATCTGGTTGTCGGAGCAATTTTTCCAATGGTGGCAGGTCAGTGGAGTCAGTATACGATTTCTTAATTAAAATGGGGCCTTATTTTCCTTGTGACCCCAGTAGTGCAGTCCATTTGCTTCCCTGAGGCTCTTCTTATTCACCCAATGAATGGCATCATAAATGATCTTCTATGGTGTCTTTCCATGTTTTCCTTGGGAACTGATTGCTTTTCAGTTCCTTCACAGGGTAGTCCCTCTATGGGACTCCTCCTTTCTCCTTCACCAGTCTGGGTGGTTGATTTGTCTTGCTAGGGACTGTGCCATCTGGGAATGAGTCCTTCCTTCCCTACCTGGGCTCATTCTGAGCTTTTTCAGCATCTAGCAACTGTTTTCTTTTTAAAGGTTGTGGGGCCACCCTTTTATTTTCTGTTCGCTTTTTCAAAATGTTATTTTGCCAGGGGGTTAGTTGAACCTCTGCTGATGCGTGCTTCGGATGCAAAGTGCTTTTATTGTCAACCGTTGACCCCTCTTGGTTCCTGTGGGCTTGTTGTGGGTATTTTGGCTTTAGTTACGGACCCATTGTTTTATTGTTTGGGGATGTACCATGAACTAAGAATTAAGTACCTGTGTCCTGTACTTTACATTTAAAATAATACAAATGATTTTCCTGTAAATTCCATATCCGGGAGTACAGTACAGGATACAGGTCCCTCCCCTTTTTTTCTCTCTGATTGCCTTACTGAAAAAACTGTAGCCTCAGGGAGTTGGAGGGGTTATATGGATACGGGGGTGCTCCTGGCAAATTTTTGCCAGTGTTCGATCACCTGAAGGTAGCAGCATTTAACCAATAGTCTAAGAATACAGTTCCAGTGTCCTATACTGTACATCAAGATATATTGAATTCACGGTTAGTCAAAATTCCTATTTTTTGGGACAGAACCTGATGGTGTCATGTGTCAGATGTCATATGTCAAGCATACTAACTATTTAAGTATATAAACATTACCTTCCTTTGAGGGACTTGTATCTGTATAGAATAGCAATTAGGGTTGCTAAACAGAGGTTTTTATCGCATTTTACCTAAATATACTGTATAGAATGGTAATTGCCTCCATGGGCAGTTATAGATGGTTCAGGATAACGACTTGATTTTTCCTTCTCTGACAAGTTGGTTTCATTCTTGATATAAATAAAACACGTTTATTTAATTTTACAGGAGTTCCCCTTATTGATGGAGGAACAGTCAGATTGCCACAGTTAATTGGCCTTTCAAGAGCTCTGGATCTGATTCTTACAGGACGGCAAGTGAAGGCCCAGGAAGCATATGAGTTTGGTCTAGCAAATCGCGTGGTTCCTGATGGACAAGGTTGGTGCTGAACTTAGATTATAGTTGGACTCTTTAGGAGGGAATTTACTAAAACTGAAGCAGACAGAATTTTGAGAAGCTATGCATAATAATAAACCAGCTTTTAACTTCAGCTTGTTCAGTCAAACTTTGAAATTAAAGCTAGAAGCTGGTTGGCTGCCATGCACAGCTGCTCTAGATTCTGGCTGCACCAGTCTTAGTAAATTCCCTGTCTATGTTTTTGTTTGCAAGACAGTTGCCATGGTGTTTATTCATAGTAACATTGGTCAAATTTAAAATAAAGCAAAGTTTTTGATGAGGAGTTAACACCATAACAACCAGATTCTTGTTTTGGGAGCCCATTTACATCAGCCTGTTCCAATGTGGTACATTAAACGCACCGTGTTGTTGTACGGTAACATGTGTGGTCTTAGGGTAGCCCATTATTTTAAATGGTTTGCCAAGCACCCCATACTGAACCAAAAACCGTGCAGGCAACATTTTCAGCAGTGCAAAACAACACAAATCTATCGGCAAGGTGCGTTGGTGTGTCACTCAGAATGAATGACACTGCATTGCACCAACCCATGTACATGCATTGCCTCAGGGCAATAATGTGAATATACGCTAAATCTTTTAATTCAAGTTAGAAATCTAGAACAGCTTGTGTCAATTCTTTCACAGATTGCATTACCTTAGATAAAACATATTGAAATATGACACAGTTACATTCAGAATCAAGTATATCTCAGCACTGAATAAGTGGCTCTGACCCCAGTTTTTTTGTCTAGAGTGGGACCAATAAAAATTGGAGAATTGAAAACCTTTACATTTAAAATTGGCAAAATGTCAAATTGGCATCAACTACTTTTTTCTTTCTGATAGTATTTATAATTAGAATCACTGGGAATTAGATTGGTCTTAAACAGAATAAACTTGACTTTGATTTAATAGCCCAATGTAGTACTTAGGTGTGGATTGGGTTGGTCAGGGCTATCCTACCAGGCAATATGGGGTACTTATGCCAATCAGTAACTCATCTAATGTATTAGAAGAGCTGTGTGCATCTGGGTTGATTCTTCACATTTTACATTGAGAATTGAAGAAAACACTTTACCAAATGTCTGTCACCTCTTCTCACCTCCCTCGCCTGTATATTGCAGTAGGTACTGGCATTTTCAAGTTACCTTTGCATCTGTTGTTCCCTGGGAAACATGTGTCTGTCTATGACCAATCTAGGCTGCACAGCTCTGCTCAGAATGGCTAGGTACACAATTACCATTTTTTGTGGTTGGATATTTTGGCAAGATGCTATTTGGCAGCATGTGGCTACCAGATAACGAAAACTTCAGGGAAATTCCCGTGGACTTCAAGTTGCTTCTCTTTAGGATTACTAGAGGACCTGGTCCTGAAATGCTCACATAGTGCAGTTCAGCTGACACCCGGAAGGCAAGCAGACCTTATAGGAACCTGCAATGGCCTTCCCCTGTAGACATGTCTTATTAGAACAGTAAACATTTTAGCATGTCAAAACATCTACTATTTTTTGCACCTTATGTCTTACCTTCTCCTAAGTCAGAAAGGGAAGAAGGGCCTTTTTATTCCCATATATATGCCCATATATTTCTCTGTGCTTGAGATAAGTAAAACCTAGTAGGCTATATGTAGGTGAGTGTAAATGTAAAAGAGAATGTTTGTTTATGTAAGTGGATGTGTGTGAGAGTGAACATATTTGGCTTTTTTCGGCACAGGATTTAAAGTGATACTAAAGGAAAAATAAATAACAAACATGGTATACTTACCTGCTCTGTGCCTAAGTGAAAATGCCCAAATTGGGTCCAATTAGCCATTTCCCCCCAGTGTCATGTGACTCGTTAGTGTTACAGGTTCTCAGGTGTGAATGGGGACCAGGTGTGTTAAATTTGGTGTTATCACTCTCACTCTCTCATACTGGTCACTGGAAGTTCAACATGGCGCCTCATGCAAAAAACTCTGAGGATCTGAAAAAAATTATTGTTGCTCTACATAAAGATGGGCTAGGCTATAAGAAGATCGCCAAGACCCTAAAACTGAGCTGCAGCATGGTGACCAAGACCATACAGCGGTTTAACAGGACAGGTTCCACTCAGAACAGGCCTCACCGTGGTCGACCAAAGAAGTTGAGTGCACATGCTTAGCGTCAAATCCAGAGGTTGTTTTTGGGAAATATACATATGATTACTGCCAGCATTGCTGCTGAGGATGAAGGGGTGGGGAGGTCAGCCTGTCAGTGCTCAGACCATATGCTGCACACTGCATTCAATTGGTATGCATGGCTGTCATCTCAGAAGGAAGGCTCTTCTAAAGATGATGCACAAGAAAGCCCACAAACAGTTTGCTGAAGACAAGCAGACTAAGGACAGGGATTACTGGAACCATGTCCTGTGGGCTGATGAGACCAAGATAAACTTATTTGGTTCAGATGGTGTTAAGCGTGTGTGGCAGCAACCAGGTGAGGAGTACAAAGACAAGTGTGTCTTGCCTACAGTCAAGCATGGTGGTTAGAGTGTCATGGTCTGGGGCTGCATGAGTGCTGTCGGCACTGGGGAGCTACAGTTCATTGAGGAACCATGAATGCCAACATGTACTGTGACATACTGAAGCGGAGTATTATCCCCTCCCTTCGGAGACTGTGCCGCAAGGCAGTATTCCAACATGATAATGACCCCAAACATACCTCCAAGACGACCACTGCCTTGCTAAAGAAGCTGAGGGTAAAGGTGATGGACTGGCCAAGCATGTCTCCAGACCTAAACCCTATTGAGCATCTGTGGGGCACCCTCAAACAGAAGGTGGAGGAGCGCAAGGTCTCTAACATCCACCAGCTCTGTGATGCCGTCATGGAGGAGTGGAAGAGGACTCCAGTAGCAACCTGTGAAGCTCTGGTGAACTCCATGCCCAAGAGGGTTAAGGCAGTGCTGTAAAATAATGGTGGCCACACAAAATATTGACACTTTGGGCCCAATTTGGACATTTTCACTTTTGTTTCCAGCGGGTTAGACATCAATAGCTGTGTTGAGTTATTTTGAGGGGACAGCAAATTTACACTGTTATACAAGCTGTACACTAACTACTTTACATTGTAGAAGTGTCATTTCTTCAGTGTTGTCACATGAAAAAAAAAAAAATATTTACAAAAATGTGAGGGGTGTACTCACTTTTGTGAGATACTGTATATATGTGGCCCTTTGTCATGTACCAGCTTAGCTGTGCTTAAGTTGTGCAGGAGTCGTATAGCTCCTGAATTTGTAATAGTAAATACATTATGGCCCACAGAACACATTTAAAATGTACTAAAATGCAAACAGGATAATTACTTTAATTTATGTGCGCATTTCTTTAGGGGTTCTCATCATTTGTACTTTTTTCTAAGTTTATACAGGAGAAGCTGCCATTCTGTAAACAGCTGTCCTAAGTTACACTAAGCCTCCCATTAATATTTTGTCAGTGCCAAGCTGGGTCAGTACTCTGACTCATCACTGCCACAAAAGAATTCAAAGACTGTGGAGCTTATATTAAAGGATTTCTTTTTCCTCTTGCACAGAACACACTTCTGTAATTTTTTCCAAAATAGTTTTTTACATTTTAGGTGTAAAACTAATATATTCATATTTTTTTTTAACAATATTAATAAAGTAGTATTCTACGTGAAAGTTCTTTGATTCAAAAGACAGTTTGCTCCTCCCACCCTGCCATGTTTACTATTGAAAAGTACTCTGCCAACTGACAACAGTATGAATTGATGGTCAGAAGGTGAATTAAGGGATGTGACCATGCACTACCACTGGCATATTGCCAAGATAGACGCTTGCGTCTCTACCCGGGAGCCAGAGACGAACATTACTCATAGATGCTGCTACTAGGAAGAAATTATTTTAGTAAAATGCATCACACCAATTTACTCACTTTCAAAACATATTCATAATTTTTCATTATTAAAAAAAAGTCCCTGGAATATTTGATTTGAGTTAGACATGACGTGACTGTGTCTATATATTCATGTTAAAGTAGAGGTAACCTGTGCACTATGTTGCAACCAAAAAAGTAGGCAAACACAAAAAATTATATATTCTTTACCAGTTTCAAGGTGTCTGTGAAATTACATTACTGAGAATAAGTAGATTACATTGGGGTTGATTTACTAAAACTGGAGAGTCCAAAATCTGGTGCAGCTGTGCATGATATCAGCTTCTAACTTCAGCAAAAAAAATACTGCTGAAGCTGGTTGGTTTCTATGCAGAGCTGCACCAGATTTTGCACTTTCCGGTTTTAGCAAATCAACCCCATTGTCTAACCTCCTTAACTGTAGTGCTTTCTCTCTTGTCAATGCATGTGTCAAAGAAACTCCCAAATGGAATTTTATGCAGCTCACAGTAAACAATAGCTGTGAGTCTAAACAAAGATTAAATGACTATTGCTCTTATTATTTCCATAATGCATGTTTTTGTAGTGTTTTTTTTCCAATACAGAAAGCAGTGCAAATTTCTTTAGTGGGGCTTGGATTATGTGGAATGAATGTAAACAAAGCTCTAGTTTACTAGGTGAAGTTAGTATGCTTTAGGGCAGGGATATGCAATTAGCGGACCTCCAGCTGTTGCAGAACTACAATTCCCATGAGGCATAGCAAGACTCTGACAGCCACAAGAATGACACCCAGAGGCAGAGGCATGATGGGACTTGTAGTTTTGCAACATCTGGAGGTCCGCTAATTGCATATCCCTGCTTTAGGGTCTATATGGTAGTTTATAACAATGCAAGTCACTGCGGATATTGTGTGTTTTGTCATTGGGTACAGAAAGGTTTGAGTTGCATGGTGAAACTGTGCATGAGATCTCTATATCTCCTAATATTAAAATGTGTACTCTAGCGCTCTTTTTGTTTACCAGTTTGTTTATATTCTAGTAAACTGATAATTTTCTTTATCATTCATTCAGTTTGTTTATATTATTATTATTATACAGTATTTATATAGCACCAACAGTTTGCGCAGCACTTTACAACTTGGGACAAACAGTACAGTTATAATACAATTCAATACAGGAGGGATCAGAGGGCCCTGCTCGTTAGAACTTACAAACTAGAAGGAAGGGTCAAGTGGAACAAAAGGTAACAGTGGTGGTGGTGGGGGGGGGGGGGGGCTGATCAGATGGAGAAAATGAAAATATAATTGTTAGGTGTGGGTAGGATATGCTTCTCTGAAGAGAAGGATTTTCAGGGATTGTCTAAAAGCTAATAGAGTTGGAGATAATCGGACAGATTGAGGTAAGGAGTTCCATAGGATTGAAGAGGCTCTGGAAAAGTCCTGGAGGCGAGCATGGGAGGAGGTGATGAGAGAGCTAGAGAGCAGGAGGTCTTGAGAAGAATGAAAAGAACATTTGGGTTTGTGTTTAGAGACTAGGTCAGTGATGTAGCTGGGGGCAGAGTTGTGGATGGCTTTGTAAGTAGTTAGTATTTTGAATTTAATTAGTTGGGTGAGCGGGAGCCAGTAGAGGGTTTGACAGAGAGGAGTAGCAGACACAGAGCGATTGGTAAGCTGGATGAGTCTGGCAGCAGCATTCATGATGGATTGAATGGGAAGATAGACTATGTAGAGGTAAGCCAATGAGGAGGGAGTTGCAGTAATCGAGGGGAGAGATGATCAGGGAGTGAATAAGAGCTTTGTTGTTTCATTGGTTAGAAAGGAGCGTATTTTGGAGATGTTGCAGAGGTTGAGGTGGCAAGATTTGGACAGTGATTGGACCGTGGGGCTTATAGGAGAGTTCAGGGTCAAGAACCTTAGCATGTGGGGATGGGCTTATAGTTGTGCCATCGATTTTGACAGAGAGATCAGGGGAAGAGGCATTTGGGGGAGGAAAATGATAAGTTCAGTTTTGGATAGATTAAGTTTGCGGAAGTGGTGTGACATCCAGACTGATATATCCTATAGTAAATTAGTGATACGTGAGGAGACTGAAGGAGTGAGCTGAGGGATAGAGAAATAGATTTGGGTATCGTCAGTGTAGAGATGGTACCCAGGGAGGAGGTGTAGATTGAAAATAGGAGAGGTCCAATAACAGTACCTTGGGGGACCCCAACAGAGAAAAGATGAGGAGAGTGTGGTGGAAATTTTGATTTTCATATTTATACCAGAGGAACCATTTCAAAGATGGATGTATATGTTTTACTGGACTGGTTATATTTTGTCTATGATGAATGAAGGGCCTCTAATTAAACTACCAGGCCCCCATTGGACATATATATGTGTGTATATGTATCTGTATATGATTTTACAGGAATATATATATTTTCTGATATGAAGGGCCCCTCTTATATTAAAAGACATTCTTCTCATCTCCTGTCTGATAGGAACTCGTAATAGGTTTCAGGTGTTGATTAGATGTGTCAAATTTACCTTTTGTGTTGTATAGAGTTTGGCCAGACTATGCGGCACCACTTCGCCAGGGGTCCTGTGAATGCTAATGTGGGAAATGGTTGAACTAAGCATCAAGGGAGGTTGCTTAACACACCTTAGTCTTAAAGGCACCAAGGTTTTTAGATTTGGGCATGCTAGGCAAAAAGGCTTGAGATGCAGCCAATCAGGATCTGAGAAAACTTTAAACCAATGAATATCTAGGCTTGAGGTTCAACAAATCAGTTTGTAAGGCAACTTTAAACCAATGAGGCCACAGGGATTTTGAAACCTGGATGGGCGGGGGGGAGTAGGGCAAGGGGGGTATATAGGTCAGGCAGACCCATGGCTCACTCTCTTGAGATGATGACCTGACCTGAACAAGACATGGTGACGTAGGATCTGTGTAATGTATTCCTCTCTCTCTCTCTCTCTCTTGCTCTCTCCCGCTCTCTCTCTCCCTACTTCCATTCTATTTTAAGAAGATTAATCTTACTTCTCTTTTGCTCTCCTGTAACTCTTATTTTCCTACAACTTGTCCTGATATACTGCGGTGTCCCTTATAGCCATATTTCTATTTGTATTATTGTGTAACATTGGTAACATCTTTGTTTTAAAGGTGGTATCATTTCTGTATAAATAAATGTAATTATTTTCTCTTTTTGCACCGCTATCGTTTGATTTAATTTTTTATAGACAAAAGGTTTTAATCATTTATTTTAATAATTTAAGTGAGGTATAAATATTTCCACGTCAAGAGGAGTAGGTAGAATTGTAAGTAATGCTAAAGGTGAGATTGGATAAGTAGGAAAAGAACCAGCGAAGAGTACAGTCATGGAGACCAAATGCGTAGAGTTTTTTGAGGAGGAGGGGGTGGTCAATCGTATCAAAGGCAGCAGAAAGGTCCAGTAGTAGAAGTACAGAATAGTGTCCATTGGTTTTGGCCGTTAGTAGATCGTCTATTGGTTTTAGCAGAGCAGTTTCTGTGGAGTGTTGAGGACGAAATCCAAACTGAAGGGGAGCAAGAAGGCTATTATCAGCAAGGTGGTCGCTCAGTCGGTTGTAAACCAGACTTTCAAAGAGTTTGGATTTAAAGGGGAGTAAGGAGATGGGGCGTAGGTTGTTAAGATTGGATGGGTCCAGTGAGGGCTTTTTAAGTATGAGGCTGACAAGTGCTTGTTTTAGAGAGTTGGAGAAGATGCCAGAAAAGACGGAGAGATTGAAGATGTGGGTTCGAGAGTGTAGATAAAAGCTAGAGGATGAACGAAGCATTTATGAGGGAACGGGATCCAGAGGGCAGGTGGTAAGCTGGGCGTTAGCAAGTAGTTTAGCAACCTCATCTATAGTGGTGGGGTTGAAAGAGGGAAGTAATGATTGTACCTGCAGGCATGAAGTGTAATCGTGGAGGGTATCTGAACAGTAGAGATCGCCTCACAAATTGTATTATATTCTAGTGGATGTATTTATCAATGGTTATTTTACCCAACATCCATCCAAAATTGGCCCAACATTCACTCCACATTTACTTCCACATGTGACTCCATGGGACCTCAACCTGGTTCTGTCAATTCTTCCACAAATGCCTTTAGAACCCATCAGAGAAATACCTCTATCTATTCTCATGCACAACGTAGTTTTCTATATTGTCATCACCACTGCAAGGTAAGTTTCTCGTTTCAGAGTTAGCAGCACCTGTCTGACTAACAGTTTTGTTCTTAGTGTCTAATCTGCTGTATAACCCACGTTTCTCACAATTAACCCTGTGTCGCCTAATGGACTCCAAGAAATGTATTTTAAAGTAAGTACATAAATCCTGTTTTGCCAACAAAGTTCTTGTGTTTGGAAACCCCTGCCCACTACCTTTACACATGGCAGATGTATTTATCTAAGCCAGTGGTCTCCAAACTGTGGCCGGGAGCCGTAAGTGGCCCTTTGCTTGCTTTTACCAGCCCTTTGGACATTATTCCCTCCACTGTCAGCAACAGTGGGGCATAGTTACTGACACCGACATTGAGGCACCAGTTCCCCCACTGGCACCAATGATAGCACACTATTCCTCCCATTGATACCAATGATGGGGCACTATTCTTCCCACTGACACCAATGATGGTGCACTATTCCTCCCATGGATACTGATGTTGGCAAACTATTCCTCCCATTTATACCAATGATGGGGCACTATTTCTCCCTCTGGCACCAATGATGGCACCCTATTCCTCCCATTGATACCAACGTAGAAGACAAACCTAGTGCTCATAGGCACAGCATAACCCCTCAGGATTTTTTGGACAGACAAGGTGAGTATTTAAAAAGTGTTGTTTATTGAAAACATTTGATAGTCTATACAATAGAAGAATAAAATCAATTGCAGTACAAAAATACAGGCATGAATATAAATTCCCTCTGGTATGAAGGGCTATTGCACGTAGCTGTAGTAGATGATGCCTGACATGTTTCAGACCCCTAGGTCCTTCTTTAAAGGCTGAATGTAATCTAAAGCATACATACGTCTATAAAGTGAACATATTTAAACATTAGTATGGTAGTACAATTTTAACATTGATCAACCTATTGCATGGAATTTAACATCCATGCAAGTACAAAAAATAGGCACGGAAGGCTGATACTCACTTGCATGAGCCGATCACCAATGAACCATGAGGGGGACCTGGCAGGGCCTGCACTGTGATTGTTACACGGTGGGACAGATTGTAAGCTCTGAGATAACAAGGCACCAAACAACAAAGAGCAGGAGCTGGATATGCAAGTGTGACTGCGAGAACTCTGATAGGAGTGACCACTCCTGTCAGTAAAGGGTCTGCCAAAAAAGTTCAAGATACCTTGCACTAATGGCTTCCTGTTTGTGGAAGACAAAAAAGATAGAGTAGTGATAGTAGATGTATAGTAGTAAAATTCAAAAAACTGAGTGTTACAATGAAGGAATCAAATCAACCTACCATATAGGGGAGTAATCACAAGTCTGTTGATCCTGTCAGCCAAACACCAGCACTATTCCTCCCACTGACACCAATGATGGTACACTATTACTCCCATTGATACCAACGATGGGGCACTATTCCTCCCACTGGCACCAATGACGGGGCACAATTTCTCCCATTGACACCAATGATGGGGCACTATTGCTCCTCTTGATACTAACCATGGTGCATTATTACTCCCCCCTAACGGGGCATTGTTTTCTTCTTCTGACGCCAAGACACTTTCTACTTTCACTGGCCACAGTGCGGCCCCCCTAAAGTTTGAAGGAAATTAAACTGGCCCTTTTATTAGAAAGTTTGAAGACCCCTGATCTAAGCTATTGTGACATATATTTTACCCTACACAATCAATATTATGTAACAACATATACCATGAAACTGGATATCATCCTGACTGCTGTAACAGGCCTCATTAGCAAACTACTCTTGCAGGCAAATTTATCATGAATTGCCTAATTATTCAAAGACATTCTAGCCCTGATGCAGTAGTTGCTGCTTTGGATAGTTGTTAGAATTCTAACAAAACTGTAGACTTCTCAAGTGGTTTAAAAATGTATATTTTGCAGTCTTCTTTCCAAGCCAGCAGGTTCTCGGCTCCTGGTTCCCTCTGTCCCTTTACCACCTGTTGTAAAAAGTTTGTTGTTTAACCTCCTGAGCTGTATTCCTGAGTGTGGCTCGGGGGGGGGGGGAATTATTCATACCAAATGCGGTAACCCCGAGCCACACTCGGGATTGCATCGCAGGATCCATGTAGAGGTTACTTACCTTGTCCCCTGGATCCTGTGATGTCTCCCCGCTGTGATCTGCGAGCCGCCATGTCTCGCTCATTTCACAGTGCCGAGCTCTGTTCCCTGTGAGCGTTGCGATGCGCGGGGACGGAGTTCGGCGCCAAATTCAAAAAGTAAAAAACACAGTATACATTACACTGTAATCTTACAGATTACAGTACTGTATCAAATAATTACACATCCCCTTTGTCCTTAGTGGTTTGTCCAGTGCCCCGCATGTAGTTTTATATTATAAACTTTTCTTTCTGCCTGAAAACTAGAGATTGTCCATAGCAACCAAAAAGTGTCCCTTTACATCAAAAGTGCTTTTAGACCAGCTAGAAAACAGTGATAATAAATTAGAATCACTTGCAGAATTGAGCGATAGCGATTTGTGGGGAAATTCGTCATCAAACACTAAATCTAATGACAGCGATAATTCTGCAACTGAGCATTAATTATATTATAATTAATGTTTCAAACTTTATCATACCCGGGATGTCTACTAGACTCTTGTTTGGACAGATTTAAGTGTGTTATTACTAAGAATTATAATAATATATATAATAATATAAAACGCCAAATTTCCATGCAAAACAATTGTACCGCTTTCAGCATCAAAAATCTGACATAATCATACCGCCAGGGAGGTTAAACAGTGCAATAGTTCAAGCTGAAATATGCATGCACAAGAGAATGAGTCAGAGGAGTAGGCCATTCCTTATTGGTCAGCTCCATTTGAGGCTTCAATAAGATAAAGTGGACCTCAGGGAGGGGCAGTTGCTGCTGTGCTTGCTCTTTAGATAACCCATAGTGCTCTTAGAAACAGATATAAAACATTTGTTTTAAAGAATTTAAGAATTTAAATAAGACTGACCCCATATGATTACATTGTATTTTCACAGCTATATTTCATAGCCCACCCTGTCTCTCTGTCTTTGCAAAACAAAAGTAGACAGATAGTAATGGCATTGCCTAAAGGAAGCAAACATTACAAAAAAAGTGAAAGCATAAATCAGGTTGGTTGTGATGGTTGCAACACCTGCACTTTTTGCTCACTAGTTTTCCATGGAATACTAAGAAAAAGGGCAGTGCATAAATGTGCATAAAAAATAAATATCGTGATGGTGACTGCGCTGTGGTGACTAAATAATGTAAATAAAATAAAAATAAAAATAAAATTATCAAAAGAGTGGGAGTGTAATGGGGAAGGGAAGGGAATGGGTGAATCATAGGCTACAATGTAGCTAAATAGCAATGTTGTGCAATGTGCACAGTGACACGAATGAACTTACAAGTGTAATATGTAAAAAAACTAATAAACAAATGAAAACATATAAACAGATTCTCAACTCTCCAATATTGGAGATTCAGAAAAAATTCAGAAAAAATTCCTAAGGTATACTGAAAATAAACAACCAATAACCATGAATCAAATAAAACACACAAAGTGCATCTGCGACCTTAAACCAATAAGAAACAAAAAATGTCAAAAAAACCTCAAAGAAACTCCCGGATAAGTATAATAAATATACGTGAAGTCATATATAAAAATAGAAAAAGTATAGTCCCATCACCAAAGGTGTGCTTGGAAGTTTTCCTGTAATGTCCACCCAGTGATCAGTAAGTCACAAAACGCTTACCTCCCTCCTAGGAGGGGGAGCAGTATATGATGGATCTAAATGATGAAGGGTGATGGAGCGTCCTTGTAATGCAGTCTTTATTTCACAATTTCTTTATAGCTCATTGGGATGCATATGAAAAGATATAAAGCAGAGAGACATCAATAGCGCAACTCTGTGGGTGCGGCAAAGTGAATCGCTGAAGAATATATATTCACACACTCACTTGAATAATTGTGAGCGTGGACCTCAATCCAAACGAGCACCGCGCTCGTACCAATGGAACAGTGGATTGGCGTCTTACTGCAAACAATGCAATGCGATCCTCAGGTGTCCGCAGCAGAAATCACAAAGTTGTGGTGATAAAAAAAGAAGGGAAAAATAGTGTGGGTCTGTAAACCCCTAGGGGTATTTATTCATACATAAATAAAAAAACTCACATTTAAAAGTTGGATAGCAGATCTGGTATCCTTACGAGCGGCGAGCTCGTCTCCTCTCGGTTCTGCTGGCGGTGTGTCTGTGCTACGTCCTGACGCGTGTCGTCATGTCACATGACTTCATCAGAGGCTAGAATAAATGTGCATAAAGCACTGCACTGTACTCTGCTCCACTACCCATTGGGATGGCAGTGTGTCAAGTGATGTCATTCAGGCGCAGCTACAAAACAGGAATATCTGCAAAGTAGCCTGACCTTGATCCTGTGGTTCTCTACTTACCAGCTTACCAGGCACCAATACCATGCTTTTTTTTTACTATTAAAAGTATCTGGTGATTTACAGGAAGAGTGTATGAGATTCTCAATCTTGATCACTCATGCTTGCATTATAAATGTGACACTTCTCTCTGGTAAAGGTTCTTAATTTTGCATAGAGTAAATATTCCATATTGAAATATATTATCTATTTAATTTAAGGCAGTTTTGCAATGCAAATGGCAGTCTGATTTCTTGCCAGACACCCAACCCTGCCACCCAAGCAAAATAAACTACAGGAAACACTGAAAATAATGTTTTTACAAAAAAGGTCACCATTACTGCTGCCTTCTGGGTACCTGAAATATTGTGGGAATATAGTTACATAGTTAGTCTGTTTGAAAAAAAGACACAAGTCCATCTAGTTCAACCCATAATACACTCTAATGCCGCGTACAGACATTCCGACAACAAAACCGTGGATTTTTTTCCGACGGATGTTGGCTCAAACTTGTCTTGCATACACACGGTCGCACAAATGTTGTCAGAAATTCCGAACGCCAAGAACGCGGTCACGTACGACGGCACTATTAAAGGGAAGTTCAATACCAGTCGTGTTAGTAGAAGTTTGGTGAGAGACGATTCGTGATTTGGCTTGTTGAGTGTTTTAGCAAAGTAGAATGACACTTGGCATGTATTTCCTGGCAGGTCATACTTACTAAAGGATGTTCGGGTGGAGACGGACATAATGAAGTGTAAACTAGAGACATAAGTTTCAGCAGGAAAAAACATGATTTGTATTAAAGGGAAACCAATTAACTTGATCTAGAATTTTATGATCGTGTTAGACAAAAAAACTAAAAGGAGATTTGTGTCTATACATTACAGCACTTTGCTTGTTATTGTTTGCCTTAATAATTCCACACAATTCAGATAAAAAAACGAAATGTGTGTATCAATTAGGAATGAATAAATGTTCCAGTGTTTTGTGGGCTGTTTGTCAAACGCACCATAAAGTCTGAAAATTGTGAACCATGGAGAAATCAACCAATGCCAAAACATTTTTCAAATACTTTACAGCAGGGTGAGGGTCCACCTTTTTATGTGACTTTGAGGGTGACATGAAAAAAACACTAGATAAAGAAAAATATTCTCCTACGCTGCCAGAAATTAGTATTAATCAAATGACAATCCGAGCTGCTGCAAACACACCAATGTGTTCCTACATAAAGCAAACGTAACTGAAAATTGGTGCTGCGCTGCTGCAACAACTACATAAAATGAAAGATAACGATAAAGGTAGAAACCAAATAAGTAATCAGATGCTTAGTAGCAAACAACCACCAAAGTATCTAACACACGGGTGTCAAACACAAGGCCCGTGGGCCGAATCCGGCCCTCCAGGCCATTTCATGTGGCCCTCGCCCTCCTCTGGTCCTCCTCAAGACCCTTACTTTCTGCTTTTAAGCAATGTATCCTGCTTCTTCCCAGCAGCAGCTTAAGGAAAGTGGGGTTCACAGTGATGTAAAAGAAGGGTGGGGGACTCAACTTCTGATGGTGGGGGTGGCTCCTAACATCTAATGTAAGGGGAGGGGATGCGCTGGGCATCGAATCTTACAGATACAACCGGCCCTTTTGAGGGCAATCATAATGCTGATGCGGCCCACTATGAAATTTGAGTTTGACACCCCTGATCTAACACATATGCTGAGAAAATTAGGAAATAGATTAAGGACATCTCGTAATAAACTAAGTAACAAAAAAGTGTTTGACAAAAAAAATTCCAAGTAAACACCCTCCAGCCAGGGTTGCCAACTTTCAGTAAATATACAAACAGTTTGTAACATCCATACTTTTTGCATCTGTCCATGAATGTCCATTACAGACATGTAGGCTGCATGTCCGTAACTGACATTCATGGACAGATGCAACAATTACGGATTTTACAAACCGTTTGTAAATTTACTGAAAGTTGGCTAACCTGCCTCCAGCCCATCAAACGTGGAAAACATATTGAAAATGTGATGTATAAGATCAAATCTAAAATAAATAGGTTTTATTCATATAGTGCAAAAATTCACAATGTATAGAATATAAAGAATATAACAAACTTAAATACCCCGCTAGGTTACTAACCACAAAATTGTCCAATACCCCAAAAAACAGAGACAAAAGAACAGAACATTGTAAAAGTGATGAAATAACGTCCAATTAAGTGTTCAAACTTCAAATAGATGCAGAAGTCCCACTCCACCAATCCTTAATAGTCCTTAAATTGATACACCAGTGAATCTTGGAATAAATTTCTCAATGTGTTCCACCACCATCAGGCGTGCATGCTCACCTTGTCAACTGACCCATAAGTTATACAGGTCAGTCAGCGCTCAATTGCATCAGCCTCCAGGGTCGCTCATTAGATTCCGCACGTCCCCATAGGCACAAGGTGTATGTCACCTTCAATATCTCGCTCGGGTAGATAAGTGCTCAAAAGATAAGGATCAAGGAGCTTCCTGTAGTACGGTCTTTTTTTATTAGCTCAATAAAAATATAAAAATAGCACTTACATATGGTGTTATGGAACAGTACAATTCTCATGGATAGCATCAGCAACACCATATTCTACCATCACATACTTTGCATGTGTAAAATGAGCTAAAAATTATATATATATATTATTATTATATTAAATATAGCAGTAGCACTTTAATAATATTCATTTCAACTTTTCTTAAAGGCTTTTTCAGATAACTTTGGCTGCAACATCTGACTTTTTTATCCGTGACAATAGGCCTTAGGCCCCTTTCACACGGGACGGATCCGTGATGATCCACCCTGTGAACCTCCGCTTGCTCAGCGGGGATCGCTCCGTTGATCCCCGCTGAGCCGGCGGATAACAGGGCGGTCCCCGCACACTGTGCAGGGACCGCCCTGTCAGATCTCCGCTCTCCCCTATGGGGGGATCGGATGAACACCTACCGTCTGTCCGTGTTCATCCGATCCGCTCCACAGACTGATAGAAAAATAGGAATTTTTCTATCCAGAAAAATGGAGCATTGCGGACACAGAGGAGATCGGGTGTCAGCGGATGTTTCCCGCGATCTCATAGGGACCAATGTATGTCCCTTTTTCATCCGTAAACTGATGGATGAAAAAGCAGACATACGGTCCGTACGTGTGAAAGGGGCCTAAATTGACTGTTGAACATAGCAGCAACAATGGATCTAAAAGGAAAATGTATTCTTCCAAAATAATAATTATAAAGCTAAAGCCCTCAACTTCATACATATTGGCTAATTGCAATACAGCTACATAGTAAAGTGTGGGAGCTTTTTTTCCCCCCAATACCACTTTGCATTCTCCTTCTCCTGAAGGGTGCATAGCAGTCATGTATTTTCAGCCTGCTAATGCAGACTTTTCCTCCTTTCCATCCTGAATGGTGCATAGCAGCAGTGTGACATTTTCTTCTAACCCAAAAATCCCTAGAAGAAGCAGCATATAAATCAATGTAAAGTGCAAGGTTGCTGAGCCTACCCTCTGCACCCTTTGACAGTAGCCTCATGAAACTGAGAGGAGCCTTTGGAGGCATTGTAAGCCCCCTACGGTAAATAGATGACCTATACCTTTTATGATTATATTGATTGAGAGAGAAAATATGTCATGTATATTATGTTCTTTTTTTTTTCAGGACTTAAATGTGCTATTGAGTTGGCAGAGCAGATATCGTCCTTCCCCCAGAAATGTATGCGTGCTGACAGAGCCTCTGCCTACTATAGTACCTTTGATGCTGCCAATTTTACAGATGCAATGCAGTACGAATTTGACAATGGAGCAAACGTTGTTGCTGAAGAGTCAGTGGCTGGAGCCAAAAGGTTCAGCGCAGGGGAAGGAAGGAAAGGAAAATTGTAGATAAACCTGTGTCTATACTAGTAATGTTATATTGATGGTGAATTCTAATTTGCTCAAGTACTGCACAGCAATTATGTATTCTGTTGTACAAAGATTTTTTTTTTTATTATTTAGTATCTTTTAAGTTTTCTTAAACCAATGTTGGACCTCATGCACATGAATGGTGAGAAGCTGAAAATATGCTCAATGTAAAATTCCTGGGCATTTTTTTGCACCTGGGGAGTTACAGGTGCCGCATACAGCCTGCCATACAATTAAATGGCTGTACTCTTGAAAAAGCTGATGTTTTAATGCATCAGCATCTACCAGCACATACTAGTACAACACACTTTACTAAACGGGAAATTTACTCGTTGAGGAAATATATCGTAGCTGCATGAATGGGAAAACACAAAATCACCAAAGTTTTGCCGTTTACAAGAGTATAGCCACATACAAACAATTCACTTCTGTAGCAGGCTGTACATGGCACCTGCAGCTCCCTGGGCCTAGAAAATCACCCAGAATTTCACACTGGTCATAGTTACAGCTTCTTACTATCCATGTGCATGAGGCCTGCATTTTATATTCTGACATTCATTATCATTCAAAAATTTGAGTTTTCTTCTCTTGCTTTTTATAATAATCTTTGATTATTATTAAAATAATTTATCGCTTTCATTTAACCACTTCAGTCCCGGAAGATTTGGCTGCTCAATGACCAGGTAATTTTTTGCGATACGGCACTGCATTGATTTAACTGACAACTGCGCGGTCGTGCGACGCTTTACCAAAACAAAATTGATGTCCTTTTTTCCCTATAAATAGAGCTTTCTTTTGGTGGTATTTGATGATCTCTACGGTTTTTATTTTTTGCGCTATAAAAGAGCGCCAGTTTTGAAAAAAATACAATGGGGTTTATTTACTAAAGGCAAATCCACTTTGCACTACAAGTGCACTTGGAAGGGCACTTGGAAGTGCAGTCGCTGTAGATCTGAGGGGGACATGCAAGGAAAAAAAAAACCAGCATTTTTGCTTGTACATGATTGGATGATAAAATTAGCAGAGCTTTCCCACATTTCAGATCTTCCCTTCAGATCTACAGCGACTGCACTTCTAAGTGCACTTCCAGTGCACTTGTAGTGCAAAGTGGATTTGCCTTTAGTAAATCAACCTCAATATTTTGTACTTTTTGCTATAATAAATATCCCCAATTTTTTTTTCTCAGTTTAGGCCATTATGTATTCCACATATTTTTGGTAATAACGTATATTGATTGGTATGCGCAAAAGTTATAGCGTCTACAAAATAGGGGATAGATTTATGGCATTTTTATTATTATTATTTTTTTTTTACTAATAATGGCAGTGATAATTTTTATTGGGACTGCGACATTATGGCGGACAGTTCGGACACTTTTGACACATTTTTGGGACCATTGACAATTATACAGCGATCAGTGCTATAGGGGGTGCTAGGGGGCGATCAAGGGGTTAACTGTGTTCCCTCGTGTGTGTTCTAACTGTAGGGGGATAGGACTGACTAAGAGCCGGTTCACACTGGGGCAACACGACTTCCAGTGGCCAATCAAACAAGAATCAGCTCTGTGGGAGGGAGGGGGGAGGGAGAGGTTTGCCCGAGAAATTTATGTTTTCTTCCTGGAGAGTTGCTCCTATTAAGACAGTGAGAGGTGACTCCCATTGAAATGAATGGTTACAGGTTGCCTAGGAGTCGGATTGAAGTAGTACAGGGACCCTTTTTGAAGTCGGAGCGACTGCAGTAGTGTGCATAAGGACGGCTCCATTAACTTACATTGATTTCTTCAGCCAGCGCGACCTGAGGCGACTAGGGGCGACCTGGGGCAATTTGGAGTCGGATCCAAAGACGCCCCTGTGTGAATGGGCTCTTAAGGAGGTGACAGATTGTTGTTCCTAGCTAGTAGGAACACAAGATATCTCTCTTGTCAGCTCACAGAACAGGGATTTGTGTGTTTACACACACACGTCCCTATTCTGGCTCTCGTGCTCACGATCGCGCGACTGCCGTCCATGCACATCGGCACCCTCGCAGTACAGCGGGTGCGCGCAGTACTTTGGTCTTCTTGTTGGACATTTTTCTGACAGTTTTATTATAAAGTGATCACAGTTTCCAATCCGTCAATGTAGACTCTCGCTGTCAGTGACAGCTGGGATTGAGAGCCAGCAGTCACGCACAGAGTTGACTGCTGGCTCTCAAAGAAAGGACACCTAATAAGGTATCCTTGGCATGGGACATTGTACTTGTGAACAGTATAAAAACGGTCAGGAAGGGGTTAAAGTATGAATAAAGGCAAAACTTTTTTTTTTTGTGCAGAGTCGATTTGTATTGCTTGTCTGTGTCCTCGTTAGAGAAGGGAAGGCCTGGGAAAAAAAAGAAGAAATTTACTTCTTTAATGCAGTTCCTACAAAAAGTTTTGTTTTTAGATATGCTTTAATGTATGTGCTATAAATTTGATAATGTTCAGCAATATCATTGCGTAAAGTAGTAGCAATTCTGCACCCCTAGTAAGCTAATAAAAGCTAATGATTTCATACAGATACTTTAACTGCTTGCCGTCCAGCGCACGACAATATACGTCGACAGCATGGCACAGACAGGCAGAAGGACGTATATACACGTCCCCTTTAAGTAGCGGCATTGTGGACACGCGCGAGCTCCGTGAGCCCGACTGCGGGTCCCGCGGACTCGATGTCCGCGGGGATACCCGCGATCGTCTCACGGTGAGGAAGAACGGGGAAATGCTATTGTAAACAAACATTTCCCCAGTCTTCCTAGTGACAGGACAGTGATCACAGCTTCCTGTAATCAGAAGTGGTGATCAGTATCGTGTCACACACAGCCCATCCCTCCTACAGTTAGAAGCACTCCCTAGGACACACTTAACCCCTACAGCGCCACCTATTGGTTAACCCCTTCACTGCCAGTGTAATTTTCACAGTAATCAGTGCATTTTTATAGCACTATCGCCGTAAAAATGACAATGGTCCCAAAAATGTGTCAAAAGTGTCCGATGTGTCTGCCATAATGTCACAGTCATGATAAAAATCGCTGATCGCCACCATTACTAGCAAAAAAATAATTAATAATAAAAATGCCATAAATCTATCCTCTATTTTGTAGATGCTATAACTTTTGCGCAAACCAATTAATATACGCTTATTGCAATTTTTTTTTTACCAAAAATATCTAGAAGAATACGTATCGGCCTAAACTGTGAAAAAAAGTTGTTTTTTTATATATATTTTTTGGGGATATTTATTATAGCAAAAAGTAAAAAATATAGAATTTTTTTCAAAATTGTCGCTCTATTTTTGTTTATAGCGCAAAAATTAAAAACCGCAAAGGTGATCAAATACCACCAAAAGAAAGCTCTATTTGTAGGGAAATAAGGACGTCAATTTTGTTTGGGAGCCACGTCGCATGATCGCGCAATTGTCAGTTAAAGCGACACAGTGCTAAATCGCAAAAAGTGCTCTGGTCTTTGGCCAGCGAAATGGTCCAGGGCTGAAGTGGTTAATATGAGTTATTGTTTTAAATATTTGATGCCATTTATGGAAACATTTTATAACCTGAACATTATAATACTTTAACCACTTGCCGACCAGCGGCTGTACTTATACTGCGGCAGGTTGGCTCTCCTGCGCGTACCTGTACGCCGCTCCGTGCATTTGAGATTGTGGGTGCTCGCCTGCACCCGCTGCGCGCCGCGGGAGCGCACCTGCGGGTCCAGTGGACTCGATGTCGACCAGCCGCCCGCGATCGCTGTATACAGAGGCAGAATGGGAATCTGACATTGTGAACAAAGCGGATCCCCGTTCTGACAGGGGACATCTCAGAGATCTGCTGTTCCCAGTGATCGGGAACAGCTAGCTCTGTCATGTCCCAGGCAGCCCATCCCCCCTACAGTTAGAACACGCTGAGGTAACACATTTAACCCCTTGATCGCCCCCTAGTGTTAACCCCTTCCCTGCCAGTGTCATTTATACAGTGATCAGTGCATTTTTATTGCAGATCGCCGCCATTACCAGTAAGAACAAAAAAACAATCAATAAAAGTCCCTAAATCTATCCCATAGTTTGTAGACACGATAAATATGTGAAAAGTGTGGCGTGCATTTGTATTCAGCCCCCCTGAGTCAATACTTTGTAGAACCACCTTTCTCTGCAATTACAGCTGCAAGTCTTTTTGGGGATGTCTCTACCAGCTACACAGGTACAATATATACTGTATATGATAGTAATAGTCACATACTGTGTATATGTTTTCCTAGAGTTCTAGTTTAGTGGTACTGAAATGAAAGGATGTATGTTACACCTGACAACAACATGATGTAAACTGACTTTTTCTATAGTAAATCTAGACATGAGTCAATACGCGGTTTAAAGATCTCATGTGTTATTTCCATAACTTTAACGCAGTTCTTTTCTTTACTTTCTATCAAGTCAAATAAATCATGCCTTACTTAAAAAATGTGTTTCCATTTCTTTTTTTGTGATATTCAGCACCTAAATTAATATTATTTTCATGTTGTGTTATCTAAATATTTTTTTTTTTTTTTACAAAAAATTTATCTAAATATTTTTTGAACAGGCTGTAACACACTGCAATAAAGGGAGATCGTTCTGTGAATGACGGCACGCTAAGGCTTCAATTGGGTTAATTTACTAAAGGCAAATTGACTGTGCAGTTGCACTCTGCAAGTGCAGTTGCACCAAGTAAATGAGGTAAAGCTTCACTTTGCAAAGAATACCCAATCACGTGCAAAAGAAAATAAAAAAAAACAGCATTTTGGCTTGCACATGATTGGATGATGGAAGTCAGCAGAGCTTCTGCTCATTTACTATGCTCTGGATTACCTGCTCTTGCAAGTGCAATTGCACTTTGCAAATAGCACAGTCTATTTGCCTTTAGTAAATAAACCCCAATGTCTCAGTAGGGGGTATTGCTCTACCTTCATCGTTTGTATGGATGAATTGACTTTTAATTAATCTTCACTTTTATAAAACATTATTGCAAAACGATCATTCAAGTCGAAATGTAATGCAATCCTTGTTATTTATGAGAAATATATTAATTATTTTCAGAAAAAAAAAAGGCTCGTGACACTTAACAATAAATGTTGGTGAATGAATCCCACTTTCCCTTTCTCATTTTGTTTTTAAAATTTTCTGGTTGCATATGTCATTAAAATAAATTCTTCCTTTGTATACAGTTGACTGCTTTGTATATTGCTCCATTAGCCTAGTTACAATTGTAAGGTGAATGTAAAAAATAAACCACTGGAAAACACAGATTGTTTCAAAATCACCATTGTTCATATTATTTATTTTTAGACGATTTAGGTTGTAAAGACTTTGAGTGTTGCTATGAGAAACTGAAATATGAGTTTTTCTGGGTTATTCAGTATTCCAGAGATAGACAAGATTTGCTAGATGTTTGAATTTCTGAAGAGAAAAAGTGTTTATTTAAGTGGGCATTCATCCTTTGGGGTAACTCAGGTCAAGCATTTTCTGTATTTTTCGAGATTGCAGGATAACAAATGTCAGAACATCCATAAAATTGCTCAAATCACTTAGTCCATAATGTGTAATATGTATTCAGTTGCCATTATTTTAAGGGTATCCTCCAATCAAAATTGAAAGTTAAATATTGAGAGCATTGTCGTAGTAGACAAGTCTAATCCAGTCCCATTTGTCAATAGTGATGTGAAAACCCCTGCTTGGGACATATGCAAGAAAGTCCAAAACGCACCCACTGCAGGCTTCTTTCTGTCTTTGACACATGGGAAGTGTGATATAAAAAAAAAAAAAACATGGCAGCCCTAAGATATTTTCACATCTACCATTCATATTTGTACCTGACTGGTTGTAAACCCCAGAAATGAAAAAATGAGCCAAGCATATCCTTCTATAGTGTGTACTTGGCTCAACCAAGCACACAGTGTGATTTCTGTCTCCTCTAATATACATCTGCTATCTATCATCCGCTATGAGTCACTTCTGACAGTCTATGACACCAAGCAATTCCAAGAGATGCCCCTCCCCAGCTCACATTGATAGCCTTAGTTGTGCATGTTTCCCTATGAGACTGTGTAGAGGCCATTGTGTCCATTCCCTCCACTCAGGTCTCAGACATCAGATCCCCACCCTGTGTCTTCTGGAGCTGAGAAATGATGTGTAAATTCTGGACTTTGAAAAATTGTGGAGGAAGGAGGTCAGCAGACAAACAGGTACAACTTATGTAGGAGCATTTGTTTCATCAAATGTGTATGGCGTGCGGTTAGTCATTTCACAGGGTATACAAATGACTTTACAAACGCTTTAAATGTAATTGGTGATACAGAATTCTGAGAGTAAAGCCCTGTACACACGATCGGATTTCCTATGGATTTTAAACCAATGGATTTTACCATCGGAAAACCGATGAAGCTGACTTCCATCAGTCTTGCCTACACACCATCAGTCAAAAGATTTATCGTCCCAAACGCCGTGACGTAAAACACTCTGACGAGCCAAGAAAAATTAAGTTCTATGCTTCTGAGCATGCGTCCACTTGATTCTGAGCATGCCTGGGTTTTTTATCCGATGGAGTTCCCCACAGACGATAGTAATTTGCTATAGTTTTTTTTTTCCATCGGATAAATTTAAAACATGTTCTATTTTTTCTCACCGATGGAAAAAAGACAGATGGGGCCCATACACGATCGGTTTGTCCGATGAAAAAAGTCCATCGGACTGTTTTCATCGGTAAAACCGATTGTGTGTACAGGGCTTTAGAAAGTTACACAGCACAGGCTTTGGAAATACAATCCCAGTGATCCCATTAGGTACTCTTGGTATTCATTCTACAGTGGATTACAGGGAACTCGGATTAAAGTAAATTGAGTGAACGTTCTGATTTTGGCACCCCTGTAGTGTTTGTTGGATAGCATTAGTAGCTCACTGATTAGTTTCACTTGTTGGATGAAACTGATAATAATAAAGTGCAAAGTACAGTAATATGCAGTAATCCATAGTAGCTTAGAGTGGGCCTACTGATGATTTGTGATTGGCCTGTTCTGGGTTACTACTCATTTATTGCTCTTGTTTTGTTATTAAATAAGCCACTGAGGGATAGGAATCCCAGAATGTGTTTAGTTGGC
Organism: Rana muscosa; assembly: GCA_029206835.1. Lineage (NCBI taxonomy): Eukaryota > Metazoa > Chordata > Amphibia > Anura > Ranidae > Rana > Rana muscosa. The sequence continues at coordinate 1,107,487,667 of CM055122.1, read as the reverse complement.
CTTATATCCATGATAGTATACAAATGTGTTTTGCAGCTTTCCAGTACATGAAGAATCTGGCAATTCCAGTAACTCTAAAGTTATAATATCAAGTTAGGTAATTGTGTTTTTGCCAAACTGTGCTAAACTGAAAACCCTTCTTCTACGATTTATTATTTAATTGAGATTTAACTAATTCAATATGTGGTATAGCTATACTTTTTAATGCCTATTGCGTATTTTGAAATATTATAGGTATGGTGCTCTTTGTAAATTCATCCGTAATTTCCACATATTTGTAAATAAGTAAATCACAATTCAATGGTTTCAATTCACAAAGCTGTTTATCTCTTCTTTGGCTGTTATTTTCTTGATAGCACTTTTTACCTAACTCATATCACTTTATTATCAATTCACATATACGTATAACACTTAAACTCTGTATATAGTGGTATTTGACCACTACCAGTACTGTCTGTTATTTTATTGACCTCTATGGAAAATATAATTTGCAAAGATTATCACACCAGGATATGACCCCTTAACCAGTAGTGTATTTAGGTTTTGTGCTGCCCTAGGCCTGACTAAACCCATGCACCCCCTAATTTAAATTTGACCCACCCCTTCCTGTCAAGGCCACACCCCATTCTGTTTAAGACTCGCTTTAAAAATTTCGAGTGGGGACACTAGTTCTGAGGGCCTGGGGGGGGCGGGGGCAATGGATTCCCTTAATTTGCATAGATTTCCTCTCACTTCCTGTTTGGCCATGGGGCAGGAAGTGAAGGGAAATCTCTGCAATAGGACATGGATGGTAAAAAATAAACTGACAGGGGCCATAACCCTCCCTTACTCTATCCAAAATGAAAAAAAAAAGTGTTGCCTATAGTTCTACTTTTAAGCACAAATTTCTGATAATTTTATGGAGAGGACTAAGAAGATATAACCATGCCAATGGTGCAGCAGAAAACATATAGCACCGTGAGGAAGGTTTGTGGTCCAGGATGATATGACAGTCAATATTAGAGGCAGCCCCCCCCCCCCCACTGTTACGGAATGCTGGCCGACCACATACCGGAAGCAGTGCGGCCGCTTTATGGGGGCACTAGACTAATTTGCCTCTCAGCCCAGTCCGCCCCATAAGACTGGCGCTACACTAATAGTGTAGCGCAAGCCGACGGGGACTCTTTCCGTGCTGCCCCCCTGCAAAGTGCTGCCCTAGGCCTGGGCCTTGTTGGCCTAGGCCAGAATACAGCGTTACCCTTAACCACTTCCATACTGGGTCATTGTAAAATGACGCCGGCAGGAACCCTCTCTCCCTCCGGGTGGACGTCATATTATGTTCTGGGTTTGAGGGGGGATATCTGAATGATGCCTGCAGCTAGAGGCATCATTCAGATATCCTTGTCTTCAGCCAGCGATTCTGCGCACCATAAGAATGATCATAGCGGTGGTTCCGCCGCTTGATCGTTCTTATAGGCGGCGGGACGGGACATCCCCCCCTCCCGCCGCCATCCGGTGCTTCTCCGGGCTCTCCCGTGCCATCGGGGACCCGGAGAGAATCGTCCAGCGCCGGTGGTGGGTCACGTGGCGAGCATAGAGATGACTGGTGACCAAGTGTAAAAAAAAAGGAAAAAAAATTAAAAAAAAGGAAAAATAAATAAATAATAATACATTTTTTTTAAACGCCCCTGTCCCCAATAGCTCGTGCTTAGAAGCGAACGCACACGTAAGTCCCGCCTGCATATGTAAACGCCGTTTAAACCACATATGTGAGGTATCGCCGCGTGCGTTAGAGCGCGTGCAACAATTCTAGCACTAGACCTTCTCTGTAACTCTAACCTGGTAACCTGTAAAAAATTTCAAAGCGTCACCTATGGAGATTTTTAAGTACCAAAGTTTGGCACCATTCCATGAGTGTGCGCAATTTTAAAGCGTGACATGTTAGGTATCTTTTTACTCGGCGTAACATAAGCTTACATATTTTACAAAAAAATAGGGCTAACTTTACTGTTTTATTATTTTTTAATTCATGAAACGACTGTCATTTTATTCCCTAGGGTGTCTGCTAAAAAAAACATATATAATGTTTGGGGGTTCTGAGTAATTTTCTAGCAAAAGAATGATGATTTGTACATATAGGAGAGAAGTGCCAGAATATGGAAGTGGTATAAAAAGCCCTGTATGGAAAGGGTTAAAATAACACTAATCTCAGGGTGGTGTTAACAGGCTATATAGCTATGGAGGAAAAGGGAACTGTTTGTGGCAGTGATACAATAACTATCCACCATATAAAATAATGGTTCATGAGAACATAGGGCTTTCAACAGATAAGTTGTTCATTTGCTGGGGAATAAAAATGTCACTTCTTACTGACATTTATGTTTGTGAAATGAACATTTTTAGGATATAATGTAAATGGTTGTGTCATATTAGCTCATCTAGCTTAGGGAATCATAACAAAACTTTATGAATCATGTTCTTGCAAATAGAGATGAATTTGACCGCATACATATGTTGGTATAGCATGGGCTAGACCTGGGTCTGATCTACTAAAAGGAGCTGAGTAAACCAGATTGCGTGAATACACTTCAATTATTTAAATTGTAACTCCACTTTAAAAACAATATTCAGAAGAAGCACCCAAGCAATGTCCATATAAATATTGTATAAAACAATATTTAAAAGAAACACTCGAGACAATGTCCATAAAATATTGTAGCGGCGCTCTCATCCAAAATGACAAGCTTCCTTATGTTTTTGTGTATACATAAAGGTACTGGTGCGTGAAAGTTCAATCTTTATCTTTGTGCAATGATTAGATGTAAATGAATCACCGTTCATCCGCAAAACACCTCGTGGAAATAAGAACTCCACTTTTGTTGTTCCCCTCTGGGTGATCTATGTACATTGCAAGGATTATAACAAACTTTGTTGCAGATTCCTACATTTTGTTATTCTGAAGAAATCCCTGTGTCTCTGTTCTGAGTAGGTCTAATGGGAGTGGTTTCATAATTAACTGTCAGGTGTGGAGCTACAGGGCACTAATGAGGAAACCTGCTGGGCCTGCATTCCTTTGGACGGGTTCCTATTTCTCAAAAAAATTACATTTATGTTGCAAAGGATGCCTGAAATCTGACTTGTATCTTAGTCTGGCCATACATGGTCGAATTTCAAAAGAATTTTCTTTTGAAAATCAGAAAATTTGTGCGTTTTGTGATCCGATGGTGCCACCATTGATTTTGAGATTCGACCAACCAAGCCTTCAATTTTGCCTCATGTTGCTACAGAAAGAATTTTCGTGGCTGGGAATCTTTTCTTTCGGGGATTTTTTTTTTTTTTCTTGCACATGCGCATTTCTTTTTCGATTACATTTCTCGCACAATTCTCCAATCATTGATTAGAAAATCGTTTGTTTTTCAAAAAATTTCCAACATGCCCGATTACTCAAATTTTTCAAAAAAAGGCTGCTGCTGCAGTCCACTAACGGTGCGAAAGACTTCTGGGAAAATTGGTGAGCCAATCACACAAGCAGGAAATGATGTTTCTGGGGAGTGGTAAGTACACACTCTGTGTACAGAAAACTCCAGGTAGCCATATTGCAATGTATTCTCAGAAAATTACATTGGCTACAGATTGAAAAGGAAAGGTGATTTTTAATAACATTAAATTACAAAATGATTAGTATTGCAATCATATGCACTATATTATTTTTTCTTTATTTGCTATTTTTTTCCCCACGAAAGTGGAGTTACCCTTTAACCCCTTTTTTTTTACCCTCCTCTCTGCCTGTCATCTCCCTCTCTGTGTCTGTCTCTGTCTAAAATTATTACTAAAATAACAATTTCTACATGGTCCCTGCCAGCCCCTCTCTTAGAGCCTGGCATAGCACACTGCATTAGTTTTTTTATAAAAACAAGCATTGTAAATACTGATTTAGCATGATCTTCAGGCCGGTCACGTGACTCTTGGCTGGTTTCCAGGGCTGCTGCTGAAGGAGCGACCATGTGATCTCTTCGGCTGACGCCAGAGGGAAATCTTGGCCCCTCCTGCAGAAGTCATATATCGGATGTATACAGCTGCCGTGAGTCATGTGAGCGGCCTGAAGAACGTTCTAAATAGGTATTTACAACGCTCGTTTTTTAAAAGACTAATGCAGTGTGCTATGCCAGGCTCTAATAGAGGGTCTGGCAGTGTTTGTGTTATATGGGTTAACAAACACTTTAAGCAAGTGATTGGTTGCTAGGACCGCCTCACATCCTAACAACCCATTACCTGCTTGTTAATTTAAAAAGTTGGGCGGCTCCCGCCCTCAGTGCAGACCTGCTGTGCCTCCCATCCTCTGTGAGTTTAACAGCAGCAGAAGGCAGGCAAGTACACACAGAAGAGGAGGCTTCTAATTGGTGCGGCCTCAGTCCGGGCAGTACGGTCACATTGTCCGTGTCTGGACCGTGATCTGCCATTTAGTGGTATCTGGTCTAAAGTGTCATTAAACTCTGGTTTTAAAAAAAATCTATTTAACCACTTCAGCCCCGGACCATTTGGCTGCCCAAAGACAAGAGCACTTTTTGCGATTTGGCACTGCATCGCTTTTTTTTTTTATAATTCAAATTTTATTAGAAATTTTCTTTACATATAATAAACAAACATATGTTACAATTCATATTCTCACATAAACCCTATAAAGGTGGAAATGCCTCCCCACCGCCATTTATCCCCATCCCCCGACGCATGAAAAAAAAAAGGGGGGGATCCCCCCTCCCCCCCCCTCCTATCTGTTCTATGTGGATTTCATGTGCTCTTACAGCTCAGTCTAATTACTGTGCTCTCCATACTATTTTATTTGAATTAATTCATATCTAGTTATTTAGTGTACAAGTGACCCTTCCCTTCCCCTAAGAAAAAAAACCCAAAAAAACACTGCATCGCTTTAACTGACAATTGCACGTGCAAAGTGGCTCCCAAACAAAATTTACGTCCTTTTTTCCCCACAAATAGAGATTTCTTTTGGTGGTATTTGATCACCTCTGCGGTTTGAATTTTTTGCGCAATAAATAAAAAGAGAGTGACAATTTTGAAAAAAAAGCAATATTTTTAACTTTTTGCTATAATAAATATCCCCCAAAAATGTAAAATATTTATTTTTTCCTCAGTTTAGGCCGATGCGTATTCTTCTACATATTTTTGGTAAAAAAAATTGCAATAAGTGTTTGATTGGTTTGCGCAAAAGTTATAGCGTCTACAAAATAGGGGATAGTTTTATGGCATTTTTATTAATGTTTTTTTTTTTACTAGTAATGGCGGCGATCAGCGATTTTTATCATGACTGCAACATTATGGCGGACACATTGGACACTTTTGATGCCATTTTGGGACCATTGTCATTTATACAGCGATCAGTGCTATAAAAATGCACTGATTACTGTAAAAATGACACTGGCAGTGAAGGGGTTACCCAGTAGGGGGCGCTGAAGAGGTTATGTGTGTCCTAGGGATGTGTTTTAACTGTGGGGGGGTGGGCTACGTGTGACATGACACTGATCACTGCTCCCGATCACAGGGAGCTGTGATCAGTTAGTGTCACTAGGCAGAACGGGGAAATGCTTGTTTACATCAGCATTTCCCCGTTCTTCTTCTCCGTGAGATGATAACCGGACTCCCAGCGGACATCGAGTCTGCGGGACCCGTGGTCACACTCACGGAGCCTGCGGCGGGCACACGCTCCCACAATGCCCTGTCTTAAAGGCGACGTACCCGTACGTTGATCTGACCAGTCGTGCCATTCTGCCGACGTATATCGGCGTGACACGGGCCTTAAGTGGTTAAAGGGTAACTCCACTTTCATTGGAAAAAAGCAAAAAAAAAATAAAAAATAATATAGCATATACAATTGCGACACAAGTCATATTGTAATTGAATGTTATTAAAAATGATGTTTCCTTTTTAATCTGCAGCCGCTGTAATTTTCTGTAAAATGCAATATAGCTATCTGGAGGTGTTCTGTGTACAGAACGCCCCCCAGAAACATAATTCCCTGCTTGCGTGATTGGCTCACTGATTTTCCTAGAAGTTTGCACTAAGATACAAGTCAGATTTTTGGCATCGCCTGCAACAAAATGTAATTTTTGGTAAGATACTCCTAATCACGTCTAAAGGGATGCAGACCTGCAATTTTCCTCATTAGAGCCCTACAGCTGCAGCAGCATGTTGACCATTATGAAACCACTCCCATTAGACTCACTCAGTCGAGGGGCACAGGGGAACACACAGGGATTTCTTCAAAATAACAAAAGGTAAGAATCTGCAACAAAGTTTGTTAAAATCCTTGTAATATACATAGATCACCCGGGGGGGGGGGGGATGTTTTTTCCTCGACAAAAGTGGAGTTACACTTTAAGTATGTATTCTTAAAGTAATTGAAAATGTTATTTTTATTTTTTTTATTGAAATAATAAATGTGTTATGCTTACCTGCTCTGTGTAATGGTTTTGCACAGAGCAGCCCCGATCCTCCTCTTCTGGGGTCCCCGCTGATCCTCCTGGCTCCCCCGCCGAGTGCCTCTATAGGAAGCCGCTTCAGACACACAGCCCAGCTTGGCCCTGCCCGATACTCTCTGCCCACAGGTTTTGACTCACAGCACAAGGAGCCAATGGCTGTCACAGCTCTCAGCCAAGCGAGTCAAAGCAGGAAGAGGGGAGAAGAGCTGCTGCAGATGCGCACATCGCTGGACTGAGATTTGGCTGAGGTGAGTATTTAGGGGGCTTCCGGGGGAGCCACTATTAAAAGGTTTTTTACCTTAATGCAAAGAATGCATTAAAGTAAAGAACCTTTTACCTTTACAACCACTCTAATTCATGGTTGTTCCCGTTAGAGCATGTCTTTGTTCGTTCTTCACAGTCTCACTGTATGTAGAAATGTAGCCACGTCTCTTGTTCTCTTCCAAGATGGACTATGGATTATGGACTATAGCAGTGATGGCGAACCTTGGCACCCCAGATGTTTTGGAACTACATTTCCCATGATGCTCAACTACACGGCAGAGGGCATGAGCATCATGGGAAATGTAGTTCCAAAACATCTGGGGTGCCAAGGTTCACCATCACTGGACTATAGGATGTGTAGTGTGCATAGAGCAATGCACATGACATCAGGTAACATACAATTGCTAGCTCCGAACAAACGGAAGTGAGTGGAGAAGAATATACAGTAGTTTAATGTCACTGTAAGGGCAAATGTTCATAAATAAACAGATTTCATTAGTCAGTCCACTGTAAAAACCAGCAAGCACTTTTAGGTTGACAATGTGTTTCCATTACAAAATCAGAAAATAATATAAAAAGTTTTTTTACCAGATCATTTTTTTAATGAGCAGTGACAAGCTGTCACTTGGGATTTGTCCATCCGTCTCAGTAATATGTAAGATTAAATAGTTTCACCTACAGTAGTTTTCTTGGTTTAATTTATTAAAAATTAACAGTGGCAGTATTTTAGAACAATTATTGATTTTTTTATATAAAAAATGAAGACTAGACTTTTTTTATATCCACAATTTTTATTTATTTTTAAAATATATAATTTATAATAACCTACATTTCACCACAAGATGTCCCTCCTCGATCAGACCGTCTGACCTTGAGTGCAGCATTCATATACAGTATACTGTTCACACCTAAAACACAATATGTGTTTTCAATTAGGTCAGCAGTACATTTGCACTAATTGTATGTTTATTTTAAAATGAATGAATAAAATTACCTGTGCAAAGGGAAAAATATATATGCCTGCGGGTGGCTGCGGCTATTAATAATGAGGTAAGTACCATTATATAAATCACTGTGAAGCTAAAAGCAAGCTGCGCTACCCTTTAGTTCTCGTCTAGTAAGCTTGCATCTAAAATTAGCCTTTTCATTGAGACAAACCCAGGAATAAAATATGGTTTTAAACTGCAACATCTGTAAAATATAAGAATCATAAAGCCAGGCACATAATACGTTATGGAAATAAAAAGATCAAATGTATCACACAATTCTGCATTAAATGATATGTAAAGTCTACATCTATTTTTCAATATTTTTGCCATCACTGCGTACAGATTTCTAAATGTAAACTGTTTTTTGTAAATCTGTTGCAAATTTTCTTACCTTGAGATCCTGCCAGTACCAGCACTTCCCATTGCAGGCTAATAATAGCAAGCCACAACCTTAGAATTAGCAGCAGTGTTGTGCATTCCTATCTCCTGCCTATAATAGACCATATAGGCAGATTAATCTGCAAAAAGAGGAGCACGCAGTCTATTTCTGAAGACAGTGCTGCTGACTGCAGGGCAGTGGATTTGCATTGTCAGCCTGCAACAGTAAGTGGTGTTAGTGGCAGGATCTCCAAGTAGAGAGAGAACTGTGAAAAGAGTTTACGAAAAATGATGTGTCGAAGGAAAATGTATACAGTGTGATATAATGGCAAACATACTAAGAAATAGCTTTTACATTCACTTCCCTAAAACATAGCTTAACCACTTGACCTCCTTCATGACCAGGTCATTATTGTACTGTATGTGTACATATATATAATAATATAATATCCTACATAAATCGGTCAACATACCAGAATTCAGTTGATAATTGTTGAGTTGTCCAAGCCAACTCAAATTCAGCACTATGCTACTTTAACTGTCAATAGCGCGGTCATGCAACACTACGCAATTCAAATTTATATCATTTTGTTCACACAAATAGAGCTTTCTTTTGGTGATATTTCTTCACCACTGGGTTTTTTAATTTTTGTTATATAAATGAAAAAAATACTTTCTAGTATAAAACATATCCAATAAAATCAAATTTCTTCATAAATTTAGGCCAAAATGTATTCTGCTATATGTCTTTGTCAAAAACCAAAATGCGTTTTTGGGATCACTATACTATTGGGGGCACTAGTATAGTTCTAAACGTGATCTAGATGCTGATCCATACAGACACTGTACTGGTAACTTTTGTGTGACTGTGATAGTGTGATGGGCAATATAGCGCTAATTGGCACTGGCTTGGGAGGGACACTAACTGACACTGACATCGCTAGTAACACTAATACCCGTGATCAGTGATAATATTCTGTACACTGTGCAATGTACTAATGGCACTGGTTGGGAAGGGGTTAACTAACAGATCTGTCTGCTTTTTCTTCCTGAACAGTGGCATTGCTAGGGGGTGGTGGGGGTGCGGCCTGTACCCGGATGACACCCTCAGAGGAGTGACACCATCCCCAGTAGCGGTGGAGGGACCTGGAGGCAGGGCTCTTCAGCCAAAACGTGCCAACGCCATGATATCCCTGCCTGAGTGAGACTCCTCACTCTCACTGCCGCTGCAGCAGCCTCCTTTCACTATACACAGGCGCGCCGCCCAGAGAGTGACAGTCTGAGCAAGCAACTCTCCGGGTGGCTGCACACTGAAGCCTCCCCTGCCTGCCGCCCAGGTGCATGAGGGGGGTCTGCACTTATTGAAGGGGGTTATTCTGAGGGCGGTCTGCATTTATGGAGGGGGGTGGTTTATCCTGGGGGGTCTGCACTTATTGGGGGGTTTATTCTGAGGGGGGTCTGCAGTTATTGGGGGGTGGTTTATCCTGAGGGGGTCTGCACTTAGGGGGGGTTATCCTGAGGGAGGTCTGTAATTATTGGGGGGGATTTATCCTGAGGGGGGTCTGCACTGATGGAGGGGTGTGGTTTATCCTGAGGGGGGTCTGTACTGAGTGGCGACTATAGTTGGTGGGTCGGGGTGACACCATGTTTTACCGCACCAGGTGACACCAACCCTAGTGACGCCACTGTTCCTGAAATCAGTTAATTTCAGGGGGAAGAAACAGACAGATCGCTGACTTTGCACAGTTACGTGTTTGTCAGCAAGTTTCAGCCAAAATCATTGGCTTAAATCTACTGACAAACTTGTGCTGTGTCCATTCACAGCAGGGGGCAGGTGCATGCACATCGCTAAACTAGTTAGTACACTGTGATGTATAGGTGTGCCACAGTGCTTGGCTGTGCCGCCTGCTTGCAATACATCTACTGTGAGCGGGTCAGCAAGAGATTAACACTTAAAGTAATTGTAAAGCTTTGTTTTAAAAAAAATTAAAATAATAAACATGTCATACTTACCTGCTCTGTGTAATAGTTTTGCACAGAGAAGCCCCGATCCTCCTTTTCTGGGGGCCACTGCTGGTGCTCCTGGCTCCTCCCTCCCCTCGAGTGCCCCCATACGAAGCCACTTATTTTGGGGGCACTTGTGCTTCAGACACACAGCCCGTTCGGCCCCGCCCCTTGCTCTCTGCTCATAGGTTTTTACTGATAGCATCTAAGAAGGTAAAAAAAAAAAGTGTACCTTTACAACCACTCTAAAACCACTACTGCTACATGGCAGTCCACATGGCAGGAGAGATAGACCGGTGCAGACCTAGTAAGTTCAAATGATGGGTCTCCTAAGAACAGGACTGTTCACCTGCTGGCTGGAATGCCATGGGCTGGCCATTAATAGGCCCAATACTTAATGAAATGGGCAGGTACTTTTCTCTTCTTATTATTCAGAGTTTTACATCTCCCTTAACATCTATTGTTGGACACCCTCAGTTCCTCCCAGGTCAATCTGATACAGTCTTCTGTAAATGGGCTGAGCGAGGGGTTATAAGAGCATCGGATTTCTTATCAACCCAGAAGTTGGACAACTTTTCCTCTATCTCTGAGGCTTGCAATGTCCCTGAGTTCAGTGCCTTGTCATCTTTTGAGGAAGTTTGTGAGGATTATGGAAGGCCTTACCGCAGCCCTCGGGAATAAGTCAGCGGATCAGACTAAGAATTGGTATTATTGGGAGGAATTTAAATGCTCCTCCAAATGTAAACAAGTGTAATCATGGATTCACTGAACACCATATGTCAAAGTATACAGCTGCTCCTTACTGTATTGTTTGTCATTGCATTGTGTACACTTGGATTATAGCATGTGGCTGGTTGCATAGATTGTTGGGAAATTTTGAGTTTTTTTATATGGCCACAAACTGTTTTTGTCTGTTCTAGTGGAACTCTCAACTACATAAAAACTGTTAAAAAAAATAGTTTCATCAATGATTTCAGAGTTATGAGACATAACCAAACAAGTAAAATAAGTGCTGTTTCCATATACAATTCCTGCTTAGAATAATCTATAGCGATCAAAATTATACAATCATAAAGCTCTTTTGAGAAGCAGGCTTTCCTTTCAAATAGTATTGAAATGGTTAAGGTTGTTTAGGCACTGCAAGAGCCCCCTATACGATCCTACTGTAGCATACAGGAAGGAATGATTTTGATCTTCCATTTGGCCTTGAAAAAAACATAAGGAAAAAATGAAAGAATTTATGCAATAAATCGTGCAATGTATTTAGCAAGTAGGTAGGTTTATTTGGCCCTTGTGAAAAATTATTGTTTGTAAACCTATTCTACAGACAATCTTTAACGCTCTTTATCCTAACACCCCAACTGATAAGACTTTCCAGTGAATTTCCCCGTCTACCCTTCTAACACCTCCTTATAGCTGGAAAATATAGAGTCTGGCAGTCGGAGAGAATGTTAGCACTAAAGCCTTGGATAAGACATAGTATATAAACCCTTCCACGAAGAACCAAACATATTTCAAATGGTCTTTTAGTGCTTGTCAAACATTGTGTGTTTTCTGGATGGGAAGGTAGTTGCATGCTGCTAATCAATAAACAGAAACTAAAAAAAAAACAGAAAAGTAATAATTTTTGAATAGATGCTGCTGCTGTCACCTATGTTTTCCCACAAAGAAAAAAGAAAAATAGAAGTGAAAAATAGTAGTGTTCAATTAAAAACGTCCATACATCAAGAAAAGTGACAATTCTTCTGCTAGAAAGCAAGAAGAAAAGGGGGAGAAAAAAAACTGTTTCCACGTGCTTCGCTGATCTACAGCAATAGTGCTCCCACCACCGCGTGCAATGCTCGCTCACCTCACCACAAGACTCGGCAGGGGGTCAGACACACCTTTGCACACAGTACATTTTTCCTATGGGGAATGTTCCACAGTAATCCTGGATGGTTCCTGAGAGCCGGTTCACACTGGGGCGACTCGTCAGGCGACTCAGCCGCCTGACAAGTCGCGTTCCGATCTATTCAATGGAACCGTTCTAATAGGAGCGACGCAAGTCGCTCCGACTTAGAAAAAGGCTCTTGTCCAACTTTGAGTGCGACTCGAGGCGACTTGCATTGACTTCAATAGAGAAGTAATTTTGCAAGTCGCCTCTCAAGTCGTCTTGAGATCGCCTTGCCGAGTCGCCCCCAAAGTCGTGCCGCCCCAGTGTGAACCGGTTCTTAGGGTCTCCTCTCTAGATAAGTATGGCTCCGAAGCAAATACAAAGACCTCCCTGTGGATTGATTCAACTCTGGCTCCTCAATCTTTGCCGGTAGTTCCACAGCGACATATAAAAACAGAAATGCCTCCGATAGTGCAGTACCAAGGGGATTAAGACAAACAAAACCTCATCACCCCCCGCTAATATTCAACTCAAATTTATTTCAAATAAAAAAAGCATAGATAAAATTCCATCAGATATAGCTCACTTGATTGCGACAAGTTACACCGCCAGGCTCCACCTCTACTAGTTACGCCACCTCCCACGCATCTTCATCTGGAGGAAATGAAAGTAGGTAGGTTTATTTGGCTCTTGTGAAAAATTATTATTTGTAAACCTATTCTACAGACAATCTTTAATGCTCTTCCTAACACCCCAACTGACAAGACTTTCCAGTGAATTTCCCGGTCTACCATAACACCTCCTTATAGTTGGAAAATATAGAGTCTGGCAGTCAGAGAGAATGTTAACACTAAAGCCTTGGATAAGGCATCATATGTTGTCACTAGTATAGCACTTGACCTGTTGTACAGTTTAGTGTTTTTCTTCCAATTGTATACTTGACAGAAAAATAAGAATTTAAAAAAATAACCTGTCCCAAAGCTGGAAATTTAACTTGAAATGACTTGAAACTTGAAATAAACTTCAAATTAAAATTGAAGGGAAAAAAATTGTACAAGAAGAGTCTTCACCCTCTTTGAAAACTGTATGTCAGAAAAAACTGTGTATATCAGCTAAAGTTATAAGCTAAACCCAGAGCTCTGCTGTCTTCCAAGCCTGCTTGTCCGTCCTTTGGTATCATGATTAGTCCAACTGTTTGATGTTGAGACTCAGGGGAGGCAGAACCTAGCTGGACTTTCACAGGAGAAATCAAGAGTAAAAAATAACTTTAGTTGGGTCCACTGATGAGTTTTGTTGTGCACTTTCTTTTTTTATGCATTTTTAAACAAACACTATATTGTAAAAAGTATTAGGACGCCTGCCTTTACACACACATGAACTTTATTGGCATCCCTGTCTTAGTCCATAGGGTTCAATATTGAGTTGGCCCACCTTTTGCAGCTATAACAGCTTCAACTCTTCTGGGAAGGCTGTCCACAAGGTATAGGAGTGGGTCTATGGGAATGTTTGACCATTCTTCCAGAAGCGCATTTGTGAGGTCCAGGCACTGATGTTGGACTCGCTAATCCTTGCCTTTATGGACCTTGCTTTGTGCACTGGTGCGCAGCCATGTTGGAACAGGAAGGGGCCATCCCCAAACTGTTCCCACAAAGTTAGGAGCATAAAATTGTCCAAAATGTCTTGGTATGCTGACGCTTTAATGCCGCGTGCACACGGTCGGAATTTCCGACAACAAATGTTCGATGTGAGCTTGTTATCGGAAATTCCGACCGTGTGTAGGCTCCATCGGACATTTGCTGTCGGAATTTCTGACAAAAAAAAATTTGAGAGCTGGTTCTCAAATTTTCCGACAACAAAACTTGTTGTCGGAAATTCCGAGCGTGTGTACACAATTCCGAAGCACAAAATTCCACGCATGCTCGGAATCAAGCAGAAGAGCCACACTGGCTATTGAACTTAATTTTTTTCTGCTCGTCACCGCGTTCTTGACGTTCACAATTTCCGACATTTGTGTGACCGTGTGTATACAAGACAAGTTTGAGCCAACATCTGTCGGAATTAAATCCACGGTTTTGTATGCGGCATAAGAGTTCCCTTCACTGGAACTAAGGGCCAAGCTCAACCCCTAAAAAACAACCTCACACCATAATCCCCCCTCCATCAAATGATTTGGACCAGTGCACAAAGCAAGGTTCATAAAGACATGGATGAGTGGGATTGGGGTGGAGGAATTTGACTGGCCATCACAGAGTTCTGACCTCAACCCGATTGAACACCTTTGGGATGAATTTGAGTGGAAACTGCGAGCCAGGCCTTCTCGTCCATCATCTCACTGACTTCTCTGTCACTACATACTGCTCACTGACTTCTCTGTCACTACATACTGCTCACCGACTGCCCTGTCAGTACATACTACTCAATGACTTCCCTGTCGCTACATACTGTTCATGTTCACTGTCTTCCCTGTCACTACATACTGCTCATTTACTGCCCTGTCACTACATACTGCTCACTGACTTCCCTGTCACTTCATACTGCACACTGACTTCCCTGTCAATACATACTGCTCACTGACTTCCCTGTCACTTCATACTGATCACTGACTTCCCTGTCACTACGTACTGCTCACTGACTTTCCTGTCACTTTATACTGCTCACTGACTGCTCTGTCACTACATACTGCTCACTGACTGCCCTGTCCCTACATACTGCTCACTGACATCTCTGTCACTTCATATTGCTCACTGACTGTTCTGTCACTACATACTGCTCACTGACTTCCCTGTCACTACATATTGTTCACTGACTGCCCTGTCACTACATACTGCTCACTGACTTCTCTGTCACGTCATATTTTTCACTGACTTCTCTGTCACTACATATTGCTCACTGACTGCCCTGTCATCTTAATACTGCTCACTGACTTTCCTGTCACTACATACTGCTCACTGACTTTCCTGTCACTTCATACTGTTCACTGACTGCCCTGTCACTACATACTGCTCACTGACTTCTCTGTCACGTCATATTTTTCACTGACTTCTCTGTAACTACATATTGCTCACTGACTGCCCTGTCACTTCATACTGCTCACTGACTGCCTTTCACTACATACTGCTCACTGACTTTCCTGTCACTTCATACTGTTCACTGACTGCCCTGTCACTACATACTGCTCACTGACTTCTCTGTCACGTCATATTGTTCACTGACTTCTCTGTCACTACATATTGCTCACTGACTGCCCTGTCACCTTAATACTGCTCACTGACTGCCCTGTCACTACATACTGCTCACTGACTTTCCTGTCACCTCATACTGTTCACTGACTGCCCTGTCACTACATACTGTTCACTGACTGCCCTGTCACTACATACTGCTCACTGACTGCCCTGTCACTACTGCTCTATTGACTTTTTTTTAGAAAGGTTGCCTAGTTCTGGTGATCTTTGCTCTCTTTCACGTTGTTCGGGTAGATCTCCACCTCTCTAAGGTTGCCTACCCCCGCTCCAGGTCATTCAAAAGATTTTGGAGAAACTGTCCACATTTTAACATACCTCCCCAATTCATTTGAATTACCCTTCAATTACCCTTGGAGTATCTTGGCATGATGGGAGTATCCTGCCGCGCAATGGAAGTTGCGGGTGGTAGTTGGGGGGGGGGGGGCAGTTCAACTTTTGCATCAGGGCCCACAGCTTCAAGTTACGCCTCTGGTTATAGCCTGCCGGCAGTGATCAAATGAAAGAATCCCAACAGGCTGTTTATACTGAAGTCGATCAATAGATCGACTTCAGTACAACCAGCTTGCCCACAGATGGATCGAAATTCGGCTGGTTCCTGCTGAACCAGCCAAAGTTTGATCTGTCTATAGCCAGCTTAAAGTGTTACTAAACCCACAATAGTGTAATCAGTCTGTATATGCAGTAAAGCATGCTTGTTATACTCACTGTGGAACCTAAGGGGTTAATCCTCTGCATTGTGTAAAAAGGCTGTTTGATTCTGTTTTCTCTGATCATCTTCTTCTTCCACTGACTCCAAAACATGTCCGAATAAGACTGTAAGACAGAGTTACGGGAGTCAGGCTGCACATGCTCAGTTTGGTGTGTATTGCTGGAGAGGTGTTTTTTTTTTCTTGGAAGGGCCAATCAGCACTGTTCAGACAGAGGGCCAGGGGTCATGCAGCCTCGTAGGACAGTCAGAGGAGAATGAAAACTCCTCCTACAAGCTTTAACCAGACACTGATAGAAGTCACAAGACTGCTATATACAGTACTGTTGATGAGAAAAGGTATTTAGCAGTTTATATTTACTAAAATAATTGCATTTCCATGTACTGTGGGAAACCAGCTATAGTGACTGCAGGCTTCTGGGTTAAGTAACACTTTAAGTGAAAGATAAACACATTTTCAATAAAGTATTTTTTCAACTATTAACCTCTTAGTGACTGAGGGTAAAACAAATGTTAATGCCTTAACAGAATTTAGCAACTTTGACATATGTTAGTTAAACCGTACATATCATCGCAACTATGTGCATCGAGATGGATTATGCCTTGGTTTTGTATAAAACAAATTGGACTTTCTTTTGGTGGTTAATGGTAACGGATATCTCCTACATTTTTATTTTTATTATCAAAGGAAAACTGATCCATATAGTTCTTGCTACTACCATTAACCCACTACCCAAAATAAAATTCTCCTGCTTCTGATGATCACAGTGACACCACGTATTGTATGTTAGTTGTTATTTGTACCCATAGTAGACTTGTGCACAACGGAAAAATTCGTTCCGTTTTGGTTCGTTTCTTTTGGGTCCTGTTGATTCGTAATCATTCGTAATTTTGCTAGACGGGATTTTTCGTGTTCGGACTAATTCGTATTTTCGCAAGCGTCATTTTTCGTTGAATTTTTAGTTGATTTATAATTCGTACTTTCGGTAGGGTACGTTGTTTTTCTTTGATTCTGGACACAACTCCTACTTTCGTAACTTTTTTTGGGTTCGTTGATTCGGAATTTTCCGTGTCTCTCTCACAACGACGCTGCCTATTATGCCTAATGTGCTTCGAATGGATTTGTACTTTTCTAAATACATAGCGGTTATTTGTAACGATTCGAAATCTTGTATTTTACTTTCGTTTTTTACATGCGGCTATAGCCTCCGCCCCTGTACACCATTTTGAGAGGGTTCAGCACGGTGAGGGAGAAGCAGAGAGCAGAGCAGAGTGTTATTGTGCTTCGAATGGATTCAAAATCTCGTATTTTACTTTCGTTTTTTCATGCGGCTATAGCCTCCGCCCCTGTACACCATTTTGAGAGGGAGTTCAGCATGGTGAGGGAGAAGCAGAGAGCAGAGTGAGTGTTATTGTGCTTCGAATGGATTCGTACATTCATAACTTTTTTCATAACGAATTATGCCGAAGACATTCGGGCATTCGCTATTTTGCGGTATAATTTATTTCGGATTCGGTTTTATTCGTAATTGCTTTGTTCGGAAATTCGAATGCTTCCGAATGTCCGAAAGTTGCTAAATTCGGACGAATTTCGATTCGTTACGAAACGAATTGCACAAGCCTAACCCATAGTACCTTTTAGAAACAATAGTCCACATTTTTCATTTTTTTTGTCCTACGTAAAATATTTTGACACTGACACTAAGACCCGGTTCACACAGGGGCGGCACAACTTTGGGGGCGACTCGGCAAGGCGATCTCAAGACGACTTCAGAGGCGACTTGCAAAATGACTTCTGTATTGAAGTCAATGCAAGTCGCCCCGAGTCACCCCCAAAGTCGTACAGGAACCTTTTTCTAAGTCGGAGCGACTTGAGTCGCTCCTATTGGAACGGTTCCATTGAACAGAGCAGAGCGCGACTTGTCAGGCGGCTGAGTTCCCTGACGAGTCGCCCCTGTGTGAACCGGCTCTAACTGATACTGATACAATTTTTTGCTTTAAAAAAATTCCTGCCCAAAATATCCATGACTTTTGACCCCAAACTTGAACTTTAACCCTTACTTAACCCAAACACTAACCTATATCAAAACTTGATCTAGCAATTTATTATTTTATTTTAAAATTTGTAATTATTTTTTTTACACACTTTTGTTTATTTACATCTTTCTCCCTGCAAGGTGAGAGAGATACATTGGGGTTTATTTACTAAAAGTAGAGAGTGCAAAATCTGGTGCAGCTGTGAATTGTAACTAATCAGCTTCTAACTTCAGCTTGTTCAATTAAGCTTTGACAATTAAACCTGTAAGCTGATTGGTTTCTATGCAGAGCTGCACCAGATACCAGTACCTATTTAGCCACTTGACGACTGCCTAACGTCCAAAGACATCCTCGGCTTTGTGGTGGTATATCTGAATGATGCCTGCAGCTACAGGCATCATTCAGATATTGCCAGTTTCAGCCGGCGATTCCCTACACCATAAAAATGTTCATAGTGGCTGTTTCACCGCTTGATCGTTCTTACGGGCGGCGAAAGGGGACATCCGCCCTCTGGTGCTTCTACCGACTCACCTGTACGATCGGCGAGTCAGAGAATGGATACACTTGCCCCGGTTCTTGACCATAGAGATTTCAAGTGGACCAGATGGTGCCCGGAGTCTCTATGATCGTCGAATGCCGGGCGCGATGTTATGACATCACGCCCGTCCTCTGCATTCAAAAAAATTGCGCCGCCTCGGCTGGGAAGCGGTGATCGTTTTATTATTTTTATTTATTATTTTAGGTTTCCCAGCCTAGTGGTAAGATGTGGGGTCTTATTGACCCCATATCTCACTGTAAAGAGGTCCGATCATGTCATATTCCTATTACAAGGCATGTTTACATTCTCTGTAATAGGAATAAAAGTGATCAAAATTTAAATTTTTATTTTTTAAAGTGTCAAAATATTTTTTTTTAAGTAAAATTAACAATAATTTTTTTTTTCTAAAGTGCCCCTGTCCCCGTGTGCTCGCACGCAGAAGCGAACGCATACGTAAGTCCCGCCCACATATAAAAACGGCGTTCAAACCACACATGTGAGGTGTCGCCGCGAACGTTAGAGCAAGAGCAATAATTCTAGCCCTAGACCTCCTCTGTAACTCAAAATATGTAACCAGTAAAAAAAAATTAAAGCGTTGCCTATGGGGATTTTTAAGTACCGAAGTTTGGCGTCATTCCACGAGCGTGTGCAATTTTGAAGCGTGACATGTTAGGTATCTATTTTTCTCGGCGTAACTTCATCTTTCACATTATGCAAAAAATTGGGCTAACTTTACTGTTTTGTTTTTACATGTAGGAGCGAAGTGCCAGAATTGGTCTGGTTGTCAAGTGGTTAGTAAATTAACCCCAATGTATCTCTCTCTCCATTCAGAGAGAAAGAAAACACAGGGACGTACTGCACAGTGACTAATCACTGTGATAGCCAATCAGAAGCTAACACAGTGATCAGGTGACCCGGAGTCGGGAGTCGTTAGTATTGGACCCAGGGCTCCTGGTGAGAGGCCGATTTCTGTGCTGGGAGTGCGCTCTGCGGCATATGATACGCATATATGTGGCCCCACAAAGGCCCACTTCAGTGAGTTTGCATATATGCGTACTGTCGGTGGGAAGGGGTTAATATGTAAATCTAACAATACATTTTTTTTGTGCAGGTCCCGGTCCAACTTGCTTGTCTATGTTATTTCCTGTACAAAGTATTTCTTGCAGTTTTTCAGATGTACCACTTCACCTCTGAGAGTTAGGATTTTTGAACACTATTGTGTGGGCCAAAATTCAGCAACTGCTTAATGTATCAAAACATTTTTATAATGTACACCAAGAACATATTAGGGCCTTTTTCTTCAAGGGAGCAGAGATAGTTTTGCTCAAACAGGAGGTTACCTGGATTTTAGATTAGGGAGCAGGATGCCTTCTGGTATGAACTACAGATGGGATGTAAATTTACATATTGAAGGTTGGAATACTCCTTCTTCTAAGGCTTTTTTATATATATATATATATATATTGTGAGGGGGTTAGCTCGGCAGCGGGCGTGTGTGACCCCCGAGATGGGATCCCCACACAAAAACAGGCCCAGCAAACGGAGGTTGTGGTTTTCAAAATCAAAAAGGTGCGGTTTATTTTCTATTTACAGTGACAAAACACAGCAAAGCAAAAGAAACATAAACAAAATAAATCCTGGTCAACTTGACCTCTGACTAAACATACAGGTTTCCTAACTAACAACTGGGATCAGCCTAGTGCTGTCCTAGTCCCTAAGTCCCTGGTTTTAAATGTCCAAGCAAATAGCCACACAGGCTTTGTCTCACCGCACAGGGGTTCACTCTCCCTAGACAGTCCACACAGGTCTGGTTCCAGGCATGAGCTAACATCTAATGAAGCTGGGAGTTCTTATAGAGGCCTAAATGAGCTGACAAGCTTCAGCTGGTCTCATCAACTCCCTGTCTGCACGACGCCCCACACTCTCCCTAGAGGTATGAGTCATCCATGAGCCCACTAGCCTTAGCTGGGCTTATACAACTCTCCACCTAGTTGTATAAGTCGGCGTAAAGCCTGAATCTGGGCGAAATATATCTACCCCCCTGGATGCAACCAGGTGACTTTACCTTCCTGCTGTCACATACCCCCCCCTCTTGTTTTAACCTCGGGGTTGGAACACCAGCAATCAGGCATTCATGTACTCGAGACAAAGCATCCACATTCCCCATTTGAACGCCAGGGCGATGCTTTACTGTGAAGTTGAATTCCTGGAGGGCCAGGAACCACCTATTCACTCTTCTATTTGTTTCCTTGTTTTGAGCCATCCACTTTAACGGAGCGTGATCCGTAACCATGTCAAAGTGCCTACCTAGCAGGTAGTACCGAAGGGAATCTAGAGCCCACTTCACCGCTAAACACTCCTTTTCAACGGTGGCGTAATTTACCTCATGGGACTTCAACTTCCTGCTGAGGTAAATGACTGGGTGCTCTTCCCCGTTCCAGACCTGGGACAATACTGCTCCTAACCCCACATCTGACGCATCACTTTGTACGACAAAGTCTTTAGAGAAGTCGGGTGAGTACAACACTGGCTGGCTACATAAGGCTTGTTTCAAGAATTGGAATGCTGCCTCAGCCTCGGGGGTCCATTTAATCATGACCGACCCTTTCCCCTTCGTCAGGTTGGTTAGGGGCACAGCCTTAGAAGCAAAGTGGGGAATGAATCGCCGATAATACCCAGCGATTCCCAGAAAGGCTCGTACCTGCTTCTTGCTGTTGGGACGTGGCCAACTCTGGATGGCCTCGACTTTGTTGAGTTGGGGTTTTATTACTCCCCTCCCAATGGTGTACCCAAGATATTTGGCCTCCTCCTGCCCAATGGTACACTTCTTGGGGTTAGCCGTAAACCCCGCTTCCCGAACAGAGTCCAGGACTGCTTGCACTTTTGGCAGATGTGAGGCCCAATCTGTGCTATGGACAATTATGTCATCCAGGTAAGCCGCAGCATACTTCCGATGGGGCCTCAGCATCTGGTCCGTTTTCCGCTGGAATGTGGCCGGCGCATTCTGTAACCCGAACGGCATTCTTTTATATTGGAACGCCCCGTCTGGGGTTACAAATGCGGTTTTCTCTTTGGCCGACTTGGCCAGGGGGATTTGCCAATACCCTTTTGTGAGGTCAAGAGTCGTCATGTATCGGGCTGTTCCCAGCCGGTCGATCAACTCATCTATACGTGGCATGGGGTAGGTGTCAAATTTTGTAACTTTGTTCAACTGACGAAAATCGTTACAAAATCGCCAGCTCCCATCCGGTTTAGGCACCAACACAATGGGACTAGACCAATCACTTTGGGACTCCTCTATCACCCCTAAGTTCAGCATTTTCTGTACTTCCTCCCGTATTGCCTCCCGTCGGGCCTCTGGGATCCGATAGGGTTTTAACTTCACCCTTTCACCGGGCGGGGTAATGATGTCATGCTCTACCCCAGATGTTTGTCCCGGCAGCTCAGAGAATACCTCCTTGTTGCGAAGCACAAACTCCTTAACCTCCTGTTGTTGGGGTTGTGACAAGGTGGCTGCTATTCCAACCTCAGGAATCACGCAACCAGTTTGAGCTGGTGACCAAGTGTCTGCGACTAGGGACTCTCTATCCCTCCAGGCTTTCAACAGATTAACGTGATAGATCTGTTCGGGCTTTCGCCTTCCTGGTTGTCTGACCTTGTAATTCACTTCGCTCACTTTTTCCATTATCTCGTAGGGGCCTTGCCATTTGGCAAGGAATTTACTTTCAACCGTAGGGACAAGTACCAGTATCCTATCCCCCGGGGAAAAGGTACGGGTCTTGGCTCCACGGTTGTACACTCTCTGCTGGGCTAACTGCGCTTGGGCCAAATGTTCCTTCACGATGGGCATTACCTGTGCAATTCGGTCTTGCATCAGGGCGACATGCTCAATCACACTCCTATGGGGAGAACTCTCACTTTCCCAAGTTTCCTTGGCAATATCCAACAGCCCTCTTGGGTGTCTCCCATACAGTAACTCAAAGGGGGAGAATCCCGTAGAGGATTGGGGCACCTCCCTAATAGCAAACATCAGATAAGGAAGTAGACAGTCCCAATCCTTTCCATCTCTATCCACCACTTTCTTCAACATTTGTTTTAGGGTTTTGTTGAATCTTTCAACCAGCCCATCGGTTTGGGGGTGATACACAGATGTACGTAATTGCGTCACTTTGAACAATTTACACAGCTCCTTCATAACCCGGGACATAAAGGGTGTACCTTGGTCCGTAAGCAGTTCTTTACAAATACCCACCCGGCTAAACACAAGAGATAGCTCTTTGGCTATGGTTTTGGCCGAGGTATTTCGGAGAGGGATCGCTTCTGGATAACGGGTGGCATAGTCCATTATAACTAATATGTACTGGTGCCCCCTAGCGGACTTGATTATAGGACCTACCAAATCCATGGCGATCCTCTCAAACGGGACCTCAATGATGGGTAGAGGGACCAGCGGGCTACGGAAATGTGGCATCGGGGCCGACCTCTGACACACAGGGCAGGAGGAACAATAATTTTCTATGTCCTTCATCACCCCCGGCCAATAGAATCTCTGTAATACCCTCTCTCGGGTTTTCTCTGTCCCCAGATGACCTCCAAGAATGTGCCCATGGGCCAACTCCAACACCAACTTCCTGTAAGGTTTGGGCACCACAAGCTGCTCAACGGTTTCTTCTGCCCTTTTTGCCACCCGATACAGTAGGTCCTTCTCTACGCTGAAGTATGGGTAAGTGCAGGTATTATCTGGGTTCACTAACTCGTCATCTATTTTCACTACGTTTTCCCGTGCCTTTATTAGGGCGGGGTCTTTCAACTGTTCTGTGGCAAAGTTTTCCCTGTGAACCTCAAGATCAGAAAACTCCACCGACGGTAGGTTTTCGTCTGAGGAGGTGGGCTCCTCTCCAGTTTCTTGATTCTCCCCTGCCAATACTGATAAGGGAAATCCCGGAGAGTCCTCACCACTCTCAGGGGAGTTCTGGCTATCACATTCCTGGTACATAGGGGCACCAGTGGGGGGCTCAGGATCATCCCACAGTTCCCAGAACTTCGGAAAATCCCTTCCCACAATGGCGTCATGCGGTAACTGAGATACTAAGCCCACTGGATGAGAGAGGGTACCTTTGGGGGTCTCGAAACACACTGTAGTCACTGGATACTCTCGGGTGTCCCCATGCACACAAATAACAGCTACCTTGCTATTCCCAGAGACCTCTGTTTTAACTAACTCAGCCTTTATCAGGGTCACAAGGCTACCTGAATCCAGCAATACCACAACATTTCTACCATTAACACACATTTTGCATAAATGTTTCTCAGTTCCTCGAATGGCAGTGCATGCGACTGTCGCACACAGCGACTGACGTCTGCCCGTCAGAAAGTCACACTGCATGGGTTCCTCCACAACCGGGCAATTGGCTGCAATATGTCCCGCTTGCCGGCAGCGGTAGCAAACGATCCTTCTTGCGGCCTCTTGAGCCGCTGATTTCCCAGGCTGTTCTCGCCAAACTTGGGGTAGAGCTCCCACCCTCTCACTCTCTCCACCCTCACCCCTTGGAATCCTCTTATCCGCCCCTGGGGATGGTCTGGTCTTAGGGTGGAAAGTCCGAGTGTCTCTGGAAGAGGCCGTCAGGTTCTCTGTAGCCAAGTATTTCTCCACACGATCCACAAGACCATCGGCCGTCTCTGGGTCTCCATGGCTTACCCACTTTTGGATGGCAGTAGGAAGAGCTCTCAAAAACCGATCCATTACAACACGTTCCACAATCTTTGGTGCGGACAAAGTCTCTGGCTGTAGCCACTTTCTGCTCAGGTGAATGAGATCATACATTTGAGACCTGGGGGGTTTTCCAAGCTGGAAAGTCCAGTTATGCACACGCTGAGCCCGGACAGCCTGGGTGACACCCAGCCTTGCCAATATTTCAGCTTTTAGCATCACATAGTCTTTTGCTTGGTTAGGCTCTAGGTCATAGTAAGCTTTCTGCGATTCACCAGTTAACAGAGGAGCCACCAGTCCAGCCCACTGCTCCTCAGGCCACTTTTCTCTTTCAGCGGTCCTTTCAAATGTGGTCAAAAATACCTCTGGATCATCCTCTCCAGTCATTTTTGTCAATAAACGACTCACCCCAAAGGACGCGGTATTAGTGGGACGGCTTTCCTCACTGGTCTGCGGACGTTGCTGCATTACTGCTTCCATCTGTTGTTGTAGTCTCTGCTCTTGCTTCTGCAACAGGTCTATGAAGCGGGCCTCAGATTGCTGCTGGGCTTGTTGCTGAGCCTCCAGACTCTGTTGCAAAGTTGCGTTTGTCTGCTGCTGGGCTGCAAGGCTCTGTTGATGAGCTTGCTGCTGGGCTGCGAAGTTCTGTTGTTGAGCTGCAAGGCTCTGTTGATGAGCTGCAAGGCTCTTTTGCAAACCTGCATTTGTCTGCTGTTGATTGGCATTTGCTAGAGCCAGCTGCTTCAGTATCTCCTCCATGCTGGCTTAAAAAAAAACTGCCACTGGTTCTCCACCAACTGTGAGGGGGTTAGCTCAGCAGCGGGCGTGTGTGACCCCCGAGATGGGCTCCCCACACAAAAACAGGCCCAGCAAACGGAGGTTGTGGTTTTCAAAATCAAAAAGGTGCGGTTTATTTTCTATTTACAGTGACAAAACACAGCAAAGCAAAAGAAACATAAACAAAATAAATCCTGGTCAACTTGACCTCTGACTAAACATACAGGTTTCCTAACTAACAACTGGGATCAGCCTAGTGCTGTCCTAGTCCCTAAGTCCCTGGTTTTAAATGTCCAAGCAAATAGCCACACAGGCTTTGTCTCACCGCACAGGGGTTCACTCTCCCTAGACAGTCCACACAGGTCTGGGTCCAGGCATGAGCTAACATCTAATGAAGCTGGGAGTTCTTATAGAGGCCTAAATGAGCTGACAAGCTTCAGCTGGTCTCATCAACTCCCTGTCTGCACGACGCCCCACACTCTCCCTAGAGGTATGAGTCATCCATGAGCCCACTAGCCTTAGCTGGGCTTATACAACTCTCCACCTAGTTGTATAAGTCGGCGTAAAGCCTGAATCTGGGCGAAATATATCTACCCCCCTGGATGCAACCAGGTGACTTTACCTTCCTGCTGTCACAATATATATATATATATATATATATATATATATATATATATATATATACATACTTTTTTCTAGTGTGTATCGGTTTATTACAAAAGTTATTTTTGGACTATATATACGCAGTTCTAAGAGTCCATCTCAGGATATACCATCTCTTACGCATAGGGAGGGGGGGGTATTATAAATTCAACACAGAGGATTATTTGATAGTCATGCAACCTGACCAGCTCTCTTCCAATTATGGATCTCTCTGTGTCTGTTAAATAGGAAGTAAACTCTGATGGCTTTACTTCTTCTTTTTTCCCCTGCAAAGTAAAAGCATAATGGGCTTGTTTGAATTGCATACTAGCCCATTATGTGGCACTTACCTGCAAACGAAGCCCGCGCTGTCTCCGCTGGTTGCCACATCCATCTTCGCCCCTCTTACTTCTGGGGACGCCGAATCCAGCTCTGTGACTGGCCGGAGTTGCGTGACGTCACTCCCGAGCATGCGCGTGGGAGCCGTCAGTGTCTGCAATTGCTAGTGAAGAAACGTCTCGGAGGGCCCTTTTTTGTTCACAGCGCATGTGCCGGTGACATCATCGGCGCACTACAAGGTAAATATCACTTAACCGGCGCACGTTTAGGAGATCTTTACAGTACCTATAGATAAGCCTTATTATAGGCTTACCTATAGGTAAAAGTGAAAATGAGAGGTATACAACCACTTTAAGCAGCGATAACTCTGTAGGGCTCCGCTAGCTACATCACTGTGGCTGACTTTTATGAATGAGATAGGCCACAATGTGCGTAGCGAAGGGGTTAATGGTAACACTGCATTGTAGTACAGAACAGATCTCTTTATGAAAACCTTAATTTATGGCCGTAGTAATAGTATAGTCTTCTAGTAATAACTGAAGAACCATGAAAAGAAACAAATTACACACTATACCACCAGCCTTTTTCAACCTTAGGGTTCCTCTAGAGTAGTGGGTGTCAACTTATGAGCTACAGGGGGCCTCAAATCTGGCACCTGACATCACCAAATAGCCACACATAATGTTCAATAGATCTAATGTGTCAGGACCTGGGTCTGAACCTGCAGACTCTGCTGTGTCTAGTGATGTCTCTTATTGCTGAGCCCGCTGGGATGCTGGACAGCTCCCTGGACAATTCCATGAATAATCTTGCCTTGAACCCTGTTTTTCTTAAACCTTTAACCTTTTTGCTCCTCCCTGATATAAGCCATGTCTCTGCACTTCCTGTGTGCCAGATTATTATGCTTTCTCCAGCCAATATCTCGCTCTTGTCACTCCTGCTGCAGTCCGTATCTTTGATACCACCCGTTACTGACCTTTGGCTTGTTCCTTGACTACGTTTCTGATTGATCCCAGGCTACAACAACTTGTTGCCGACCTTTGGCTCATTTACTTACTATGCTTCTACTTGATCCCTACCTGCTATATCTGTTACTGGACCCCAGCTTGCTCACCTCCTCGTGAGGCGATCCTAAGGGCTAGGTACTAACACACAGAGAAACCCATCTCCACCATCAGGAGCTCTGGTTAATACTGGTTATTACTTAGACCCAACACCTTGGGTGAATCCACGTCATCCACCAGGGTGACCTACTTGTATACCTGTCCTGCTGGGCGGTGTTATGGTATTGCAAATTGGGCACATGATTAACTGTATTGAGCGGCCATATTGTTCAGTTCACAAGTCCCCCATACCATTTTGTCATAAGAAGAGACATAGCTGCAGTGACCTTCCCCCTCCCTCCTCCCTCAGTTTAAACAATCACAAACTTTAGGCTGCATACCAAAATATTCTTATCAGATCCTTGAGAGGACACATGCAGACCCTTTATTATCCAAATCCACACTTCAGTCCATTGCTTGAGCAACCCTGGAAAATAAACAGATATTCTGCAAGATCACCCCCCATCATAAATACCTTATCTGGAGTCTTCAGCAATACACATTTCTGTCTTGGTAAGTACTTCAAGGCTAGCTGCAAGAATCAGGAAGAGATAGCCAGCTCCCATCAACGTAGAATGTCATGGCCCTCAACTCTTTCAGGAGTGTCTAATTAGCATCTGTGCTGACCAAGCTGATTCACCTCTCATATACATAAATATATATATAATCTTTTATGTAGAAACTTGGGGGGAAGCAAAGAAAATACTATATTACATCACTTAAATAACACCTATGATTTTGGATGTCTACACAGAGGAGCCCCTCACAGGTAAATAATATGCATTAAATATGTTAAATGCATATATAATATTTTGGTAAGATTGTTGTAGAAACTTATGGTCTTGCGACAGGGTTTCCTTAAAGTGTAATTAAGCTCTGAAAAAAAGCATCTAGTGCTTCAGACCTTAGTACCTACTATGTTTTCTTTGAGTAATTCCTCCCAGTCTGTTTGTGAGTGGCTCTGTCCCTATACAGGGTCCCATGGAGCCACTCTTGCATGCCCACTTCTGACCTGTGTACACAGAAGCAGATATTCCCAATGCCTGGAGCAGCAAACCACTCCCGTACTCCCTCCTCCTAGCAAGTTGAATGACAGCAAAAGGAACATGTGCTGTCCATGCATACTGGTTTCCTATGTCTTCAGTGCTTGTGCTCCCCTATCTTTACTATGTTTTCAGTGCGCACAGTCCCTTACCCTTGCTATATCTTCAGTGTGCATGCCCCCCTACTTTTGTTCACCGTGTCTTAAGTGCACACGCTCCGCTACACTGTTTTTGTTTTGAGTGCGCAACACTTTCCCTCCATCACTTTGTGCACACTCCCAAACCCTCACTTTGTCTTCAGTGCATACACTCCCCTACCCTTACTTTGTCATCGGTGTGCACACTCCCCTACCCTCACTTTGTCTTTAGTGTGCACACTCCCCTACCCTTGCTTTGTCTTCAGTGCATACACTCCCCTACCCTCACTTTGTCTTTAGTGTCCACACTCCCCTACCCTTGCTTTGTCTTCAGTGCATACACTCCCCTACCCTCACTTTGTCTTTAGTGTGCATACTCCCCTACCCTCACTTTTTCCTCAGTGTGCACACTCCCCTACCCTCACTTTGCCTTTAGTGTGCACACTCCCCTACCCTCACTTTGTCTTCAGTTTGTACACTCCCCTACCCTCACTTTGTCTTTAGTGTGCACACTCCCCTACCCTTGCTTTGTCTTCAGTGCATACACTCCCCTACCCTCACTTTGTCTTTAGTGTCCACACTCCCCTACCCTTGCTTTGTCTTTAGTGTCCACACTCCCCTACCCTTGCTTTGTCTTCAGTGCATACACTCCCCTACCCTCACTTTGTCTTTAGTGTGCATACTCCCCTACCCTCACTTTTTCCTCAGTGTGCACACTCCCCTACCCTCACTTTGCCTTTAGTGTGCACACTCCCCTACCCTCACTTTGTCTTCAGTTTGTACACTCCCCTACCCTCACTTTGTCTTTAGTGTTCACACTCCCCTACCCTCACTTTGTCTTTAGTGTGCATACTCCCCTACCCTCACTTTTTCCTCAGTGTGCACACTCCCCTACCCTCACTTTGTCTTTAGTGTGCATACTCCCCTACCCTCACTTTTTCCTCAGTGTGCACACTCCCCTGCCCTCACTTTGCCTTTAGTGTGCACACTCCCCTACCCTCACTTTGTCTTCAGTTTGTACACTCCCCTGCCCTCACTTTGTCTTCAGTGGTTATGCTCCCCTACCCTCATTTTGTCTTCAATATGCACTCTCCTCTACCCTCACTTTGTCTTTAGTGCACACGCTTTCCCGCCATCACTTCATCTTAAGTGCACATTTTCCCTACCCTATCACCTGCTAACAACTTACAGTTGCAGATCCATTACTAAGCTGCGTTCACTTGTTAACAAAACATAATTAGAGACCCATTACACCTGCTGCTATGTGCATCACCAAGCCATCTTAGGCAGGGCCCTACATAGCCCAGAAGTCTGTTTGTATCCCCACCTATTGACTCATCCTCATCACCTCACATGACAATGGTTTTAACGGGCCCCAACGCAGCCTGCAGAGGATCCATCACAAAGATTTGCCCAGATTACTCTATCCTGAGGGCAGAACTGTGTTTAACTATAAGTTTGGATTTGAAGGCCTAAACCTAGCCCCTTTGTTTGAGGGCTCTCAAGTAATATAGTCTGTCGTACTTTTGTTTATCTCTGTGCGTCGCTTGAGGTGTATCATCTCATACAGAGAGCTATTGTTTATCCCCTTGAGGCCAGAGCATTAGCTGGAATTTGAGTTATCATTAGACATAGTCATACAGCTGTTGTTGTGCTTATGTGTGTTGACATTCATGTGCTAATTTTCTTTGTTATAATTTATGACTCTAATCTGCCAATGCACTCTGTTTATCTTTGAAAGGGTTGTGTGAATAATTCTTGTTTGCCAGCTGGGAGCCTACAGTCAAGGTATTCTGGTGGTGTCAGTGAGGGTGAGGCTTCATGTAGGGCTAGACAAGAGCAGGGGACCAAAATTACCAGCGGCTCCTGCGGGGGTAGCACTACATGGTAATGGTGCCCCTCCGAGAGCTTTCTCAGGCTAAAGACTTTACTGCCCATTAGGTGTGTCTCTTTGAAGAGACAAATATGTGGAGTATACCCTTTAAGAAATTGGAATACTAAAGACATTTTTTATAGGGGAATTTATGGCTCTTGTACTCCATGTAACAATATTATATTAAGACATGGTTTTCAAAAATTAAACATCTGTAGCACAACTGGTGAGTGCAAAGACCCGAGTGGAACTGGAGCTGAAACAGGGCAAATGCATTAAAATAGCTGGAGAGTGTATATCGATCATACCTAGAAAATTGTAAGGCTGCCCCAAAACATAAAACAGATAAAACACCAAACAATCCCAACCCCTTCCCTGTCTACCCCCATAGAACTTGGGGAGGCCTACTTCCCAAAACCAACAAAAAATGTGTTGCATGATGGAAATGGACCAGTACGGGGCACAATGTGCAAGATGTTAGAGCTAGACAACAAATTGGAAGGAATCCAAATAAGAGCTCAGGCTACCTGTAATGATAAATGGTGCAATACACCCACTTCCGCGGGTACTCGAGTGCTTAAATTGCAAAAGGAATGAGAATTATAGTCGAAGGCCTCGTACACACGGCCGAGATTCTCGTTGAAAAAAACATGTCGTTTTTTTCGACGAGATTCTTGGACAAGAAACTTGTCCCGGCCGAGTGTACACACGCTCGTTTCAAAGAACCCGCGGTTCTTTGAATGGAGCGTACGCGGTGACGTCATCGACTACGTCGAGCATGCGCTCGTCACATTCGATGCCGTCGCTGCCATCTTGGTATACCCTACGTATGCCTAGGAAGCTACCGCGCATGCGTCAAATTCATTTCGAACATGTGCGGGCTTCCGGGAGGACAGGTAAGTGTACACACACTCACTTTTCTCGTCGAGAAACATGCCGAGGAGAATCTCGACGAGAAAATAGAGAGCAGGTTCTCTATTTTCTCGTCGAGGTTTCTTGTCGGTTTTCTCGACGAGAAACCCGATAGCAGCGTACACACGACCGATTTACTCGGCAAGACCTCTCTGCCAGCAAGTTTCTTGCTGGTTCTTGCCGAGAAAATCGGTCGTGTGTACGAGGCCTAACAGGAGAGTCTGGTCAGAAAGTAACACCACAGCAACTTGACATTTCACTCCAAGTTTAGGTTGTACCAACTGGCTTCCTAGATGTGCATCTCCAGATAGTAAAAGAGTTGAGTAAACTGTAGTTACCTGCTAGGAGTAGCCTGTTGCAGTCCTGCAGGTTTAAAAAAAATCCACATAGTAATAAAAAAATATGTATTGGAAAACCATGCACTCATAAGGCACTACCAAAATAGCAAAAAATAAAAATAAAGAATTCAGGGGTCCAGAAAGGCATATTAGAGAGCTGGTAAGGTCAGGACAGTAGAAACAAACAGATTTACTTGCAGAGTGTTTCGAGCCAGGAGGCTGCATTTTCCAGATATGTGAAAAACTGGACAGACATACTGTATACAGTGGGGCAAAAAAGTATTTAGTCAGCCACCAATTGTGAAAGTTCTCCCACTTAAAAAGATGAGAGATGCCTGTAATTGTCATCATAGGTATACCTCAACTATCAGAGACAAAATGTGGAAACAAATCCAGACAATCACATTGTCTGATTTGGAAAGAATTGTTTTTGCAAATTATGGTGGAAAATAAGTATTTGGTCACCTACAAACAAGCAAGATTTCTGTCTCTCACAGACCTGTATCTTCTTCTTTAACCACTTTGGCTAGTTAATGACCAGGCCCCTTTTTGCGATTCGGCACTGCGTCGCTTTAACTGACAATTGCGCGGTTGTGCGACGTGGCTCCCAAACAAAATTGACGTTCTTTTTTGCCCACAAATAGAGTTTTCTTTTGGTGGTATTTGATCACCTCTGCGGTTTTAATTTTTTGCGCTATAAACAAAAATAGAGCGACAATTTTGAATAAAATGCAATATTTTTAACTTTTTGCTATAATAAATATCCCCCAAAAATATATAAAAAAAGGTTTTTTCCTCAGATTAGGCCGATACATATTCTTCTACATATTTTTGGTAAAAAAAAACGCAATCAGCATTTATTGATTGGTTTGCGCAAAAGTTATTGCGTTTACAAAATAAGGGATAGTTTTATTGTTTTTTTTATATATTTTTTTTTTACTAGTAATGGCGGCGATCAGTGATTTTTTTCGTGACTGCGACATTATGGCGGACACATCGGACACTTTTGACACATTTTTGAAAACCATTGTCATTTTTACAGCGATCAGTGCTATAAAAATTCACTGGTTGCTGTAAAAATGACACTGGCAGTAAAGGGGTTAACCACTAGGGGCGCTGAAGGGGTTAAGTGTGCCTAAGGGAGTGATTACTACTGTTAGGGGGCGTGGCTACGAGTGACCCGTCACTGATCTCCGCTCTGATTACACAGCGGAAATCAGTGACAGTGTCAGTAGACGAGAAGGGAGATGTTGTGTTTACACTAACACCTCCCTGCTCCATCCCTCCGTGAGACGATCGCGGGGATGCCCGCGGCTATCGAGTCCGCGGGACCCGCGGTCCGACTCACGGGGAAGGTAGCGGGGTCTCGAGCGTGACCCCCACGTCGGGCAGTTAAAGGGGACGTACAGGTACGTTGATGTGCCTGTACGTGCCATTCTGCCAACGTATATCTACTGGAGGGGGTCCTTAAGAGGTTAAGAGGCTCCTATGTCCTCCACTCATTACCTGTATTAATGGCACCTGTTTGAACTTGTTATCAGTATAAAAGACACCTGTCCACAACCTCAAACAGTCACACTCCAAACTCCACTATGGTGAAGACCAAAGTGCTGTCAAAGGACACCAGAAACAAAATTGTAGACCTGCGCCAGGCTGGGAAGACTGAATCTGCAATAGGCAAGCAGCTTGGTGTGAAGAAATCAACTGTGGGAGCAATAATTAGAAAATGGAAGACATACAAGACCACTGATAATCTCCCTCGATCTGGGGCTCCACGCAAGATCTCACCCCTTGGGGTCAAAATGATTACAAGAACGGTGAGCAAAAATCCCAGAACCACATGGGGGGACCTAGTGAAAGACCTGCAGAGAGCTGGGACCAACGTAACAAAGGCTACCATCAGTAACACACTACGCCGCCAGGGACTCAGATCCTGCAGTGCCAGGCGTGTCCCCCTGCTTAAGCCAGTACATGTCCGGGCCCGTCTGAGGTTTGCTAGAGAGCATTTGAATGATCCAGAAGAGGATTGGGAGAATGTCATATGGTCAGATAAAACCAAAGTAAAACTGTTTGGTAGAAACAAAACTCGTCGTGTTTGGAGGAGAGAGAATACTGAGTTGCAACCAAAGAACACCATACCTACTGTGAAGCATGGGGGTGGCAACATCATGCTTTGGGGCTGTTTCTCTGCAAAGGGAACAGGACGACTGATCCGTGTACATGAAAGAATGAATGGGGCCATGTATCGTGAGATTTTGAGTGCAAACCTCCTCCCATCAGCAAGGGTATTGAAGATGAAACGTGCCTGGGTCTTTCAGCATGACAATGATCCCAAACACACCGCCCGGGCAACGAAGGAGTGGCTTTGTAAGAAGCATTTCAAGGTCCTGGGGTGGCCTAGCCAGTCTCCAGATCTCAACCCCATAGAAAACGTTTGGAGGGAGTTGAAAGTCCGTGTTGCCCAGCGACAGCCCCAAAACATCACTGCTCTAGAGGAGATCTGCATGGAGGAATGGGCCAACATACCAGTAACAGTGTGTGACAACCTTGTGAAGACTTACAGAAAACGTTTGACCTCTGTCATTGCCAACAAAGGATATATAACAAAGTATTGAGATGAACTTTTGATATTGGCAAAATACTTATTTTCCACCATAATTTGCAAATAAATTCTTTCCAAATCAGACAATGTGATTGTCTGGATTTGTTTCCACATTTTGTCTCTCATAGTTGAGGTATACCTATGATGACAATTACAGGCCTCTCTCATCTTTTTAAGTGGGAGAACTTGCACAATTGGTGGCTGACTAAATACTTTTTTGACCCACTGTAAGGTGGTCAACAGGGATTCTGTAAATGCTGTAGGATCACTTAATCTTGCACCTATTATGATTCTCAGTGTCCTCTGCTCAAGATTCTAGACCAGGGTTTCTCAACCAGGGTTCCATGGAACCATGAGGTTCCTCCAGAGCAGTGGTTCTCAACTCCTGTCCTCTGACCCACTAGTGATGAGCCGAACACCCCCGGGTTCGGTTCGCACCAGAACCCGCGAACGGACCGAAAGTTCGAACGAACATTAGAACCCTATTAAATACAATGGATGCGAACGTTCGAATTCTAAAGTGCTAATTATAACAACTATTATGCATGTTATTGTCATAAATAGGGTTTGGGAACCCGGGTTCTGCACCAGGGGACATGTATCAATGCAAAAAGAAGTTTTAAAAACGGTCGTTTTTCGGGAGCAGTCATTTTAATGATGCATAAAGTGAAAAAAAAAAAGTCAAATATTCCTTTAAATATCGTACCTGGGGGGTGTCTAAAGTATGCCTGTGAAGTGCCACGTGTTTCCCGTGTTTAGAACTGTCCCTGCACAAAATGACACTTCTAAAGGAAAAAAAAGCCATTTAAAACTGCTTGCGGCTTTAATGTAATGTCTGGTCCCGGTAATATGGATGAAATTCTTTAAGAAAAATGGCATAGCTACCCCATGACCCCCCCCCCCTACCCCAGCCCATTACCAGCCCCTTTGGGTCTTGTATGGATATTAAGGGGAACCCCGCACATAAAATAAAAAAGGCCCTATATACTCTGAACAGCCGTATACAGGCGGTGCATACAAGACAGGGACTGTAGTTTTGTTCTTATGTAGAATCTGTTTGTAATTTTGAACAGGTACATTGTTGAAGTGTAGCTCCAGCCCAAAAATCTATTTTTAAACTTTTTGGGAAACATAGGTAAGGGTTATCACCCCTGTAACATTTGTTTTGCTGTCTGTGCCCCTGTTCAGAACATTTCACCTCACTTTCCGTCCCAATGACAACTGTTTTTGAAATGTGGTGTTTTTCTTGAAACAAGGATTGCTGATAAAGCATCAGTACAGATGAGACCCCTTTCTCCCATATTTATTCTTACAGGAGAGAATTTTCCTTTCTAGGGGTAGATTTCCTCTCACTTCCTGTTGTCTTCTTTCATTTGCAAGTAGGAGTCGTTTGTAAGTTGGATGTTTGAAAGTAGGGACCTGCCGTATATACTCTGCAGAAATAGGCCCCTTAGTTGTTGGTGTTGGCACAACACTGTAAGCACTCAGTTACTCTTGGTTGGTGCTGGAACGCCCTGCTGTCAACTATTATATCAGGAATTTTAATTACATATAATTGTTGAACAGTGGTAGTAAAAATTGGGGCTTTGATGGTGGTGCTGGTGCCACAACACTGTAAGCCCTGACAGTTACTCTTGGTGGGTGCAGCAATGGGCCCTGCTGTGAATTATTAGATCAAGAATTGTAATTACATGCCCCTTTTGAACAGGGGCTGAAAAATTGGGCCTTTCGTGGTGGTGGTGGTGGTGGCGTTGCCACAAGACTGTAAGCCCTCAGAGTTACTCTTGGTGGGTGCAGCAATGGACCCTGCTGTGAATTATTAGATCAAGAATTGTAATTGCATGCCCCTGTTGAACAGGGGCTGAAAAATTGGGCCTTAGGCACTGGTGGCACAACACTACAACCCCTCACAGATACTGTACTTGGAGCACAGCAATGAGCCCTGTTGCAAAGTATTGCTTCAAAAATTGTAATGACACGCCCCTGTTAAACAGGGGCTGAAAAATTGGGCCTTAGGCACTGGTGCCACAACACTCCAACCCCTTACAGATACTGTACTTGGAGCACAGCAATGAGCCCTATGGCAAATTATTGCTAAAAAAAATGTAATTACACGCCCCTGTAAAACAGGGGCTGAAAAATTGGGCCTTAGCCACTGGTGGCGGCACCCATAAACAAAAATGATCTTCCAAGCTATCATCATCAATCGTATCATTGAGGACTCGGAGGAGGAGGATAGCCAGTCAACATAACAGCACAGGCACTCAGCATCAGCATCAGTCTTGAAGGGATGTGACATGTTAAAATCAATTAGTCTGTTATATCAGCATCAGGTGTGTGGTAGCTGGTGGTGATCCAAGACTGGTTCATCTTGATGAAAGTCAGTCGATCAACCGAGTCGGTGGACAGGCGCACCCTGTGATCCGTGACAAATCCTCCAGCAGCACTGAATGTGCGTTCCGAAAGAACGCTGGATGCAGGACAGGCCAGTAGCTCAATTGCATACTGTGCAAGCTCTGGCCAGTGATCCATCCTCAAGACCCAGTAAGCCAGAGGATTTTCGGTGGGGAAGGTGTCCAAGTCTGACCTTGCCCCTAGATATTCCTGCACCATGTTTATCAGACGCTGGCGATGGTTGCTGGAACCGATCATACTTTGGGGCTGCGGACTAAAGAATTGTCTGAACGCATCGGTCAGACGGCCACCTTCCCCACCGCTCCTTCTTTGACTGGCCGAAGCCTCAGCAACTCGTTGTCCAGGACCAGGAGTTTGTAACCTCCCAGTCTCTGGGAACGCGTTGCACAGACCTTTCTGCAAGGCCTCCCGGAGTTGTCTCATCCTCTGCTCCCTCTGCGACGGTAACATAAGGTCCGCAACCTTACCCTTGTACCGTGGATCAAGGAGAGTGGCCAGCCAGTAATGGTCCCTCTCCTTGATCCGAAGAATACGAGGATCCTTCCGCAGACTTTGCAGGATCAGGGAGGCCATGCAGCGTAGGTTTGCTGAGGCATTCGCTCCGGAGTCCTCTGGGTCACTAAGGACGACATGATCCGCAGCCACCTCCTCCCAGCCACGTACAAGTCCACTGGTTTCTTGGGACTGTAAATCATCCCTAAAAGACTGCTGCTGATGATGCTGAGTGCCAGCCTCCACCTCCATGCTGACACAATCCTCCTCCTCCTCCTCCTCCTCCTCCTCCTCCTCCTCCTCTTCCTGTGCGATGGGTGGGACAGAAGGAACACTGTCTGGGTAAAGGGGGCCTTGAGAGGCAAGGAAGTCCTCCTCTTCCTGCCTCTGTTCTGCCTCAAGTGCCCTGTCCATTATTCCACGCAGCGTGTGCTCCAACAGGTGGACAAGAGGTACAGTGTCACTGATGCATGCACTGTCACTGCTCACCATCCTCGTGGCCTCCTCAAATGGTGCCAGGACAGTGCATGCATCCCTGATCATGCCCCACTGGCGTGGAGAAAAAAAACCAAGCTCCCCTGACCCTGTCCTGGTGCCGTAGTCGCACAGGTACTCATTGATGGCCCTCTGCTGCGTGTGCAGCCGCTGCAGCATGGCCAACGTTGAGTTCCACCTGGTGGGCATGTCACATATAAGGCGGTTCTTGGGCAGGTTCAACTCCTTTTGCAGCTCAGCCAGGCGAGCACTGGCATTATAAGATCTGCGGAAATGCACACAGACTTTCCTGGCCTGCCTCAGGACATCCTGTAAGCCCGGGTACCTGCCCAAGAACCGCTGCACCACCAGGTTAAGGACGTGAGCCACACAGGGCACATGGGTCAGTTGTCCCTGTCGGAGGGCGGAGAGGAGGTTGGTGCCATTGTCGCAAACCACCATTCCTGGCTTAAGCTGGCGTGGCGTCAACCACCTCTCGGCCTGGCCCTGCAGAGCAGACAGGACCTCTGCCCCAGTGTGGCTTCTGTCCCCCAAACACACCAGCGCAAGCACGGCATGGCATCTTTTTGCCTGCGTACTTGCGTAGCCCCGTGAACGGCTACGGAGCACCGCTGGTTCATAGGACAAACCACAGGAAGAGGCCATGGAGGAAGAAGAGGAGGGGGTGGAGGAGAGAGGTGTGTCACAACCAGTAGTAGCATTTTGGAGGCGTGGCGGTGGGACAACCTCCAACACTACTGCACCTTGTCCTGCATCCTTCCCAGCTGCCAAAAGAGTGACCCAATGGGCCGTGAAAGAAAGGTAACGTCCCTGTCCATGCCTGCTGGACCATGAGTCAGCGGTAATATGCACCTTACCGCTGACCGCCCTGTCCAGCGAGGCCAAGACATTGCCTTCCACATGTCGGTAGAGAGCCGGAATAGCCTTCCGTGAGAAAAAGTGGCGTTTGGGAACCTGCCACTGAGGAACCGCACATTGCACAAACTCACGGAAGGGGGCCGAGTCTACCAACTGAAAAGGCAGCAGTTGAAGCGCTAGCAATTTAGCCAAGCTAGCATTCAACCGCTGGGCATGTGGATGGCTGGGAGTGAACTTCTTTCGACGGTCCAGCAGCTGGGGCAGGGAAATTTGCCTGCTAGAATCGGACGTCGGTGTACTGCTAGCAGAGTGGCCGCAAGTACTTGGCTGTGACACACCTAATTCTACACCTTCATTCCTCTCAGTGCATGTTTCAGAGAGGACTGAAGTTATAGTGGGGTTGGAGATCCCAGCTGATGCGGTGCAAGGAGAGGTCCGCTTTGTTCTTTGGTGTGGGTCTTTGAGGTAGGCTTGCCAACGAGCTGCATGGCAGGTCAACATATGTCTGGTCAGGCATGTGGTACCCAAGCGGCTGATGTTTTGGCCACGCGATATACGCTTGAGACATATGTTGCAAACAGCAGCTGTGCGATCTGATGCACTAGCCTCAAAAAAGGCCCACACCAAAGAACTTTTTGAATGACGGGCAGAGGCAGCGCCCTGCACAGGCGGAGCTCTGCGGTGTGATTCCGTCTGTGTACTGCCCTTACGCTGGCCACCAAAGGGCATCCTGCCTCGTTGGAGATGTGCCTCCTCCTCATCCTCCTCCTCCTCCTCTCTCCTATTAGGCACCCACGTGGAGTCAGTGACCTCATCATCACCTCCCTCCTCATCACTGGAGCCAATCTGGCAGTATGCTGCAGCTGCTGGAACATGACTGCCAGATTGGTGTCCTTCTTGAGCATCCCCTCTGTCTGCTCTCACGCTACTGCCTTCCTCTAGCTGGGTTTCATCATCAGACCCTTCGAAACGCTGGGCATCCTCCTGGAGCATGTACCCAACACTGTGCTGAAACAGTTCGGGGGACTCCTCAGGAGGAGGACATGGTGGGTCTAGGGAAGGAGTGACTGATGATGAGTCTGACATTGATACCAGGGAAGAGGACGCTTTGGCAGCTGCTTTTCCAGTACCCTGAGCCTGGGTGAGAGAGGATGAGGAGGAGGAGGAGGGCTTGGTCATCCACTCTACCAAGTCTTCGGCATGATGTGGCTCAACATGTCCAGCTGCCGAAAAGAAGGACAAGCGTGTCCCATGGCCATGTGCTGATGACAATGCACCGCGTCCACGACCAGCACTGTTGCCCCCAGACACAGAGCCTGCTTGCCCTCTTTTATTGCCTCCTGACTGTCTGCCTCTCCTTGTTTGCCTTCCAGACATTCTAATAGATGGCCTGCAGGGAGATGGGAAAAAAGCAATAAGGGCTACCTTCAGGTGTCCTTCTCTGTCCCTGGAAACAAGGACTTTGACAGTGAAAGAAACTGACACACTCTCCCTACCTACAGTTTTCTGTCCCTAGAAAAAATGTTTTTTTTTAAGCACAATTTAGCACAAGGAGAATTCACTCACTGTCCTTCCAGGTCCCTGGAAACAAGGACTTTGACAGTGAAAGAAACTGACACACTCTCCCTACCTACAGTTTTCTGTCCCTAGAAAAAATGTTTTTTTTAAGCACAATTTAGCACAAGGAGAATTCACTCACTGTCCTTCCAGGTCCCTGGAAACAAGGACTTTGACAGTGAAAGAAACTGACACACTCTCCCTACCTACAGTTTTCTGTCCCTAGAAAAAATGTTTTTTTTAAGCACAATTTAGCACAAGGAGAATTCACTCACTGTCCTTCCAGGTCCCTGGAAACAAGGACTTTGACAGTGAAAGAAACTGACACACTCTCCCTACCTACAGTTTTCTGTCCCTAGAAAAAATGTTTTTTTTAAGCACAATTTAGCACAAGGAGAATTCACTCACTGTCCTTCCAGGTCCCTGGAAACAAGGACTTTGACAGTGAAAGAAACTGACACACTCTCCCTACCTACAGTTTTCTGTCCCTAGAAAAAATGTTTTTTTTAAGCACAATTTAGCACAAGGAGAATTCACTCACTGTCCTTCCAGGTCCCTGGAAACAAGGACTTTGACAGTGAAAGAAACTGACACACTCTCCCTACCTACAGTTTTCTGTCCCTAGAAAAAATGTTTTTTTTAAGCACAATTTAGCACAAGGAGAATTCACTCACTGTCCTTCCAGGTCCCTGGAAACAAGGACTTTGACAGTGAAAGAAACTGACACACTCTCCCTACCTACAGTTTTCTGTCCCTAGAAAAAAGGTTTTTTTTAAGCACAATTTAGCACAAGGAGAATTCACTCACTGTCCTTCCAGGTCCCTGGAAACAAGGACTTTGACAGTGAAAGAAACTGACACACTCTCCCTACCTACAGTTTTCTGTCCCTAGAAAAAATGTTTTTTTTAAGCACAATTTAGCACAAGGAGAATTCACTCACTGTCCTTCCAGGTC
Source organism: Rana muscosa (assembly GCA_029206835.1). Classification (NCBI taxonomy): domain Eukaryota; kingdom Metazoa; phylum Chordata; class Amphibia; order Anura; family Ranidae; genus Rana; species Rana muscosa. The sequence continues at coordinate 1,107,446,916 of CM055122.1, read as the reverse complement.
CCTGGAAACAAGGACTTTGACAGTGAAAGAAACTGACACACTCTCCCTACCTACAGTTTTCTGTCCCTAGAAAAAATGTTTTTTTTAAGCACAATTTAGCACAAGGAGAATTCACTCACTGTCCTTCCAGGTCCCTGGAAACAAGAACTTTGACAGTGAAAGAAACTGACACACTCTCCCTACCTACAGTTTTCTGTCCCTAGAAAAAATGTTTTTTTTAAGCACAATTTAGCACAAGGAGAATTCACTCACTGTCCTTCCAGGTCCCTGGAAACAAGGACTTTGACAGTGAAAGAAACTGACACACTCTCCCTACCTACAGTTTTCTGTCCCTAGAAAAAATGTTTTTTTTAAGCACAATTTAGCACAAGGAGAATTCACTCACTGTCCTTCCAGGTCCCTGGAAACAAGGACTTTGACAGTGAAAGAAACTGACACACTCTCCCTACCTACAGTTTTCTGTCCCTAGAAAAAATGTTTTTTTTAAGCACAATTTAGCACAAGGAGAATTCACTCACTGTCCTTCCAGGTCCCTGGAAACAAGGACTTTGACAGTGAAAGAAACTGACACACTCTCCCTACCTACAGTTTTCTGTCCCTAGAAAAAATGTTTTTTTTAAGCACAATTTAGCACAAGGAGAATTCACTCACTGTCCTTCCAGGTCCCTGGAAACAAGGACTTTGACAGTGAAAGAAACTGACACACTCTCCCTACCTACAGTTTTCTGTCCCTAGAAAAAATGTTTTTTTTAAGCACAATTTAGCACAAGGAGAATTCACTCACTGTCCTTCCAGGTCCCTGGAAACAAGGACTTTGACAGTGAAAGAAACTGACACACTCTCCCTACCTACAGTTTTCTGTCCCTAGAAAAAAAGTTTTTTTTAAGCACAATTTAGCACAAGGAGAATTCACTCACTGTCCTTCCAGGTCCCTGGAAACAAGGACTTTGACAGTGAAAGAAACTGACACACTCTCCCTACCTACAGTTTTCTGTCCCTAGAAAAAATGTTTTTTTTAAGCACAATTTAGCACAAGGAGAATTCACTCACTGTCCTTCCAGGTCCCTGGAAACAAGGACTTTGACAGTGAAAGAAACTGACACACTCTCCCTACCTACAGTTTTCTGTCCCTAGAAAAAATGTTTTTTTTAAGCACAATTTAGCACAAGGAGAATTCACTCACTGTCCTTCCAGGTCCCTGGAAACAAGGACTTTGACAGTGAAAGAAACTGACACACTCTCCCTACCTACAGTTTTCTGTCCCTAGAAAAAATGTTTTTTTTAAGCACAATTTAGCACAAGGAGAATTCACTCACTGTCCTTCCAGGTCCCTGGAAACAAGAACTTTGACAGTGAAAGAAACTGACACACTCTCCCTACCTACAGTTTTCTGTCCCTAGAAAAAATGTTTTTTTTAAGCACAATTTAGCACAAGGAGAATTCACTCACTGTCCTTCCAGGTCCCTGGAAACAAGGACTTTGACAGTGAAAGAAACTGACACACTCTCCCTACCTACAGTTTTCTGTCCCTAGAAAAAATGTTTTTTTTAAGCACAATTTAGCACAAGGAGAATTCACTCACTGTCCTTCCAGGTCCCTGGAAACAAGGACTTTGACAGTGAAAGAAACTGACACACTCTCCCTACCTACAGTTTTCTGTCCCTAGAAAAAATGTTTTTTTTAAGCACAATTTAGCACAAGGAGAATTCACTCACTGTCCTTCCAGGTCCCTGGAAACAAGGACTTTGACAGTGAAAGAAACTGACACTCTCCCTACCTACAGTTTTCTGTCCCTAGAAAAAATGTTTTTTTTAAGCACAATATAGCACAAGCACAAAACACACTGACACTCTCCCTACCTATCCTTCTCTTTCCCTAAACTAAAGGAATCCAGGTTAAGCAAGAAAGAAATAAAAGTCACTGTCCCTGCCTATGCTGCTCTATCCCTGCTCCGGAACACACTACACTAGGCCGCCGTGCTGGCGGCCTTTTATAGTGTGGGGCGTGTACTAAACACCCTCAGCAATAATTGGCCACAGGCATCCTGCCTGTGGCCAATCATTGCTCTCCTCGCTGCCGGCGCTGTGATTGGCCAAGCATGCGGGGTCACAGTGCATGCTTGGCCAATCACAGCGCCTGGATGACACTGCGATGGCGTAGTGCATTGTGGGCCGTTCGCGTCACTCGAATTTGGCGCGAACGGCCCAAATCGTTCGATCTTCGTCGAACGATCGAACAGCCGATGTTCGAGTCGAACGTATGTTCGACTCGAACACGAAGCTCATCCCTATGACCCACTAACAGGCTAGATTTTAAGTATTACCTTGGGGAGATGCAGACTAAAATACTACAATCATTAAGCAGCAAATTATATCACCTGTGATGTATTTCAGTTATCTTGCAAACCTGGCCTGTTAGTGGGTCCTGAAGACAGGAGTTGAGAACCACTGCTCCAGAGGCTGCCAGGGGTTCCTTGAGCAATGAGTAATGTCTGCCTCTCAGATAAGTTCCCAGTGACGCCAATGATCTTTTTAGCTATCTGTAAGGGGGTAATTCTTCCTAGTGACCACAAGTGTAAATGAGCATTCTTCCCACTGACCATCACATTAAAGTATCATGAGTAATTTTTATCAGGTGTTTCCTGAGACCGGAAAGTTATTTCAAGGGTTCCTCTGTGTTGCAAAGGCTGAGAAAGACAGTTCTAGATAATGTATCTTGACCTTTGATGCATGGAGATCAGCCGTCTGGTCCCTCTGAACATCCTTGATAGTGGAAACACTGCTCTGCTTTGGTAAAACAATCTAAAAAGGCATCTAGGTCACACCTAATCAGTCCAATGTTAGACTAGAGACAGTCTATTTAAGTGGTGAGAGTGGTCTGGCAGCCTGAAATAGCTTAATAGTAATGGTGTATATGGTGTTGTGTGCTCATAAATGTCTATGCAAAACAGCAAAAGAGTTCAATTGGGGCATTCAGGGTAACTTTCCGCTGATCTCAATGCCCCAGATACAGTACCTCTGAAGAGACTGAAGTATCTCTAGGCAAACAGTTAAAGCGGAGTTCCACCCAAAAATGGAATTTCTGCTTTTCGGAACCCTCCCCCCCTCTGGTATCACATTTGGCACCTTGCAGGGGGGGGGGTGCAGATACCTGTATAATACAAGTATTTGCACCCACTTCCGGGGAGAGACTCCTGCTGTCTTCTGGGAAACACACAGGTCCCAGGAGACAACAGGTCCCACTGGGAACGCGCTGCGCTACTCGCGCATGCGCAGTAGGGAACCGGGCAGTGAAGCCGCAACGCTTCACTTCCTGATTCCCTCACCAAGAATGGCGGCGGGGGCAGCCGAGAGACGAGCGATTGCTCAGCTTCGGCTGCCGACATCGCAGGCACCCTGGACAGGTAAGTATCCATTTAATAAAAGTCAGCAGCTGCAGCATTTGTAGCTGCTGACTTTTAATATTTTTATTTTTCGCGGGACCTCTGCTTTAAGAAAAACAGCAGTGTACAATCTGAGTGTAGTATATTAACAGATTTATTGTGGTGAAAAGACAAATGGCAACTTACACTGTGACAGTTCAAATCAGGCTCATTACATAATAAGGACTTCCCATGGACAATCTCACAACAGGGAACCTCAGACCAGGATAGGAATACAGGGTGGATGTATACACCTGCAGGACCAAGAGAACACACCAGGGGGCACCAAACTAAGTGCAGCATGAATTGTACTGTGAAATACTTGTAAATTAGCAACTCACAGCTAAACTGTCATTCAGCCTGAAATCTGGACTTTTCAGGCACCATGTTGTAGAAAGAGGCTCCTCATCCCAGATGCGTGAGCCGACAGCTCACGGATTACATACAAAAATTGCCATTTCTTCTTCCCATGTGAGTTGCTAATTTACAAGTATTTCTCAGTACAATTAATGTTGCTGTCAGTTTGGTGCACTCCGGTGTGCTCTCTTTATTCTGCAGGTGTATCCACCCGGTATTCCTATTCTGGTCTGAGTTTCCCTGTTGTTGTGAGACTGTCCATTGGAAGCCCTTACTATGTGATGAGTCTGATTTTAACTGTCACAATGTGAGCCTTTTCACCACAATAAGCCTGAGATAGCTTGCATGACTGCTGCGAAATTGGCTGAGTCCTGTAGTGCAGGAACCAAAGCTTCCAACTGTGTGGCCATCTCATAGCAAATGGTGTTGGCTGGGTCGTCCATTGTGTCTGGTGAGCAGGTGGTATCTCTCACATGGCAGGAGGAAGCAAGGCTTCTTTCCCTAGTCATAGCCTGGTGTGGGTTCCCCATGGCAGAGAGGAGATAAAGGCAGGTAGGTGTAGGGGGAAGGATCACTAATGCCGCGTATACACGGTCTGATTTTCCACCAGCAAAAGTCCGATGGGAGGTTTTCGTCGGAAAGTACAACCGTGTGTATGCTCCATCGGACTTTTGCTGGCGGAATTTCCGCCAGCAAAAGATTGAGAGCATGTTCTCAATTTTTCCGACAGTAAAAATTCCGATCGGAAATTCCGATCGTCTGTAGCAATTCTGACGCGCAAAATTCTGACGCATGCTCGGAAACAATTCGACGCATGCTTGGAAGCATTGAACTTAATTTTCTCGGCTTGTCATAGTGTTGTACATCACCGCGTTCTTGATGGTCGAAAGTTCAGAGAACTTTTGTGTGACCGTGTGTATGCAAGCCAAGTTTGAGCGGAATTCCATCGGAAAAACCATCCAAACGTGTGTAGGGGGCATTAGAAATGACTAAATAGATAAGTCCAAAAAGCTGAGTTCCATGGTCAAAGGCCTTCTCCCTGCGGCCATCTTGGACACGCCCCTGCACTGGATTTTCGAATTTGGGGTATAAGTGTTTAAAGGGGTCAGAAACCTTTACTTTTTTTTAAATGATTAACAGGTTTATATTTGCCTGCTCTGTGCAATGGTATTGCACAGAGCAGCCCTGATCCTTCCCTTCCGAGGTCCGCCGCTGGCACTCTAGGCTCTTGCTCTTCTCTGTGTGCCATCATAGGAATCCGCTGTGCGGGAGTGTTCTGCTAACAGGATTTGTTTGTTTAACCTCTCTGTCCTAGAGAGAGCTGCTGCAGATGTGCAAAGTGATGGATCGAGTAAGGACTCAATATTTAGGGGGTGAGGGGGCAATACAAATACTGAAAAAATGTTGCCTTACTGCAGGGAAAGTATTAAGGTAAAAAAAAATTCTCTTTAGTACCACTTATATGTTAGTGTAACTGACATATCATCACATCTACATAGTGTGCCCCTGTGGATTATACCTTGTTTTTCAGGACAAATTGGGCTTTTATTTGATTAGATATGTCAATGGATATCTCCTGTTTTTTTTTTTTTATTATTTATTATAAAAAGAAAATCTGGCCCAAAAGAATTAAACAAAAAAACGTAAAAAAAAAAAAAAATTTGCCTTATATTTTTATGCCATTAGCATGACCCACCGCCATAAAACCTGCAAACTACGTTTTTCTACTCCTGACAACAGTGACGATACCACATATGTGTGTGTAGCGACCTCACCTCTGCCTCCCTCTTCTCTTCTCGGTCAATGGCTCTCGTCTAGGGGACCAGGGAGGAGAGTGTGGCGCACCACCAGCTCATATCCTCTTGTGTGCAAAGGTGTGAGCTATAACCTTTTACCTTCGGGCCTGTGTCCCTGTCCAGAGCCAAAACGTCCCTTGAGGATGATTCCCACCCTCCACGCAGATGGAGGTAGGACCCTTTAGCTCCCAGAAAGTCAAGTTCCACACCACTGAAAGTCCAACACTTATTTATTCTTCAGAGCAATAAATAGCCCTTTAAGAGCGACTGGTTAGACACAGAACAGTTCAGAACACAGTGGGGAGGAGGTCCAGGCACAAACTTGAACTTGGTTTTTCTCCTGTTCCGTTATGCGCGAACAGGCTTGGCGCACAGTCGCTGCACCGACCGTGAGGGGGTCTCTGCCACAGACCAGATGAATAAGGCCTCTGCCACAGACCTGATTGTTGGGTCTCTGCCACCGACCTGATTCACGATGGGTCCCTGCTACAGACCATGAGAACGTGGACTACCTTCTATAGGAAATGGCCCCTGTCAGAGAGAGGACATCCATCCGGACAGTTACCAGAGGCCCCGCCGTCACCAGCAAATGCTGCACTGGATCTTCGGAAGGGTCACCTCCCTGGCCTCCTCGTCCTAGATTTGGGCGTCCACACCGGAGGACACCCTAGGAGCCCTCGATCCCTTGCGGGACCCAGTCAAAGGTACTGGGCCCCAGACCTCCAGAGAGTACCTCACCCCAGACCAAAGATGTCTGGGGTGGAACCGCAACTCCGTCCCCAGGCCTAGGGCACCCGGGACGACACGCACATGCACCCAGGCTGAAGGTGCCTGGGCGCGGACCTCGTGCGGAAGATGTCTGCCCCCTTTATACCCTTTCCCAGAATGCACAGTGGGTTCCCCGCCCCGCCGCACTACTGCTGCGAGAGGACGCAAAGGGCACAGCCCTCCAATGGTGGTTCAACCCCAGCCTATGGCAACAACGCCACCTATAGGCTGCAGGGAACTGAACACCACTGATATCCTCCACTGGCATAAATGGGTCCAGGAATCCTAACAATTGCTGCATCTGAGCCTGGTATCACTCAGATGCATCCCCTAAATATGACCACCCGCTACATGTGCATAATTTGTTCTTTGTACCCAAAGTAGGCCCAAGAAACAAAAGTACAGTTTTTTATTTTGTCCTACCTAAACAAAAAAACTGCCCCTAACTTACACTGAAATTTACATGGCCACTATCTGACACTAGTGCATTTTTTTTCTCTGCATTAAAAATGCATGTACAGTAAGTTTCTCGGATTTCAGTGGCAAAGTTCACACGATTGCAGTACACCAGGACAGTCAACATAACTAGAACATGTTACAAAAAAAAAACAACAGGAAACTTTGGAAAATAAAAGCAAAAGAGAAAAAAAGGCACTGTAATGTATTGCAAATCCATCAAGAATCCCCCGGAATGCATCCAAAACACATGAAAAACATGCATGCGGAATGCATCCAGACTGCGTTTCTGTGGTGTGAACTGACCCTTACACTGACACCTACACACACTAAACTACCGTAGGTCAGCCACTGAACTTGTTAATCTTACTTTTTTGCTTCTTTGACAGACCTTTTTTTGTACAGACATCTCCTCCAGCAAGGAGTAATAGTCACATTGTTTACAGTATTTCCCTCCTCTCCAGAGAAATATGTTGTTTCTCTCTTCACAGAGGAGAGACACAAAACACGGAAGGGCTACAGCAGGGGTGTCCAACCAGTGGCCCTGGGGCCACATGTGGCCCGCGGAGCCCTCTGATGTGGCCCGCGACCCCCTGCTCTGGGATGGAATAAAATGGAATAGAATACTGTTATTAAAGGTAAGTTTATTAATAAAATCACAGTGTATATATGGGTATATCGGTTCTGCAGTGGTTACTGGGCTGCTTTCAAACTGATGTGCAGAGCGGTGCACCTGCGGGTTACCTGCACTGAGCCATAGACTTCTATTACCTGCGAGTTTGGTGTGCTTTCTGAAAGTGCGCCACACCTACAGGATATAATAGAAGTCTATGGCAAAGTGCAGCTAACCTGCAGGAAAGCCACAGGTGAAATGTGCTGCACCCGTGATACGGGTAAACAACAGTGCATCAGTGTAAAAAGCAGCCGTAGGCCCCTTTCACACGGTCAGTCCAAACCAATCGGACCCTCCATTCACCTCTAAGGAGTGGAAGATGTAAATGGATTTGTGTCCGTTTACAAACGCCTATCTCCAATCCAATGCGTCATCCAACCGCTTATTGTGACCCACGACCGGTTACCAAGTCGCTTAAGTGGCCCTCGCTCTTCAAAAGGCTGGGCACCCCTGGGCTACAGAATGAATGATCACTGTGAAAGCCAATCAGAGGCTATTACAGCGATCATGTGATTTGGATCTGGGTCCCAATCCTTAGTAGAAGACCAGGAACTGTTGCAGACAGCCCAGTCTCTGTCCTGGGAGCGTGCGATTGTGTGCGCCTCCAGCACAAGCAGAGGAAAACGTATTTGTGGCGCCCAGGATTAAAGTCAACTTCTTGGATGCCGCATATATTTTTGTTAAACCAGGGGTAGGCAACCTGTGGCCCTCCAGCTGTTGCAGAACTACAAGTCCCATCATGCCTCTGTTTCTGGGAGTAATTGTAAGTGTCAGTTTTGCAAAGCCTCATGGGACATGTAAAGTCATGCGTGTAACTGCCAGCCTTGCAATGTCTCATGGGAAATGTAGTTCCACAACAGCTGGAGGGCCACAGGTTGCCCACCCCTATGTTACACAGTCCAAAAAGGGTTAAGGTGATACTAAACTAGTTTAAAAAAAGGAAATTATATTCTAGTATGTATTCTTAACTCAAAAATGTAACTTCTATTGTTCTCAGCCCCCCAAAATCGCCAAACTTCTTTTAATTTTTGCTGCTGTGATTCGACTTATAGAGCATTTCTGTATAGGTGTTTAAGAGTGTTTAGCATTGTCTTCTGCCAGTAAACTGCTCTCAGAAATGCAAGACAGAATTTTTTTTCTGCGATTCTCCAAACGCTGAGCTAAACTTCCTAATGTGCATGGACACATAGAATGACATGAGCTGCTTCTAAACTGAATAGCAAAGAGGGAAACAACACGCTTGGAAATGCATGGGGACTTTAATGGCTGTGTAAATATTGGGTATTAAAGTGGTTCTAAAGGCTGGAGGATTTTTACCTTCATGAATTCTATGCATGAAGGTAAAAAACCTTCTGTGTGCAGCAGCCCCCCCCCTCCCCTTATACTCAGCTGAGCTCTGTCAAGATCCAGTGATGTGCACAAGTGTCTTGGCTCTCCTGGGACTCTCCCTCCTCATTTTAATATGACAGCAGTGGGAGCCATTTGCTGTCAATCACAGTCAGCAAGCCAATGAGGAGAGAGAGGGGACAGACAAAGCAGCGGCTCGGGAGCACGCCTGCTTGAGTTCCCCCATTGCAAGCTGCTTGCTCTGGGGGCACTCGACAGGAGGGAGAGGCCAGGATCACCGGTGGGGCGACTGAGAAGAGGAGGATTGGGGCTGTTCTGTGCAAAGCCACTGCACTGAACAGGTAAGTTTGACATGTTTTTTTTTTTGTGCCTTTAAAATCTATTTAAGTATTGAGTATTAAATTGGAAGGAAAGGCATTACCATCAAAAAGCACCAATCAACTTTAATCTACTATTTTATAAGATCTGCATTAGTAAAAAGTTCAAAATTTGCATCCTTGTACTTATTTTTGTCGAAAAGCCCACCTGTCATGTGACCTTTTTCCACTCAGGTTGCTCTGTTCCTTCCGGGTCCTGGGCGCGTCTCTTGTTGGCTAGCTATGTCATTTCCAGAAGTGATGTAGCTAGCCAGCAAATGTTCACAAAGAATTAGCCAGGAAGGAAGTGAGCGAAACGGGGGGGACAGGGGCGTGGCATGGGTGGAGCCTGGTCAGACAGGGGTGGGGATGGGTGGACCGGGGGCAGGGCTACTCAGAGCTAGGCTCTGATGTTTGCACACAAGTTGACAACGGTTTAAGGAAGTGCCTGTGAGCAGCCACATTCAGCTGCACAGGCATACCATTGTCGACAAACCTCAAGAGACTGCTGATTGTCTAGTTACACCGTTTTTTCTAATCTAGACAATTAGCAAATAAGAAACTGCATAATACAAATGTATTCGTTTTTAGACGTACTAAGCAAGGGCAGAATTTTATTTTTGACTGGAATTCCACTTTAAGTCTATTGATAACACAATTGAATTAAAACAAACACTTTCTTACAAAGATATATTAACCCCTTCGCACCTAAGGGTAAAACAAATGTTAATGCCGAAGCCCAGTTTTGCAACTTTGACATATGTTAGTAGAACCATACATATTGTCACAGCTACTTTGTGCATGCAGGTGGATTATACCTTGTTTTGTTTTGTTTTTTGGTGGTAAGTGGTAAAGGATATCTCCTGATTTTTTTTTTTTATTATCTAGGCAAACTAGCCCAAAATAGTAAAAAAATAAAAATAAATGTTTTTTTAATTCAACTGTATATTTCTTGCTACTACCATAACCTACCACCAAAGAGCAACCCAAAATAAAATATTTTGGTCCTGACGATCACATCGATACCACATATGTGTATGTTAGTTGTTGTTGGTACCCGTAGTACAGCCCAGAAACAATAGTGCGCATTTTGCTTTTGTTCTTTCCTACCTAAAACACACCGACACTGACACTGATACTATTTAAAAAAAAAATATCCTTTCTTTGGGTGGTATTTGATCGCCTGTGCGTTTTTTATTTTTTGCGACAAGAGCAACATATTTGAAAAAACACAATATCTTTTACTTTTTGCTATAGTAAATATCCCAATTAAAAAAAAAAAAAAAATTTTTTCCCTCAGTTTAAAGTGGAGTTCCGCCTAAAAAAAATAAATATTAAAAGTCAGCAGCTACAAATACTGCAGCTGCTGACTTTTAATAATCGGACACTTACCTGTCCCACGGTCCAGCGATGCGGGGGAATGAAGCCCTGCTCGTCTCCCCCTCCTCTCCGCAGCGCCGGCATTGTCACTGTGGGCGCCCGGCTGTGGCTCCACAGCCGGGCACGCACTGCGCATGCGTGAGCCGCTCTGCGCACCGTGATTGGCGGAGCAATCATCTGGGATCTGTGAAGGTATCCAGATGATTGCGGAGAGGGAGGGGGGAGAGGTGACTTAGTTCCGGTCGCCGAGGCGACCTAGGGAGGAAGTGGGAGCTGGAACCCTCAAAAAAGAGGGTTTTCAGCTCTCCCCCCCCAAAAAAAATTACATTGCATTTTTGGGTGGAACTCCACTTTAAGCCAATACGTAATCTTCTACATATTTTTGGTAAAAAAAAATGCAATAAGCGTTAATTGATTGGTTTGCGCAAAAGTTATAGTGTCTACAAACTATGGGAAAGATTGCTGGACATGTTTTTTTTTCTGCCATAAAAACGCAAACCAGAAGGTTTTTTTTTTTCTGCTTCTAAATACTGAGCTTGAAATCTGCCTCTCAATGTTCTAATGTACATGAACACATAGGATAACATTGAGCTAATCACAAAACTCCTGTACAAGAAGTCTTTTTCCGGTGTCACAATTGACACCTTTCAGAGGGGAGGGGGGTGCAGATACCTGTCTAAGACAGGTATTTGCACCCACTTCCGGGAGTCCTCTCTGTGGGAAATCTGTGGGAAGCGCGTCACTTCCCGCAGAGTACCAGAGTACCCGTTGTGTTCTGGGAGACACTCGGCTCCCAGAACACAGTGGACCATTCAGAACGGCGCAGCGCGACTCGCTTCCTGGTTCCCTCACTGAGGATGGCGGTGGTGGCAGCAGAGTGACGAGCAATCGCTCGTCTTCTGCTGCGGACGTCGCTGGACTCCAGGACAGGTAAGTGTCCTAATATTAAAAGTCATCAGCTGCTGTAGCTGTAGCTGCTGGCTTTTAATATTTTATTTTTGGCGGACCTCCGCTTTAAGGACCGTGTGCGTAGACCTTTCTACAAGCCAACCCCTGCTCTAGAAGCAGCGTTTTTCTTAAAGTGGAGTTCCACCCAAAAGTGGAACTTTCGCTTAAACCACTCCTCGCCCCCTGACATGCCACATTTGGCATGTAATTTTTTTGGGGGGGGGGTGGGGGCTTCAGTAGGAGTGGGACTTCCTGTCCCACTTCCTCCTTTCGCCCTGGGGTCACCTAGGCCAGTGTTTCTCAACTCCAGTCCTCAAGGCGCCCCAACAGGTCATGTTTTCAGGATTTCCATTATTTTGCACAGGTGATTTGATCGGTTTCACTGCCTTAGTAATTACCACAGCTGAGGGAAATCCTGAAAACATGACCTGTTGGTGTGCCTTGAGGACTGGAGTTGAGAAACACTGGCGTAGGCGATACGTCTTATCGTCTAAGGCGGGCCCCTCCCTGTAGGCGATCACCTGGGACATGTGACAGGTCCCAGGCGATCGACTGTCCGCTCAGATTGCGCAGCGCCGCTCGTGCACACGCGATGAGTCCCCGGCTAAAGTTGCCACCCCATCCCTTTAAACCCGAACACATATGAATTACACAGGTTCTGAGGCTAATTAAAGGCAGATAAGGCACCCAGTGAGTTTAATTAGCACCTTAGTCAGCCACAGAACCTGTGTAATTAATATGTGTTCGGGTTTAAAGGGATGAGGTGGCAACCCTATGCCCGGCCGTGAAGCCGAAAGCGGGTAGAAATGGAGGCGCCGGTGGAGAGAGGGGGGGAGAGGAGCGAAGCTCCGGGTGGCCGCGTCGCTGGACAGTGGAGCAGGCAAGTTTATTAACCGCTTTAGATCCGGGCCATAGACTATTGACGGCCTCAATGTGGATCTAAAAATCTGGGAGGACGTCAATAGACGTCCTCGGCTATTTCGGCCACTGGGGGGCGCGCGAGCGCCGCCAGCGGCGCGCGCGTGCGCCCGGCGCATCACTGAGATGCCGATGCGCGTGCCTGGCGGCAGCGATGTCCGCCAGGCACCCACGATTGGCCGGTACACAGAGCAGGGACGTGGATCTCTGTGTGTAAACACAGAGATCCACGTCCTGTCAGGGAGAGAAGACCGATTCTGTGTCCCTTGTACATAGGGACACAGCTCGGTCACCTCCCCCAGTCAGTCCCCTCCCCCACACAGTAGTAATCACTCCCAGGGCACACATTTAACCCCTTCCTCGCCCCCTAGTGTTAACCCCTTCCCTGCCAGTGTCATTTTTACAGTAACCAGTGCATTTTTATAGCACTGATCGCTGTATCAATGACAATGGTCCCAAAATGGTGTCAAAAGTGTCCGATGTGTCCGCCATAATGTCGCAGTCACAATAAAAATCGCTGATCGCCGCCATTACTAGTAAAAAAAAAAAAAATGCAATAAAACTATGCCCTATTTTGTAGATGCTATAACTTTTGCGCAAACCAATCAATAAACGCTTTTTGCGATTTTTTTTACCAAAAATATGTAGAAGAATACGTATCGGACTAAACTAAGGAAAAAAATATATATTTTTTTTAAAAATGGGATATTTATTATAGCAAAAAATAAAAGATATTGTGTTTTTTTCAAAATCGTCGCTCTTTTTTTGTTTATAGCGCAAAAAATAAAAACCGCAGAGGTGATCAAATACCACCAAAAGAAAGCTCTATTTGTGGGGAAAAAAAGGACGTAAATTTTGTTTGGGAGCCACGTCGCACGACCGCGCAATTGTCATTCAAATCGTGACCGCGCTGAAAGCTGAAAATTGGCCTGGGCAGGAAGGGGGTTTAAGTGCCCAGTAAGCAAGTGGTTAAAAGCCAGCAGCTACACTTTTTGTAGCTGCTGATTTTTAATAAACATAAAAAAGGCTGGAACTCCCCTTTAAGTCAGTGTGCCTGGAACCTAAACCTTTTTCTGCTTCCCTGCGAGCAAAGTCAGTGCTGTGTCTCTCTAGCCTGTAGTCTCTGTGCCTGGGATTGACTTGAATTGGTTCATTCTACAAAACGGCCACTAGATGTCCCCTGTGGGCCCGCACATAAATCCCTGTGCAGAAGAAGTGAGTCAGTACATGAGATGGAAGAAGAGCAAAGCACTGAAAGCTGGAAGAAGTTTTCTCTTCCCACTGCAAAGAGTGAATGACCCGGGGAAATAGAGCACAGCACATGTGATGATAACGGCTCCTCTCCTTTCTGAGGCTCATTTCCACACCAATTCATTTGTTGCCATTAATCAGCAGCTGGTGTCCTTGGGATGGTATGTGAGATGATGACTGTTGTTGGCAGGATACAGACCTATGATGAGCAATACTGAAGGAGACCTTCAGAAGGAAAGTGGGAAGGAGTGATCTGGCTGGCAGGTACTAGGCAGGTGCTTCCCATCTCTCTGTACACAGCTCTGAGGACCATCAGCCTGCATTACTCAGGAGGAAATGGAAGTGTACATTTGAAATGATCTCCTTGAGCTTGTCTTCAGAGCATCAGTAATATCTACTATAGGTGGACTACTTGGACCCTGCTCATTTCCTGGCAGGGAGCATGGAGAGGTCAGCTTTACCCATTTCTTGGTCACTCTGGGTCTCCTGCTCCCTGCTCCTGTCCCTGGCACAAGGGACACTGGTTGAAAGCAGCAGAAGAGCTAACATGGACAGTGGCTTCTTATACAGGCGCTTGAAGAACCATGAAAAGAGGGAGATGCAGAAGGAGATCCTCTCCATCCTTGGACTGCCACATAGACCAAGACCGGTGCATGGACTTAGTCCTGCTCAGCTGCACCAGCCTGGGAAACTCAACTCTGCTCCCCTCTTTATGTTGGACCTGTATAATGCCATGTCGGGTCAGGAACAGGGAATGGACCTTAGAGACTGGTCACACAAAACATACCCTCACAGCCATCATATGAAGGTCAAGAGTCTACTCAACAGTCCACTGGCCAGTGCCCAGGACAGTGCGTTTCTCAATGATGCTGACATGGTCATGAGCTTCGTCAACCTGGGTGAGTCTTTAATCCATGCCCACCCCTTTTTCAATATTGGGGCACTTTATATTAAATATCCTTCTCTTTTTTAGTTGTGGGTAGAAGGGAAACCAAAAGTGTCATATATTGCAGCTTATCAATCATTAGATGTGGTGGCTGCATTAGTTTTCTTTTTTTTTTACTTTTTTCCTCTGTTTTCCCTCTGGATAAAGGAGAACAGGGAGCAAATTTGGACAGCAGCATTGTCAGTCTGGGGGGAGTGGGTGTTAGGTCCCTTTCACACTTGTACAACTTGTCCCACGATTCGGGACTGCAAAGTAGTATGACAAGTCATTCCCCATGTTTTTCAATGACTACCATTCATATTCGTACGACTTCAAGTCGTTCCGACTTCAAAGTAGTCCCTGCACTACTTTGGTCCGATTTTGATGCGAGTTCAGGTTCATAGACCTCAAGTCTCCCTTAAATCGAGGCCGCAAAATCGCGCGACTTTGAAATCGCTGTAGTGTGAAAGGGGCCTTAGCCCTGGTTCACACTGGTGCGTTTTGACATGCGATTTGGCATGTCAAAACGGCGATATTTGTCGCAAATTGCCGGCAATGGCACCGTCCTAATCGTTGCGACGCCGCATCTGCGGCACTGCACCGATTTCAAAAAGTAGTTTCTGTACTACTTTTTGCGATTTCAGCCCGCGATTTACATTGATATCTGTGCAGAAACCTGCACAGATGTCTTTGTAATCGCGGCTGAAATCGGGACTGACAAGCAGGAGTGAAATCGTGCGAGTTCAGCTGAGCTCGCACGGTTTCACTCCCGCAGCCCAGTGTGAACCTGGGCTTAGATGGACTAGCAGATTTAGATACACCAACAAATTGAAGCTGAACTCCAGTTAATACTTTATAATCTGTTACAGCAAACAGTTTTTTTTTTCCTTTTGGGTTAAAGGTTTCACATGAATAAATAAAAAATGACCATTGTAT
The DNA here is from genome assembly GCA_029206835.1 of Rana muscosa. Taxonomy (NCBI): domain Eukaryota; kingdom Metazoa; phylum Chordata; class Amphibia; order Anura; family Ranidae; genus Rana; species Rana muscosa. The sequence goes on along the minus strand of CM055122.1, from coordinate 1,107,431,384 downwards.
GCAACCCTGCATACAGGGTCCATAAATGGTTTGTCTCATCCCTGTAACTGCAAGAAAGCTTGTTCAGATGAAAAACAACAGACTTACTGACCAGATCACAGCTGAAAATAGAACAAATAAAAGCCAACAAAAGGAAACTAATGCAGCCATCACATTTAAGAATTGGTAAGCTACAATATATGCTTGCTTTTGGGTTTATTACTGAGTTAATATATAACTGAAGCCAAAATGTATTTTCGTTTTGGATAGAGTATAGAGGCATTAGGACACCTGTCAGGTTTTTATTGCTTTTCCTTTTTTTTATATATATATATATTTTCTTACTACACGGCTAAGTACTTTATTTCAGTCCCAGGGGCAAACCAATTTTTTTTCTTATTTTTTTTATTTTTTTTTGATTCATACAGCTTTTTATTGCTGTCTTTGTCCCTGATAAGGAGATTCATTCTCGCTATTTTTCCTGGTGAAAGTTATCACAGAGAGTGAAAGAAAATCACAAAATTGGAGTTGTCACCACAATAGGAATAAAGGGGAAACTAGTTTTGGTGACAACCAGAGATTTCCCTCACTTTGGAGGGAATTTCTATCATTACCTACTGTGACAATGGGACAGGAAATGAAGGGAAATCTTCCCAATGGGACACAGATAGCAGAAAACAACAACAACAAAAAAAAAACACCCTTCCCTACTCCACAAAAATGAAAAAAAAAGAAAGTTTTTTTGCCTTGTTTTTTTTTTTTTATTGTCTGTGGCCAGTTGGGGAGATTTGCCCTGACTTCTTGCCATGGAGATGGCTCTTTACAAGCTAGTAGGCATTCCCCTTATAGACAGCTGCCCCTGAAACACATCTCCCCATTGTAAGGTTTCCTCTCTATTTCTTATCTAGAACATTGACATTTTGGGTTTCCCATCCTATTACAGCCAACAGGACCAATAGAGAGGGTGATTCTCCGCAGTGGGGTCACAGACAGCAATAAAAACATGACAGGGGGCCTAACCCTTCTACACTCTTAAGCCCTGTACACACGGTCGGACTTCTATCGGACTTTTCCGTGTTTTTTTGTCTGAACGGAGTTGGCACGGGAACACCCATAGCATACACACCACAGGACTTTTCTGCAAACTTTCCCAAAACTTTTTGCAACATCACGTGGTTTTTCTGCTCTTTTCTGCTCTTTACCGCCACCCTTTGGTCAACTTCTGCTATTGTTGGTTGATTTTAACATTAGTTGTTTTGTCCATCGGACAAAAAGTCCGATGGTTTTCTGTACACACGGTCGGACTTTGCTCCATCGGACTTTTGTTGGGCAAAAGTTTGTCCGTTTGCAGACCCAACTTTTGTCCGATGAAAACAAGAAAAAAGCAAAAAAAAGTTTGTCCGATGGAGCGTACACACGGTCGGATTGTTGGTCCAACTTGCTCAAAATGAAGTTTGTTGGACAAAAGTCCGACCGTGTGTACGGGGCTTTAAGGCTCCATGTACACAGAAGCTCAAAAACGGTTGTTTTGAACACCAGATTTCTGGCAAAAAAAGCTGCTTTAAAATATAGCTTTTATCAGCGTTTTTTACTAGCGTTTATTAGCGTTTTTCAGTGTTAGCGTTTTTTAGCTTTTTATTTTTTTTTGTTTTTTCAATAGATCAAAAAACGCTAAAAAAACGCTGGCGACCTGCGTTTTTAAGCGTTTATTAGCGTTTTGCGTTTTTTCCCCGCCGAAAAACGTCACTTTGAACGCGAATTTCTTGCGTTCAGAAAAAAGCCCATTAACTCCACTGCTCATTAACGCTAAAAAAATGTTATTTGTACATGAACACATAGGCTAACATAGAGTGCAGTTAATGGGCTTTTTAAAAAAAACGCCAAAACGCCAATAAACTGCAGTTTATCAGCTTCTGTGTACATGGAGCCTTAAAAAATAAAATAAAAAACAAAAGAAAAGGGCTATAAATACACTTTACAGGCACACACGTGTAATCATTGCTTTCATGTCAACTATGTTGCAATCGGCACAAGCTATTTTGCTCAGAAATACATAGAAACGATGCATATGGTAGAGATTTATTGCCCTGCAAAGATACTTTTTTTCTGTTAAAACATGTGAAGCTAATCGAAAAACATATGGGGGACACACAAGACAGAGTCGCTTTAAAATATTTCTTTTTTATTCACAAGCTTTTGATTGCAGTTTTCATTCACCTTTTATTTTAACACTACACATCATTAATTTTAGTGCTGGGGGGGGGGGGGTTATATTAAAGCGGAGGTTCACCCACATATTTAAGTTTGATTTCAGCAGTCCCTCTTATCAAGAAAATAAACAGAACACTAACTTTTTTTTTTTCTCTCTGTAGTTTTCTTTATTATTAATTCTTTACTCCTACTTCCGGGATTTCCTCCCGCGGGAGTAGGCGTGTCCTTTGCTGGGCTCTCATTTCACAATGGCTCCTGGGAGCAAATTGTCCTGCTTCCCAGGAGTAATATTGTACCGCCTTCCCGTAAAGATATCACGATAAGTGTATCGTCACGTGACTCGTCTAGCCAGTCACGTGACGAGGGCGGATCTAATTCCGCCATTTTAAATAAGGGCACACAGGTGTATTTTGCCATTATGCACCGCGTCAACACTGCGTGTGCGCGAGATCCAGCGATGAATGCCGGGAGAGAAGCATTCATCGCTACCCGGAAGAATATGCTTGTGGGCTTAAAGATGCCCACAAGCAAAATGGCAATAGCAGGAAGAGTTTTATAAACACATTTTTTTTAGCGCAAAACGGACGGGGGATGTTTTAAAGTGCCGGAGACGTGAGTAATTATAATGCATACGTTTTTACATAGAATGCATATTAAAAAAAAAAAATGTATGGACCGCAGAACCTCCGCTTTAATAAAAAGTAAATAAAAAAAGCGCAGTGATACTGTGGGAAAATAGAAAGTTGCACTATCACATGACTTGAGATGACAACGCAACTTTTAGACTGATAATAATATAATAACCCTAAACACAGGATGACAAGGAAGTGCTGAATCAGGCTTCCCGACTGTCTTTTAGTGCATTGTGTATATAAATGATATTAATGTCATAGTATGCTGTCTGGGGAAGAAAGTAAAAAAATGAATAAAAAATAAATAAATAAAAAAAACTACCTTATTTTCACTTTTTCAGCATTCAGATACTTTTATTTATACTTGATGTTTGCAGCAACTTGTGTTTTGCTTTCCTTTTTTTTTTTTCCAGTTTTGTTTTGATGATCAGACATGTGCTATGCTGGTTTTGCAGTTTTGCTTATACACGCTACCACTATAATTACTATGCTTTGTGTTATACTGGAATGACATAATAGTATGATTTATTGCTCTAACATTGCAGTGGCTAGTGCCTGCTTTTTTCCCGTAGTATAGTATTTGGTTTGGATTCATGGATATTCTTTAAAAAAAAAAAAAACCTTAACATTAAACTATACTTTGTATTTGTTCCCTTTCGGTCTGCTAAAATGACACTAAACTAGAGTGACTAGAGTAACATAGCTGCACACAGCTCCATGAAAAAAAAAACCAGTAAGGCCCCTTTCACACTGAGGCGCTTTGCAGGCGCTATTGCGCTCTAAATAGCGCCTGCAATGCGCCCCAAAAAAGCCTCTCAATACTATCCAATGTGAAAGCCCGAGGGCTTTCACACTGGAGCGTTGCGCTTGCAGGAGGCTCAAAAAAACTCCTGCAAGCCGCATCTTTGAGGCGCAATAGGAGCGCTAAAAATAGCGCTCCTGTAGCGCCCCTGCCCATTGAAATCAATGGGGTAGCGCCTCTAATACGCCCGCAAAACGCCTCAAAGAGGCGTTATTGCGGGCGTTTTTAACCCTTTTTCGGCCGCTAGCGGGGGTTAAAATACCCCCGCTAGCGCCCGCAAATCGCGGCAAAAAAACGGTATAGCGGCGCTAAAAATAGCGCCGCTATACCGCCAGCGCATCCAGCGCCTCAGTGTGAAAGTAGCCTTAGACCACTTTCACACTGAGACGCTTTTTTCGGGCGCTTTCACGCTAAAAAAAGCGCCTGAAAACGTATTTCCATTAAAATCAATGAATGCTTTCACACTGGGGCAGTGCGCTGAAAAAACGCCCCTCTCCATTGAAATGAATTGAAAGTGCTTCAAAAGCGCCTGAAAAGCGCTTCAAAAGCGCTCAGTGTTTTACTGGCAGTTTTTCAAGCGCCTCAGTGTGAAAGTGGCCTAAAGCCCTGTACACACGATCGGTTTTACAGATGAAATTAGTCCGATGGACTTTTGTCATCGGACATACCGATCGTGTATGGGCCCCATCGGTCTTTTTTCCATCAGTGAGAAAAAATAGAACATGTTTTAAATTTTTCCGATGGGGAAAAAAAACAATAGCAAATTCCGATCGTCTGTGTGGAACTCCATCGGATAAAAAACCCACGCATGCTCAGAATCAAGTCGACGCATGCTCAGAAGCATTGAACTTAATTTTTTTCGGCTCGTCTGAGTGTTTTACGTCACGGCGTTTGGGACGGTCGGATTTTTGACTGATGGTGTGTAGGCAAGACTGATGGAAGTCAGCTTCATCGGATTTCCGATGGAAAAATCCATCGGATTAGAATCCATCAGAAATCCGATCGTGTGTACAGGTCTTAAGGCCCCTTTCACACGGGCGGACCGTTTAGGTCCGCCTGTCAGTTTTTTAGGCGGACCTGAACGGACGCTCCGTGCACCTCTATGGAGCCACGGATGTCAGCGGTGACATGCCCGCTGACATCTGACTCGCTCCGATCTGCCAAAGTGTAACGGAGGAAAACCCTATTTTCCATCTGTCTGGCGGATCGGATCGGATGACGACGGACTCTAAGGTCCGTCGTCATCTGATCCCCCATAGGGGAGAGCGGCGCTCTGACAGGTCGGTCCCTGCACAGTGTGGGGAACAGACCTGTCATCTGCCGGCTCAGCAGGGATCGACGGAGCGATTCCCGCTGAGCAAAGTGGAGCCTGCACACGGACACGTCCGTGTGAAAGGGCCCTAACATTAAGGTATGTTGAGTTTTTGTCTGCTAATAATGAGTGTATTTTTAGCAAAAATATTGTTTTGATCTTTTTTGGGGGTATGGTATGAGGACCCACATTTTCTAACATCTGCCCTGCTCCCACTACATGTCCTCAGTCTTAGGCTTCATTCACATCTTTGCGTGTGCGTTTTCACAGGTAGAACAGCCCATTCATTTCAGTGGGCTGCCCTACCCGTGAGAAATGTGGGGAAAATCCCCAACCCTTTTTTTTTTAAATCGTTGCACACTGAATTGCATGGTGCTGTGGCATCTTGTAGCTTAGCGCACGCACAATTGCACCATGGTTGATGATGCATGGAGATGCCATTAAGAATTCTTAATGGCACCATCACATGTCTGCTAAAGTGCAGTACATTTCTATGTGGGTCAGGAATGTGCTCTATATTGCTTGCATTCCTCCCCATTCACAGGGATGTGAACCTAGCCTTATGGCCAGCATCATTCAGCTGGTTCCTTCTGAGCCAAGGTTGTCCTGGACCCACAGCCTGTGACTGGATAGTAAAATATGAAGCAGTGCAGTAATTAACTCTCTCTGTTACTTTGCTTTCTCATCCTATCAGCGTGCTTCTTGTCAGAACATTAAACCTGAAGTTTACATAGTTAGTCAGGTTGAAAAAAGACACAAGTCCATCCAGTTCAACCATAAAAAAAAAATATATCGTACAATCCTATATACCCAATTCTATACCCACAGTTGATCCAGAGGAAGGTGAAAAACCCCAGCAGAGCATGCTCCAATTTGCTACAGCAGGGGAAAAAATTCCTTCCTGATCCCCCGAGAGGCAATGCATGAACCCCCTCATGCTGCATATTGCAAATACCATTGGAAGTCCATTATTTATTAATCTCACCTCTCCCCACCCCCACCACCACAGTTAGCCAATTTATTCATTCATAGATGCCCATCTGCTTACTTTGTTATTGACTGCCTGGTTAGTTCTTCCTTTCGCCCGGCAGCTCTCTATGGTCCTCTCTCCGGCCTCCCGGCCGGCCCCTCTGTGACGTCTCGTCACACCTCGCCGAGGCTCGGAAGCGCCTGTCGGGCGGAGATTACTCCACAGCTCCGCCTGACAGGTAAGGGAAGACCGGGTCCTTTGCTTGTGCCGGGTGCAGGAGCGCACTTGGAACATCTTTGCAAGCAGGTGCAGCTCTGCAGTGTTGTAAGGGCGGCCGGCGGTAGTCACAGCACTCTGCTAGCACTGCACCCCCCTTCCTACAATAAATTGCTCCGCCCAGGGCATCTGCCCCTTCCACCTACCCCTTGTACCGGCCCTGGTGATTACTGTTAGCTTGTGTGTCTCACACAGAGTGTTTGCCCTGCTGCTTAGTGAACACAGGTGGTCACTCCCTCAGCACAGTCTTTTAGTCTCTGTCTTTCAGAGAACACTTGGCATTTTCCCAAAGATTGCAAAGGGTTCTCTGATTGGATGAGATGGCAATTGTTATTGCCCTTTCTCTCCCCATTGTTATTTCTATGAAATTGTTGTTGTATGTACATACAATTTTACATTTTCATTTTTATGTGCTTATGGTTCAATGCCATTTACAATTTTTTTTATAATGCAGCAGTGTATGATAGTATTTTTTCACATAGCATTTACGTATATCATATGAAATTTGCTTCCTGACATATTTGCGCTAGAATTTGACAGATTCATTCAAATGTACATATGGCCAAGATTTGAATAGCACAGGGAATGGTTAACTACTTGCCGTCCACTCACAGTACATTTACTATGGGCAGGTGGGTGGCAGCTCCAGGCTAGGCGACCTACTGGTACTTTGCTCAGCATATGAGCGGTGGACACAGCAGACCACGGTGTTCGGTACCTGGCCACTGTAAGCGGCCGGGGTATCATGTGATCGATATGACCAATCATAGCAATCACATGATTACTTGTAAGCAAACCTGTCATGAATGGTTTGCTTACTATTGTGATGCTGTGATTGGCCCACAGCTATCACATGGTACCTGAGCCAATCCCAGCACTCTGTACCATGTGATTGGCTATAGCCAATCACAAGGTCACAATAGTAAGCAAGCTATCATGAATCAAAGTCATTAATGACAGGTAAAACTATTACTTATAAATGTGATCATCACTATTATAAGCAACAACAGTGTAAAAAACACATACTATGGTGACACTGAACTACTCTGATGACAATAAAACAAAATAGTGAAAAAAAGAGATAAAATTCATTTTTGTTTTTTTACATACTGTCACCATTCAGTATCCCTGAGCACCGCAACACCAGTCATATGATGACGCTGTACTGCACAGTATGTACAATATACTGCACTGTATGTTTAAAAAAAATTTTTTTATTATATTTCTTAATTTTCCAAAAATTGGGACAAAAAAATTACACCTTATAAAAACTCGCCATGCCTCTTACTAAATATGGTTAGTATTTACTGTCTCATTTAAAAAAAAAATAAAGAGGGTCATTTGGGAGATATTTGTACTGTCCTGGCATTTTAGGGCCTCAAGAAATGAGATAGTCTGTCAGTACATCAGGATTGAATAATTTTCAAATATATACACCATAGTTTGTAGATTCTATACCTTTCACACAGAGTTAATAATATACACTGATTTGGGTTATTTTTACCAAAGAAATGTAGCAGAATACATTTGGTCTAAATTTCTTCTGAATAAAGATTGTCTGTTTGCAAAATGTTAGAACAGAAACTAAGAAAAACATGTTTTTTTTTCAACATTTTCTGTATTTTTCCGCTTACGGTATATTTTTTTATATATATATTTTTTTATTATTGCAAGAAAAAAATAAAATAAAACAGTGGTGATTAACTTCCACCAAAAGGAAGCTCTATTTGTGTGAAAAATTATATAAATTCCATTTGGGTAAAGTGTTGCCTGACTGAGCAATTGCCAGTTAAAGTATCACAGTGGTGAATAGCAAAAAATGCCATGAAGGGGGTAAAACCTTCTGGAGGTCAAGAATTTAAAAACCCTGTCCCTTCACTTCTTGCTCCAGAAAATCAACAAAAAGAAGAAATCTCTACAAAGTCAGGGGCGTTCCCCTCTTAGACAGTTGTCACTGGAACTCTGGTCCCCTTTGGAAGATTTTCCTTCTTGTTCAGGTACCAACTCTGACAAATGTTGGATTTCCCCATCATTTCCTTTCTCATTGACTCTGGTCACAGGGACAAATAGATGGGTGCAACAACAGGAACACAGATGGCAATAAAAACCTGAAGGGGTTCTAAACATTTCCTTTTCTATTCAAAAGTAAAAGAAAAGTTTTGTCTATACATATACGGTACTTAGATTGAATTATACAGTACCTTTGGTGTATGTAAAACTAGGGGTCGACTGATATTGTTTTTTCAGGGCCGATACGATACCGATTTTTTTTGGCCACCTTTCAGGCTGATAGCCGATATCAGGTGCCGATATTTTGTACATTTAAATTTTTTATTTTTACACTGTCCTTTTAATATATATATATATATATATATATATATATATATATATATATATATATATATATTAATCACTTTTATTGCTGTCACAGTGAATGTAACATCTTTGTGACAGTTGTGACAGGTACTCTTTATGGAGAGATATGGGGTCTATAAGACCCCAACCCCCCCCCCCTTTGCACTTGAAAGTATTCAAAATAACAACCTGAAGCAATATCAGTACGTTTCTTACCGATACTTTGAAAAATTTGAATATCGGCTTCCGATAATCAGCCGCTCCGATAATTGGTCGACCCCTATGTGAAACATATTGCCTTTACATTAAGCAAATAAGCTTAAAGTGGACGTGCAGTCTATTTCTATCTAATCTTAACCACTTCAATACCGGGCTTTTTATACCACTTCCATACCGGGCCTATTCTGGCACTTCTCTCCTACATGTACAAATCATCATTCTTTTGCTAGAAAATTACTCAGAACCCCCAAACATTATATATGTTTTTTTAGCAGACACCCTAGGGAATAAAATGACGGTCGTTGCACGGTATTTGCGCAATCAATTTTCAAACATCTTTTTTTGGGAAAAAATGTCATGAATTTAAAAATAACAAAACAGTAAAGTTAGCCCAATTTTTTGGTAAAATATGAAAGATTATGTTACGCCGAGTAAATAGATACCTAACATGTCATGCTTTAAAATTGTGCACACTCATGGAATGGTGCCAAACTTCGGTACTTAAAAATTTCCATAGTTGACGCTTTGAAAATTTTTACAGATTACCAGGTTAGAGTTACAGAGGAGGTCTAGTGCTAGAATTGTTGCACACGCTCTAACGCACGCGGAGATACCTCACATATGTGGTTTGAACGGCGTTTACATATGTGGGCGGGACTTACGTGTGCGTTTGCTTCTGAGCGCGAGCTATTGGGGACAGGGGCGTTTACATTTTTTTTTTTTTATTATTATTATTATTATTTTTATTTTACTTAATTTTTTTTTTTTTATCACTTTTATTCCTATTACAAGGAATGTAAACATCCCTTGTAATAGGAATGGTGTGTGACAGATCCTCTTTATGGAGAGGTGCGGGGTCAATAAGATCCCACATCTCTCTTCCAGGCTGGAAAGCATGAGATCGGGAAAAATAAATCACTGATCTCATGCTTTCAGCCGCAATCCGGCTTTGTCTACCTTACGCCGCTATGATCGTTCTTATGGTGCGCAGAATCGCCGGCAGAAGAGAAGGATATCTGAATGATGCCTCTAGCTGCAGGCATCATTCAGATATCCCCCCACAAAGCACAGGATGTCATATGACGTCCACCCGGAGGGAGAGAGGGTTCCTGCCGTGGTCATTTTACAATGGCCCGGTATGGAAGTGGTTAAACCTGTCTACATTCTAAGTCCTATATTAACTACCCTGTAGAAGAATGATGTGCATACTTACCTATTCCCTGGGTGCTCCGGTCTGGTCGTGTGATCTCCTGAGTGGCTGGCTTCAGGGGAGAGATCACTGACAACGGCTGCAATGCCTGGGTGATGACGTCACCCATAGGTTTACTAGGGGGTATCTGTTGGCTGTCCCTCCTCTTCCATGAAGCTGGGAACCAATCATGTGACCAGACCAATGTCCACACATCTTTCCTCTACAGGCTAGTTAGTATAGGACCTAGACTGTGGTCTGCCATTTAGTGATCCCTGCTCTAGAATAGGAAAATCACTGTAGTAGGCACTGCTACTCCAGTGATCTCCACTAGCTTTTAGGTTCTGTGCCAAAAAGCTCTTTGCTTATTCTAAATGCAGGAGGTCAACCGCTTGTCAGGAGTACCATTATGAGAACGCTTTGCATTTTCTCAATGAATACAAAGCTTTCTCTGATTGGACGAGGTGGAGAGCATAATATCACTGCCCTGATTCTCCAACTGCACCTACTCCACTGGAGTAGCAGTGTCTACTACAGTGATTTCCAGCACCCTTGAAATAACTTTCATGTCTCGGGAAACCTCTACTAATAATAACTACTAACTAATAACTAGTAAATTAGTGTGATAGTCATAGGGAAAACTGTTCCTTGCATTTGTTGTCACTGGAAAAATTCCCCCTTTTACAGATAGTTAAAAAATATTATTGTCAGTGGGTATTCATCTGAGAGTCAGAAACTGATTATTGCTCCAGGAACCCCTAACAACCTCTGGACGCACCCTTGGGTTCTCGAAACCCTGATTGAAAAAGGCTGTTTTTGAGGGTTCCCAGATGTATGATATACAGTATGCATAGTTCCATTGGTCCAAGCTGAACTAATGTAAAAATTGACACAATTGGAATTAATCTTCAACACATTCATTTGTAAAGGTTTAGCTCCAAGTATTCTGCTTTCACCAATAGCTAACATGGTATCAATCTCTGCTTGTCAGGTCACCTGAAGCCAGGTGACCGATGCACACCGTTGGGGTCAGAAATGCACCGCTAAGGTAGTGAACCCTATGGCTGACTGCTGCAGATGGAACACTGGGTGATTAAGGAATGCAGGTCCACTGGAGCACTAACAGGGATCCCACAGGGAGCTAGAGTCTAAGATTCCCCAGGGCACGAAGTCTAAGATCCAGCAGGTGTTCACCAGAGCCTCTAGTGGTGAGGATAGACTGGGCTGCAACTGTATCCAGGTCGCGGCCCCCAGAGTCCCCCAGCTCACGCTCACAGTGGGCTATAGAGGGGAAGCAGCAGCTCAGGATAGCAAGTGATAGTAAGGGGATAAGCCAAACGTCGGGGCGACTAGCAGACAAGGATAAACAAAGGACAAGTCAAAGGTCAAGGTCACAGGCAGACAGGGATAGTCAAGAACAAGCCAAGATCGGTAAAACAGAGACAGACATAGCACACGGCAAGCAGGAACCCAAACACACAATAGCTTAACAAACAACGTTGATCAGCACGGCTGGTTTGCAGTGCACAGGTTAATATAGTGTTCCCTGATAGGGCCTGGGGTGGAGCCATACTTGGAGGAGAGATGATTAAAGCAGCCAGGTGAGAGTGGCTGGCCTCTAAGGTGAACACATGGAGAAGGGGTAAGCTGAGAGACAAACATTACTGCATAACCATGACACTGCTGCTATATTAAAAATTAATTAAGTAGCATTTTGGGTTCGTGGTGTTAAGATACAGTGAAATCCTGATTTAAATAACACATTTTATGTAGAAACAGCAATTTGTAAAGGTTAAGTTTCTCACTTGGACTTCTCCAAGATGGCATAAGGGTTCCAGCTATCAATATGGCAGGTGGACATGATTTGTAAGATGTGATTTGACTCTTATAATGACTCTCACATTCCCAGCAGACTATGCCTCAAGTATATGCAGTTTAATTTGTGATGAAACAATATCCCTATGCATGTGTCCACACTCTGGTGTCAACATCAGGCACGAGAGGGACTTTCAGTCCCATGCTCTCAAAAGGATCCCCATTAGGGTTGAGCGGACCCGAACTGTAAAGTTCCGGTCCGTACCCAACTTTTGGGTTTTGGGGTCCCGGACCAAAACCCGAACAATTAACTGTATGTTCGGGTTCGGGTCCGGTGTTCGGCAATATGCATGTAAAGTCGCGCTTGTTTCCCGTGCTTAGAACTGTCCCTGCACAAAGTGTCATTTCTGAAGGAAAAAAAGTCATTTAAAACTCACTCGCGGCTATAATGAATTGTCTGCTCCCGGCAATACATAGAAAAGTCATTGATAAAAAAAAAAAAAAAAGCGTGGGGGTTCCCCCAAATTCAATTACCAGGCCCTTCAGGTCTGGTATGGATATTAAGGGAAACCCTGACGCAAATTTAAAAAAAATGCTTGCGGTTCCCCCAAATATCCATACCAGGCCCTTCAGGTCTGGTATGGATTTTAAGGGGAACTCCACACCAAATTTAAAAAAAAACGGCGTGGAGTACCCCCAAAAATCCAGACCAGACCCTTTATCCGAGCACGCAACCTGGCATGCCGCAGGAAAAGAGGGGGGGCGAGAGAGCACCCCCCCCCTCCTGAACCGTACCAGGCCACATGCCCTCAACATGGGTCTATTCATTTATTACACTGCCGAGGAAGTTCCCCATCAGGTCCGCTCAGGCTCAGCCAATGACATTTCGTCTGGACAGCGCTGGACATCGGGATCGCCGCGGGACACTGGATTTCATCGCTGGAATGTTTTTTTTAATTTTTTATTTTTTTATTTGCCATGGTATACAGATCAGCCAAAAAGGTATATAGTGCCAGTATTTTAATGTAAGAAAAGATTTATAAGCTGTGGACACTGTGGGGGGGCGGATGAACTATTTTCGTATTACTGGGTTTAGTAACGCTTTAATACTGCAAGTCACTGACCAGCAGATAAGGAGCTCTGCTTTAAACATTCCTAATCTGCATTCTTGTTCTCTTAGGAAAATTTTCATTTAAATGTTTCACATCTTTTTAAAACAAGGAAGCAAATTAAGCGCCCATTCACACTGAAATGTGAACCGGCCCGTTAGCCTGGTTCACACTGGTGCGATTTGACATGTCAAATCGCATGTCAAATCTGCGATATTTGCCGCAAATTGCAGGCAATGGCACCGTCCTAATCGGTGCGGCGCTGCACCGATTTCAAAAGGTAGTTTCTGTACTACTTTTTGGGATTTCGGCCTCGATTTACATTGACATCTGTATCAGATGTCCCTGTAATTGCGGCTGGAATCGGGACTGACAGGCAGGAGTGAAATCGTGCGAGTTCAGCTGAACTCGCACGGCTTCACTCCCGCAGCCCCAGTGTGAACCTGGGCTAAAGGTAAGGGTTTTTTTTTTTTTGTTTGTTTTTTTTATTCAATTCCCCATTCTGTCTCCTAGGACCACCCAAACCATATATTTTTCATCCTTCCAATCAGAAGTACAGGTGTTTTAATTAGCAGCAGCCTTAGCCTAAAGAAGTCGAACAGTTGAAAAATCCAACCACAATAATTATTCAAGTGAATCTTTTCACCTTTCCTGTGCATTGCAATCATCAGTAACTGTAGGTTGTTTCTTTTGTCCTGTGAATGCCCACTGCAATTCAGAAATCGCCCACCAGGCTTGGTAAAGGGAGCAGGGGGTATAGAAACCTTACTGCATGACCATGAAAAAAGTACTGCAAGGGAAATCTCTGAATTGAATATTGCAGCAAAAGCTTGTTTTGTCTTTTTATGTTTTAATGGACTATTCATTTTTTATCTTGTTATTTTTGGCCAGAGTTCTGCTTTAACTGTACGAATCCAGTGTCTGTATGTGTGAGCATGTAAATGTCTGCATCCTGTAATTCAATAACATAGTTGATTAGCAGTGATAAAATATGGGTTAGTTTTAAATCTAGAAACTATTTAAAAAATAAATAGGATATATAATATCACAGAAATGCATACTGAGAGCTTTTATACAGGTTATAAAATACAAGTTCTAAATTCAGTCTTTCCAGGGGTTGGACAAGGTAACAGAAACACCACATGAAAAAAAGGATTTATAGAACATATAGAGAGCTTTTCTACCTTTCAAAATATTTTTAATTCTGTACAGCCACTTTTGTGATTTACACACCTTGCCCAATTCAGTAGCCAGCAATGTGACACAGCTATTGGCTTACAGTGCGTAACATTCAGTTAGAAATCGTTTGTGCCGTAGCAGAGTTCAGATAGATAACATTAAAATATTTTCCAGGTAGTTATGCTAGCAGTACATGTAGTGATTTTTTTTTTCATAGATACTTCTTTTATTTGCCTGAAGCTCTAATTATAATGTCCTCCCCACATTAAAGCTCAGAGCATTTTCTTTCATACAAAATGGTCCCCCAGCACTTACCCAGAAAATGGTTCCCCAGTAGTGTTGAGCGGACCCGAACTGTAAAGTTCGGGTCCGTACCGAATTTTGGCGTTTTCCCGACCCCGGACCCAGACCCGGATTTTGCGCTAAAGTCCGGGTTCGGGTTCGGATTCGGGAATTTAATGGCGCAGTTAGAAATGCTTCAGGGGCCAGCCAATCACCATTTGATTAGCTGGTGTGCCCTTAGAAGCCATCATAGCCATGCCTACTAATGGCATGGCTGTGATTGGTCAGTGCAACATGTGACCCAGCATGTGACCAGCTTCTATATAAGAAAGAGGCACACAGCACAGATCGTCACTCTGCTTTTAGACAGTGTAGGGAAAGGATCCTGGCTGCTGTTGCTGTGAGGGAGAGAATTATATGATAGGAGTTAGTCCTGATTCTGCAATCTACTGATAGAAAAGATAGGGAGACAGTGTAGTGTAGTGTAGTGTAGGGGCAGGATCCTGTTTGTGCTTTCAGGGAGAGAGATTTAGATAGGAGTCCAGATTGAGAGATATAATAGCTCAGCAATCTGCATAGGTTTATCTGTTTGTGTTGCAAGCTCAGTGCACCAGCACTGCATTACGTTGAGTGATACACCTATTCCATACTGTGGCTGTATTGTGCTCTTGCTAAAAGACCTATTTTGGTCAGAAAAAAAAAAAAAAAAAGGCACTTTATTGTGCTTTTGCTAAAAAGACCCATTTTTGGGCCCCAAAAAAAAAAAAAGGCACTTTATTGTGCTGTTGCAAAAAAAAAAAAGGCACTTTGTTGTGCGCAAAAAAGACCTATTTTTGGGCAAAAAAAATATTTTGCAGTGTATATCTCTAGTTGTGTGAAATAACCAATTTCTATATATTTTTCTTGTACTATGCTATACTAAAAAAAAAAAAACAACTTTTTTTTGAATAGCATTCTCTGCAGCTGTGCGATTCAGCGGTTATATACTGTGGTTGTGTTGTGCTCTTTCAAAAAACGCCATTTAGGGCCACAGAAAATATTTTGCAGTGTGAAATACACATGTGGAGGTGTGTAAAATAAACAATTTCTATATATTGTACAGTACTATACTAAAAAAAACAACATTTTTTTTGAATAGCATTCTCTGCACTTCTATAGCTGTGCGATTCAGTGGTTAAATACTGTGGTTGTGTTGTGCTCTTGCAAAAAACGCCATTTAGGGCCACAGAAAATATTTTGCAGTGTGAAATACACATGTGGAGGTGTGTAAAATAAACAATTTCTATATATTGTACAGTGCTATACTAAAAAAAACAACATTTTTTTTGAATAGCATTCTCTGCACTTCTATAACTGTGCGATTCAGTGGTTAAATACTGTGGTTGTGTTGTGCTCTTGCAAAAAACGCCATTTAGGGCCACAGAAAATAAATTGCAGTGTGAAATACACATGTGGAGGTGTGTAAAATAAACAATTTCTATATATTGTACAGTGCTATACTAAAAAAAACAACATTTTTTTTGAATAGCATTCTCTGCACTTCTATAGCTGTGCGATTCAGTGGTTAAATACTGTGGTTGTGTTGTGCTCTTGCAAAAAACGCCATTTAGGGCCACAGAAAATAAATTGCAGTGTGAAATACACATGTGGAGGTGTGTAAAATAAACAATTTCTATATATTGTACAGTGCTATACTAAAAAAACCAACATTTTTTTTGAATAGCATTCTCTGCACTTCTATAGCTGTGCGATTCAGTGGTTAAATACTGTGGTTGTGTTGTGCTCTTGCAAAAAACGCCATTTAGGGCCAAAGAAAATAAATTGCAGTGTGAAATACACATGTGGAGGTGTGTAAAATAAACAATTTCTATATATTGTACAGTACTATACTAAAAAAAACAACATTTTTTTTTGAATAGCATTCTCTGCACTTCTATAGCTGTGCGATTCAGTGGTTAAATACTGTGGTTGTGTTGTGCTCTTTCAAAAAACGCCATTTAGGGCCACAGAAAATATTTTTCAGTGTGAAATACACATGTGGAGGTGTGTAAAATAAACAATTTCTATATATTGTACAGTGCTATACTAAAAAAAACAACATTTTTTTTTAAAAGCATTCTCTGCACTTCTATAGCTGTGCGATTCAGTGGTTAAATACTGTGGTTGTGTTGTGCTCTTTCAAAAAACGCCATTTAGGGCCACAGAAAATATTTTGCAGTGTGAAATACACATGTGGAGGTGTGTAAAATAAACAATTTCTATATATTGTACAGTGCTATACTAAAAAAAACAACATTTTTTTTGAATAGCATTCTCTGCACTTCTATAGCTGTGCGATTCAGTGGTTAAATACTGTGGTTGTGTTGTGCTCTTGCAAAAAACGCCATTTAGGGCCACAGAAAATAAATTGCAGTGTGAAATACACATGTGGAGGTGTGTAAAATAAACAATTTCTATATATTGTACAGTGCTATACTAAAAAAAACAACATTTTTTTTGAATAGCATTCTCTGCACTTCTATAGCTGTGCGATTCAGTGGTTAAATACTGTGGTTGTGTTGTGCTCTTTCAAAAAACGCCATTTAGGGCCACAGAAAATATTTTGCAGTGTGAAATACACATGTGGAGGTGTGTAAAATAAACAATTTCTATATATTGTACAGTGCTATACTAAAAAAAACAACATTTTTTTTGAATAGCATTCTCTGCACTTCTATAGCTGTGCGATTCAGTGGTTAAATACTGTGGTTGTGTTGTGCTCTTGCAAAAAACGCCATTTAGGGCCACAGAAAATAAATTGCAGTGTGAAATACACATGTGGAGGTGTGTAAAATAAACAATTTCTATATATTGTACAGTGCTATACTAAAAAAAACAACATTTTTTTTGAATAGCATTCTCTGCACTTCTATAGCTGTGCGATTCAGTGGTTAAATACTGTGGTTGTGTTGTGCTCTTGCAAAAAACGCCATTTAGGGCCACAGAAAATAAATTGCAGTGTGAAATACACATGTGGAGGTGTGTAAAATAAACAATTTCTATATATTGTACAGTGCTATACTAAAAAAACCAACATTTTTTTTGAATAGCATTCTCTGCACTTCTATAGCTGTGCGATTCAGTGGTTAAATACTGTGGTTGTGTTGTGCTCTTGCAAAAAACGCCATTTAGGGCCAAAGAAAATAAATTGCAGTGTGAAATACACATGTGGAGGTGTGTAAAATAAACAATTTCTATATATTGTACAGTACTATACTAAAAAAAACAACATTTTTTTTTGAATAGCATTCTCTGCACTTCTATAGCTGTGCGATTCAGTGGTTAAATACTGTGGTTGTGTTGTGCTCTTTCAAAAAACGCCATTTAGGGCCACAGAAAATATTTTTCAGTGTGAAATACACATGTGGAGGTGTGTAAAATAAACAATTTCTATATATTGTACAGTGCTATACTAAAAAAAACATTTTTTTTTAAAAGCATTCTCTGCACTTCTATAGCTGTGCGATTCAGTGGTTAAATACTGTGGTTGTGTTGTGCTCTTTCAAAAAACGCCATTTAGGGCCACAGAAAATATTTTGCAGTGTGAAATACACATGTGGAGGTGTGTAAAATAAACAATTTCTATATATTGTACAGTGCTATACTAAAAAAAACAACATTTTTTTTGAATAGCATTCTCTGCACTTCTATAGCTGTGCGATTCAGTGGTTAAATACTGTGGTTGTGTTGTGCTCTTGCAAAAAACGCCATTTAGGGCCACAGAAAATAAATTGCAGTGTGAAATACACATGTGGAGGTGTGTAAAATAAACAATTTCTATATATTGTACAGTGCTATACTAAAAAAAACAACATTTTTTTTGAATAGCATTCTCTGCACTTCTATAGCTGTGCGATTCAGTGGTTAAATACTGTGGTTGTGTTGTGCTCTTTCAAAAAACGCCATTTAGGGCCACAGAAAATATTTTGCAGTGTGAAATACACATGTGGAGGTGTGTAAAATAAACAATTTCTATATATTGTACAGTGCTATACTAAAAAAAACAACATTTTTTTTGAATAGCATTCTCTGCACTTCTATAGCTGTGCGATTCAGTGGTTAAATACTGTGGTTGTGTTGTGCTCTTGCAAAAAACGCCATTTAGGGCCACAGAAAATAAATTGCAGTGTGAAATACACATGTGGAGGTGTGTAAAATAAACAATTTCTATATATTGTACAGTGCTATACTAAAAAAAAAAACATTTTTTTTGAATAGCATTCTCTGCACTTCTATAGCTGTGCGATTCAGTGGTTAAATACTGTGGTTGTGTTGTGCTCTTTCAAAAAACGCCATTTAGGGCCACAGAAAATATTTTGCAGTGTGAAATACACATGTGGAGGTGTGTAAAATAAACAATTTCTATATATTGTACAGTGCTATACTAAAAAAAACAACATTTTTTTTGAATAGCATTCTCTGCACTTCTATAGCTGTGCGATTCAGTGGTTAAATACTGTGGTTGTGTTGTGCTCTTGCAAAAAACGCCATTTAGGGCCACAGAAAATAAATTGCAGTGTGAAATACACATGTGGAGGTGTGTAAAATAAACAATTTCTATATATTGTACAGTGCTATACTAAAAAAAAAAACATTTTTTTTGAATAGCATTCTCTGCACTTCTATAGCTGTGCGATTCAGTGGTTAAATACTGTGGTTGTGTTGTGCTCTTTCAAAAAACGCCATTTAGGGCCACAGAAAATATTTTGCAGTGTGAAATACACATGTGGAGGTGTGTAAAATAAACAATTTCTATATATTGTACAGTGCTATACTAAAAAAAAACAACATTTTTTTTGAATAGCATTCTCTGCACTTCTATAGCTGTGCGATTCAGTGGTTAAATACTGTGGTTGTGTTGTGCTCTTGCAAAAAACGCCATTTAGGGCCACAGAAAATAAATTGCAGTGTGAAATACACATGTGGAGGTGTGTAAAATAAACAATTTCTATATATTGTACAGTGCTATACTAAAAAAAACAACATTTTTTTTGAATAGCATTCTCTGCACTTCTATAGCTGTGCGATTCAGTGGTTAAATACTGTGGTTGTGTTGTGCTCTTGCAAAAAACGCCATTTAGGGCCACAGAAAATAAATTGCAGTGTGAAATACACATGTGGAGGTGTGTAAAATAAACAATTTCTATATATTGTACAGTGCTATACTAAAAAAACCAACATTTTTTTTGAATATCATTCTCTGCACTTCTATAGCTGTGCGATTCAGTGGTTAAATACTGTGGTTGTGTTGTGCTCTTGCAAAAAACGCCATTTAGGGCCAAAGAAAATAAATTGCAGTGTGAAATACACATGTGGAGGTGTGTAAAATAAACAATTTCTATATATTGTACAGTACTATACTAAAAAAAACAACATTTTTTTTTGAATAGCATTCTCTGCACTTCTATAGCTGTGCGATTCAGTGGTTAAATACTGTGGTTGTGTTGTGCTCTTTCAAAAAACGCCATTTAGGGCCACAGAAAATATTTTTCAGTGTGAAATACACATGTGGAGGTGTGTAAAATAAACAATTTCTATATATTGTACAGTGCTATACTAAAAAAAACAACATTTTTTTTGAATAGCATTCTCTGCACTTCTATAGCTGTGCGATTCAGTGGTTAAATACTGTGGTTGTGTTGTGCTCTTTCAAAAAACGCCATTTAGGGCCAGAGAAAATATTTTGCAGTGTGAAATACACATGTGGAGGTGTGTAAAATAAACAATTTCTATATATTGTACAGTGCTATACTAAAAAAAACAACATTTTTTTTGAATAGCATTCTCTGCACTTCTATAGCTGTGCGATTCAGTGGTTAAATACTGTGGTTGTGTTGTGCTCTTGCAAAAAACGCCATTTAGGGCCACAGAAAATAAATTGCAGTGTGAAATACACATGTGGAGGTGTGTAAAATAAACAATTTCTATATATTGTACAGTGCTATACTAAAAAAAACAACATTTTTTTTGAATAGCATTCTCTGCACTTCTATAGCTGTGCGATTCAGTGGTTAAATACTGTGGTTGTGTTGTGCTCTTTCAAAAAACGCCATTTAGGGCCACAGAAAATATTTTGCAGTGTGAAATACACATGTGGAGGTGTGTAAAATAAACAATTTCTATATATTGTACAGTGCTATACTAAAAAAACAACATTTTTTTTGAATAGCATTCTCTGCACTTCTATAGCTGTGCGATTCAGTGGTTAAATACTGTGGTTGTGTTGTGCTCTTGCAAAAAACGCCATTTAGGGCCACAGAAAATATTTTGCAGTGTGAAATACACATGTGGAGGTGTGTAAAATAAACAATTTCTATATATTGTACAGTGCTATACTAAAAAAAACAAAATTTTTTTTGAATAGCATTCTCTGCACTTCTATAGCTGTGCGATTCAGTGGTTAAATACTGTGGTTGTGTTGTGCTCTTTCAAAAAACGCCATTTAGGGCCACAGAAAATATTTTGCAGTGTGAAATACACATGTGGATGTGTGTAAAATAAACAATTTCTATATATTGTACAGTGCTATACTAAAAAAACAACATTTTTTTTGAATAGCATTCTCTGCACTTCTATAGCTGTGCGATTCAGTGGTTAAATACTGTGGTTGTGTTGTGCTCTTTCAAAAAACGCCATTTAGGGCCACAGAAAATATTTTGCAGTGTGAAATACACATGTGGAGGTGTGTAAAATAAACAATTTCTATATATTGTACAGTGCTATACTAAAAAAACAACATTTTTTTTGAATAGCATTCTCTGCACTTCTATAGCTGTGCGATTCAGTGGTTAAATACTGTGGTTGTGTTGTGCTCTTGCAAAAAACGCCATTTAGGGCCACAGAAAATAAATTGCAGTGTGAAATACACATGTGGAGGTGTGTAAAATAAACAATTTCTATATATTTTCCTTGTACTGTGCTATACTAAAAAAAACAACCTTTTTTTTTGAATAGCATTTTCTGTAGCTGTGCGATTCAGCGGTTACGTGCTGTGGGTGTGTTGTGGTCTGGCAAAAAACGCAATTTAGGGCCACAGAAAATATTTTGCAGTGTGAAATACACATCTGGAGGTGTGTGTAAAAAAACAATTTCTATATATTTTCCTTGTACTGTGCTATACTAAAAAAAACAACTTTTTTTTTTTAATAGCATTTTCTGCAGTTCTGTAGCTGTGCGTTTCAGCCATTACGTACTGTGGGTGTGTTGTGGTCTTCCAAAAAACGCCATTTAGGGCAAGATCCTAAATTTGGAAAATATGAGGGGAAGGTCAAAGGGACGTGGTGGCCCCGGTCGTGGTGCTGCTGGTGGAGCTCCTGTTGCAGGGAGAGGATGTGGTGGATCTGTGCCAGCTACACGCACAAGTGAAACACCTTCCTCAGGTGCGAGTAGGCGACCGAGCCTGCGGCGGTATTTTGTCACGCCTAATGAGGCTGTACCAATGTTTAAGCCAGGACAAGTACAGGCGATAGTAGATTGGGTTGCTGACAGTGCCTCGGGTTCCTTCACATTGTCTCCCACCCACTCTTCTGCTGAAAGATCAGAGTTGGCACCTGAAGCCCATGTCCATCAGTCTTTCACCTCACCCCCTTGCAAATCAGCCAAGCAGTCTGAGCCCCAAATCATGCAGCAGTCTCTTCTGCTTTTCGATGACTCTGTTAGCAGGGTTTCCCAGGGCCATCCACCTAGCCCTGCCCCAGAAGGGGAAGAGATTGAGTGCACCGATGCCCAACCACTTATGTTTCATGATGGGTACATGGGAGGACCATCGCAGCACGTCTCGGATGATGACGAAACACAGGTGCCAACTGCTGCTGCTTTCGCAATTGTGCAGACAGACATGGAGGGCAGGGGTGAAGACTGGGTGGAAGATGATGTGGAGGACGATGAGGTCCTCGACCCCACATGGAATCAACGTTATGCAGGTGACCAGTGTAGTTCGGAGGAAGAGGCGGTGGTCGCACAGAGCCACCAGCACAGCAGAAGAGGGAGCAGGGTGCAAAAACGGAGCATTCGTCCCCTAGACAGTACATCTGCTACTGCCCAACGCAGCAAGGGACCGAGCACACCAAAGCCAGGTCCAAGGACTTCCCTAGCGTGGCAGTTCTTCACACAGTGTGTTGATGACAAGACACGAGTGGTTTGCACGCTGTGCAATCAGAGCCTGAAGCGAGGCATAAACGTTCTCAACCTGAGCACAAGCTGCATGACCAGGCATCTAAGTGCAAAGCACGAGCTGCAGTGGAGTAGACACCTCAGAAACCAAGAAAGGTCTCTGGCTCCTCCTGCTTCCTCTTCTGCTGCAGTCTCGGCCTCTTCATCCACCTCTGTAGTGACAGTGGCACCTGTCACCCCGCAAACAGAGGATCTGCCAGCAACACTACCACCTGGGTCACCGACCATCTCCACAATGTCCCATGGAAGCGTTCAGCTCTCTATCTCCCAAACATTGGAGCGGAAGAGGAAGTACCCCCCTAGCCACCCGCGATCCCTGGCCCTGAATGCCAGCATTTCAAAATTCCTGGCCTTTGAAATGCTGTCATTCCGTCTGGTGGAGACGCAGAGTTTTAAAAGCCTGATGGCATTGGCTGTCCCGCAGTACGTCGTGCCCAGCCGCCACTACTTTTCCAGGCGAGCCATCCCTTCCCTGCACAACCAGGTGGGGGACAAAATCAGGTGTGCACTGCGCAACGCCATCTGTGGCAAGGTCCACCTAACTACGGATGCGTGGACCAGTAAGCACGGTCAGGGACGTTATATCTCCCTAACAGCACACTGAGTAAATGCAGTGGCTGCTGGGCCTGAGGCAGATAGCGGTTTGGCGCATGTCCTTCCACCACCGAGGATTGCAGGGCGCTTCAGTTTGCCTCCTGTTGCTAACTCCTCCTTCTCCGCTTCCTCATCCTCTACCGCCTCCTCATCCATTCAGCGTAACACCTTCACCACCAACTTCAGCACAGCCAGGGGTAAACGACAGCAGGCAGTTTTAAAACTTTCCTGTTTGGGGGAAAATCCCCACACCGCGCAGGAGTTGTGGAGGGACATGGAACAACAGACCGATGAGTGGTTGCTGTCAGTGAGCCTCAAGCCCGGCCTGGTGGTGTGCGATAATTGGCGAAATCTCGTAGCAGCTCTGGGTCTAGCCGGTTTGACGCACATCCCTTGCCTGGCGCATGTGCTGAACTTGGTGGTCCAGAGGTTCCTTAAAAATTACCCCAATATGCCAGAGCTGCTGCAGAAAGTGCGGGCTGTGTGTGCGCACTTTCGGCGTTCTCACCCTGCTGCTGCTCGCCTGTCAGCGCTGCAGCGTAACTTCGGCCTTCCAGCTCACCGCCTCATATGTGACGTGCCCACAAGGTGGAACTCCACCTTGCACATGCTGGCCAGACTGTGCGAGCAGCAGCAGGCAATAGTGGAGTTTCAGCTGCAGCAATCACGCGTGAGTCGCTCTGCGGAACAGCACCACTTCACCACCAATAACTGGGCCTCCATGCGAGACCTGTGTGCCTTGTTGCGCTGTTTCGAGTACTCCACCAACATGGCCAGTGCCAATGACGCCGTTCTCAGCGTTACTATCCCAGTTCTATGCCTCCTTGAAAAAACGCTTCGTGCGATGATGGAAGAGGATGTGGCACAGGAGGATGAGGAGGAGGAGGAGGAAGCGGGATCATTTCAAAGGCTTTCAGGGCAGTCTTTCACAAGTGGCTACGAGGGTGGGTTCCTGCACCAACAAACGCCAGGTACACAATTGTCCGGCAGAAAGGGCACAGTTCTGGAGGATGACGAGGTGGAGGAGGAGATGGAGGAGGAGGAGGAGGAGGAGGAGGAGGAGCCATGTTCACAGCAGGGTGGCACTCAGACCAGCTCGTGGCCATTACTGGTGCGTGGCTGGGGGGATACAGAGGACACAGACGATACACCTCCCACAGAGGACAGCTTTTCTTTGCCTCTGGGCAGCCTGGCACACATGAGCGATTACATGCTGCAGTGTTTCCGCAACGACAGCCGAGTTGCCCACATTTTAACTGGTGCTGATTACTGGGTGGCCACCCTGCTGGATCCCCGTTACAAGGACAACGTACCGTCCTTAATTCCCTCACTGGAGCGGGATCGTAAGATGCGCGAGTACAAGCGCACGCTGGTAGACGCGCTGCTGGTGGCATTCCCACCTGACAGCGGGCGTACGGTGGAAGCACAAGGCGAAGGCAGAGGAGGAGGAAGAGGTCGCCAACGCAGCCGGGGCACCGGCAGCACCTCAGAAGGCAGGGTTAGCATGGCCGAAATGTGGAAAAGCTTTGTCAGCACGCCACAACAACCAGCACCACCAGCTGAGATGGAACGTCTTAGCAGGAGGCAGCATTTCACCAACATGGTTGAGCAGTATGTGTCCACAGGCCTACACGTACTGGATGACGGGTCTGCCCCCTTTAACTTCTGGGTCTCCAAATTGGGCACATGGCCTGAGCTTGCCGTTTATGCCTTGGAGGTGCTGCCCTGCAGCCAGTGTATTATCTGAACGTGTATTTAGCACGGCAGGGGGCGTTATCACAGACAAGCGCAGCCGCCTGTCCAGAGCCAATGTGGACAAGCTCACGTTCATTAAAATGAACCAGGCATGGATCCCACAGGACTTGTCCCTACCTTGTGCAGAATAGACATGTATACCGGTGTTGTGACAAAAACTGTCCGGCCATCGGATTGTGCCCGGCCCGTACTGCGCAGGCGCAGCGCTTGCGCAGTACAGAGGACAAGGAGATTCACAAAATCTCCGAAGATGAACGGCGCCTGCGCTGTGAGTGCAGGTTCAAGCCCCACCATCCAAGAGGACATACGGTAGCACATAGTAACAGGGCCCCTCACGGGCTCGCTTCGATCGCGGCCTTGCTTGGCTCGGCTTGAACCACGGATGGTGTGGCCTTCACCTGAACTCAACACGCAGGCGCCGTTAGTCTTGGGAGATTTTTGAAATCCCCTTGTCCTACATACTCAGCAAGCGCAGTACAGGGCGGACACTATTCGACAGGGGACAGAATTCGACACATCACCGGCCTTACCCAGCCATTGTTGTATTTTTGAACCAGTGTTGGCTACCTCGTCCTCCTCCACCGCCGCTTCCACCTACACAGCCACATCCACCGCCACCTCAACCTCCTACTCCATATGGACCTCGTCCTGCTAGGCCAAGATTAAAATTTTTATTTTATTTTTTTGTAGCGCACAGATCCTTTCCCCCTTACCTGCCTTTATGTTGTTGGCTCTTCGCAGGAGGGAGAAAGGCACACCGCACTACCAGCCCGTATCATCCTATATAAAGAGGTTGAGTGGTGTACTTGACGGGCCGTGTCCACAGCCGGAGTCAAAACTCCTCCAGAGGATGATTCTCACCTCTACTGTAGGTAGAGGCAAGTCCTTTAATTGCCAGTAAAGTCAATGTCCACACCAGCTGAAACTCCAACTCTTATTCTCTCATGGCAAAATAAACTGTACTCAGATAGAAAAGGTTAGAGCAAAGAAACAGGACAGCTTAAGGTGTGGAGGAGGTCCAGGCACAAACGTAGCACATTCACTTCACTGCTTAGGTTTCTCAAACAGTTTTTGGCGCACGGTCTCTGCCACAGACATTGAGGTTGGTCTCTGCCACAGACCGGGTGTACAAGGCCCCTGCCACGGGCCTGGAGAACTTTGGTCTCAGCCACAGACCAGGGTGTATAAGGCCCCTGCCACGGGCCGGTTGAATAAGGCCTCTGATACAGTCAAGGTGACCTTGAGCTTCTCCTTCTACGAACCTAGCCCATATCAAGGGGAAGACATCTCTCCAGGGAGTCAACAGACCATTCCTTCACCGTGACTCCCGCATCGGTCCATCAGAATGATCCTCCCTTCCCTGGAACAGGGTCCCCTACACGAGGCGGCTCTGGACTCCAGGCTTTACTCCCGCCCCTAGGCCTCCATACCCAGGGCAGCAAGAACTCCAGGATAGTACCTCACCCCGGGCTAAAGGTGCCCGAGATGGAACAGGAACACATGCACCCAGGCCGAAGGCACCTGGGCGCGGACCCCACTGGACATCAGCCCCCAGGCCAAAGGTCTGCCCCTTTTATATACTCTCCCGGCATGCACAGCAGGTTCCCCGCCCCGCTGTACTACTGCCAAGAGGGGACACAAAAGGCGCCACCTGTAGGCCGCAGGGAACTGCACACCAATACTGTCCCCCGAGGACAAAATGGTCCATGAATCCTACAGAATTAGGGTATTTGAGCCTATTTACCACTCAAACACTTTCCTTAAATTTAGCACCCCGCTACATTTTTATTTCAAAGTATTTTATTTTCCCACTAGCTTATCCATTAAATTAAATAATTTATTCCAGAAAGGGCGTATTCTGGGGCATTCCCACCATATGTGTGGCATTGTGCCGTTGAGTTTCTGAGGTTCTTAATGACTTCCTGTACCTCTTCTGCTGAAAAGGGGGCCTCCAGCATATTTTTTTATTTTTTTATTTTTTTTATGTTCTTTTAAGTTATTTCCTATCCACATTTGTTTGCAGAGCACTTGCCATGTTCTTAACAACATTTTTCTGCCATTTGCAGCCCTCTAGCCCTTTCCATTACTTTTTTAGAGCCTTTTTAGTCGTCAGAAGTCCGGGTCCCCATTGACTTCAATGGGGTCCGGGTTCGGGTTAAAGTTCGGTCCCGAATCCGAACTTTTTTCCGAAGTTCGGCCGAACCCGCCGGACCCGAATATCCAGCTACCCGCTCAACTCTATTCCCCAGCACTTACCCAGTAAATGGTCCCCCAGCACTTATCCAGTAAATGGTCCCCCAGCACTTATCCAGTAAATGGTCCCCCAGCACTTATCTAGTAAATGGTCCTCCAGCACTTACCCAGTAAATTGTCCACCAGCACTTATCCAGTAAATGGTCCACCAGCACTTACCCAGTAAATTGTCCACCAGCACTTACCCAGTAAATGGTCCCCCAGCACTTACCCAGTAAATGGTCCCCCAGCACTTATCCAGTAAATGGTCCTCCAGCACTTACCCAGTAAATGGTCCACCAGCACTTACCCTGTAAATGGTCCACCAGCACTTACCCAGTAAATGGTCCCCCAGCCAGGGCCAGATTAAGAACATCATGGGCCTGGTGCTGAGGATTTTGGTGGGCCTTTTATAAATAAATAAGCAAACAATTTTTTTTGTTATAACACATTAAATGAGAGAGAGAGAGAGAGAGAGAGAGAGAGGGATGAGAAAGAGAGGATGCGCATGAGCATGCGTGGGAATGACATCAACGCAGCCCAAGTGCCAAAGCAACACGGAAGGCACAGAACCCAGAAGGAAGACCGGGTGAAGATGGAAGTGCCTAGGACCCGCCGGATTGATCACAGTGCAGCACTGGACGGCTCAGTCTGACAATTTAAGTGTACCCTAATGTGCTAATATGCTGTACATATTTGTACATTGTGGCAAAGCCTACCTCAGGACCTCTAAAAAGTAGTAATGTTAGCAAAGTTTACTACCGCTTTATTATCACAGGATCCCAGGAGCCTCTCTTGGGGCCCCCTACTGACCCGGTGGCCCTTGGTCAGTGCCTAAGTGCATAGTTGCCAACATTTCAAAAATATTTTTAAGGGGCACTTTTTTCACCAGTGCTATATTTAGAGTAGCTGAGATCCCCTATGTTCCTCTATACATCACAGTAGTAATCACAAAATGAAATGAGTACTAATAATGGGGCAGAACAAATATGAGGACTGAGAAGATTTCCTTTAGTTAAACTAACAAAAGTGTGCCCATTCTAGAGCTGGTAACATTGAGAATATTCAGTATAATTTTAAAGAACTGTTTTTGTGGGTAAGAGGCTTAGGGGAGGAGTATGGACGGTATAAAACTGGGAAGTATGTGCAGGTGATGGAGAGGAATGTGGAGGGTCTAACAGTGGGCACTATGTACAGGAGAGGAGTGTGGAGGGTATGAAAGTGGGCAGTATGTACAGGAGAGGAGTGTGGGGGGTATGACAGAGGGTGGTATGTACCGGAGAGGAGTGTGGAGGGTATGAAAGTGGGCAGTGTGTACAGGAGAGGAGTGTGGAGAGTATGACAGTGGGCAGTATGTACAGGAGAGGAGTGTGGGGGGTATGACAGAGGGTGGTATGTACCGGAGAGGAGTGTGGAGGATATGAAAGTGGGCAGTATGTAAAGAAGAGGAGTGTGGAGAGTATGACAGTGGGCAGTATTTACAGGAAAGGAATATGGAGGGTATGATGGGCGCGGTATGTACAGGAGAGGAATGTGGAGAGAAAGATAGTTGGCAGTATGTACAGGAGAGGAGTGTGAAGGGTAAGGTTAGGTTACAGTATGTACAGGAGAGGAGTGTGGAGGGTAAGGTTTGGTTACAGTATGTACAGGAGAGGAGTGTGGAGGGTATAATGGGGCAGTATGTACAGGAGAGGAGTGTGGAGGGTATAATGGGGGCAGTATGTACAGGAGAGGAGTGTGGAGGGTATGATAGTGGGCAGTATGCACAGGAGAGGAGTGTAGAGGGTATGACAGTGGGCACTATGTATAGGAGAGAAGTGTGGAGGGTATGACAGTGAACAGTATGTACAGGAGAGGAGTGTGGTGGGTATGATGGTGGGCACTATGTATCGGAGAGAAGTGTGGAGGGTATGACAGTGGACACTATGTATAGGAGAGGAGCGTGGAGGGTATGACAGTGAGCAGTATGCACAGAAGAGGAGTGTGGAGGGTATGACAGCTGAGTTGAGTTGAAAGGTATCTTAATATAGCGCGGTCTTACCCCGAAGGGTCCCGACGCGCATATGTACTGGCACTATGTACAATAGAGGAGTTTATGAATGTGGGCAGTATGTACAGGAGAGGAGTGTGGAGGGTATGACAGTGAGCAGTATGCACAGGAGAGGAGTGTGGAGGGTATGACAGCTGGCACTATGTACAATAGAGGAGTTTATGAATGTGGGCAGTATGTACAGGAGAGGAGTGTGGAGGGTATGACAGTGAGCAGTATGCACAGGAGAGGAGTTTGGAGGGTATGACAGCTGGCACTATGTACAATAGAGGAATTTATGACAGTGGGCAGTATGTACAGGAGAAGAGTGTGGAGGGTATGACAGTGAGCAGTATGTACAGGAGAGGAGTGTAGACGGTATGATACTGAGCAGTATGTACATTAAATGAGTGTGGAGGGTAAGACAGTGAGCAGTATGTACAGGAGAAGAGTGTGGAGGGTATGACAGTGGGCAGTATGTACAGGAGGGGAGTGGGGAGGGTATGACAGCCGGCACTATGTACAATAGAGGAGTTTATGAAAGTGGGCAGTATGTACAGGAGAGGAGTGTGGACAGTATGATACTGAGCAGTATGTACATGAGATGAGTGTGGAGGGTAAGACAGTGAGCAGTATGTACAGAAGAAGAGTGGGGAGGATATGACAGTGGGCAGTATGTACAGGATAGAGATGTGGAGGGTATGACAGTGGGCACTATGTATAGAAGAGAAGTGTAGAGGGTATGACAGTGGGCACTATGTATAGGAGAGAAGTGTGGAGGGTATGACAGTGGAAACTATGTATAGGGGAGGAGCGTGGAGGGTATGACAGTGAGCAGTATGCACAGGAGAGGAGTGTGGAGGGTATGACAGTGAGCAGTATGCACAGGAGAGGAGTGTGGAGGGTAAGACAGTAAGCAGTATGTACAGAAGAAGAGTGGGGAGGATATTACAGTGGGCAGTATGTACAGGATAGAGGTGTGGAGGTTATGACAGTGGGCACTATATATAGAAGAGAAGTGTAGAGGGTATGACAGTGGGCACTATGTATAGGAGAGAAGTGTGGAGGGTATGACAGTGAACAGTATGTACAGGAGAGGAGTGTGGAGGGTATGATGGTGGGCACTATGTATAGGAGAGAAGTGTGGAGGGTATGACAGTGGACACTATGTATAGGAGAGGAGCGTGGAGGGTATGACAGTGAGCAGTATGCACAGGAGAGGAGTGTGGAGGGTATGACGGTGGACACTATGTATAGGAGAGAAGTGTGTAGGGTATGACAGCGGGCACTATGTATAGGAGAGATGTGTGGAGGGTATGACAGTGAGCAGTATGTACAGGAGAGAAGTGTGGGGAGTATGTACAAGTGAGGAAGATGAAGGAATCTGGGAAGGAAAAATGTAAAGGTTTGTGGAAGGATGTTTAGGGACTGCGTACTGGTTAAGCAGGCCATACATGGATTGAAATTACGCCAATTAAGCAGAGACCAGCCATAGTCGATCTATGTATGGGCTAGCTGGTTTTAAGTCAATATATTATCTGACTTCAGTAAAACCAGCCTGTCAGGTTTTTCCCAACACAATCAGTGCTGCCAGCTATAGTTAGCAACACTGATCATTGTATTCACAGGCAGAACACAATAACACTACAGGAGTGATTCCCCCATTCACAGGTCAGCAGGTGAGAGGGTGTGTGGGGACAGGCTGGGGAGAGATCCTAGTCAGTGGCTGGGTAGGCCCTGGCTAGTATCAGAGCCAGATACACACAGGTTACATACGCCACGATCGTTAGAGTGAGAACAATAATTCTAGCACTAGACCTCCTCTGTAACTCTAAACATGTAACCTGTAAAAAAAATTAAAGCATCGCTTAGTATACAAAAAAATGGTGCTAACTTTAGTGTTTTTTTTTTTTTTATGAATGAAACAGTTTCTTTCCAGAAAAAACACGTTTGAAAAATATAATGTTTGGGGGTTCTGAGTGATTTTCTAGCAAAAAACAAATGATGATTTTTACATGTAGGAGAGAAGTGTCAGAATTGGCCTGGGTGGCAAGGGGTTAATTACTATAAGACCCTTTTTACACTGAGGTCGTTTTGCAGGCGCTATAGCGTTAAAAATAGCGCCTGCAATCCGCCCTTAAACAGCTGCTCTATTCACTTCAGTGTGAAAGCTCAAGGGCTTTCACACTGGAACGGTCCGCTGGCCAGGCGCCAGAAAAAGTGCTGCAAATCTGACAGTAAAATAGCAGCGTTTTACCGCTATTTTACCGCCGACGCTCGGGGCATCATAGTGTGAAAGCAGTCTTAGTAATATCAAATAATTATTAAAAGCACTGTGAGCTCATCTTCTCAGTCTGCTGCAGTGTGTCAGCTTGTATTTAAACTGTCTGCTCTGTATATAGCTTCTGACAGGCTGCGCAAGCAGCCCCGTATCTCCGGAACCAGAAATGGTAGCAGCCCCATATTTTGACCAGTGGTGGGGTGGGTCTTCAGCTACATACCCCTCAAATATGAAGTCTCTGTGTTTCTGGTCGCTGAGCTACAATCCTCGAAGTCGATCTTTTTTTATTTTTTATTTTATTATTTTTTTGGGCAAATGGGCCTATCTTGGGGAAGGGGCCTGGAGCTGCTGCTCCAATAGCCCCTATGTTAATCCGGCCCTGCCCCCAGCACTTATCCAGTAAATGGTCCCCCAGCACTTATCCAGTAAATGGTCCCCCAGCACTTACCCAGTAAATGGTCCCCCAACACTTACCCAGTAAATGATCCCCCAGCACTTACCCAGTAAATGGTCCCCCAACACTTACCCAGTAAATGGTCCCCCAGCACTTACCCAGTAAATGGTCCCCCAACACTTACCCAGTAAATGGTCCCCCAGCACCTACCCAGTAAATGGTCCCCCAGCACCTACCCAGTAAATGATCCCCCAGCACTTATCCAGTAAATGGTTCCCCAGCACTTATCCAGTAAATGGTCCTCCAGCACTTACCCAGTAAATGGTCCCCCAGCACTTATCCAGTAAATGGTCCCCCAGCACTTATCCAGTAAATGGTCCTCCAGCACTTACCCAGTAAATGGTCCCAAAGCACTTACCCAGTAAATGGTCCCCCAGCACTTACCCAGTAAATGGTCCCCCAGCACTTATCCAGTAAATGGTCCCCCAGCACTTATCCAGTAAATGGTCCCCCAGCACTTACCCAGTAAATGGTCCCCCAGCACACACCCAGTAAATGGTCCCCCAGCACTTACCCAGTAAATGGTCCCCCAGCACACACCCAGTAAATGGTCCCCCAGCACTTACCCAGTAAATGGTCCACCAGCACTTACCCAGTAAATGGTCCCCCAGCACTTACCCAGTAAATGGTCCCCCAGCACCTACCCAGTAAATGGTCCCCCAGCACTTACCCAGTAAATGGTCCCCCAGCACTTACCCAGTAAATGGTCCCCCAGCACTTACCCAGTAAATGGTCCCCCAGCACTAACCCAGTAAATGGTCCCCCAGCACTTACCCAGTAAATGGTCCCCCAGCACTTACCCAGTAAATGGTCCCCCAGCACTTACCCAGTAAATGGTCCCCCAGCACTTATGCAGTAAATGGTCCCTCAGCACCCCCAGTAAAAAATAAAATAAAAATCTCTGTCTGTAATATCTCCTCTATGGTGCGGTACCCTACAGCACCTATTCTCCTCCACAAGATGTCCTTAGGTGTCATCCAACCAGAAAACTGGGGACATTGGCCACATTCATACAGGTGTACTATAGTGTATGCGTGTGTGAAGGCCATGTTTGCCTGCATTGGGTGACACGGGTGTTTCATGTTTCTCCATGCAGGCAGTTTGATTCATTTCAGTTTGGATGCAACCACTGCATGGACATTCACTGTTCCCAAATTAACAGCTGCGTGGGTGTGCTTTTGTGTAGCGTACCTGCACTGTCAAATTGGGAATAGTAGCTTATATGTCTGTGCAACCACTGCGGCCCATTTGGCATGATTGGGAGTACCTTCACTGGGGAGGCATGAGACACGTGTGCATCCCGGTGCAGGCAAACACAGTCCTCGCACGGATGTACGTTATAGTATGAGGCCATACTGTGAGTGCAGGTTATTATGGATCCACCCGCCGGAGGGGCAGCAACAATCCACTCTGCACTCATGTAACCAGCTTAAAGACTTAAGTCTTCAAAAAAAAGCATTAATTACACATTGGTGTAATTGAGGGGAAATGTGGCACCAATGAAGGTGGAATTACACCTATTTTTCAGTTGTTGGTGGAATGCAGCAGTGCCGAACTTCTGTGGAGTTCGTAATGCTGTCCGTATCCCTAGAGGAGAGATTGCCATAAAAAAGCTATTTCTTGCCATTAAAGCAGGGGTTCTGTAGACAATCTCATTTATTTTTGTAGAGGATGCACTCAAAATTTGGGAATCAAGTTAGCCTGCAGCAGAGCCTAAGGCAGGAGTGCCCAACCAGTGGCCCGGGGGCCGCATGTGGCCCGCGGAGCCCTCTGATGTGGCCCGCGACCTCCTGCTTTGGAAAAGCGGCTTGGCATAAGCCGATGCTTCATGTATAGCACCAACTCCTGTCACAGGTGGCGTGATACCAAATGCACTCTGCCTGGGACAGCAGCAGCTGGCGTTACTTGAATGGAAGACTTATTAAAGGTACGTTTAATACTAAAAATCAGTGTATATATGGGCATATCTGTTCTGCAGTGGTTACTAGGCTGCTTGCAAAGTGATTCGCAGGTGCAGCGCAGGTGCAGCGCAGAACACCTGCGGGTTAACTGCACTGAGACATAGAATTCTGTTATTACCTGTGTGTTGGTGCACTTCAGAAAGTGCACCACACCTGCAAGATATAATAGAAGTCTATGGCAAAGTGCAGCTAACCCGCAGGAAAGCCACAGGTGCACTGCGTTACACCCTCAGTGTGAAAGCAGCCTTAGGCCCCTTTGACAAGATCAGTCTGAGCCAATTGGACCCTTCATTCACCTCTATTGAGCCACAGATGTAAACAGACTTGCGGCCGTTTACACACACCTACCTCTAATATTTCGATCCACAAAAAAAAAAACAGAAGGGGGGGGAGATCCGTCCCCTTCCATCTAGGAAATTCGGATTGGAGGACCAATAGAGTAGAGTGGGCTGTGCCCCTGTCTGCTCTGCATATGCGGAGTGGACATGGGCCTGTCATCTGCCCGCTCCGCTCATTGTGGCCCGCGACCGGTTACCAAGTCGCTTAAGTGGCCCTCGCTCTTCAAAAGGTTGGGCACCCCTGGCCTAAGGTGTGATAGTATAACTATAAAGAATACAAATAGAGTTGAAAGGGAGTCTGCCTACTTTATTCATCAAATTTAAAGTGTGATTATGAAACAAAAAAAAAAAAATTAAAGTGTGTTCCAGAAATTCCCATCCCCTGCTCAACCCCGTTTCCCCTGTTCATAAAATAATTAGTCCCCTTTAGTAAAACCACTGACTGCAGAACAGCCCCAATAACTCAATCTAGGAAAGTAACTATGGGGTCTATTTATAAGACATAGAATGTGACTTTTACAAACATTCCTTGGTGGAGAATCAATCACTTCCAATTAGAACAAAGTTACATTCTCTAGTTTACATTTGTCCAGATACTATTTGCAAAGATATTTTAGTGAAACCTGTAAAAAAAAAAAAAAGGTATTGGTTTAATTATCTGTGCATTTCTAACATCCATCTTGTGCCTCTGACTAGCTTCAAAGTGCACTGCCTATACAATACCCAATGACTATTGGATGTGCAAGTATGATTCGACTAACCCCTGGCACTTCAATCTGTTGGTGAGCCCAACTGCAGAATATTTAGAAAATGGAGAGGGAGAACATTGGCATTGTGCAGACAGATGACGTTTTTTCTATATATCTACTATATATCTAACAGTAGCAACGGGGACATGTTTTTTATTCTGCGTTACCCATCCAAAAAGATAGTCAAATCAAGCAAATGCTATCTCAGGTCTGGGTAGGTTAACTCTCTAGGTTTCAGTTCACTGAAGTGCACTGTCAGCAGGGTGTATATAAATCAATGATTTCATTTTTTTTTTTATCAGATTTTTTGGATTTAAATCGTTTTTTTTATCAAATTTATTTTAATAAAATGCTTTTGGAGTAAAAATCTATCTAAAGATAGTTTTCTATTTAAGATACATTAATACTTTTGTTTATTCAGCATGAAATGGTGCTTAGTTATGTAGCATGAGGCTGCATATTCTGCAATATTTAAATTTTTGGGTAAACTCATTCAACGAATCCAAGCTCTGCAAGCTGAGATAATATGCACTGCATCGATGCATTCACACAATTTCACAGTAACCATGAGATAAAACAAAGTTCAGGAATATTCCTTTATCCCATTGTTTTGCAAAATCTATGTACAACACAAACTGTATGATTGAATCAGTTCTGATATCGCTGTTTTACTAACCTGACAGCTTATTATTCTAAATAGGAAACCTTAATTTTGTTTGCAAAAAATAAAGATTCTAACTACCAGCAAAAATATGTTCTTACATTTAAAGAGCACCTGTCATTTCAGATCCATCATGGCAGCGCCTGTTAGCGGGCATCCACTCACCTGCTGCTGCCACGTCCCTCACCTTGTTGTGTCACTGCCGCATCACCAGCCATCCCATTAAAGTGAATAAGACTGTCGGTGAGTCAATAGCGTGTCAGAGGAGGAGCCGCTGTGGGACAGAGATGACAGTTGCTCTTTAAAAATTATGATTTACATCTAGTTGATTTAACCACTTCCATTGTAAAATGATGCCGGTAGGAACCCTCTCTCCCTCCGGGTGGGCGTCATTGGACGTCCTGGGCTTTGTGGGGGGATATCTGAATGATGCCTGCAGCTAGAGGCATCATTCAGATATCTTTCTCTTCTGCTGGCGTTTATGCGCACGATAAGAACGATCATAGCGGCGGTTCCACCGCTTAATCTTTCTTAAAAGCGCTGTGGGAGGGGACATCCCCCCTCCCGCCGCCATCCGGTGCTTCTCCGGGTTCTCCCGTGCCATCGGGGGCCCGGAGAAAGAATCGTCCGGCGCCGGTGTCTGGTCACATGATGAGCATAGAGATGACTGGTGACCAAGTGGTTACCAGTCATCTCTATGACCGACGGAGGCCCGGGCGCAATGTGATGACGTCACGCCCGGGTTCCCAAAAGTAAACAAAGCCGGGATTGCAGCTGAAAGTATGAGAACGGTGATTTATTTTTCCCGATCTCATGCTTTCCAGCCTGGAGGAGAGATGCGGGGTCTTATTGACCCCGCATCTCTCCATAAAGAGGACCTGTCGCACACATTCCTATTACAAGGGATGTTTACATTCCTTGTAATAGGAATAAAAGTGATCAAAAAAAAAAGTGTAAAAATTAAAAAAAATTAAGTAAAATAAAATAATAATAAAAAAAAAAGTAAAACGCCCCTGTCCTAAATAGCTCGCACTCACAAGCGAACGCACACGTAAGTCCCACCCACATATGTAAACGCAGTTCAAACCACATATGTGAGATATCGCCACGTGCGTTGGAGCGCGTGCAACAATTCTAGCACTAGACCTCCTTTGTAACTCTAACCTGGTATCCTGTAAAAAATTTCAAAGCGTCAACTATGGAGATTTTTAAGTACCAAAGTTTGGCGCCATTCCATGAGTGTGCACAATTTTAAAGCATGACATGTTAGGTATCTATTTACTTGGCGTAACATAATCTTTCATATTTTACAAAAAAATTGGGCTAACTTTACTGTTTTGTTATTTTTTAATTCATGAAACCATTTTTTTTCCAAATGATTGCGCAAATACCGTGCAAGATAAAAAGTGGCAATGACCGACATTTCATTCCCTAGGGTGTCTGCTAACAAAAACATATATAATGTTTGGGGGTTCTGAGTAATTTTCTAGCAAAAGAATGATGATTTGTACGTGTAGGAGAGAATTGCCAGAATAGGCCCGGTATGGAAGTGGTATAAAAAGCCCTGTATGGAAAGGGTTAAATCAAGCCTTTTTACTAGTGATTTAAATCATGATTTAAATTGAGTTTATTTAAATCAAATCCACCCTGACTGTCAGTAATGCTGATCGACAGATCTGGTTGCCTCCTGTCTGTTCCCTTGGTCTACCTACTGAGCTCATAACACAGTATGAGAATTTTATACTTAAGGTTTTATTTTCATGGTATCTGGGAGGTTTACACTGGATTCTTTCCATATTATTCATGTTAGATCTTACATATTCTATTGTTCCACATAACAATAACAGTTCATGGACATAACTGTGCCTGTAACAAATGTTCAAGTATTTTAAAGCATACTGCTGTCAGCATTTTTACCCAGCATGTTTCTTCAACAGGAGTAAGAGGTTATCTCCTTCCTATGCATTCCATTCTTAAACAGCATTCCTCTCCATAAAATGGCTAAATTGAAATATAAATATATAACATAAAATGAAATAAGTGTTGGCATGTCAGAGGTACCTCGCTTGAGTTCTTATTGTGGTAGAAGTCATCATTTTCTACTTCTTGTTTAAATTTATGGCAAAGAATCTCATCCATACTTCCTAGCAATCATTCTAAGAAAAACACACAAGAAAAATGTATTTATAATGCTATAGACTGTGAATATCACGGTTTTCCCCATACTGTGATTTCTATGATGAAGTATGATAAATATGGAAGCTATTTTTCATAATGGGAACAACTGTATGCCTTAACTATCTTTCTATAGAACAATAATAGCCTTTATTGAAGAGATGATTCAGGGATTTAGATTTACAAATCTACCCACCTTTTGCAAATAATTTGTGGTGGTGGTGGAGAAGTGTTCTCAATTTCCATGTTGTATTTTAAGTTCATCTTAGTAAAAACGTAAAAACATTTTCAGATACAGCCCCTTATGTAAAGGGGCAAGAACACCCACAACATTCTGTCAGAATTCTTCTTTTCATGGTCTGACTTTAGTAAACTAAAATCTGATTGGATATTACCCATATATACTCGAGTATAAGCTG
This sequence comes from Rana muscosa, assembly GCA_029206835.1. NCBI lineage: Eukaryota > Metazoa > Chordata > Amphibia > Anura > Ranidae > Rana > Rana muscosa. The sequence goes on along the minus strand of CM055122.1, from coordinate 1,107,393,195 downwards.
ACCCGAGTATAAGCCGAGGCACCTAATTTTACCACAAAAAACTGGGAAAACTTATTGACTTGAGTATAAGCCTAGGTGGGAAATGCAGCAGCTACTGGTACGGGGACACTCTGATAAAACACTGATGGGGACACTCTGATAAAACACTGATGGGGACACTCTGATAAGAGTGTCCCCATCAGTCTTTTATCAGTGTGTCCCCATCAGTCTATAATCAGCGTGTCCCCATCAGTGTCCAATCAGAGTGTCCCCATCAGTGTCCAATCAGAGTGTCCCCAGTGTCTATTCAGAGTGTCCCATCAATGTCCAATCAGACTGTCCACATTACTCTTCGTGTACTGTACTTTATTCCGCTCTCTGTTTATCTCCCGACTCCAGCCCGCTGCAGGAGTATCTAAGAAACATGCGGGCGGGTAGCCGGGAGGAGCCACAATGATCACTAGCTGCTGGGACATGGCAATCCTAGTGCACAGCGTCACAGCATGGGCAGGAGTTTCGGTGGCGGCTTTGTCAGCGGGAGAAAAACACGGCGAGCAGGAGAAATTCACAGCGGGAGTGATGCTAGCTGCGCGCCGCGATACGGAGACCCCTGCTCTAGAGGAGTGACTGCCGGTACACACTGGAGACAAGTAAGGTAAAATATGACTCGAGTATAAGCCGAGGGGGTAATTTTCACCCTAAAAAAAAGGGCTGAAAAACTAGGCTTATACTTAAATATATACGGTATATTACTCACACCCTCATTTGTCTTTACTAGGGATGGGCCCGGTGCTCGATTCGAACCCATGTTCGAATCGAGCACCGGGCGTTCGCTCGCTCGTCGAGCCCAGAACTATTTGGGCCGTTCGCATCACATTCGTGTGATGCGAGCGGCCCCGCAATGCATTGCGGCCGGCGCGGCCGGCGCAGTGCATTGCTGGCTGATGATTGGCCAAGCATGCACTGTGACCCCGCATGCTTGGCCAATCACAGCGCCCGAAACTCGGAGAGCAATAATTGGCTACAGGCAGGACGCCTGTAGCCAATTACAGCTCAGGGGCTTTAGTACATGCCCCACCATTTAAAAGGCCGCCACGCCATCGGCCCCGGTCACATGAGTTCCGGCTTTAGGAGAGATCAGTCTGCTGATTCTGTCTTTGCTTGATACTGAAAGATTTGCTCTTCTTTGCTAAACCATTGGCTATTTCTTTGCTAAACCATTGCTACCTAAGTCATTGATCGTTCATTGCTGCTGATTGCACAGTTAGCGTGTTATTAGCTGCTGCTGGGGATTAGTCTGGTGCGTGCTTACTGTTAGTACAGTATTGCAGTAGTACCAACCGCAGTGCTGTTAGCACAGCATTGCACCCCAACAGCACCCATAGGACTTCTAGTGTGTTAGTGGCAGCAAACAGAGCTCCTATATTTTCTTCTCAGCAGCACCCATAGGACTTCTAGTGTGTTAGTGGCAGCAAACAGAGCTCCTATATTTTCTTCTCAGCAGCACCCATAGGACTTCTAGTGTGTTAGTGGCATCACACAGAGCTCCTATATTTTCTTCTCAGCAGCACCCATAGGACTTCTAGTGTGTTAGTGGCAGCAAACAGAGCTCCTATTTCTTTCTCGTACATCACGGGACACAGAGCGACATAGTCATTACTAATGGGTTATATAGTTACCGTCAGGTGCTGGCACTGGCAACTTCCAAAACCGGAAGTACCCTCCCCTATATAAGCCCCTCCCATCCGGGAGCACCTCAGTTTTTTGCCAGTGTCTAAGGTGTTGGCCAAGAAGAAACATGTGTTTTTCACTGAGCTTGCGTACAGGTTCTTTTGGGCCTCAGTAAGCTATTCCGGATCCGACCAAAAATGCTTCATAGCTAAACGGTCGGTACCCGGGCCTTGCAGAGAAGAGCAAGGTTCTGCCTGTAATGCTTCTCTTAGGAGAGCTGGACCCTGGGATCCAGAGCTCTGGTCATACCCAGGACCAAGATGTTTTCTGTGCAGGGTGCTATACAGGTCCAGGGGAGTGGAATCCTTGGGAACCCGGTCCCTGAAGGTTTGATTACAATGCCTGCCGTGATAGGTGAAGTTTGGGCTTTTGTGGACCAAACAAAGTCCTGCGGCGGGGAACAGGTAAGTGGGGGCCCCCAGGAACTTGGTTCTATTGGGGGACCCCCAAGCCTAATTTGTCTTTCTGTCTGTTACCTAACGGTATTCCCGCTAATATCTGTGCATGCCTGTAACTACTAAAAAAAAAAAAAAAAAAATGTAATAATTTTTAATGGTGGTCAAGAAAAAAAAAAAAGAAAAGAAGAATGTTTTTTTATATATGTTTAGTATATTAAACTGCGGTACCTGTGTTTGTCCACTAGAGGCCGCTGTGGAATGTTTTTCTTGTCATATGGACTAGTTTCTTCTCAGAGAGCAAAGTCCAGGCAGCTGGTGAGTTCTCCTACAGGAAACTGTTTCCTCTGCCATGTTGCAGTGTTCGTCTATCCCCCGGCCTGCGGCAAAGGGGGCCCTGGCTCCTGTCCCTGGTTTCCATGTTTGAAAATTAGCGCCGAGGCGCACGTGGCCGCGCGCGTGCGTGTGCACGCGCCTCTATATATAGAGGTGGCCGGAAAAAGGGGCGGGGCCTGGGGGATGACGCTCTGTGCGCGCCGCAGCGCTTCTGCGCATGTGCGGGCGTCCCAGCAGGTTTTTAAAAAGCCACATTATTGCAGTAAGCTGGCTATGAAGTACAGAGACAGAGCTGGCAACATTTAAAGGCATACAGCAAGCGGTTGATACAGGCATCCCCTAGAAAGGCACATTAGTAGACACCAACTGTGATATAGCAGCAATTGTGCTAGACTATTCTCAGTAAAAGTGGTGTATTACGGCTGGAATACCTCAGCTTTAGGCTTAGGAATATGCCGTCCAGTAGCTCCGGAACTGAATCTTCCAGGAAGCGAAGGGGGTCTCATCGGGCTCTGAGGATCTTGGGCATACTCCTGCTGCACCAGTCTCCCCTGAAGTTCAGAGGTAAGTGACCGTAGAGACCCCGCAGGGGTACTTGGTACTGTGGCTGTCCTCAGTCACCTGCTCCTGTGTATGTAACAGAGGAGGTTTTTTCCTCAGCTCTGGGAGGATTAGAGAGAGATTGTCAAAATTTATCGCTGCCTCCCTGTCAGGGAAAGCACGCCCGATCTCCGTCTCCTCCTTCAGAGTGCCTGTTAGCAGAGCAACAGTCCCATACAGGGATCGACCTGCCTGAAGGGGATCAGGATAAGGTTGATTCTGTTATAGAGGAATCAACAGTGGGGGAACCTTTTCTCAGCATCTCAAGCTGAAAGATTATGGGTTCAGTCTCTGACTAACATGGTCCGATCAGCATTTAAAAATGCACCTTGCGGAACCATCAACCACTACTGTATCCTCGTTGGGGTCGCTAGAAGCCCCCAGACTGTTTGTTCTTTTCCACTTCACCCTTTACTGAAAGGGCTCATTTACCAGGATTGGGAACGTCCTGAGAAAATATTTATTCCCCCAAGAGATTTCCGGTGGTCTATCCCATGGAGGATAAGTTCATCAAAAAAAAAAAAAAATGGAAGGTCCCTACAGTGGACGCAGCCATCTCTTGTATGTATAAATCACTGACATGTCCAGTGGATAATGTCCAAATGTTCAAGAACCCAATAGATAAAAGATTGGAGTCCTTATGAAAATCTGCTTGGTGATACAACCAGCAGTAGCAGCTATTGGGGTCTGCTAAGCAGTGAAGGATCAGTTGAAACAGGTCTTGAGGGACTTGACAGATCAGCAGGCTTTGCCCTAGCTGATCTACCTAGAGCCTTAGGCTTTGCGGTTGACGCCATAGAGGATTCAGTCCATCAGGCCTCCCGCCTTACGCTGTCTATAGACATATGCGTAGGCTCCTATGGCTCAGAAACTGGTCTGCTGAAGCTCCCTGTAAAGAATGGCTGGTTAGCGTCCCATTTCATGGTGAACGCTTATTCAGGGAAAACCTGGACAAATATATCCAGAAAATTTCCAGCGGTAAAAATACGCTCTTGCCGGTTAAAAGCAGAGTTAGAGGTCCCTCTTTAAGGGGCCTGCTTCTCCAGTCCCTGGGGCATCGGCTGTGTAACAGTTCCGACGGCCTCCTCGGTCAAATCCCGGGGGTAAAAAACAGGGACAGTAGCAGGGTAATGAGAAACCCTGGGTCAGGGGAGGTACAAAACCTCCCCCAAAGTTAAATTCATTGAAGCCCCCACTCAGTCGGGTGGGGGGAGGACTCCAGTTGTTCGCAAAGAGACCTGGCGGGACACGATCAAGACAGATAGGTGCTCTCCGCAGTAGGTTTGGGATACAGTTTGGAGTTAAAAGACTCTCCTCCTTCCCATTTTTAAGGTCAAACGTGCCAAGGGATCCCCGGAAGAGAGAGTCCCTCCTGTTGGCACTAGAACAACTATTGCTCCAAGGAGTAATTATGGAAGTTCCCCTGGAAGAATGAGGGTTCGGGTTTTACTCAAACCTCTTTACAGTCCCGAAGCAAACGCGGACGGGAGGCCCATATTAATTCAAAAAGGGCTATACAAATTCCTGTATATCAGGACTTTCCGATGGAGTCGATCCGATCGGTGGCCACTGCCCTACAAGGGGAGGATTGGTTAGCCACGATCGACATCAAAGATGCTTATTTGCACATTCCCATCTTTCCAGTCCACCAAAAATTTCTACGCTTTGCAGTAGAAGGGCGCCATTTTCAGTTCAGAGCCTTACCCTTCGGTCTGGCCACAGCACCAAGAGTGTTCACAAAAATTCTGGCCCCATTATTGGCCAATCTAAGAACACGAGGTGTAACGATAATGGCATATCTAGACGACTTGTTGCTGATAGACCACTCAGTGGAAAAACTAGAAGTGGTTGTTCACGAGACAATCAAGTATCTGGAATATCACGGTTGGATTATCAACCGAGACAAGTCAGCCCTAAAACCAGTCAAAAGTCTGGAATACTTGGGGCTAAGGCTGGATTCAGACCAGAGAAAAATTTTCTTGTCTCGAGAAAAGGGGTCGTCTTTGAGAGATTTGATCCACTTAGTGGGTTCAAAAAGACAGCCATCCATACGCCTGTGCATGAGGCTGCTGGGAAAAATGGTGGCATCATTCGAAGCAGTACCCTACGGTCAATTCCATTCAAGGAAGTTGCAAAGGGCCATACTGTCAGCCTGGAACAAAAAAGTTCAGGCTCTGGACGTACCAATGTCCTTGTCCCCTTCCGTTCGCAGAAGCCTCCGTTGGTGGTTGGTTCCCCGGAATCTGGAAAGAGGGAAATCCTTCAGTCCGATTTCTTGGAAGGTGGTCACTACAGATGCCAGCCTTTTAGGCTGGGGAGCAGTACTGGAGCAATGGTCTCTCCAGGGCAGATGGTCGGATGCGGAAAAGGCCCTGCCCATCAATCTCTTAGAGATACGAGCAGCCCGGTATGCCCTAGTAGCATGGACATCCAAACTCCAAGGGTCCCCTGTCAGAGTTCAGTCAGACAATGCCACAGCAGTGGCATATATCAATCGTCAGGGGGGCACCAGGAGTCGTGCAGCCCAAAGGGAAGTAAATTACATCCTGAGATGGGCAGAAAGATATGTCCCAGCCATATCTGCGGTATTCATTCCAGGGGTGAAGAATTGGAAGGCGGACTTTCTAAGTCGCCAACAATTATGCCCAGGGGAATGGTCCCTTCATCCCGAGGTTTTCCGGACAATATGTCAGCGGTGGGGAACACCGGATGTAGATCTGCTAGCATCCAGGTTCAACACGAAAGTGGACAGGTTTGTCTCTTGGACAAGGGATCCCCTAGCGTGCGGCTCGGATGCCCTAGTGTTCCCTTGGGATCAGTTCAAGCTGATATATGCATTCCCACCGCCACAATTGTTACCTCGATTACTCCGCAGAATCAGGGTAGAAAAGAAACCAGTGATTCTGGTGGCTCCAGCGTGGCCCCGAAGAGCATGGTACGCGGAGATTGTAAAAATGTCTGTGGGGAGTCCTTGGACCCTCCCACATCGTCCGGACCTGCTTTCGCAAGGACCGATATACCACCCTTCCTTACCAGCCCTAGGTTTGATGGCCTGGCTATTGAAGCCCACATTCTAAAAAAGAGAGGGCTCTCTAATGCTGTGGTATCTACCATGATCAATGCCAGGAAGCCGGTATCCAGGCAGATCTACTATAGAATCTGGAAGGCGTACATCGCCTGGTGTGAGGCCAGGAAATGGCATCCACGTAAATACGTAATAGGTAGAATTCTGGACTTCCTACAATGGGCTGTAGATAGGAAGCTTGCCTTGAGTACTATCAAAGGTCAGATTTCGGCCTTGTCAATATTTTTTCAAAGGCCCTTGGCTTCGCATTCACTAGTCAAAGCCTTTATACAAGGAGTGATGCGTATTAGTCCTCCGGTTAATATTCCCATATGTCCATGGGATCTAAACTTGGTTCTGTCGGTTCTACAGAAACAACCATTTGAACCATTACAGCATATTTCCTTAGTGCTTCTCACCAGGAAATTGTTTTTTCTAGTAGCCATTTGTTCGGCTAAAAGAGTATCGGAATTAGCAGCTATGTCCTGTAAGGAGCCATATCTGGTTATCCATAAGGACAGAGTAGTGTTACGTCCTCATCCAGCCTTTCTTCCTAAGGTGGTATCGAGTTTTCATTTGAACCAAGATGTGGTTCTTCCTTCTTTTTTCCCCAAGCCTACTTCGGTAGAGGAAAAGTTATTGCATTCTTTGGATGTAGTAAGAGCAGTTAAAGCTTATCTAAAAGCCACTGCTCAGATTCGCAGAACGGATACTTTGTTTATTCTGCCGGAAGGCCCCAGAAAGGGTCAGGTAGCGTCAAAATCTACTTTAGCCAAGTGGATTCGACAGGTCATAATACAAGCCTATAGCTTGACAAGTAGACCGCCTCCGTTCAAAGTTAGGGCGCACTCCACGAGAGCAGTTGGAACTTCATGGGCAGTGCATCACCAGGCCTCCCTGGCTCAAGTCTGTAAGGCCGCAACATGGTCTTCAGTACACACGTTTACTAGGTTCTACCAGGTGGACGTTAGAAGTCAGGAGGATGTCGCCTTTGGGCGCAGTGTGTTGCAGGCCGCAAAAGATCCTCATGTCTGATAGCGCTCAGCTTATATATGGTGTATCCCCCCCCTCATTTGGCATTGCTTTAGGACATCCCATTAGTAATGACTATGTTGCTCTGTGTCCCGTGATGTACGAGAAAGAAAATAGGATTTTTATAACAGCTTACCTGTAAAATCCTTTTCTTGGAGTACATCACGGGACACAGAGCTCCCGCCCCTCTTTGGGGACACTTATTGCTTTGCTACAAAACTGAGGTGCTCCCGGATGGGAGGGGCTTATATAGGGGAGGGTACTTCCGGTTTTGGAAGTTGCCAGTGCCAGCACCTGACGGTAACTATATAACCCATTAGTAATGACTATGTCGCTCTGTGTCCCGTGATGTACTCCAAGAAAAGGATTTTACAGGTAAGCTGTTATAAAAATCCTATTATTTTCTTCTCAGCAGCACCCATAGGACTTCTAATGTGTTAGTGGCATCACACAGAGTTCCTATATTTTCATCTCAGAAGCACCCATAGGACTTCTAGTGTGTTAGTGGCATCACACAGAGCTCCTATATTTTCTTCTCAGAAGCACCCATAGGACTTCTAGTGTGTTAGTGGCAGCAAACAGAGCTCCTATATTTTCTTCTTAGCAGCACCCATAGGACTTCTAATGTGTTAGTGGCATCACACAGAGTTCCTATATTTTCATCTCAGAAGCACCCATAGGACTTCTAGTGTGTTAGTGGCATCACACAGAGCTCCTATATTTTCTTCTCAGAAGCACCCATAGGACTTCTAGTGTGTTAGTGGCAGCAAACAGAGCTCCTATATTTTCTTCTCAGCAGCACCCATAGGACTTCTAGTGTGTTAGTGGCATCACACAGAGTTCCTATATTTTCATCTCAGAAGCACCCATAGGACTTCTAGTGTGTTAGTGGCATCACACAGAGCTCCTATATTTTCTTCTCAGCAGCACCCATAGGACTTCTAGTGTGTTAGTGGCATCACACAGAGCTCCTATATTTTCATCTCAGAAGCACCCATAGGACTTCTAGTGTGTTAGTGGCATCACACAGAGCTCCTATATTTTCTTCTCAGCAGCACCCATAGGACTTCTAGTGTGTTAGTGGCAGCAAACAGAGCTCCTATATTTTCTTCTCAGCAGCACCCATAGGACTTCTAGTGTGTTAGTGGCATCACACAGAGCTCCTATATTTTCTTCTCAGCAGCACCCATAGGACTTCTAGTGTGATAGTGGCAGCAAACAGAGCTCCTATATTTTCTTCTCAGCAGCACCCATAGGACTTCTAGTGTGTTAGTGGCATCACACAGAGCTCCTATATTTTCTTCTCAGCAGCACCCATAGGACTTCTAGTGTGTTAGTGGCAGCAAACAGAGCTCCTATATTTTCTTCTCAGCAGCACCCATAGGACTTCTAGTGTGTTAGTGGCATCACACAGAGTTCCTATATTTTCATCTCAGAAGCACCCATAGGACTTCTAGTGTGTTAGTGGCATCACACAGAGCTCCTATATTTTCTTCTCAGCAGCACCCATAGGACTTCTAGTGTGTTAGTGGCAGCAAACAGAGCTCCTATATTTTCTTCTCAGCAGCACCCATAGGACTTCTAGTGTGTTAGTGGCATCACACAGAGCTCCTATATTTTCTTCTCAGCAGCACCCATAGGACTTCTAGTGTGTTAGTGGCATCACACAGAGCTCCTATATTTTCTTCTCAGCAGCACCCATAGGACTTCTAGTGTGTTAGTGGCATCACACAGAGCTCCTATATTTTCTTCTCAGCAGCACCCATAGGACTTCTAGTGTGTTAGTGGCAGCAAACAGAGCTCCTATATTTTCTTCTCAGCAGCACCCATAGGACTTCTAGTGTGTTAGTGGCATCACACAGAGCTCCTATATTTTCATCTCAGAAGCACCCATAGGACTTCTAGTGTGTTAGTGGCATCACACATAGCTCCTATATTTTCTTCTCAGCAGCACCCATAGGACTTCTAGTGTGTTAGTGGCATCACACAGAGCTCCTATATTTTCATCTCAGAAGCACCCATAGGACTTCTAGTGTGTTAGTGGCATCACACAGAGCTCCTATATTTTCTTCTCAGCAGCACCCATAGGACTTCTAGTGTGTTAGTGGCAGCAAACAGAGCTCCTATATTTTCATCTCAGAAGCACCCATAGGACTTCTAGTGTGTTAGTGGCATCACACAGAGCTCCTATATTTTCATCTCAGAAGCACCCATAGGACTTCTAGTGTGTTAGTGGCATCACACATAGCTCCTATATTTTCTTCTCAGCAGCACCCATAGGACTTCTAGTGTGTTAGTGGCATCACACAGAGCTCCTATATTTTCATCTCAGAAGCACCCATAGGACTTCTAGTGTGTTAGTGGCATCACACAGAGCTCCTATATTTTCTTCTCAGCAGCACCCATAGGACTTCTAGTGTGTTAGTGGCAGCAAACAGAGCTCCTATATTTTCTTCTCAGAAGCACCCATAGGACTTCTAGTGTGTTAGTGGTATCACACAGAGTTCCTATTTCTTGTTCATACATCACGGGACATAGAGCAGCATAGTCATTACTATGTGGGTTATATAGATACCTTCAGGTGCTGGCACTGGCAACTTCCAAAACAGGAAGTACCCTCCCCTATATAAGCCCCTCCCATCCGGGAGTACCTCAGTTTTTTTGCCAGTGTCTAAGGTGTTGGCCAAGGTTAACATGTATTCATCTGGGCTTGTGTACAGGTTCTCTGGGCCTTAGCAAGCTATTCCGGATCCGACCAAAAAAGCTTCATAGCTAAACGGTCGGTACCCGGGCCTTGCAGAGAAGAGCAAGGTTTTGCCTGTAATGCCTCTCTTAGGAGGGCTGGACCCTGGGATCCAGAGCTCTGGTCATACCCAAAACCAAGAGGCTATCTGTGCAGGGTGCTATACAGGTCCAGGGGAGTGGAATCCTTGGGAACCCGGTCCCTGAAGGTCTAGTACAATGCCTGCCGTGAAAGGTGAAGTTTGGGCTTCTGTGGACCAAACAAAGTCCTGCGGCGGGGAAAAGGTAAGTGGGGGCCCCTCAGGAACTTGGTTCTATTGAGGGGACCCCCAAGCCTAATATGTCTTTCTGCCTGTTACCTAAAAGGTATTCCCGCTAATAGCTGTATATGCCTAAGAAATCCTAGAAATGTTTTTTCATAAAGGAAGTTTTAAAAACTGTAAACCTGGAAATGTTTTTCATAAAGGAGGTTTTAAAAAAAAAAAAAAAAAAAAAGACAAAAGTGCGGTACCTGTGTTTGTCCACTAGAGGCCGCTGTGGAACGTCTTTTTTTCTTGGGACTATTCCTTCCATGGTGAAAGTCCAGGCAGATGAGTGAGCTCTCTATCAGGGAAGCTGCATTCCTCTGTCATGCTGCCAAGTAGTTTCCTTCCATCCCCGAGTCCTGGTGAGACAGGGACCCTGGCTCCTCTCTCTACATGGCGCCAAGAGCGCACACGTGCACGCGTGCGCGCACACACACGCTTTCTTTTTATAAGATTTAGCTTCAAAAAAGGGGGCGGAGCCTGGCGGATGACGCGCTCTGTGCGCCCAGCGCTTCTGCGCATGTGCGGGCGTCCCAGCAAGATAAAAGGACTCAGTCCACGCTGCTTGCTATGGACACAGAGCATGAAAAGGAGCTGGTAGCATGGTATAGGGGCTTACAGCGGGCGGTTGATACAGGCATCCCCAGAAAGACGCATTAGTAGACACCCACTGATATACATAGCAGCAAAATTGCATTAGACTATTTCAGTAAGGGGTGTATTGCGGCTGGAATACCTCAGCTTTGAACTAAGGAATATGCCGCCTAAAAAACTCCGAGATATACCTCTCAGGAAGTGTAGGGGGTCTCCATCGGGCTCTGAGGATCTGGAGCAGTCATCTGCACCCTCCTCCCCTGAGAAATCAGAGGTTAATACCCATAAGGAACCCCCGGGAGTGCCAGGTACTGCGGCTGTCCTCAGTCCACCTGCTCCTGCATATATAACAGAGGAGGTTTTTTCCTCAACTCTGGAGGGATTGGAGCAGAGATTGGCAGCATTGATCGCTTCTTCTCTACAGGAAAGAAAGCGCGCCAGATCTCCATCACCTCCATTAGAGTGCCTGTTGGCAGAGCAACAGTCCCAGGAAGGGACCGACCTACCTGAAGGGGATCAGGAGGAGGTTAACTCTGTTTTTGAGGAATCGACAGTAGATGAACCATTTTCAGCATCACAGACTGAAAGATTGTGGGTCCAGACCCTAACTGACATGGTTCGATCTGCATTTAAAATGCCTCTTGTTGAACCATCAACTACTGCTGTCTCCTCATTGGGGTCGCTAAAAGCTCCCCAGGTTAATTGCTCCTTTCCAATACATCCATTATTGGAAGGACTTATATACCAGGACTGGGAACATCCTGATAAACTATTTGTTCCGCCTAAAAAATTTCCGGTGATCTATCCCATGGAGGAAAAGTTCACCCAGAGATGGAATGTTCCTACGGTGGATGCAGCCATCTCTTCTGTGAACAAATCACTGACATGTCCAGTAGATAATGTTCAAATGTTCAAAGATCCAGTGGATAAAAAATTGGAATCTTTATTAAAATCTGCTTTTTCCACAGCAGGGGCTGTTACACAGCCAGCAGTGGCAGCTATTGGGGTCTGCCAAGCTTTAAAGGATCAAATGAAAATGGTCCTGAGGGATTTGCCAGACCAGAAGGCCCAGGCTCTGGCTGATCTGCCTAGAGCATTATGCTTTGCGGTTGACGCCATCAAGGATTCTATCCATCAGGCCTCCCGCCTCACGCTGTCTTTGGTACATATGCGTAGGCTTCTGTGGCTCAAAAACTGGTCTGCTGAAGCTCCCTGTAAGAAGCTCTTAGTTAGCTTCCCATTTCATGGGGAACGCCTTTTTGGCGAGGACCTGGATAAGTATATCCAGAAGATTTCCAGTGGTAAAAGTACTCTCTTACCGAGTAAAAAGAGGTCTAGGGGTCCGTCTTTTAAGAGGACTACCTCTCCTATCCCTGCGTCGTCTGCTACTAAGCAGTTCCGACGGCCTCCTCGGTCAAACTCAGGAGGTAAAAATCAGGGACAGCCACAGGGTAATAAAAAGCCCTGGATCCGAAGAGGTAGTAAACCAGCCTCCAAGTCAAGCCTATGAAGGGCTGCCCCCACTCAAACGGGTGGGGGGAAGACTTCAGTTGTTCGCAGAGACCTGGCGGGAGACGATCAAAGACAGATGGGTGCTCTCCGCAGTAACTCTAGGATACAAGTTGGAGTTAAAAGAGTCTCCTCCTTCCCATTTTATGTGGTCAGGCATGCCAAGAGACCCTCTGAAAAGAGGGTCTCTCCTATTGGCGTTAGAACAACTATTGCTCCAAGGAGTAATTATGGAGGTTCCTATGGAAGAGTGGGGGTTGGGTTTCTACTCAAACCTTTTCACAGTCCCGAAGCCAAACGGGGACATAAGACCCATATTGGACCTAAAGAGTCTAAACAAATTTCTAAACGTCCGGTCTTTCCGGATGGAGTCGATCCGATCGGTCACCGCTGCCCTACAAGGGGAGGAATGGTTAGCCTCGATCGACATCAAAGATGCTTACTTGCATGTTCCCATCTTTCCAGGTCATCAAAAATTTCTACGCTTTGCAGTAGAAGGGCGCCATTTTCAGTTCAGAGCCTTACCATTCGGTCTGGCCACAGCACCACGAGTGTTCACAAAAATTCTGGCCCCACTGTTGGCCGATCTAAGAACACGAGGTGTAACGATAATGGCATACCTAGATGACCTGTTGTTGATGGACCACTCAGTTGCCAAGCTAGAAGTGGTAATTGTCGATACAATCAAGTATCTAGAATCTCACGGTTGGGTCATCAACCTGGACAAGTCAGCCCTACAGCCAGTGAAAAACCTGGTATATCTAGGGCTACGGCTGGATTCAGACCAGAGGAAGATTTTCTTACCTCTAGACAAGGTATCCTCTTTGAGGGGCTTGGTCCGTCTGCTTTGTGCAAAAAGACAGCCGTCCATACGCCTGTGCATGAGGCTGCTAGGAAAGATGGTAGCATCATTCGAAGCTGTGCCATACGCCCAATTCCACTCAAGGAATTTACAGAGGGCCATATTGTCAGCCTGGAACGGAAAGATTCAGGCTCTAGACTTCCCGATGGCTTTGTCCCCTTCCGTTCGGAAGAGTCTCTGCTGGTGGTTGATCCCCCAGAATCTCCAGAAGGGAAAACCCTTCAGTCCGATATCTTGGAAGGTGGTCACTACAGATGCCAGCCTTATAGGCTGGGGGGCAGTACTGGAGCAATGGTCTCTCCAGGGCAGATGGTCAAATGTAGTAAAAACCCTGCCCATCAATCTCTTAGAGATACGAGCAGCCCGGTATGCCCTAGTAGCCTGGACATCCAGACTCCAAGGGTCCCCTGTCAGAATTCAATCAGACAATGCCACAGCAGTGGCATATATCAGTCATCAGGGAGGCACCAGGAGTCGTGCAGCCCAGAGGGAAGTAAGTCACATCCTGGAATGGGCAGAAAAGCATGTCCCATGTATATCAGCTGTCTTCATTCCAGGGGTGGAGAATTGGAAGGCGGACTTTCTGAGTCGCCAACAGTTATGCCCAGGGGAATGGTCCCTTCATCCCGAGGTCTTCCGAGCAATATGTCAGCGGTGGGGAACACCGGATGTAGATCTGCTAGCATCCAGATTCAACGCAAAGGTGGACAGATTTGTCTCCCGGACAAGGGATCCCCTCGCTTGCGGCTCGGATGCTCTGGTGTTCCCTTGGGATCAGTTCAGACTGATATATGCATTCCCTCCGCTACAATTGTTGCCTCGACTCCTTCGCAGAGTCAGGTTGGAGAAGAAGCCGGTGATCCTGGTGGCTCCAGCGTGGCCCCGAAGGGCCTGGTACGCGGAGATCATCAAAGTGTCTGTGGGGAGTCCTTGGACCCTTCCACGTCGTCCGGACCTGCTTTCGCAAGGGCCGATATACCACCCTTCCTTACTAACTCTAAGTTTAACGGCCTGGCTATTGAATCCCACATCCTAAAGAAGAGAGGTCTCTCTAACTCTGTGGTATCGACTATAATCAATGCCAGGAAGCCTGTATCCAGGCAGATCTACTATAGAGTTTGGAAGGCGTACATCACTTGGTGCGAGGCCAGAAAATGGCATCCACGTAAGTACGTTATAGGCAGAATTCTGGACTTCCTGCAGTGGGCTGTAGACAGGAAGTTTGCCTTAAGTACTATCAAGGGCCAGGTTTCGGCCTTATCAATACTATTTCAAAGGCCCCTGGCTATGCATTCACTTGTCAAATCCTTTATGCAAGGGGTGACTCGTATTATTCCACCGATTAAAGCTCCCATATGCCCATGGGATCTAAATTTGGTTCTGTCGGTTCTGCAGAAGCAGCCGTTTGAACCTTTGCGGCACATTTCCTTGGTTCTACTCACCAGAAAATTGATATTTTTAGTAGCCATATGCTCGGCTAGAAGAGTGTCGGAATTAGCCGCCATGTCCTGTAAAGAGCCATATCTGGTTATCCATAAGGACAGAGTAGTATTACGCCCTCACCCAGCCTTTCTTCCTAAGGTGGTATCGAGGTTTCACTTGAACCAGGATGTGGTTCTTCCTTCTTTTCCCCAAACCGAGCTCGGTAGAGGAAAAATTATTGCATTCTTTGAATGTAGTAAGAGCAGTTAAAGCTTATCTAAAAGCCACTGCTCAGATTCGTAGAACGGATTCTTTGTTTGTTCTGCCGGAAGGCCCCAGAAAGGGTCAGGCAGCATCAAAATCTACTTTAGCCAAGTGGATTTGACAGGTCATAATACAAGCCTATGGCTTGAGAAGTAGACCGCCTCCGTTCAAAGTTAGGGCGCACTCCACGAGAGCAGTTGGAACTTCATGGGCAGTGCATCACCAGGCCTCCCTGGCTCAAATTTGTAAGGCCGCAACATGGTCTTCAGTACACACGTTTACTAGGTTCTACCAGGTGGACGTTAGAAGTCAGGAGGATGTCGCCTTTGGGCGCAGTGTGTTGCAGGCCGCAAAAGATCCTCATGCCTGATGGCGCCCAGCTTATGTATGGTGTATCCCCCTCCTCATTTGGCATTGCTTTGGGACGTCCCACATAGTAATGACTATGCTGCTCTGTGTCCCGTGATGTATGAACAAGAAAGTAGGATTTTTAAAACAGCTTACCTGTAAAATCCTTTTCTTGGAGTACATCACGGGACACAGAGCTCCCACCCCTCTTTTGGGGACACGTATTGCTTTGCTACAAAACTGAGGTACTCCCGGATGGGAGGGGCTTATATAGGGGAGGGTACTTCCTGTTTTGGAAGTTGCCAGTGCCAGCACCTGAAGGTATCTATATAACCCACATAGTAATGACTATGCTGCTCTGTGTCCCGTGATGTACTCCAAGAAAAGGATTTTACAGGTAAGCTGTTTTAAAAATCCTACTATTTTCATCTCAGAAGCACCCATAGGACTTCTAGTGTGTTAGTGGCATCACACAGAGCTCCTATATTTTCTTCTCAGCAGCACCCATAGGACTTCTAGTGTGTTAGTGGCATCACACAGAGCTCCTATATTTTCATCTCAGAAGCACCAATAGGACTTCTAGTGTGTTAGTGGCAGCAAACAGAGCTCCTATATTTTCTTGTCAGCAATACACATAGTACCTATAGTGTGTTAGTGTCAGCACCCATAGGACCTACAGTGTGTTGTGAGCACACATAGGAGTTCAATTTTTTATACTATATACACTACCGACTACAATGGCTGGAAGACCGCCAAGGAGAGGCAGAGCGTGCCGAGGCAAGAACACAGGGCAGGCAGGCTCTGTTTCTAGAGACAACAGTGCTGGCCGTGGACGTGGTCGTGCATCGTCATCAGCACGTGGCCATGGGACACGCTTGTCTTTGTTTTCGGCAGCTGGACATGTGGAGCCGCATCATGCCGAAGGCTTGGTAGAATGGATGACCAAGCCCTCCTCATCCTCCTCATCCTCTCTCACCCAGGCTCAGGGTACTGGCAGAGCAGCTGCCAACGCGTACTCAATGGCATCATCAGCCACCCCTTCCCTAGACCCACCATGTCCTCCTGAGGAGTCCCCCGAACTGTTTGAGCACAGTGTTGGGTACATGCTCCAGGAGGATGCCCAACGATTCGAAGGCTCGGATGATGATACCCAGCTTGAGGAAGTCAGTAGTGTGCGCGCAGAGAGAGGGGATGCTGAAGGACAGCAATCTGGCAGTAGTGTTCCACCAGCTGCAGCTTACTGCCAGGTTTGCTCTAGTGGTGAAGAGGGAGGGGATGATGAGGTCACTGACTCCACGTGGGTGCCTGAAGGGAGAGAGGAGAAGGAGGAGGAGGATGCAGCGTCACATGTCCAACGAGGCAGGATGCCCCCTGGAGGCCAGCTAGAGGCCAGCACAGCAACTGTACCACACCGCAGAGCTCCGCCTGTGCAGGGCGCTGCCTCTGCACGTTATCACAAAAGTTCTTTGGTGTGGGCCTTTTTTGAGACGAGTGCATCAGATCGCACCACTGCTATTTGCAATATTTGTCTCAAGCGTATCTCGCGTGGCCAAAACATCAGCCGCTTGGGCACCACAAGCATGAGCAGACATATGTCGACCTGCCATGCAGCTCGTTGGCAAGCACACATAAAAGACCCACACCAAAGAACAAAGCGGACCTCTCCTTGCTCCTCATCAGCTGGGATCTCCATCCCCACTATATCTTCAGTCCTCTCTGAAAGCTGCTCTGAGAGGACTGAAGGTGTAGAATTAGGTGTGTCACAACCAAGTACTTGCAGTACACCGACGTCCGATTGTAGCAGGCAAATTTCCCTGCCCCAGCTGCTGGACCGTCGAAAGAAGTATACTCCCAGCCATCCACATGCCCAGCGGTTGAATGCTAGCTTGGCTAAATTGCTAGCACTTCAACTGCTGCCTTTTCAGTTGATAGACTCGGCCCCCTTCCGTGAGTTTGTTCAATGTGCGGTTCCTCAGTGGCAGGTTCCCAAACGCCACTTTTTCTCACGGAAGGCGATTCCGTCTCTCTACTGGCATGTGGAAGGCAATGTCCATGCCTCGCTGGACAGGGCGGTCAGCGGTAAGGTGCATATTACCGCTGACTCATGGTCCAGCAGGCATGGACAGGGACGTTATCTTTCTTTCACGGCCCATTGGGTCACTCTATTGGCAGCTGGGAGGGATGCAGGACAAGGTGCAGTAGTGTTGGAGGTTGTTCCGCCACCACGCCTCCAAAATGCTACTACTGGTTGTGACACACCTCTCTCCTCCACCCCCTCCTCTTCTTCTTCCTCCATGTCCTCTTCGAGTGCTCTGTCCTCGGAACCAGCGGTGCTCCGTAGGCGTACAAGGGGCTACGCGAGTACGCAGGCAAAAAGATGCCATGCCGTGCTTGCGCTGGTGTGTTTGGGGGACAGGAGCCACACTGGGCCAGAGGTTCTGGCAGCTCTGCAGGGGCAGGCCGAGAGGTGGTTGACGCCACGCCAGCTTAAGCCAGGAATGGTCGTTTCTGATAATGGCACCAACCTCCTCTCCGCCCTGCGACAGGGGCAGCTCACCCATGTGCCCTGTATGGCTCACGTCCTCAACCTGGTGGTGCAGCGGTTCTTGGGCAGGTTCCCAGGCTTACAGGATGTCCTGAGGCAGGCCAGGAAAGTCTGTGTGCATTTCCGCCGATCTTATAATGCCAGTGCTCGGCTGACTGAGCTGCAAAAGGAGCTGAACCTGCCCAAGAACCGCCTAATATGTGACATGCCCACCAGGTGGAACTCAACGTTGGCCATGCTGCAGCGACTGCACACGCAGCAGAGGGCCATCAATGAGTACCTTTGCGACTACGGCACCAGGACAGGGTCAGGGGAGCTTGGCTTTTTTTCCCCACGCCAGTGGAGCATGATCAGGGATGCATGCACTGTCCTCTCACCATTTGAGGAGGCCACGAGGATGGTGAGCAGTGACAGTGCATGCATCAGTGACACTGTACCTCTTGTCCACCTGTTGGAGCATACGCTGCGTGGGATAATGGACAGGGCACTTGAGGCAGAACAGAGGCAGGAAGAGGAGGACTTCCTTGTCTCTCAAGGCCCCCTTTATCCAGACAATGTTCCTTCTGTCCCACCCATCACACAGGAAGAGGAGGAGGAGGAGGATTGTGTGAGCATGGAGGTGGAGCCTGGCACTCAGCATCAGCAGCAGCAGTCGTTTAGGGATGATGTACAGTCCCAACAAACCAGTGGACTTGTACGTGGCTGGGAGGAGGTGGCTGGCGATCATGTCATCCTCAGTGACCCAGAAGACTCCGGACCGAATGCCTCAGCTAACCTACGCTGCATGGCCTCCCTGATCCTGCAAAGCCTGCGGAAGGATCCTCGTGTTCTTCGGATCAAGGAGAGTGACCATTACTGGCTGGCCACTCTCCTTGATCCACGGTACAAGGGTAAGGTTGCGGACCTTATCTTGCCGTCGCAGAGGGAGCAGAGGATGAGACATCTCAGGGAGGCCTTGCAGAAAGGTCTGTGCAACGCGTTCCCAGAAACTGGGAGGTTACAAACTCCTGGTCCTGGACGACGAGTTGCTGAGGCTTCGGTCAGTAGCAGAAGGAGCGGTGGGGAAGGTGGACGTCTGACCGATGCGTTCAGACAATTTTTTAGTCCGCAGCCCCAAGGTATGATCGGTTCCAGCAACCATCGCCAGCGTCTGATATACATGGTGCAGGAATACCTAGGGGCAAGGTCAGACTTGGACACCTTTCCCACCGAAAATCCTCTGGCTTACTGGGTCCTGAGGATGGATCACTGGCCAGAGCTTGCACAGTATGCAATTGAGCTACTGGCCTGTCCTGCATCCAGCGTTCTTTCCGAACGCACATTCAGTGCTGCTGGAGGATTTGTCACCGATCATAGGGTGCGCCTGTCCACCGACTCGGTTGATCGACTGACCTTCATAAAAATGAATCAGTCTTGGATCACCACCAGCTACCAGACACCTGAAGCGGATATAACGGAATAATTTATAATGTCACATCCCTTCAAGACTGCCTATGCTGATGCTGAGTGACTGTCCTGTTATGTTCACTGACTATCCTCTTCCTCCTCCTCAATGATCCATGCCACCACACCAGTGCCTAAGGCACAATTTTTCAGCCCCTGTATAACAGGGGCGTGTAATTACAATTTTTTAAAAAGATGCTTCGCAACAGGTCTGACTGCTGTGCTCAGAGTACAGTATCTGTGAGGGGTTGCAGTGTTGTGGCACCAGCACCAGTGCCTAAGGCACAATTTTTCAGCCCCTGTTGGGGCGTGTAATTACAATTTTTAGGCAATGCTTTGCAACAGGTCTCATTGCTGTGCTCAGAGTACAGTATCTGTGAGGGGTTGCAGTGTTGTGGCACCAGCACCAGTGCCTAAGGCACAATTTTTCAGCCCCTGTATAACAGGGGCGTGTAATTACAATTTTTTAAAAAGATGCTTCGCAACAGGTGTGACTGCTGTGCTCCAAGTACAGTATCTGTGAGGGGTTGCAGTGTTGTGGCACCAGCACCAATGCCTAAGGCACAATTTTTCAGCCCCTGTTTAACAGGGGCGTGTAATTACAAATCTTGATCTAATAGTTCACAGCAGGGCCCATTCCTGCGCCCACCAAGAGTAACTATGAGGGCCTACAGTCTTGTGGCAACACCGTCCACCACCACCACCACCACCAAAGGCCCAATTTTTCTGCCCTGTTCAACAGGTGCATGCAATTACAAATCTTGATCTAATAACTCACAGCAGGGCCCATTCCTGCACCCACCAAGAGTAACTGTGAGGGCTTACAGTCTTGTGGCAACACCGTCCACCACCACCACCACCACCACCAAAGGCCCAATTTTTCTGCCCGGTTCAACAGGTGCATGCAAGTACAAATCTTGATCTATTAACTCACAGCAGGGCCCATTCCTGTGCCCACCAGTCTTGTGGCTACACCAACATCTAATAGGGCAAATTTCTGCAGAGTATATACGGCAGGCCCCTACTTTCAAACATCCAACTTACAAACGACTCCTACTTGCAAACGGCAAGAGAAAACAGGAAGTGAGAGGAAATCTACCCCTAGGAAGGAAAATTCTATCCTGTTAGATTTAATTTGGGAAAAAGGTATCTCCTCTCTACTGATGCTTTATCACCAATCCTTGTTTCAATTAAAACCCCACTTTTCCAAAAACATTTGTCATTGGGACGGAAAGTGAGGTGACATGTTCTGAACAGATGTGCAAAGACAGCAAATGTTACAGGGGTGATAACCCCTCCCTATGTTCTCCAAAAAGCTTAAAAATTGATTTTTTTGGGATGTAGCTACACTTCATAATGTACCTGTTCAGATTCTACTTAAGAACAAACCTACAGTCCATGTCTTGTTTGCACCACCTATATACTGCTGTTCAGAGTATATAGGGTTGTAGGTATAGGGTTTTATTTTGGGTGCGGGGTCCCCCTTAGTATCCATACAAGACCCAAAGGGGCTGGGGTGGGGGGGGGGGTGATGGGGTAGCCATGCCATTTTTCTCAAGGATTTTCAGCCATATGGCGGCCAGGACAAGACATGACATTAAAGCCGCAAGTGGTTTTAAATGGCTTCTTTTTTTCCTTTACAAATGTCATTTTGTGCAAGGACAGTTCTAAACACGGGAAACACATGCCACTTCACAGGCATACTTTAGACACCCCCCAGGTACCATATTTAAAGGAAAATTTCACTTTTTTTTTTTTCACTTTATGCATCATTAAAATGACTGCTCCCGAAAAAACTTTAGTTTTTAAAATTTCTTTTTGCATTGATATATGTCCCCTGGGGCAGGACCCGGGTCCCCAAACCTGTTTTATGACATTAACATGCATATTGGCCGTTGTAATTAGCAATTTTGATTTCAAACGTTCGCGTCCATTATAACGAATAGGGTTCGAAAATTCGCGCGAACTTTCGGTCCGTTCGAAGGTTCTGGTGCGAACCGAACCCGGGGGTGTTCGGCTCATCCCTAGTCTTTACACTCCTTATTGAAGTCCAAGAGGGAGAAATGCTGGTCTGTATTTGACTGCAATGTTCCTTCAACTAATTAGAATTAATCCACAAATGTGTGGCCAGGGCCAAATGACCAGTATGGTAGTAGGTGTAGTAGTCATGTGTCTATAGGTGTCAGCAGTGGCAGTTGGTGGTATTTTTTTGTGGGAGGCAGCAAACAATGCACAGCCACCCCCTAAGTCAGTTGGGTCACCCACCCCCACCATCCAAGTTGGTCGGTCGGTCAGTTGGTCGGTTACCAGCCCCACACTTACCCCATCTATGGCGAGGGCAGCGGTTCCCTCCGGGCGACAGGCGGCGGCTTTCCCTGCGTCTCCTCCTTGGCATCATGGCAGCTGTGCATCTCCTCCCTCCTCCTCCTAGGCTAATAGAATCACTTCTCCTTTCAGCCAGTCGGGAAACGGGTCTCATTAACCCGCTTACTGATTGGCCAGGAGGAGAATCAGTGTGACAATAGCGAATATTCATTCTCTATTGACACACAACTGGGTGGGCTAGCCCACCTTTTTTAAAGCCTATCAGAGCCTCTGGCTTCAATTACGTGCTTCAAAAATAAAACCCCATTGGAATTGATGCATCACACAACTGGGTGTGCGAGCCCACCCTTTTTTGAAGCCTATCAGAGCCTTTGGCTCTAATTACGTGCTTCAAAAAAAACAAAAAACATTGGAATTGATGCATCCGGCACCCCGCATGTAGATTTGGGGGCCGGACACATAGATAGGGGGGTGGTGCTCCAGCGCCCTGCATTACGGGCCACCACTGGGTGTCAGAGACAAAAGTGCAGCTTTTCCTTGTATGGTTATAAATCACTGATTTTTTTTCCACATCATTAGGAGAAGACCAGACATCTCATATAAGCTTTTAAACACGTTCTCAAATTTTTATGTCTATGGGGTAGGTGTATATCGTTAATTTGGTTTTGTTTTATTACCGGAACATTGAAGGACCAATAAATTGTGCTTGATTTATGCTCAGCTGGTAGCAACATGCTAGCAGATTTCTGTAACAATGCAGTATTTGTTATGAAGCAAAACACTTGTTTTCCTGCATTTGTTGCCCAGTCTTTTCAAGTAACAATAAAACCGTAATCACATTAAAACAATGGCTTGTAAGTGGCCAGCATTATTCTACAAAATCTTTTGCCAAATATTTAAAATATTTTATTTAAGCTGCAAATACATTTTCTTCCAAAAGCTATAGAAAAAGTACAGCTTTTACCATACATTCAGGAACTCCGACTAGAGGCTTGTGGCTTTTTTACACACAAACCACCCTCTTTGCCACGTGATCTCTGTCCAATCCCAGAATACATTCACAATGCTTTGTATTCTGAGAAATTATGTAAAAAGTATAAAGTGTTCTGTGATTGAACAAGAGGGCAAACAACAGGATGTCTTGTACATGGGAGAGCTGCAAGTCTCTTTACGAATGGGACAG
The DNA here is from genome assembly GCA_029206835.1 of Rana muscosa. Lineage (NCBI taxonomy): Eukaryota > Metazoa > Chordata > Amphibia > Anura > Ranidae > Rana > Rana muscosa. The sequence continues at coordinate 1,107,370,516 of CM055122.1, read as the reverse complement.
AAGTATGGTGAAGACAGTACCGAACAAAAGTTGTAATTGTAATTAACAGGCAGCAATCAAGCAGGTGGCTTAAGCCCCGTACACACGGTCGGACTTTTGCCCAACAAACTTTGTTTTAAGCAAGTTGGACCAACAATCCGACCGTGTGTACGCTCCATCGGACAAACTTTTTTCGTTTGGTTTTGGATTTCATCGGACAAAAGTTGGGTCTGCAAACGGACAAACTTTTGCCCAACAAAAGTCCGATGGAGCAAAGTCCGACCGTGTGTACAGAAAACCATCGGACTTTAGTCCGATGGACAAAACAACTAATGTTAAAATCAACCAACAATAGCAGAAGTTGACCAAAGGGTGGCAGTAAAGATCAGAAAAAAGCAGAAAAAACACGTGATGTTGTAAGAAGTTTTAAGAAAGTTTGCAGAAAAGTCTGAGCGTGTGTATGCTATGGGTGTTCCCAACCAACTCCGTTCGGACAAAAAACCACGGAAAAGTCCAATGGAAGTCCGACCCTGTGTACGAGGCTTTACACCGCCTGAGTTTTAGCTATTTGTAGGTTTCCTAATGTTCTAAGAAAAATTAAGATCATACACTTGCTAGTTGCTAAGTTACTAATTTTGTGAAACTGTGAATGATGCTTTTTTGCTTGTTTGTCTTAATTTAATAATGGGCCAGCTCAGCCTTTAACGATAATGTTCTTGCAATGCTAATATTAGTAAGAGAAGAGAGGAAAAAATTCAAAGAATGTTGTTTCCATTATTAGGAAAAGATTTATAAATTTATTATAAAATATTAGTCAGTTCTTCCATGGAAAAGTTGAGATAATAAAATGCTCCAAAAAACTTCACACTAATAATATGTTATTCATTCTTTATCCTGTATCATTCGTATTCTTAAAGGGACTTTTGTCATGTTTGACTTTACTTTCGGGAGAAGCAAGTTCAATCTTACCAGATAATGTGACCATTCTTCATCCCTTGAGACATATACTAATTCTAGTGTAAAAACATAATTAAAGGCTTGCTGTATTAATATGCAAATACCACAGTCACTACATACTAGCCCATATGAGTAGTTAACATTTTTACAAATGTTAAAAACCTTTATAAACCTTTAAAAACCATGTTAGAACTGTCTTGCCATTTTAGGGGGTCACAAGCTCCATTCAGATATTTTATTTATTGCATATTATATTAAAATGCAACAGGTGGTTCGATAAAACGCAAAACCGTATGCCTGTGAATTATGCATTAATGCATTTTTAATCATTTTTCTATTAGGAATAAAATAGAAACAAGGTGATGTAACCAGCAGCTTCATACATCTCTTGGGAAAACACTAGTTGTCTTTGTACCTATGTTCTCAAGTTGTGTCAAGTTTCTTTTTGGACTTTCTTGTTAAAGGGAAAATATAATGTCACGTACACACGACCGTTTTAATGTCATTGAAAAAAACGGCATTTTTCTCGACGTGATTTTTCGTGTTTCCTCTCAAGCCTGCCTTGCCTACACACTATCATGGAAAAAAATGTTTGAGTAAAGCGCGGTGACGTACGACGGCACTATAAAGGGGAAGTTCCATTCGGATGGCGCCACCCTTCATGTTAGTAACGTTTATTGACCAACGATTCGCGCTTTTCAGCCTCGTGCTTTTCAGTCTGTTACAGCGTGACGAATGTGCTATCTCCATTACGAACGCTAGTTTTACCAGAACGAGCGCTCCCGTCTCATACTTGATTCTGAGCATGCGCATTTTTTTTCACGTCGTTAAAGCCCACACACGGCCGTTTTTCATGACGAGAAAAACGACGATGTAAAAAACGACGTGAAAAATTAGAGCATGTTCCAATTTTTCTCGTCAGGATTCTCTGCGTTTTTCTCGTCGGGAAAAATGCTGGAAAGCCCACACATAATCATTTTTAATGACCATTTAAAAAAATTAAATTTTTCTCGTCATTAAAAACGGTCGCGTGTACGCGGCATAATAGTTTTGGGTCAATTGTGTTTATTTTGTATTGTTCGTTTGCTAAACTGTTGTTGTTTTTTTCACTTTCTGTAAACAATCTTTGCTTTAAAAGCACTCATTTAATATTTGACAAAGGGTTTGCAAAGCACTATGCAAAGCACTATAGGTAATGATTAAGCACAAGATGTTTGTGTGAAACGCGTCTACGTGACCTCGTGTTGGTGTCTTTGGTGTTATCACTTTGAACAATAAAAGGCAATCCGAATTCCTGGATGCGCAGCCATTTCTTTTCTTACAACTATTATAAGTAGCTTCCTACTATTTTTCTCACTACGTTTTACTGAAACTGCAGACAGAGCCCTCTAAAAAGTGATGAATCACTGAGAGCAGTCATTCAGTTGTGTGTACAAAAAAAAATTAAAAAAAATCAGGCTTTACGTGAAAGTGAGAAACTGGAAAACGTGAAAGGGAGTAAGCTCCACCTGCTGACTCATAAGAACTCTAAACATCCACATTACTAATAAAAAAGGAAAAGTATGTTTAATAGCTATGTTTGTTTTTTTCTGTTTTTTTTGGGTCTATAATTAATAAATCATGTAGAAAACCAATATACAGAATATTATTTTTAATGCTGCATTAAGAGACCACATCCCTGGAGATCCCAAAATGTATAAGGAACTACAACTCCCCAGCATCTATACATAAGTGGGTAGAATGACTGAACTACCAGGTTTGACTTGAATTTTAAGAGACACCTATATTAAAAATGAAATTTGTAAAAAATAAAATAATTAAATCACAGTGCTGTCTGAACATAACACGTGACTGCTATAATTCCATTTTAATACTTTCCAGAAGAATATTTACAGTAACTTTCAGTATTAGCAGTTCCATGCAAAAAGAAATAGCTCTACATATTTGAGTAAAAATTCAAAAACAGATATTTGTCAGGTCTGTTCTGATAAGAAAACTGCTGAAAGGAAGCCAGATGCTGACCTTCCTTTTCAGAGGGGCTTGTTACGGTGACTGCCCTTGTGCCATACATTTCATTATTCTAGTTTCCTGCTTTTTTAGATTAGAATTGGTTTCTGTTTTCAGATCTTATCACTTTTTTGCTCACACGATAACCAAGCTGTTTACATCCTTAAGGAATGCTAATACAGAACAAAGGGGATTTTCTGTATTGGAAAAATACTAACATACCCCTGTGCAAGTTATTAAAGTTTATCTCTAGCTGAAAAGTGTTTTTGTGGTTTTTGGATAGTGTAGGAGATATTTAGAACCTCTATTCGATTTTACTGCTGTTGATTTCCGGTCCTTTCCTACCCTGGTGACAATATATCAATCCACCATCAGCTTTTTATTGCTGTAATGGTTTCCTTTCTTTGTTCACATTGGCTTAATAGAGCTACAGGGTATGAAGGAAAAATGAATATGTACTGCCAGGTAGGAAACTGCGAGGAGCTGCCTACATATCAGGAATAGGTTAAATGTATAACAACGGGACTCCCACCCCATGCCATTTACAAAGTCCTTAGTGCTAAAATGCATCACACAAGGGGGACATGACCGGCTAAAACTAGGAATTAAGTTTTGGTTCTCCGCTTGGTGAGTTTGCAGCAAATAAAGGGGGTGGGGTTGCAAGGTTCACGGTATCGACCAATTTATAGCAAAATTTATCAGAACAATTTTTAACCTGTTGTCTACCGCCCACCGTCAAATGACGGCGGGCGGAAGACTCTCTCGTTCTGACAGGACGTCATATGACGTCCTGCCTTTAAAAGGAGCTAGGGGGCACGTGCGCGCTCCCACCGCGTTGCTGGGGACCCGATGCGCGTGCCCAGTAACCGAGCAGGAAAGTGGATCTGTGTGTGTAAACACACAGATCCACGTCCTGTCAGGGAGAGGGGACCGATGGTGTGTCCATTGTACATAGGGACAACCATCGGTCACCTCCCCCAGTCAGTCCCCTCCCCCCACAGTTAGAACACATCTAGGAAACACATTTAACCCCTTCCTCGCCCCCTTCCCTGCCAGTCACATTTATACAGTAATCAATGCATTTTTATAGCACTGATCGTTGTATAAATGTGAATGGTCCCAAAAATGTGTCAAAAGTGTCCGATCTGTCCGCCGCAATATCGCAGTCACAATAAAAATCGCAGATCGCCGCCATTACTAGTATAAAAAAAAAATGCTATAAATCTATCCCCTATTTTGTAGACGCTATAACTTTTGCGCAAACCAATCAATAAACGCTGATTGCGATTTTTTTTACCAAAAATATGTAGAAGAATACGTATTGGTCTAAACTGAGATTTTTTTTGATTTTTTTTTTAAAATTGGGATATTTATTATAGCAAAAAGTAAAAAATATTGTGTCTTTTTCAAAATTGTCGCTCTTTTTTTGTTTATAGCACAAAAAATTAAAACCACAGAGATGATCAAATACCACCAAAAGAAAGGTCTATTTGTGGGGGAAAAAAAGGACGTCAATTTTGTTTGGGAGCCACGTTACACGACTGCGCAATTGTCAGTTAAAGCAACGCAGTGCTGAAAGCTGAAAATTGGCCTGGGCAGGAAGGGGGTTTAAGTGCCCAGTAAGCAAGTGGTTAAGGAATGTTTCTGCAGCTCACCTCAGCTCCAGATTAATAACATGCCTCAACTCATCCTCTAATATAGAAGCTTAACCAAGCCACTGTACAATATTTGTGGCTATTGTCTTTCAGATACAGTGCCTTGAAAAGGTATTCATACCCCTTGACATTTTCCACATTTTGTTATGTTACAACCAAAAACTTAAATGTATTTTATTGGCATTTTATGTGATAGACCAACACAAAGTGGCACATAATTGTGAAGTGGAAGGAAAATGATAAATGGTTTTCGAAATTCTTTACAAATAAATATCTGAAAAGTGTGGCATGTGTTTGTATTCAGACCCCTTTACTCTGAAACAGCTAACTAAAATCTAGTGGAACCAATTGCCTTTAGAAGTCACCTAATTCGTAAATAGAGTGCATCTGTGTGTAATTTAATCTCAGTATAAATACAGCTGTTCTGTGAAGCTCTCAGAGGTTTGTTAGATAACCTTAGTGAACAATCAGCATCATGAAGGCCAAGGAACACACCAGACAGGTCAGGGATAAAAGTGTAGAGAAGTTTAAAGCACGGTTAGGTTGTAAAAAAAATATCCCAAGCTTTGAAAATCTCACAGAGCACTGTTCAATCCATCACCTGAAAATGGAAAGAGTATGGCACAACTGCAAACCTACCAAGATATGTCCACGTATTCTGACAGGCCGGGCAAGGAGAGCATTAATAAGAGAAGCAGCTAAGAGGCAAAGGACAAGGTCCAAAGGACAACTATTAATCTTGCACTCCAAAAATATGGCCTTTATGGAAGAGTGGCAAGAAGAAAGCCATTGTTGAAAAAAGCCATAAGAAGTCCCATTTGCAGTTTGAGAGTAACCATGTAAGGGACAAAGCAAACATGTGGAACAAGGTGCTGTGGTCGGATGAGACCAAAATTTAACTTTTTAGCCTAAAAGCAAAATGCTATGTGTGATGGAAAACTAACACTGCACATCACCCTGAACACACCATCCCCACCGCCCACCGTGAAACATGGTGGTGGCAGTATCATGTTGTGGGGATGCTTTTCTTCAGCAGGGACAGGGAAGCAGATCAGAGTTGAGAAGATGGATGGAGGTTCACTTTCCAGCAGGGCAATGGGAATGTGTGGCAAGACTTAAAAATTGCTGTTCACAGATGCTCTCCATCCAATCTGACAGAGCTTGAGCCATTTTGCAAATAAGAATGGGCAAAAATTTGACTCTCTAGATTTGCAAAGCTGGTAGAGACATCCCCAAAAAGACTTGCAGCTGTAATTGCAGCGAAAGGTGGTTCTACAAAGTATTGACTGGGGGGGGGGAGCGGGGGGGCTGAATACAAGTGCACACCACACTTTTCAGATATCTATTTGTAAAAAAAAAGTTCAAAACAATGTATAATTTTCCTTCCACTTCACAATAATGTGCCACTTTGTGTTGGTCTATCACATAAAATCCCAATAAAATACATTTACATTTTTGGTTGTAACATGACAAAATGTGGAAAATTTCAAGGGGTATGAATATTTTTTCAAGGCACTGTATATTAAACTCAAACAAGAGAAAGGTGAGAAGGGAACCCATAGTGTAGTAAACGTCGATCCTTTCTTTATGGATCTATTCCTATATGGGACTGTATATTATATTTTTTTAATGATTTTTTTGGCTGTACAACAGCGCAACACATCAAATTGGGGGACTATACTTTTTATATCTAGGTATTGAGGTATTTGGGAGTGCTGCTATTTTTTGTATTTATATAAGACAACCAATTCTTTGTGGGGGGTTTATGGTGATAAGGGGGCACTAAATAAGTGTGAATGAGAAATAAAGTGCAAGTGTTCAATTATTCATAGAACCTGTGATACAATTGGTAAACATTGGACTCAATAGTATAATGTAATAATTAGAAAGCAATTCATATACAAAGTACAATTGTGCTAATAACAATCAGCAATAAGAAAATAAAGTGCATGTGCTCAATACTGATAAATATCCAATAAGGCAATCAAAATGAAAAACGAAGTGCAAAAACAAAAAATGCAATGTGCAGCAATAGTCAACCAGCGGTGAGAACAATAAAAGTCCATAAAGTAGATATGGTTCCTTGATATTCTACACCATCACCACTGCAACAAATATCGATAAGGAGAAAACGACACCCAGTGGAAGTAAGGTTAAGTGCCTACTTAACAAACCACCATGACCTCTTTATTTAAAAAGGAAGGTCAGGTGGGACTTTAGTATAGTTTGGTTCTGTGGTCTGTACTACGGTAGTACCATGGGAACAAGCCTGAAAGGACTCCGCCAGAATGATGTTTAGGAAAAAAATGAGAGAGGGCAAACCATAGCGTGATTCCGTTTTAATAAAAATATACTTTAAAAACACACAGGCCAAGTGGCCGCTTACTTTTAAAAGTGCCTATGCCTTGGCAATGAAGGTAACAGGCGTGTTACAGCCAGGTGTGTTGTGGAACGATCGCCGCACTTGGTCTCACTTTCATGAATCAGCGTGCATGTCCCCGCCTGGGAGTCCTGAAACCAGAAGTGGCCGAAGGTAGTAACGTGACCAGGAAGCGCCGCGACGTATGTTTTGTCGTGATGACGTCATGATTGGCGCTTCCTGACGACGTCATCACGACAAAACGTACGTTGAGGCACTTCCTGGTCACGTTACTACCTTCGGCCACTTCCGAAGCGGGTGTGAGACCTGTTTTTTGATTGGCCGAAAAGAGAAGACTCCGAGGAGAGGTTGCCAAGGAGGAGGGAGGAAACAGAAGCCGCCGCCGTGATGACCAGTGTAGAGTCAGAGAACGGGAGGCCGACGAGCAGGGGAAGCCGCCAGTGAAGTGCTACTGAACGACCGGGGGGTTTGGTTGGCATACTGTTTGCAAAAAAAAATAAAAAAATCCACCAGCCGCCACTGCTAAGATTGCTTTCACATTGTACAGCATCATCGGCAGAAAAAAAGGATACCAGGGTGATGACTGCAGATGCGGCAATAGCCCCGGTATAACTGCTCCAACCAGTACGTCCTTTTGGGGTTAGGGTTTAAAGCAAGTTAAATGTAAAAGTTTAAAAATCAACCATATTAAATGGATTTTCTCCCCCACCATACAAACATTTTAAAAGAGTTTGTTTGCTTTGTTAAATGTCTCCCAGGGCACTACCCAGCTCTCCATGCCTTTTTGTTACAGGATTCATCCCCCTCCCCCTATTGACATCATTAGGATTTACTGCAGAGTTACGGTTTGCCAAACCTTGATTTGCCCATCAGCACTCCACCCAGTACTTTGCATCAGGTTATCATTGATTAATATCATCTTGTGGTTATTTTGCCGCATGCCTTCATATAATGGGTACAGCATTACCAGTCTGTGTTTCCAATAACTGAATACAATTTAAAACACAGCATGGTGGTGGTAGACAGCTTAATTTTGTTGACTGAATGTAGGAGATGTTCGAAATGAAAATTTCATATGGGAATTTCTTTTTTTTTTTTTCTCGTACAAGCAGATACTTCATTATGTATTAAAAATAAGCACTAATGGTTATTGTGGACATTCAAGATGTTAGGTGTTTCATACATCTTACTCGTTTGCAAGCAGACATTACATAGTTGTGCACCATTTCTGTATTGTAAGCTCAGAGCAGCAACATATAGAATTCAGTTTCTGAAAAAAAAAAAAAAAATAGATCTGCAAAGTCTATCAAGGAGTCTTATGACATCATAAATCACAGCTCCACATCTTCCAGCAGTAGAGTTTGGCCATCATGTGTCTATTTTATGTCTTTGTGTGGGATTGTAAAAAGACATTTTTTTCTGTCTGCATCTACTTCTTTGTAACCCATTCTTTGCAAAGAATGCTTTATTAATAACCGAACCTACTGAACAAATACTAACCAGATCTGCTTACAATTACAACCCGAGCTACTAAAGGGAAACTATAAGCCCCCATTCACACAATGTTGTGCGACGTCAGACGTCGTGAATATGCACATTTTTTGTGCTTTCATGCATAGATCAGCCTATTCATTTCAATGGACTTCCCTATGCATGACAAACATGGCAAAGAATCTCATGCACCTTTTTTGAGCTTTGCGTTTTTCATTGAAATTTACTGACACAACACCCAAAATTTACTGCCAACACCAAGTTTTTACTGACATTTCCAAAAGTTACAAAAATAAACGTTTTAAGTGCAAATTTCAGTATTTAGTCTACAAACAAGTACAATTTGCAATTAGCAATGTGATTTAAGGTAAATATTAAGGCAAAAAAATATATTTCTTGTTTTTATTTTCGATATAGCAAAATAAATTAGAATGGGCAGGCACCCTTGCTTCCATCCTGCAGACCCGCACACGAGGGTCCTGCCGTTCCGCTCAGGTTCCCTTGTGCCATGTCGTTACACAACATGCACAGGCACCATCTCTGCCAACCCTGCCTCCGCCCGTGCCATCTGAACACACTGTAGCAGGCACTCGGATGGTCTTGGCTGGGCGTCACAATCATATTTTTTACTGGCAGCCTTTTCCTGTCACTGGCATTTACTGGCAGGAGAAAAGTGTCAGTTTTTTACTAGCTGTCAGTAAAAATACTAATGCCCCGTACACACGATCGGTTTTCCCGTTTAAAAAAAGTTGGATGGTTTTTCCGACGGATAAATGCCTTGCATACACACGGTCACACAAAAGTTCGGTGAACTTTTGATTGCCAAGAACGCAGTGACGTAAAAGACTACAACGAGCCGAGAAAATTAAGTTCTATGTTTCCGAGCATGCGTCGATTTGTTTACGAGCATGCGTCGGAATTTATTGCGTCAGGATTTGTTCACACGATCGGAAATTCCAAACAGTTTTTTTCCTGACGGGAAAAAAGAGAACCTGCTCTCTATCTTTTTCCAGCAGTTTTTCCGTTGGAAAAAGTCTGATGGAGCACACACACGGTCGGGATTCCCGACCAAAGGCTCTCATCAGACTTTTTCCAACAGGAAAACCGATCGTGTGTACGGGGCATAAGGGTTGGCGAAACTGGATTGGATGGAAAGCATCTGTGAACAGCAATTTTCAAGTCTTGCCACAGATTCTCAATTGGATTCAGATCTGGATGTTGATTGGGCCATTCTAACACATAAATATGCTTTGATCTAAACCATTCCATTGTAGCTCTGGCTGTATGTTTAGGGTCGTTGTTCTGCTGGAAGGTGAACCTCTGCTTCAGTCTCAAGTCTTTTGCAGACTCTAACAGGTTTTCTTCTAAGATTGCCCTGTATCAGGCTACATCCATCTTCTCGTCAACTCTGACCAGCTTCCCTGTCCCTGCTAAAGAAAAGCATCCCCACAACATGATACTGCCACCACCATGTTTCATGGTGGGGATGGTGTGTTCAGGGTGATGTGCAGATTTTCACAGCTTGGGATATTTTTTTTTATAACCTAACCCTGCTCTAAACTTCTCCACAACTTTATCCCTGACCCATCTAGTGTGTTCCTTGTCCTTCATGATGCTGTTTGTTAGCTAAGGTTCTCTAAAAACCTATGAGGGCTTCACAGAACAGCTGTATTTATACTGGGATTAAATTACACACAGATGGACTCAATTTACCAATTAGGTGACTTTTCAAGGCAGTTGGTTCCACTAGATTTTAGTTGGGGGTATCAGAGTAAAGGGGGCTGAATACAAATGCATGCCACACTTTTCAGATATTTATTTGTAAAAAAAAAAATTAAAAACCATTTATCATTTTCCTATCACTTCACAATTATGTTCCACTTTGTGTTGGTCTATTACATAAAATCCCCCAAAAATACATTTATGTTTTTGGTTTTTAACATGACAAAATGTGGAAAATGTCAAGGGGTATGAATACATTTTCAAGGCACTGTACATACGTATAAAATACACATTTTAATATATGCTAAAGCCCTGTACACACGATCAGTTTTACCGATGAAAACAGTCCGATGGACTTTTTTCATCGGACAAACCGATCGTGTATGGGCCCCATCAGTCTTTTTTCCATCGGTGATTCAAAATAGAACATGTTTTAAATTTATCCGATGGAAAAAAAAACGATAGCAAATTCCGATCGTCTGTGTGGAACTCCATCGGAGAAAAAACCCATGCATGCTCAGAATCAAGTCGACGCATGCTCAGAAGCATTGAACTTAATTTTTCGCGGCTCTTTGGAGTGTTTTACGTCACAGCGTTTGGGGCGGTCGGATTTTTGACTGATGGTGTGTAGGCAAGACTGATGGAAGTCAGCTTCATCGGAAATCCGATGGAAAAATCCATCGAATTTTATTCCATCGGAAATCCGATCGTGTGTACAGGGCTTAAAAGAATCCTAGAGGCATGTTTTGTCTAAATTTTAAATGTTCAGCACATTTGCACCGTGTGTTCTGAGATTTGCTTAGAGGTCTGGAACTGTCTCACAAGAAGAAGCGGTGAGGCCTTTGATGTCATCTCTTCAATATGCTTTAACACCTGGCAAAGACCTTAAAGAAGAATTATCACAGAATTTGAAAACCATTGTTTAATGCCCTAAGGGACCCAGCACTTGGTCCTCTTCAAATCTGCGCAGTGATTTTAAAAACATTTTTTCAGATTGTGCTGGTTGTACTTCCACCCCAGGCTACACACGAACGAGTTTCTCGGCAAGAAACGACAAGAAAACTGCCGAGATAGCTTTCTTGTTGAGAAAACTGACCAGAATCTCGACGAGAAAAATAGAGAACCAGCTCTCTATTTTCTCGTCTGCATGTTTCTCGACAAGAAACGTGTGTGTACACTTACCTGTCGCCGTGGAAACCCGCGCATGCTCAAATTGACTTTGACGCATGCGCGGTAGCTTCCTAGGCATAGGTAGGGTGTAGCAAGATGGCGGCGACGGCATCGAATGTGACAAGCGCACGCTCGTCGTAGTCGATGACGTCACTGCGTTCACTCCATTCAAAGAACCGCGGGTTCTTTGAATGGAGCGTGTGTACACTCGGCCGGGACAAGTTTCTTGTCCAAGAATCTCGTCAAGAAAAACGACAAGTTTTTTCATGACGAGATTCTCGGCCGTGTGTACGAGGCCTGAGGCCCAGCTTATGGGCATTCCTGTGGGGGAGCTAAAGTCAGCACTCAAGCCTTTTTATGCTTCCTTTTTATTCTGATAGAAAAGACTGAGCCAAGACCCAGCCACCAGCTGTTAAAGAGGTGTTCCAGTCTGTAAAAAAATAATAATGAAAAGTCAGCAGCTACAATTACTGTAGCTGCTGACTTTTAATATAAGGACACTTACCTGTCCAAGGATCCCACGATGTCGGCCTCCCTAGCCGATTTGTCAATCAGCTTAGGGTACAGGCGCTGGCATCTGTAGTAAGGGAAACAGGAAGTGAAGCCTTGTGGCTTCACAGCCTGTTTCCTACTGCGCATGTGCGATTCGAGCTGCACTTTCTGAATGGTCCTGCCATTTTCTGTGACCTCTGTGTGTCCCAGTAGGCAGCGGGGGGAAGAAGGAAAGGCCAAAAATGTCGTAGATCGCCGTGTGGCAATTTTATTCAGAAGTTGGAGGGGGTAACTGTCAAAACCAGGTACCTGCTCCCTCCTACTCCCCAAAAAAGTGCCAAATGTGACAGTGGAGAGGGGGAGGGTGCGAGCAAGCGGAGCTTTCCCTTTTGGGTGGAGCTCTGTTTTAGAGAGAGAGAGAGGACAGTAGCAGTAATTTTATTTTGTTGTGAATGGTGGACTGCAAAGGAACACTGCCCTTCAGAGGAACACACACCCACAGCAACACATGCCAGGTCACACTGTCACATGTGCTTCCACCTTCTCACTAGACTGACTCAGCATTATCACCTCTGAGCCGGAAGTTGATTCAGGAAGAATAAAAGGCAGAACCATGGAGCACTAAACTGAACTCTAATATACAAGAGTGGCAATGGTGTGTGAACCACAAGTAGCCAGTCCCCCGACAACGTAATCTATCTGACGAAACGTGTTGGGCTTGGCTACAATGCTACAGCATCATGCACGCTTGCTGACTAGCGGAAGAGTCCAGTGCAGCCACAAAACCTGCTTCATAGGGGAGAGCAATTGTATTTGCACCATTTTCATATGCGGGCGCGACTTACATGTGCGTTCGCTTCTAAATGCGAGCTTGGCGGGATGGGGCGCTTTCATTTATTTATTTTTCTTATTTATTTTACTTTTTATTTTTACACTGTCTTTTAAAAAAAAAAAAATTCGGGTCACTTTTATTCCTATTACAAGGAATGTAAACATCCCTTGTAATAGAAAAAAAGCATGACAGGACCTCTTTAACCACTTAACCACTTCCATACCGGGTCATTGTAAAATGACGCCGGCAGAAACCCTCTCTCCCTCCGGGTGGGCGTCATATGACGTCCTGGGTTTGAGGGGGGATATCTGAATGATGCCTGCAGCTAGAGGCATCATTCAGATATCCTTGTCTTCAGCCGGCGATTCTGCGCACCATAAGAATGATCATAGCGGCGGTTCCGCCACTTGATCGTTCTTATAGGCGGCGTGAGGGGACATCCCCCCCCCTCCCGCCGCCATCCGGTGCTTCTCCGGGCTCTCCCGTGCCATCGGGGGCCCGGAGAGAATCTTCCGGTGCCGGTGGTGGGTCACGTGACGAGCATAGAGATGACTGGTGACCAGATGGTCACCAGTCATCTCTATGACCGTCGGAGGCCCGGGCGCGATGTGATGACATCACGCCCGGGTCCTCAGATGTAAACAAAGCCGCCATTGCGGCTGTAAGCATGAGATCAGTGAATTTTTTTGCACAATCTCATGCTTTCCAGCCTGGAGGAGATTTGTGGGGTCTTATTGACCCCGCATCTCTCCATAAAGAGGACCTGTCACACACATTCCTATTACAAGGGATGTTTACATTCCTTGTAATAGGAATAAAAGGGATCAAAAAAAAAAAGTGTAAAAAAAAAAAAGTAAAAAAAATAAAATAAAATAGGTAAAAAAAAAAAAATGTTTTCTTTTTTTTTAAACGCCCCTGTCCCCAATAGCTCGCGCTTAGAAAGCGAACGCACACGTAAGTCCCGCCCGCATATGTAAACGCCGTTCAAACCACATATGTGAGGTATCACCGCGTGCGTTAGAGCGCGTGCAACAATTCTAGCACTAAACCTCCTCTGTAACTCTAACCTGGTAACCTGTAAAAAATTTCAAAGCGTCGCCTATGGAGATTTTTAAGTACCAAAGTTTGGCACCATTCTATGAGTGTGCGCAATTTTAAAACGTGACATGTTAGGTATCTTTTTACTCGGCGTAACATCAGCTTTTATATTTTCCCCAAAAATTGGGCTAACTTTACTGTTTTGTTATTTTTTAATTCATGACACCATTTTTTTCCCCAAAAAAAGGCGTTTGAAAAATTATTGCGCAAATACCGTGCAAGATAAAAAGTTGCAACGACCTTCATTTTATTCCCTAGTGTGTCTGCTAAAAAAAACATATATAATGTTTGGGGGTTCTGAGTAATTTTCTAGCAAAAGAATGATGATTTGTACATGTAGAAGAGAAGTGCCAGAATAGGCCCGGTATGGAAGTGGTATAATAAGCCCTGTATGGAAAGGGTTAACCCACGGACCCGATCGCCGCCAGTGTCCCGCGATCGGGTCACAGTGCTGAAGAACGGGGAGAGGTAAGTGTAAACTAACCTCTCCCCGTGCTTTCCTAGTGAGCCTGTCACTGATCGTCTGTTCCCTGTCACACGCCAAGCCACGCCCCCCCTACAGTAAGAAACACACATTAGGTCACACTTAACCCCTTCAGCGCCCCCTACAGGTTAACCCCTTCACTGCCAGTGTCATTTTCACAGTAATCAGTGCATTTTTATAGCACTGATTGCTGTAAAAATGACAATGGTCCCAAAATAGTGTCAAAAGTGTCCGATGTGTCCTCCATAATGTCACAGTCATGATAAAAATCGCTGATCGCCACCATTACTAGTAAAAAAAAAAAAATATTAATAAAAATGCCATAAAACTATTCCCTATTTTGTAAATGCTATAACTTTTGCGCAAAGCAATCAATAAACGCTTATTGCGATATTTTTTTTACTAAAAATATGTAGAAGAATACGTATCGGCCTAAACTGAGGGAAAAAACATTTTTTTTATATATATTTTTGAAGGATATGTATTATAGCAAAAAGTAAAAAATATTATTTTTTTTTCAAAATTGTCGCTCTATTTTTGTTTATAGCGCAAAAAATAAAAACCGCAGAGGTGATCAAATACCACCAAAAGAAAGCTCTATTTGTGGGAAAAAAAGGACGCCAATTTTGTTTGGGAGCCACATCTCACGCCCGCGCAATTGTCAGTTAAAGCGACGCAGTGCCAAATCGCAAAAAGGGGCCTGGTCCTTTAGCTGCAAAATGGTCCGGGGCTGAAGTGGTTAATGTGAGATCTGGGGTCAAAAAGACCTCAGATCTCACATTTACACTTAAATGCAATAAAAAAGGTATTTTTTTTTCAATAAAAATAATTTACCCTTTAAGACGTTTGATGTTGCTTCTGCCATCCAATGGTATGGAACTGAGTGGGGGCCATCTTTCCCTCACTCTACTCCATGTCTCTCAGAGGAAAGGACCCGATCATCTCCGCCGAAGACCACAGGGGAGCGGCGAGAGGGGGGCCCTCTCCAGCCCCCCCATAAAAGTGATCTCGAGACCACTTTTATCTGAAAGCGGACTTCCTGCTGTTTAAAAAGATACCAGAGTTAATGCAGTTATCTGCTGCTATAACCCCAGTATTTATCGTCAAACAGCCGACGTATAACGGCGGCGGGCGGTCCGGAAGTAGTTAATGTTTTTTATGGGTTACACTATGGGAATTTATGCTTTTTATTTTTCATCATGCTAAAAAACCAACCCTGACTGGATACACGTTTGGCATTTTGGAGTTTATCTTCACAAGGAGATTTAAAAGGGTTGTAAACCCTCATGTTTTTTCACCTTAATGCATCATATGCATTAAGGGGAACAAACACATTGCAGTGTCCGGCGCCCCAGCCCCCCGTTTTACTTACCTGAGCCCCGAATTTCGGGGGGCGCGATCCCGCGTCGCTCTATCCATGGCTTCTCGGCTCTTCATTGGATAGATTGATAGCAGTGCAGCCATTGGCTCCCAGGGGGCGGGGCTGAGTCCTACACTCTGCGGTTATGGCATACACTCGGCGGCAAGGTAACCCCCTCGGGAGAGAGCTTCCCAGAGGGGGTCATCTATTGCGGGGAGGAGCCGCGAGAGCCACCGTGGGACCCCAGAAGAGTACGATCCGGGCCCCTCTGTGCAAAAAGAAATGCACAGTAGAGGTAAGTATGATATGTTTGTTATTTAAAAAAAAAAAAAAAAGAAACCTTTACAACCACTTTAACATGCGCATTTGACCATACAATATGATGGTCCACAGGATCTGGTAAGAAGCTTAAGCACTTGGTGTCACCTGGTGGTGACCGGGAGGGACACCGACGCCTCGTTCTAAGGTAAGTATTTCATAATGAGCTTGTATGCCGTGCATACAAGCTCATTATGCCTTTTCCTTTACAGGTGTAAAAAAAAAAAAAAATGCGGGTATACAACCGCTTTAATAAGTTTGATATCACTATATTTCTTTATGTTTAATTAATTTGTGTTTTCACAATACTGATCTTTATCGCTGCTTTATACACCGAATACTTGTGACCTGTGTATCCTCTCACCTGCTCACTAAGCTGACTCAGCATCATCACCTCTTAGCTGGAAGGTGATCCAAGAAGAATAAAAGGCAGAACCATGAAGCACTAAACTGAAATCTAATATACAAGGTGGCAATGGTGTGTGAATCACAAGGATTAGCTGATCTGAATTGTGAAGCCTTCAGTAGGATATTTCAAATGTACACTAAACCAGTGGTCATCAACCCTGTCCTCAGGGCCCACTAACAGGCCAGGTTTGCAAGATAACTGAAATACATCACAGGTGATACTTGCCCTGAGTTTCACATTATTATTGTTATTTTTGCAACTAAACAACAGATACAATCTAAACCAATGCTGATCACAATGAATGTACTTGTAAATTCATATGGGTTTATTTTGAATAAGCTGTTCTTTCACAGGCTATGTTTAGCTCGGAGTGGATTTCGGGTCGGTCACACCTTAATATTCTACCACATGTGATGTTTATACTGTAAATCTGAAGTCAGACTGCACCACGTTATGTCCTGTAAGTGTTATATTTGATCTTCTTGGGCCTCACCAGATCAAAGACCTGCGCAAAGTGCAAATAAATAACACCATCATTGATTTTCCCACCCCAATTGCTACTTTCTGTCTCATATTAATTATTTGGTTCACTTGGCATGAACTCTTTTTTCCCTAATGACGTGTTAGTGAGAATTACGCTCTCTTCTGAAAAGGCTGGTTGATTCAGAAAGATGGAGGCCTATATGTTTCAAGACACAGCCTCTGTTTACATAAACCATCTTTGCTGCATTCATAAGCAAACCGCCACTAGGGTTGCTTTTATTAACTCTTTATGCAAATACTGATTATGGACTAGGAAGTTCTCTGTTTAAAAAGTCTACTGTTGTTTTTTACCTTCTACACATTTTCTTTGCAGTGACTGAGGCCTCATATACATCTTTTAGAAGGCTTCCAATAAATCTGGGAAAATACATTAATTTTGTAAAATATAGGGGATTTTAGGGTCATTTAAGAATTATAGGTCCATACAAATGCAAAACCACTACCACAGTGCAAACACAAACATATACCATGTATTCCATCTTTAAAGTGGTTGTAAACCCCCAAAAAAAAATAAAAAATCTGCAAGACAAAGGCTCAATGAGCTAGTATGCATTGCATACTAGCTCATTATGAAATACTTACCATAGATTGAAGCTGTTGCAGCGGTCCCCGTACACTGCTGTGACCGGCGACATGTCTCTCAGTGTTATTTCGCGGGCTTTGGCGCTGTGATAGGCCGGAGCCGTAATGACGTCACAGCGCAAGCCCTTTGGAAACGGCACGATCAAGCCGTTTCTTCAGTGTGCATGTGCCGATGACGTCGGCGCAAGCGTATGTGGTAGATATTTACAGTAATTACAGGTAAGCCTTATTATAGGCTTACCTGTAGTTACGTTAAAAGAAGAGGAATCTGCTGCTCCAGGTGTGTGCAATACCTTGATTGGAACCAAGTAGGAATGCTAGCCCTGGCCCGCCCCCATAAAAACTTGAGAAAAAGAAGAAATGGCTGCACATCCAAAGTTTCCAAAAGTGCCTTTTATTGCAGACGGTCAAAATACAACAGGGAAACAAGGTGTTAGTCACGTAGACGCGTTTCACACATCTGATCTGTGCTTAATCATTACCTGTAGTTACAAGTGGTGTAATAGGGTTTACAACCACTTTAAAAATAAGAATCATAGAAACTGCATCCTCAAGTCTATTACTTATTAAAAAAGAAAAAACAACATAAAATCAAAAATTGTGTATGCCCCACACAACCTCTATATAATTGGTCAGCTCAAATGGGCTGTATAGCTCACAGTAGTGTATCAATAACATATTGCTTGAGTCTTAATTCTGTTTGTGGACCCTTAATTTTCAGTATACTGAAAAGCCGTGCATGTGGAATATGACTACTGTTGTTCAAAAGGAATCACTAGATATGATTCCGACAAACAGTGTATTTTTCTTCATAGTGTGACATATGCTAGGAATGTTTAAGTACGCATTCGGCCAAAGGCTACTCTCTTAATGAAGTTATCAAATAATCTCATATATACAATGTCTATGCTCAACTGAATAATAGCATACACCTACACTGTGCAATTCCTCAAGGTGTCATTTATGATGAAATGCAAGCAAAAAGCACATAACATCCCATATTTGGAGTTCAGTATATAAGCATTCAGCAATTACAGCCCTCCTGTGTCATATCAGGAGTCATAGTCTTGTTGATAATGGGCACAGCAGACCTTCTTGTTCAGCAATAACCTGTCAGGAAATGCACCAGACAGTCAGTATATATCTTTATCAGGCAGATAGCAGAGTCTTATGCTTTTTGAGCAAGGCATACATTCTTATTCCTGCCAGGAAGTACCCTACAGTATCAGTATGCCCTCATGAAACATACAAAATACATACTGTAATTAAAATGTGATAAAAAAAGTCCATTGAAAAACTCTTAGGCCTCATGCACACTAGGGCTCTTCTAAGCGCCATTCTCTTGGCAGGAAAAAAAAACAGCTGCAAAAATGCCCCTTTTTTCAAGCATGTCTAGGCCTGTCAAGCACTATTGGCCAGAATTTTCATTTATTCTGGCTAATGAAATGAAAAAATGCTCAAGCGCTGTAAGTGCCTAGCGTTAATGCACATTTAGACGCGTTTACCCACGTTTACCCATGTTTAGGCTCATCAGGCGTTTTTTATGCTCAAAAGCTCCTCTCCAGAAGTCACAAGTAATATTTTTTTTTCTGCCTCTAACTTGAATCAGCGTAAGCCCTGGTTCACACTGGTGCGATTTGATATGCAAATTGACATGTCAAATCGCATGTCAAATCGGCGGCATTTGCCGGCAATGGAACCGTCCTAATCGGTGTGACGCCACATCTGCGGCGCTGCACTGATTTCATAAAGTAGTTTCTGTACTACTTTTTGCGATTTCGGCCCGCGATTTACATTGACATTTGTGCAGAAACCTGCACAGATGTCTCTGTAATCACGGCCGAAATCGGGACTGACAAGCGGGAGTGAAATCATTCAGCTGAACTCGCACGGCTTCATTCCCGCAGCCCAGTGTGAACCTGAACTTAGGGCCAATGAATTCAAGGCTACCATTGCACTGGTTGGTCCTGAAGTAGGAAAATATTCCAAATTATTGGTCTAGGGCTATACAGATATATCTTAGCAAAGACATGGACCTGATACACAAAATACTGTATGTAGAAAAGCTGCTTCCAACAATGCATCTGTCTCTGATACTTGGCCTCCTAAGAATAGAGAACCCTGTGTAACCTCCAACCCCAACCACACACATATATACATACACATCTGTGGCTTTTTTACTCATACAATATTTCAAATGTCAACTTACTGTGCAGCTGACCTCATCTGACACAGCAATACACATTCTGGTCAATGTGTTTAACCTAACAGTGAAAAACCCATATTTAACTTGAAGCTGGGAGATTTTGGAACTGTAAATGTCGTGCTCCACTCCCTTCTTGCTGTTTTCCCAGCCCATTCGTCATGCTTTCCATGTATGTATCAATGTCTTTTAAATTTGCAAATTTTGTGCATATTTAACAGCAAAGCATCTTGCTTTAGCTCACCACAGGTCCCCTTCTGTTCCATAATTACATCACCAGATCAATTAAGTTCAAGTTATGTACTGAAATCCATAGCCCACATGCTGTGCTGCGAGTCTCTTCTTGAAGTCAATGATTGCATAATGTCAGTGCTTTGGTTAAATGTTTCCCTGTTTTGTAACCCAAATTTCCCACTGGGAAATCCAGTTTCACATTGACTAGATAAGCTAAATTACATGAAACAATGCCAGTATTTAATTATTGCTATTAATTCTGCCATATGGCTAGGTTTTTTTTTTTTTATTTCCATAGGGAACCATTTTTGTTTAAATGAATTCTAAAATGCAGAAAAAAATATACTGGCTTGTTCAATCTGGGAGTGCAAAGAGCAATGACAATGGGCAGTAACCTGGATCACGCAATCGCATTTCAGACAGTTATAGCAGCATACATAAGCCATATAATATACTGTAGTATACGTAACTGTAATTATACAGTATGTCTCCTAGAAAGAATAAAGAACAGGAGTGGTAATAAAATTATCTTTCTGGTTCATGTGCTAGAAAGAAAAAAGACAAACCTGAAAAAGGTGTGGTGGGAAACTCACAGTAGAAATAGATATTAGGATCTATCCTCAAACTTCCTGCACTTGGGATCACAGTGCTTGGGAACTTAGATCAGATCCATGGAAGCAAGTGACTTACAGCATATCACTGACATAGAAGCAAAGTGAAGAGGCAAAGGATTAAATGAAATAATACAGAACCACTATGACAGAAAATAAAATGGCGCCCAACTGGTAACTGGGGGATGGATGCAGGCCTGCTACTTACCTACAATGGTTCCTTAGATCCTAATAACCAGCCCACTCAGTGAACTATTAAAGTATGACTAAAGGCAAAACTTTTTTGGGGGTTTTGGATATTGGTATTTGTGTCCCCATTAGGTAAACTCATGTGAAAAATGCCCAAAAACGCATATTGCAAAAACACACTTGACTCATTGGCAACATTTGGTACATGAGCTTCTTTTGCACATTTTTGGATCGGAGGGAGGACCATTCAAAAGCAACAGTTCAGCTCCAAAAATGCGCGACATTGGAAAATTTCTCAGATGTGGATGGGGCCTCAATCTTACCTTCAATCTTGCTACAAGTTACATGATATTGTGCATAGGTATTGGCATACCTGACACAGCTGGTGTTATCTGCTGGTCATAAGTACGGTATCTAGTATTGGTACAGATCTACAGGGTTGGTAATTTTAGTCTTACCACCTTAATTTTACCTCACTGAAAGCACAACATCAACAACAGGCTAATAATATTTATCCTGGATTTTAATCTCTAATAATGTATATCAATTTGCCAATGAAATAAAAAAAAAAAAGCTTACTGTTTTTATTTTATACTTTATTTCGCACCCAGTGACATCATTGCTGGGTCTTTGTGCCTCTTTATGCAATGCAGTTAGATCAGGGGTGGTGGGAGGGGTCATCTAGGAGCTGTACATATATTTCTGAAAACATTACAGCATACTGCCTCAGGACTCCTTTCACGAGACCTCAGCCCTTATGCAAGCTGTAGGCTGACCTTGATGGGTGGATATCAGTCTGTTGGAGTAGATGTTCCTAGGCAGGCTGCACTTGCATGCAGACTGGCCTAGGAAATGCCCACATGTGAAGCTGAACCTCCATGATTGAAAGAACTGAAATCCAAATGATAATTGGGGGGGACCAGGGACAGTAGGCGCTATTGCGCTAAAAATAGCGCCTACAAAGCTCCCTAAAAAAGCAGCTACTTTGTATCCAGTGTGAAAGCCTGAGGGCTTTTACACTGGAGCATTGCGCTTGCAGGAGGGTAAAAAAACTCCTGCAAGCCGCATCTTTGAGGCGCGATAGGAGCAGTAAAAATACCGCTCCTATAGCGCCCCTGCCCATTGAAATCAATGGGGTAGTGCCTCCAAAACGTTTTTAACTCTTTTTTGGCCGCTAGCGGGGGTCAAAATCACCCCGCTAGTGCCCGCAAATTGCGGCAAAAACAACGGTATAGCGGCGCTAAAAATAGCGCCGCTATACCGCCAGCGCATCCAGCACTTCAGTGTGAAAGTAGCCTGAAGCTGGGGAGGAAAAGCTAGATGATGCTGGAAATGTCCCAGCTAAAAAATGGGGTGTGTTTGAAGCTCCTTATGCACACTGTCCTAACCTCAATTTTTTTTTTCTTTATCAAATAGTTATAACAAAGCAATTTTGAATAGTTTGTTGAAGACCAAAAGTGAGCAAAATAGGAAGTTATTGTTACGTATTGCAAACATAGTGCCAAAAAGCTTCAAAGTTGTGACTTCAATGGCTTTCCAAACCCTAATGGCGCGTACACACGACCGTTATTCATGTCATGGAAAAAACAACGTTTTTCTCGACGTGATTTTTCGTGTTTCCTCTCAAGCCTGCCTTGCATACACACGTTCATGAAAAAAAAACGCTTGAGCAAAGCGCGGTGACGTACAACACGTACAACGGCACTATAAAGGGGAAGTTCCATTCGAATTGCGCCACCCTTTGAGACGCTTTTGCTGATCCTTGTGTTAATAAAGTTTGGTGAGAGACGATTCGTGCTTTTCAGTCTTCGTGCTTTTCAGTCCGTTACAGTGTGACGAATGTACTATCTCCATTACGAACACTAGTTTTACCAGAACGAGCGCTCCCGTCTCATACTTGATTCTGAGCATGCACGGTTTTTTTTCCCCTCGTAAAAGCATACACACAACCATTTTTCATGACGTTAAAAAAAATGACGAGAAAAAATAGAGCAGGCTCTAAAAAAAATTTGGGCATTTTTCTCGTCGAGAAAAATGCTCTGGAGCATACACATGACCGTTTTTCACGACCATTTTTAAAAATGGATTTTTTTTGTAATGAAAAACGGTCATGTGTACGCAGCATTACAGTCATGGTGGCATAATAGATACTTATAGGAGAAATGTCTCATGAAATAAACATTTATTATACACATTAAATCTTAGTTATATCAATATATCCAACAACTAAAATATCATGTAATACATTGTAGCGGAACCCCTCTCCACTCCCCTCTTGAATTCAGCTCGCATATGTCTCTGGTCTAGGGGTATTTGATAGGGGAGGGAGCGGGTGAGCTACGCCTGGCTTCCACCACAGGTGTTCATGTGGTATTAGCAATGTCTCTGTTGTTTCTTTACCTTCGGGTCTGTGCTGTGCATCGGGATCCTCCCTCCAAGAGTCACCGTGAACTTCGTCTGCTAGGAACTGAGCCCCACACCATTAAAGTCCAACACTCCTTTATTTTTGAACATAACATGGACTCCCTTGAAGACAGAACAGAAAAGGAGGTGTGGGTGCGAATAGGCCCAGGCACAATTCGGTCCTCCACTCTCCTTCTAGAGAGAGGGCTATGGTCTCTGCACGAGGGAAATTTTCCTTCCGGGCGGTCTCCGACAAGAGACTCACCCGTCACCGGCAGTATGCTGCACCGGGTCTTCAGGTGAGGAGCTCTCCCCGGTCCATTGCGCCCACCTTGGATTCAGGCATCCATCCCCGGAGTACCTTAGGATCCTTCCCTCGCGGAACTCAGTGTTGGGCACTGAGCTCCGGACCTCCGTCCAAGTACCTCACCCCAGGCTAAAGGTGCCTGGGATGGAACACGATCTCCGGTTGTTCTCTAGGCCTAGGCCGCCTAGAGGACTGACACGAACCACCGTCCGCAAGCTAAAGGTGCCTCTCTCAAATATGCACCACCACCGGACTATCATCAGTCAACTCCCCCCTGTACCCCATCGTGGGGAACCCACGCTTCCCTATGGGACTACAGGAGGGACCATGGAGAAGACTTTTAGACTTACAGATATTTCAGGCTTCGCATTTCGCCCAAGGAAGGACAATTAATTGGCCCTCACTTATGGAATTAACTTCACCTAACGATCGCTTTGGCCTCGATTTCTGGAGTGGAGTCCAACTGAGACATTTTTTTAATACCCTACCACCCCTGGAGGGTTTCCTAAGACCATTGACTCCTTTAGAAAAGTTGTGTGAAGAAACAGGCCCTTGTTACCATACACTTTCGAAAATATATGGATTATTGATTATAAGAAGATTATGTCCCCCCATATATAAGGAAGTGGGAAACAATATTGGACAGGACATTTACGCAGGTACAACATAAGCAGATTATAAAGTGGGCGCTAAAATCATCCATATGTACGAGGGCCCAAGAAACGAACTTTAAAATCATGACGAGATGGTATCAAACACCATCACTGCTTAATAAATATTTCTCGGTGATCTCAGATAAATGTTGGAGATGCCAAGAAGAAAGAGGGACATTGCTCCACGTGTTTTGGTCATGCTCGAAGTTAGCACATTTCTGGAGGGAGGTACGTCAGATAGCACAAAAATTTACTGATTATAATATACCAGAAGACCCGGCTTTTTTCTTGTTGCATGTTTCTGAAATACCAGGGGAAATATACAGTAGATCAATTGTACGTCATCTTATTAACGGTGCTAGAGCATGTATTGCCCAGCAGTGGAGAGATACGAATCCCCCAACAATCTTTCTATGGTTTAATAGAATTGAAGAAGTAAATAAGATGGAGGACTTGACACTCTCACGTCAAGACCGTCATGAGATTTATTCTAAAACCTGGGCACAATGGAATATATTTAAATACTCGGAAGAAGGGAAGACCCTTTTTTGTAACCCAATAAGAGGAGGGGGGAGCTAGGGCTCGTCTACCTCCCTGTCCGACCCGAGAGAATTTTATTTTATTTTTTTAATTAGGTGAGGGAACCAAAGTTTCTTAGAAGGTGGTGGGTAATAGGAGGGGAAGAATCAAAGGAACAGGAATATTCCAATAGAATTAGATTTATGCTTTATTTAAGATCATAAGAATGTGATGTATGGTTTGGGCCCGTGGGGCATTTATTGGTTTAAACTGAAACAGTAAAATGTGCTATTTGTTTACTTTCCCTGTATGTTGGATAAAATAGATAAATAAAGAAATTGAAAAAAGCTAAAGGTGCCTGGGACTACGAACCCCGTGACAAAAATGGCCGGCCCCTTTATACCCTCTCCCAGCAAGCATGGCGGGTTCCCCGCCCCACCATACCGCTGCCGAGAGAGGACAAAAAGGAGGCTCGGCACACAGTGATATTCGTCCCTCAGCCCATGGTGACAGCGCCACCCGGTGGACCGCCGGGAACACACACCACTGGTGTCACCGCCAGATTCAAATATACACCCGGGAAAGTACATACCCGCTACACTATTATCAGTATTGGATTGTGCACTAAAACACTTGGACACTATAGAACCATATCATAGAGGATAATTTAGTAAAAAGGTAACTTGGATCTCTAAATGAAGTACAATACTGTATATCCAGGTAACACAATGAAGCAATTGTGGGTGGATTGTTAGCAAGAATGCATGCTGCATAATGGCTTCATTCATAATCCTGACAAATCTAAAGCTGGCCATACACTGATTAAAATTTGTCTGGTTCAGCAGGGACCGGACAAATTTCTATCAATGTGTGGCTGTCCCTGCTTGGCAAAAGTCGATTGTTTGATCCAGGGCTGTCTTTAATATTGATTGGACCCTGGGCAAACATTTTCTTGGGCACGCTTGAATCCACTTATTAACTATTTGCGGGCAGTGCAAACTCAAGGGGAAGCTGCCTTGGGCCCCACAACCATGACTGGATCCTGGGGCAGCTGCCCCTTTTGCCCTGTGTTAACGGCAGCCCTGGTTTGATCAACTCCTGTTGAACAGACATGCTGAAAAACTTTTTTCAATCAAGGTCTGTAGCCACTGATAAGTGTATGGCAGTATGGATGGAGAAATCTGTTATTTTTTCTCCTTCAGCCTGCTGGTTGAACGAATAAAAAAAAAAAACTAACAGCGCATGGCCAGCTTTCAACTTACCATTGCTCCACAGCTGTCAATCACTGACCATGTAGTGTATAGTGATAACTCCTCATGTTAGATGTATCTGCATATATATAGTTTGTGTGTCCTACAGCCCAATGACTTATCAAGCTCACATAGATTTCAGGACTCATATATTGCGTTCAATATGTCCGTAAATGATACATTCCACTTGCTTAGTTGTTTCATAGTGTCAAGTGGCTTATTATGTAACTTATGCATTGTATCAAAGTTCAGATACTGTAGAGCAGCCATTCTCAATCAGAGTTCTGTGGAACCCTTGGGTTTCTTCAGAGGTTGCTAGGGTTCCTGGAGCAGTAGCTGACTGGCCTCCTATTTAATGGAGCCTGCATAGATCCAGGGTCAGCACCACTTGGAAAAGCAAATCAGCATGGCACCATTATCTTTATAGTCTGTAAGGGTTGCATTCTTTTAACAGACCAATGTAAGAGGCATTTTTGCCATTGACCTCAGATAAAATGGTTTTAGTAAGGATTCACCAAGACCTTAATATTAGTTTAAGGGTTCCTCTGGGGTAACACTGGTAAGGAGTTAAAAGCTAATGTCCTGTACACACTATCCGACAAAATAGCAATGCTAAATAAAAATCACTCAACAGAAGAAACAATCAACTCCCTTAACAAAGCATTACTACAGACAGCAGACACAGTCGCTCCTAGACGCAGAGCACTCATCCGCAAAAATAATTTGGGCTGGTTCAATGACGCTCTTACATTACTGAAGCAAGAATGCAGAAGAGCTGAAGGAGCCTGGAGAAGGAACTCAACAAAGGAAAACCACACAAACTACAAATTACTCACCAAGAAATACCACAAAGCAATCTTCAAAGCAAAAAAAGAACACTTCTCTAACATAATCTCAAAAGCCCTAAACCGTCCCCGCAAACTTTTCAAACTAGTCGCTCAGACTATGAACCCCACCTGCCTAGAACCTCCAGAAAACGAAACACAAGAATTCTGCAATGAACTATCTGATTTTTTTATTGGCAAAATCGAAAACATTTGTAAAATAATTAAGCAGAAAAAAACAACTAACCTTACTCAGCCAGAGCAAGAAGAAAAAAGCACATAAATACTCTACAATCAACAAAATTTATTCTGATCCCAATCACCATCGACACCATCAAAATCATCATCAGAAGCCTCTGAGACAGCACATCACCAAATGACATTATTTTTACAAAACTTCTGAAAGAATGTACCGACATCCTGGCACCCACCATAACACCTCTCATAAATCAATCATTCAAAGAAGGTATTGTTCCGATCTCCCTCAAGCAAGGCATAATCAAACCCCTCTTAAAGAAAGCCAACCTCGACCCCAAAGACCCAAACTACCGCAGACCTGTAACAAGCCTTAACACCATTTCCAAGATCATGGAGAAAGCAGTAGTACAACAGCTACAACTCCATTTGGACACCTACAAACTCCTGGACCCACTACAATCGGGTTTCCGCCCAGGCCACGGGACAGAAATGGCACCTCTCAAAATATCGGATGACGCCCTCGAAGCAGCAGATGACGGAGAATCATGTCTCCTGGTGCTGCTGGACCTCAGCACAGCTTTCAACACAGTAGACCACAAAACTCTGCTCACTCATCTCACAGAAGTATCCAGAGTCGCAGACTCTGATCTACCCTGGTTCGCATCCTTCCTAGAGAATCGATCCCAGACAGTGAAACTAGGAGCCTTCACTTCGGAAGCACGCACAATTACATGTGGAGTCCCTCAAGGATCACCCCTGTCACCCCTGCTCTTCAACATCTACCTCCGCCCACTCCTCAAAATCATCAGCAAACAGGACCTGCTCTATCACTCCTACGCTGATGACACCCAACTCTACCTTCGCATCACCGGAAAAAAAGACCAATACCACGCACTAGAAAATTGCCTCGTATTGATCGATAATTGGATGACGGAGAGCTCCCTCAAACTTAATGGATGCAAAACAGAACTTCTCTTTCTCTATGCAAACCGAAAGAAAAACTCTAAGACAACAGCCACACCACCCGCCATCCTTGTACAAACCATCACCCCAAGCACTAAAATTAAAAGCCTCGGAGTCATCTTTGACTCAGACATGACAATGGACGCACAAATAGGATCAGTAGTCAGCGGATCTCACCATCTTCTCCGCCTGCTACGTAGACTTATCCCTTTTATCCCGGAAGAGGACACAGCAGTAGTAGTTGGAACAATCATCAATTCCCGACTCGACTATGCAAACTCCCTCTACCTCGGACTACCCAAATACCAGATTTTGCGTCTACAAGTCGTCCAGAACACAGCAGACAGACTGTTAATGGGAAAAAAAACCTGGGAATCAATCACCCCGTCCCTGAGGTCCCTACATTGGCTAGCCATAAAGGATCGGGTTACATTCAAGACCCTCTGCCTCACTCACAAATGCACACAAGGAAACGCTCCTCAATACCTATGCGAGAAAATAAAACACTACAACTCTAGTCGCGCCCTCCGGTCAAC
The DNA here is from genome assembly GCA_029206835.1 of Rana muscosa. Classification (NCBI taxonomy): domain Eukaryota; kingdom Metazoa; phylum Chordata; class Amphibia; order Anura; family Ranidae; genus Rana; species Rana muscosa. The sequence goes on along the minus strand of CM055122.1, from coordinate 1,107,342,147 downwards.
TAACCAAAACCTCCTCCACATCCCCAAGACCCGCTACAAATCTAAAGGAGAATGAAGATTTGCAGTCCAAGGACCACGGCTATGGAACGCTTTTCCCACCGACATCCGCATGGAAGAAAACCATCGAGGCCTTCAGGAAAAAACTTAAGACCCACCTATTCTGAAGGATCAGGACGACACTGGATGCAAGCGCCTTGAGGCGATTTAGTTTGCATTATTAGCGCTATATAAGTCACTCACTCACTCACACGAGCGGAATTTCCGTCGGAAAAAACTTGGATGGTTTTTCCGACGGAATTCCGCTCAAGCTTGGCTTGCATACACACGGTCACACAAAAGTTCTCTGAACTTTCGACCGTCAAGAACGCGGTGACGTACAACACGTACGACGTGCCGAGATCAATGAAGTTCAATAGGCAGTTCGGCTCTTCTGCTTGATTCTGAGCATGCGTTTTTTTGCGCGTCAAAATTGCATACAGACGATCGGAATTTCTGACAAGAACTTTTTCCATCGGAAAAATAGAGAACCAGTTCTCAATCTTTTGCTGGCGGAAATTCAGACAGAAAAAGTTGGATGGAGCATACACACGGTCGGAATATCAAACCAAAAGCTCCCATCACACTTTTTTTTACATAAATTTTGACCGTGTGTATGCAGCATAATTGTATTGAATACCCCCCTGGAGGTTGTGAGGCACTGACGGACAAGATCGTGGATGGTGTGTACATGTAACCTAGGTTTCTCACTTATAGATAGTGAGTGGCTCTAGGCTTTATGTTTTTTGTGGAGAAAATAAATGTTACTTAAAAAGTTCTGTTCTGGGCCTTGGAGCTCCGAGGCTTCATAGAATTTTGGGTGGGATAAAGCCTCCATTTCTAGGTCAACATCTTATCTGGTAGCCAGACCTCATTGGTAGTCACAGCTGCGTACACAGGCTTTATTATATGTCAGTTGACTGATGCTCAGGGCGTTTGCTCCCTCTCTCTCTCTGCTGCAGGAGCCTGCTGATGGATGAAAAGCCTGACTGCTAAGAGAACACTAAAAAGGTACAAGTGCAACCTTTTTGTTTTGGGAAACCCATTAGGGATCACCTTGTTACTCAGGAAATTGACCTGAGATTAGTGTTTGCTTAATGGTTAAGAAGAGCATATGTTTTGTTTATTTTATGCTATGGACTTGCTACAGTGAAAATGTGTTGGTTTGCTGCATTGCTGAAAAAAAAAGGACAAACCTGCTTAGACTGTTCCTGGGTGATCTTGTCTTGTACAGGATTTACTGCTGCCAATAACAGTTAAACCTGTCCCTGATATGGGTGTTCCAGCTATGTCACCACAACTGTAGTTGTTAGCAAGCCTACTGAAGTCCAGATTGGAGGCTTTTTGTTAGTATGATAGTCTTTAATATACCCAGCGATATGGCCAGCCTCTGGTCCTGGTAGTCACATACTTTTGTTCTTGTTCTGTTTGTGCTTACATTAAGGTGACCAGATTTTTAAAATTAAACCCAATGACGTAAAAAAAATGTTACTAGTAATTGCGGCAATCAGCGATTCATAGTGGGACTGTGATATTGTGGCAGACAAATCGGACACTAAGTGACACTTTTGACACTTTGTGGGAACCAGTGACACTTATACAGTAATCGGTGCTAAAAATATGCACTGTCGCTGTACTAATGATACTGGCTAGGAAGGGGATAACATTTAGGGCAATCAAAGGGCTAAATGTGTGCCTAACCAGTGTTTTCTCACTGTGGGGGATCAGGATCAATGTGTTCCATACTGACAGAATGGCGATCTGCCTTGTTTACATAGGCAGACCACCGTTCTGCCTGTGTACATAATGATCAACGGGTACCGGTGGACCCAGAAATGCAGGATCCTGTGATCCTTCGCAGCATGACTGCCCGGTAACAGTAAATCTGCTATTGGGCGATCAGCAACTGGTTAGGATCATCAGCATTATGATAACTCGCAGGCAGCAGGCACTCTATAATGGCTCTGGCACAGTGTGTCACATAACATGGCTTCTGGGTGCTGATTTAGTTAACTTATGACCAATATGCCAGAGAGACAGACAAAGTGCAATGTAGTCTATTGTGGTGTTTGAAATAATTCCGCGCTGCCCTTCAATTTAGCAGATAACACGGCAATTAGACAAATGGCAAAAACAATATAGGGACAAAAAGTGTAGCGCTTCCTAAATAACGTGATACAAATGGATGTGAAAAATCCAAACACTCAAGTAATGAAACATAAATAAACAATGGTGATGAACATGCCAGGAAACAGTTGAGTGTCCTTGACATATAAAAATCAAAATCAAAAAACGGCACTGTTTATGTGAAAGTTCAAGGCTTCGTGTTGACATCAAGACAACGAACAAGCAGTGACTTAAGAAGATGCTGAAGTGAAAAAAAAAAACACCACCGACAGGTAGAAGGCTTACCGGAGCGTTTGAACCCAAAAGAACATACGTTCTATGGGTCAACAAGCTTTATATGGTAGGACCATCGATGGAACTGGACACTCGTGTGAACTCCAAATGACAGGACGGGGGTTTACCAGGTGTCAACAGGATGAGGGTATCCACAGGATGGGGTTATCCTTACGAGTAGGGCACCCCCGGGTTCGGTTCGCACCAGAACCTTCGAACGGACCGAAAGTTTGCGCAAATTTTCGAACCCTATTCGTTATAATGGACGCGAACGTTCGAAATCAAAATTGCTAATTACAACGGCCAACATGCATGTTAATGTCATAAAACAGGTTTGGGGACCCGGGTCCTGCCCCAGGGGACATATATCAATGCAAAAAGAAATTTTAAAAACTAACGTTTTTTCGGGAGCAGTCATTTTAATGATGCATAAAGTGAAAAAAAAAAAGTGACATTTTCCTTTAAATATGGTACCTGGGGGGTGTCTAAAGTATGCCTGTGAAGTGGCATGTGTTTCCCGTGTTTAGAACTGTCCTTGCACAAAATGACATTTGTAAAGGAAAAAAAGAAGCCATTTAAAACCACTTGCGGCTTTAATGTCATGTCTTGTCCTGGCCGCCATATGGCTGAAAATCCTTGAGAAAAATGGCATGGCTACCCCATCACCCCCCCCCACCCCAGCCCCTTTGGGTCTTGTATGGATATTAAGGGGGACCCCGCACCCAAAATAAAACCCTATACCTACAACCCAATATACTCTGAACAGCAGTATATAGGTGGTGCAAACAAGACACGGACTGTAGGTTTGTTCTTAAGTAGAATCTGAACAGGTACATTATAAAGTGTAGCTCCATCCCAAAAAAATCTATTTTTAAGCTTTTTCGAGAACATAGGGAGGGGTTATCACCCCTGTAACATTTGCTGTCTTTGCACATCTGTTCAGAACATGTCACCTCACTTTCCGTCCCAATGACAAATGTTTTTGGAAAAGTGGGGTTTTAATTGAAACAAGGATTGGTGATAAAGCATCAGTAGAGAGGAGATACCTTTTTCCCAAATTAAATCTAACAGGATAGAATTTCCCTTCCTAGGGGTAGATTTCCTCTTACTTCCTGTTTTCTCTTGCCGTTTGCAAGTAGGAGTCGTTTGTAAGTTGGATGTTTGAAAGTAGGGGCCTGCCGTATATACTCTACAGAAATTTGCCCTATTAGATGTTGGTGTAGCCACAAGACTGGTGGGCACAGGAATGGGCCCTGCTGTGAGTTAATAGATCAAGATTTGTACTTGCATGCACCTGTTGAACCGGGCAGAAAAATTGGGCCTTTGGTGGTGGTGGTGGGGGTGGTGGACGGTGTTGCCTCAAGACTGTAAGCCCTCACAGTTACTCTTGGTGGGTGCAGGAATGGGCCCTGCTGTGAGTTATTAGATCAAGATTTGTAATTGCATGCACCTGTTGAACAGGGCAGAAAAATTGGGCCTTTGGTGGTGGTGGTGGTGGTGGACGGTGTTGCCACAAGACTGTAGGCCCTCATAGTTACTCTTGGTGGGCGCAGGAATGGGCCCTGCTGTGAACTATTAGATCAAGATTTGTAATTACACGCCCCTGTTAAACAGGGGCTGAAAAATTGTGCCTTAGGCATTGGTGCTGGTGCCACAACACTGCAACCCCTCACAGATACTGTACTTGGAGCACAGCAGTCACACCTGTTGCGAAGCATCTTTTTAAAAAATTGTAATTACACGCCCCTGTTATACAGGGGCTGAAAAATTGTGCCTTAGGCACTGGTGCTGGTGCCACAACACTGCAACCCCTCACAGATACTGTACTCTGAGCACAGCAATGAGACCTGTTGCAAAGCATTGCCTAAAAATTGTAATTACACGCCCCAACAGGGGCTGAAAAATTGTGCCTTAGGCACTGGTGCTGGTGCCACAACACTGCAACCTCTCACAGATACTGTACTTGGAGCACAGCAGTCACACCTGTTGCGAAGCATCTTTTTAAAAAATTGTAATTACACGCCCCTGTTATACAGGGGCTGAAAAATTGTGCCTTAGGCACTGGTGTGGTGGCATGGATCATTGAGGAGGAGGAAGAGGATAGTCAGTGAACATAACAGGACAGTCACTCAGCATCAGCATAGGCAGTCTTGAAGGGATGTGACATTATAAATTATTCCGTTATATCCGCTTCAGGTGTCTGGTAGCTGGTGGTGATCCAAGACTGATTCATTTTTATGAAGGTCAGTCGATCAACCGAGTCGGTGGACAGGCGCACCCTATGATCGGTGACAAATCCTCCAGCAGCACTGAATGTGCGTTCGGAAAGAACGCTGGATGCAGGACAGGCCAGTAGCTCAATTGCATACTGTGCAAGCTCTGGCCAGTGATCCATCCTCAGGACCCAGTAAGCCAGAGGATTTTCGGTGGGAAAGGTGTCCAAGTCTGACCTTGCCCCTAGGTATTCCTGCACCATGTATATCAGACGCTGGCGATGGTTGCTGGAACCGATCATACCTTGGGGCTGCGGACTAAAAAATTGTCTGAACGCATCGGTCAGACGTCCACCTTCCCCACCGCTCCTTCTGCTACTGACCGAAGCCTCAGCAACTCATCGTCCAGGACCAGGAGTTTGTAACCTCCCAGTTTCTGGGAACGCGTTGCACAGACCTTTCTGCAAGGCCTCCCTGAGATGTCTCATCCTCTGCTCCCTCTGCGACGGCAAGATAAGGTCCGCAACCTTACCCTTGTACCGTGGATCAAGGAGAGTGGCCAGCCAGTAATGGTCCCTCTCCTTGATCCGAAGAACACGAGGATCCTTCCGCAGGCTTTGCAGGATCAGGGAGGCCATGCAGCGTAGGTTAGCTGAGGCATTCGGTCCGGAGTCTTCTGGGTCACTGAGGATGACATGATCGCCAGCCACCTCCTCCCAGCCACGTACAAGTCCACTGGTTTGTTGGGACTGTACATCTTTCCTAAAAGACTGCTGCTGCTGATGCTGAGTGCCAGGCTCCACCTCCATGCTCACACAATCCTCCTCCTCCTCCTCCTCCTCATCCTCTTCCTGTGTGATGGGTGGGACAGAAGGAACACTGTCTGGATAAAGGGGGCCTTGAGAGGCAAGGAAGTCCTCCTCTTCCTGCCTCTGTTCTGCCTCAAGTGCCCTGTCCATTATCCCACGCAGCGTATGCTCCAACAGGTGGACAAGAGGTACAGTGTCACTGATGCATGCACTGTCACTGCTCACCATCCTCGTGGCCTCCTCAAATGGTGAGAGGACAGTGCATGCATCCCTGATCATGCTCCACTGGCGTGGGGAAAAAAAGCCAAGCTCCCCTGACCCTGTCCTGGTGCCGTAGTCGCAAAGGTACTCATTGATGGCCCTCTGCTGCGTGTGCAGTCGCTGCAGCATGGCCAACGTTGAGTTCCACCTGGTGGGCATGTCACATATTAGGCGGTTCTTGGGCAGGTTCAGCTCCTTTTGCAGCTCAGTCAGCCGAGCACTGGCATTATAAGATCGGCGGAAATGCACACAGACTTTCCTGGCCTGCCTCAGGACATCCTGTAAGCCTGGGAACCTGCCCAAGAACCGCTGCACCACCAGGTTGAGGACGTGAGCCATACAGGGCACATGGGTGAGCTGCCCCTGTCGCAGGGCGGAGAGGAGGTTGGTGCCATTGTCAGAAACGACCATTCCTGGCTTAAGCTGGCGTGGCGTCAACCACCTCTCGGCCTGCCCCTGCAGAGCTGCCAGAACCTCTGGCCCAGTGTGGCTCCTGTCCCCCAAACACACCAGCGCAAGCACGGCATGGCATCTTTTTGCCTGCGTACTCGCGTAGCCCCTTGTACGCCTACGGAGCACCGCTGGTTCCGAGGACAGAGCACTCGAAGAGGACATGGAGGAAGAAGAAGAGGAGGGGGTGGAGGAGAGAGGTGTGTCACAACCAGTAGTAGCATTTTGGAGGCGTGGTGGCGGAACAACCTCCAACACTACTGCACCTTGTCCTGCATCCCTCCCAGCTGCCAATAGAGTGACCCAATGGGCCGTGAAAGAAAGATAACGTCCCTGTCCATGCCTGCTGGACCATGAGTCAGCGGTAATATGCACCTTACCGCTGACCGCCCTGTCCAGCGAGGCATGGACATTGCCTTCCACATGCCGGTAGAGAGACGGAATCGCCTTCCGTGAGAAAAAGTGGCGTTTGGGAACCTGCCACTGAGGAACCGCACATTGAACAAACTCACGGAAGGGGGCCGAGTCTACCAACTGAAAAGGCAGCAGTTGAAGTGCTAGCAATTTAGCCAAGCTAGCATTCAACCGCTGGGCATGTGGATGGCTGGGAGTATACTTCTTTCGACGGTCCAGCAGCTGGGGCAGGGAAATTTGCCTGCTACAATCGGACGTCGGTGTACTGCAAGTACTTGGTTGTGACACACCTAATTCTACACCTTCAGTCCTCTCAGAGCAGCTTTCAGAGAGGACTGAAGATATAGTGGGGATGGAGATCCCAGCTGATGAGGAGCAAGGAGAGGTCCGCTTTGTTCTTTGGTGTGGGTCTTTTATGTCTGCTCATGCTTGTGGTGCCCAAGCGGCTGATGTTTTGGCCACGCGAGATACGCTTGAGACAAATATTGCAAATAGCAGTGGTGCGATCTGATGCACTCGTCTCAAAAAAGGCCCACACCAAAGAACTTTTGTGATAACGTGCAGAGGCAGCGCCCTGCACAGGCGGAGCTCTGCGGTGTGGTACAGTTGCTGTGCTGGCCTCTAGCTGGCCTCCAGGGGGCATCCTGCCTCGTTGGACATGTGACGCCGCATCCTCCTCCTCCTCCTCCTCCTCCTCCTCTCTCCCTTCAGGCACCCACGTGGAGTCAGTGACCTCATCATCCCCTCCCTCTTCACCACTAGAGCAAACCTGGCAGTAAGCTGCAGCTGGTGGAACAGTACTGCCAGATTGCTGTCCTTCAGCATCCCCTCTCTCTGCGCGCACACTACTGACTTCCTCAAGCTGGGTATCATCATCCGAGCCTTCGAATCGTTGGGCATCCTCCTGGAGCATGTACCCAACACTGTGCTCAAACAGTTCGGGGGACTCCTCAGGAGGACATGGTGGGTCTAGGGAAGGGGTGGCTGATGATGCCATTGAGTACGCGTTGGCAGCTGCTCTGCCAGTACCCTGAGCCTGGGTGAGAGAGGATGAGGAGGATGAGGAGGGCTTGGTCATCCATTCTACCAAGCCTTCGTCATGATGCGGCTCCACATGTCCAGCTGCCGAAAACAAAGACAAGCGTGTCCCATGGCCACGTGCTGATGACGATGCACGACCACGTCCACGGCCAGCACTGTTGTCTCTAGAAACAGAGCCTGCCTGCCCTGTGTTCTTGCCTCGGCACGCTCTGCCTCTCCTTGGCGGTCTTCCAGCCATTGTAGTCGGTAGTGTATATAGTATAAAAAATAGAGCTCCTATGTGTGCTCACAACACACTGTAGGTCCTATGGGTGCTGACACTAACACACTATAGGTACTATGTGTGCTGCTGACAAGAAAATATAGGAGCTCTGTTTGCTGCCACTAACACACTAGAAGTCCTATGGGTGCTGCTGAGAAGAAAATATAGGAGCTCTGTGTGATGCCACTAACACACTAGAAGTCCTATGGGTGCTTCTGAGAAGAAAATATAGGAGCTCTGTGTGATGCCACTAACACACTAGAAGTCCTATGGGTGCTTCTGAGATGAAAATATAGGAGCTCTGTGTGATGCCACTAACACACTAGAAGTCCTATGGGTGCTTCTGAGAAGAAAATATAGGAGCTCTGTGTAATGCCACTAACACACTAGAAGTCCTATGGGTGCTGCTGAGAAGAAAATATAGGAGCTCTGTGTGATGCCACTAACACACTAGAAGTCCTATGGGTGCTGCTGAGAAGAAAATATAGGAGCTCTGTGTGATGCCACTAACACACTAGAAGTCCTATGGGTGCTTCTGAGATGAAAATATAGGAGCTCTGTGTGATGCCACTAACACACTAGAAGTCCTATGGGTGCTTCTGAGAAGAAAATATAGGAGCTCTGTGTAATGCCACTAACACACTAGAAGTCCTATGGGTGCTGCTGAGAAGAAAATATAGGAGCTCTGTGTGATGCCACTAACACACTAGAAGTCCTATGGGTGCTTCTGAGATGAAAATATAGGAGCTCTGTTTGCTGCCACTAACACACTAGAAGTCCTATGGGTGCTGCTGAGAAGAAAATATAGGAGCTCTGTGTGATGCCACTAACACACTAGAAGTCCTATGGGTGCTTCTGAGATGAAAATATAGGAGCTCTGTGTGATGCCACTAACACACTAGAAGTCCTATGGGTGCTTCTGAGATGAAAATATAGGAGCTCTGTTTGCTGCCACTAACACACTAGAAGTCCTATGGGTGCTGCTGAGAAGAAAATATAGGAGCTCTGTGTGATGCCACTAACACACTAGAAGTCCTATGGGTGCTGCTGAGAAGAAAATATAGGAGCTCTGTGTGATGCCACTAACACACTAGAAGTCCTATGGGTGCTTCTGAGATGAAAATATAGGAGCTCTGTTTGCTGCCACTAACACACTAGAAGTCCTATGGGTGCTTCTGAGAAGAAAATATAGGAGCTCTGTGTAATGCCACTAACACACTAGAAGTCCTATGGGTGCTGCTGAGAAGAAAATATAGGAGCTCTGTTTGCTGCCACTAACACACTAGAAGTCCTATGGGTGCTTCTGAGATGAAAATATAGGAGCTCTGTGTGAAGCCACTAACACACTAGAAGTCCTATGGGTGCTGCTGAGAAGAAAATATAGGAGCTCTGTTTGCTGCCACTAACACACTAGAAGTCCTATGGGTGCTTCTGAGATGAAAATATAGGAGCTCTGTGTGAAGCCACTAACACACTAGAAGTCCTATGGGTGCTGCTGAGAAGAAAATATAGGAGCTCTGTTTGCTGCCACTAACACACTAGAAGTCCTATGGGTGCTGTTGGGGTGCAATGCTGTGCTAACAGCACTGCGGTTGGTACTACTGCAATACTGTACTAACAGTAAGCACGCACCAGACTAATCCCCAGCAGCAGCTAATAACACACTAACTGTGCAATCAGCAGCAATGAACGATCAATGACTTAGGTAGCAATGGTTTAGCAAAGAAATAGCCAATGGTTTAGCAAAGAAGAGCAAATCTTTCAGTATCAAGCAAAGACAGAATCAGCAGACTAATCTCTCCTAAAGCCGGAACTCATGTGACCGGGGCCGACGGCGTGGCGGCCTTTTAAATGGTGGGGCGTGTACTAAAGCCCCTGAGCTGTAATTGGCTACAGGCGTCCTGCCTGTAGCCAATTATTGCTCTCCGAGTTTCGGGCGCTGTGATTGGCCAAGCATGCGGGGTCACAGTGCATGCTTGGCCAATCATCAGCCAGCAATGCACTGCGCCGGCCGCCCTGGCCGCAATGCATTGCGGGGCCGCTCGCATCACACGAATGTGATGCGAACGGCCCAAATAGTTCTGGGCTCGCCGAGCGAGCGAACGCCCGGTGCTCGATTCGAACGTGGGTTCGAATCGAGCACCGGGCCCATCCCTACTTACGAGATGATCTCGTGAGGGATGATGGTCCGAGAAATCCCAGAGGTGGTGAAGATGAATGGGTTTAAAAAAAGGGAGAAAGAAGGGGCCACATAGCGTGATTCCGTATTGAGTATAAAAGGAACTTTAATGTAGTTGGGACACTTACATTTAAGAAGATGGACAAGCGCTTATAAAAGTACATATGGCAACAGTGGAGTCCTCCATCTTGTTAAGTCACTGCTTGTTCTTTGTCTTGATGTCAACATGAAGCCTTGAACTTTCACATAAACAGTGCCGTTATTTTATTTTATTTTTTTATATGTGAAGGACACTCAACTGTTTGCTGGCACGTTCATCACCATTGTTTATTTATTTATTATATTTTTATTTATGATTCATTACTTGAGTGTTTGGATTTTTCACATCCATTTGTATCAGGTTATTTAGGAAGCGCTACACTTTTTGTCCCTACAATGTAGTCTATTCACAGACACTCCCAAAGCACACCTGTGTTGAAGCCTTGAAGGTAGGCTTGTGCAATTCGTTTCGTAACGAATCGAAATTCGTCCGAATTTAGCAACTTTCGGACATTCGGAAGCATTCGAATTTCCGAACAAAGCAATTACGAATAAAACCGAATCCGAAATAAATTATACCGCAAAATAGCGAATGCCCGAATGTCTTCGGCATAATTCGTTATGAAAAAAGTTACGAATGTACGAATCCATTCGAAGCACAATAACACTCACTCTGCTCTCTGCTTCTCCCTCACCATGCTGAACTCCCTCTCAAAATGGTGTACAGGGGGCGGAGGCTATAGCCGCATGAAAAAACGAAAGTAAAATAAGAGATTTCAAATCCATTCGAAGCACAATAACACTCACTCTGCTCTGCTCTCTGCTTCTCCCTCACCGTGCTGAACCCTCTCAAAATGGTGTACAGGGGCGGAGCCTATAGCCGCATGTAAAAAACGAAAGTAAAATACGAGATTTCGAATCGTTACAAATAACCGCTATGTATTTAGAAAAGTACAAATCCATTCGCAGCACATTAGGCATAATAGGCAGCATCGTTGTGAGAGAGACAGGGAAAATTACGAATCAACGAACCCAAAAAAAGTTACGAAAGTAGGAGTTGTGTCCAGAATCAACGAAAAACAATGTACTCTACCAAAAGTACGAATTATAAAGCAACAAAAAATTCAACGAAAAATGTCGCTTGCGAAAATACGAATTAGTCCGAACACGAAAAATCCCGTCTAGCAAAATTACGAATGATTACGAATCAACAGGACCGGAAAGAAACGAACCGAAACGGAACGAATTTTTCCGTTGTGCACAAGTCTACTTGAAGGCACTGGCAGCCCCACGATCGGATCCTCCTCCCCTCCTGCTGCTGGACACCATCAGCTGAGCTCAGCTGCCTCTGTCTGCCCGCCGCTGCCCGCCTCACAGCCTCTCAAGTCTTAAGCCCTGTACACACGATCGGATAACCTATGGATTTTCGTCCGATGGATTTGACCATCGGAAATCCGATGAAACTGTTTTTCATCAGTCTTGGCCACACACCATCAGTCAAAAAACCGACCGTTCCAAACGTGGTGACGTAAAACACTCCGATGAGCCGAGAAAAATGAAGTTTAATGCTTCTGAGAATGCGTCGACTTGATTCTGAGCATGCGTGGGTTTTTTAACCGATGGACTTGCCCATAGACGATCGCAAATTACCATCGGTTCTTGATCCATCGGAAAATTTTAAAACAAGTTCTATTTTTTCCATCCGATGGAAAAAAGACCGATGGGTACCATACACGATCGGTTTGTCTGATGAAAACCATCCATCGGACGGTTTTCATCAGTTAAACCGATCGTGTGTACGGGGCTTAACTCTCTGGGCCTCGGCTACTACTGGGTGGGGAGCAGAGGAAGATCACTCCGCCGGGGAAGGCAAGGAGATACGCAGGCAGGCGGCTGGCCGGGACTTGAGCCAAGGCAGAAGAACATTGAGCGAAGCTGAATGGGCATGCACCCGAAACTGAAAAAATATTCCCTCCGCTCCGACCAGCACATGATCATCAGAAAGGGGCACAGATAATGGAAAAAAAATACACCCCCCTAAGTTAGTAGGAGCGGCGAAGCGGGGGGGGTGTATTTTTACAATACTGTAATTCAGATTTTTTTTTTATTATTCTGCACTGACTGTCTTTGAAATGGCCTCAGCCAGCCACTGTTCAAATCTAATCTGGGGACAAAACCGGGGACAGACTTAGTCCTGGGACAGTGTCCTCAATCCGGGAACTGTCCCCGGAGACCGGGGATGTCTGGTCACCCTTGCTTACATATACTTTAAGAGCATCTTATTGTCCAACTTAACCTATCAGTGTAGGAATGTAATCAATGGCTTGGCACTTCAAAGGAAAAAAAAAACACTGTATTTGCCGGCGTATAAGGCGACTGGGCGTATAAGATGACCCCCTAATTTTCCAGCTAAAAGGTTAGTTTTGGGATATACTCGCAGTATGAGATGACCCCCTTCCGACTAGTCTGTCTGGAAGCTGAGGGGTAGCCGGAACAACCGCTGACAGGACCAACCGCTGACAGGAACAGGCTTTATTCAGCTTTTTTCAATCTCACTGTGCCATTGCATGCCTCATCTCACTGTGCCTATTGCATACCTCACCTCACTGTGCCATTGCATGCCTCACCTCACTGTGCCATTGCATGCCTCACCTCACTGTGCCATTGCATACCTCACCTCACTGTGCCTATTGCATGCCTCACCTCACTGTGCCATTGCATGCCTCACCTCACTGTGCCATTGCATGCCTCACCTCACTGTGCCATTGCATGCCTCATCTCACTGTGCCATTGCATGTCTCATCTCACTGTGCCTATTGCATACCTCACCTCACTGTGCCATTGCATGCCTCATCTCACTGTGCCCATTGCATGCCTCACCTCACTGTGCCATTGCATACCTCACCTCACTGTGCCATTGCATACCTCACCTCACTGTGCCCATTGCATACCTCACCTCACTGTGCCCTTGCATACCTCACCTCACTGTGCCATTGCATACCTCACCTCACTGTGCCATTGCATGCCTCACCTCACTGTGCCATTGCATGCCTCACCTCACTGTGCCATTGCATGCCTCACCTCACTGTGCCCATTGCATGCCTCACCTCATTGTGTCATTGCATGCCTCACCTCACTGTGCCATTGAATGCCTCACTTCGACGATCTTCATACCTTATCTCTGACATGCAGAGTCAGTCAGACTGCGGGCGTCCATTGTTCAAAAGCCACGCCTACTCCTCGTGCTGTTCCGTGATAGGCAGAACACTCAGTTTCCCAGCAGAGCCTGTGTTCAGGACGTCCATGATAGGCGGAACACTGAACACAGGCTCTGCTGGGAAACTGAGTGTTTCGCCTATCACGGAACAGCACGAGGAGGAGGCGCGGCTTTTGAAATATGGACGCCCGCAGTCTGACTGACTCTGCATACCGGCGTATAAGACGACCCCCGATTTTTGAGGCATATTTTTAAGTATAAAAGGTTGTCTTATACGCCGGAAAATGCGGTAGACCATGTGGTCACAATTTAAAAGGCAAGAGCGACGAAAAAAAAAATTCAACATAACAAAATATAGAGACTTCAGCATTGGTTAAAGCGGTTGTAAAGTCACATGTATTAATTACTTTGATTCTCTCTGTTTTAAAGAGGAACTGCAGTCTGCTCACATAATTTGTAATAAAAACATCTTTGCCATTATGAAGCTTCCCTCCATCCACTTTGCATATTTTATATATACTGTGATTCTGTACTTGCCAAATATGCTGCAGAAATCTCCCTCCACTAAGTCTGGCTGCAAACATTTTAACTGTGGGCAGCTGAAGCTGCTGCCTGTTCACTTCCTGGATTTACATAGAGGCACACCTCCAGCTCTGCAGCTCTCATTGGCCCTCTTATGACTCATTCCCCCCTCCCTTCCGGGCAAACCCTTACGAGAGTGAGAGAGAGAGCTGTGCATGATGTCATAAGCCTAGGCTAATGACCAGACAGGAAACAGGAAGTGGGCTTATAAGGTATTTACTAGCAAAAAAATAAAAATTACTATCCAAAGTTAAAACAATAAGGGCAGAAGATTTAATAGATGGAAAGATGAAAAATGACTGAAGGTCCGCTTTAAGTTTTCTGTTCAGTACAGTGTGTGTTTTCCTAAAATTATAATGCTAAGTATCTTCTTTACAGAGCCCTGCTATCCTGCCATGTGACCTCCCTCTGCTTCCCTTCCCAAGTAAGTGAGTACAATGAGAGAAGCTGAGATTTCCCAAGCTAGCAGAGGGAGGTCACGTGTCTGCACAGCAGGGCTCTGCAAAGAAGGTATTTAGCATTATAATTTTAAGAAAACACACACACTGTACTGAACAGGGACCTAAAACAGACAGGATCAAAATAATAAATACATGTGTCTTTATTTTACAAGCACTGGAACAATTGCAAGGAATAGAATTACACAGGTATGAGAGGGGAGGAGAGGAGAGGGGCGGGGAGAAGATCGTCTCTCACACAGACTACGGAACTGACAGGGAGAGAGCGAGGGGAAGGTGCAGAGATGCTGAGGAGACAGCTGGATGACGGAGGCACGGAAACTGACCACGCTATCAGAGATCAGCTGCCATGATAAACGTGGTCAGTTTACAGAGAGGAAGACAGGAACAGGCAGGATCAGCTAGGTATTGTAGAGCATTAAAAGGGACAATTGACATGGCAAAAGCACTGTGGTATATCTTATGCCTTAAAGGGACAGAAGCATGTTTGTTTGTTTATGGGGATACAACCACTTTGTGTAAAACATTGTCTTTATGATAACATTTAACAAATACAGGAGTTTCTGCAGAACACTGGCCTTGATAGACTTTATAAATGAATAGAAACCGAGCATCTAAAATCCACATTCAGTTCTTGATGGTGGAGGTTTAATCCACCTGATACTTTTTTTATACTGCTCGGGACTCTATGGGTGAATCTCTGGACTAGAATTCCTGGGTCTGCATATGTGCAGTGGCTAGGGTTGGCACCTGTTCTTTATAACGTAGGATCGCCCTGGATTTCAGAGTAAAATGCTCTGTCTCATATTGATTCAATGGGAATCTGTTTGTCCCATATTTTTTGGCCCATCTGCCTCCTTAGCCAATGGGCACACAGCCTGTAACCTACCCTCTTCGTCAGCCCACCACACGCAAAGGGCACAGAGCCAATTAAAGTGCCTCTGTGCCTTGTGATCACTGTGATGGTCAATCACTGTGATCATAAACATAAACACAGCTTGCCCCTTTTTGCACTGCCACCGATCCTCATCTCTAGAGGATCCCATAGAGAACACAGCAACAGGAACTAGAACAGGCAGAAACTGATGGGAGCATCCAAAACTCCCAAATAGGCAGGAACAGAACCAGAAATTATAGCTGGGACATTTTTCTGTGGTATCTAAGCCATATAAAAAGCCAGGTGTTGACACAGACCATCAGTGTTCAATAAATCAAATCTAAATTTTCATTTTGTGGTGGACTGGCCCTTTAAAACATTAAATCATTGTCAGAAGTCTGTATTTCGTTTTTTTTTATCATTGCATTTTTAAAATATTTGTGTAAATTTAATAAATTAAAAGCATTTTTTGTTCCACTTTTTTGGAATCTCTAGAAGCCGTGTTGCATAATATACTACTTAGCTCACCAAAACAGCTGGATGAAACAGGGAGGAGCAGCAAATAGCACTCATCTTGTCCATGTTCAGCCGTTTGAATAATTCTTCCTGCAGGTGCAAAATTGTGTACTTATCTTGTCATCATTTGCCTTACGCTTGCCTGGCACACGTTATTTAGGTGTTAGACATTATGTTTACTTGTGCCAGAGAGGTGACATAATGTCTATTGAAATGCAGTCACTAGTGACTGACAGGGAACATTAAAAACATCAAAGTCTTGAGAGGTCTAGATGCACTCAATTACTACGCACAGTAACAGCAGGGAGGCCAGAGTGCCATATTACGTTCTGCAAGGGAGAAATAAATAAGCCAAATTTCAATCACTTAATGACAAACCTGCTGACCATTACAGCTATGAAACACTTCCTGTCACTAGGTGTTACTATATTTTATAGGCTTTAAACATGAAATAATCCTATATGATACCTTGCAATATACACTTTATTTATACATTTTTAAAGTGTTTGCACAAGTGTAAATATTCTGCTACCATCTGTAAATCGACAATAATGTTTATATTCAAAGCAATCCTGTCACTTACGGTGTATTGCACATAAAATGCCCATGATGTATTTGCTTTCAGTACGTTACTCTTTGACTCACTCACTCGCTCTCTCTCTCTCTCTCTCTCTCTCTCTCTTTGGTGGTGACATCTGTGTGCCTAGTTCCCTAGATACTCCTGCTGACCAGCTACATACATCACACTTTTCTTATTGATTTATATTGTGGTGTATGCAACAGGAGGGGTTAGACTAAGGAAGATGGGTTTAGGGAGATGCTCTTTCCTCTATTGTCTTTATGTTTAAATACGGTAGCTGTTGCTTGGTAATTATCATAGAGTTGGTTGTGGACAGGTACTTCCTATCTGTGCTAGCTGGGTCAGAAATCCCAGGATTGGAGGACAGCAATTCCTTACAAAGGGTATTTTCAGGAAGTTGACACAGAAATGGACCGCATGACCATGCATACGGGAGCTGCCACTGATGTATTTCATCCAGACCAGATGCAGAGACTATTAGGCAGGTGTTTTTGAGTTCTAATAGTTTAACAGTTGCAGCTTCTGTGTGTATCTGAAGTCTGGTGACAGAAGTGTCTCTGTTCTATTGTTATTATCTCACATGCACTGTGTAAGAAAGTTAGGTCTGTGCTACTGTATGTGTGTAGTGGCCACTTATGTGTGTAGTATATTATTAGGTGAACCTCTTAAATAAAATAAGTTTATATACAGCTTATGCTACCTTAAATAACTGCTGGCCTTCTATAGCTAGCTATAGCTCAGAGCTTAGTAAACATCATAGGGTAGAGTCAGGTTATGTATCCAACGGGACTGAGAAACATAGTAGGTAGGCTGAGGGGATGAGAGACACTGCACAGCACTAGCTCAACAGGTGGACGAAATGAGAATGGCCTCAGGCTGAGGCCATTCACAATTCTCTCCACCTGTTGAGCTAGTAATGTGGGGTGCCTCTCATCTCCTCATGTAAATCAGGGTGAAAATCCGTGTAAGCCTGGGTATTGCTTAAGGGGGAGCACAAGTGTCACCTGGATTGTACTAGATGCAAGGACCCTCACCCAAGTCACCTGTTGAATTGTTCCTGATTGGACATCATTGTGGAAAATGTATGCACCAAATCATATGCTGTACTAATTACCAGGATTCCATACACATTGATATGGTGCACTATTCTGATTAACTGTTCTACACCGGGACAATTATTTTGTTTATATCTTTTATATACATTTGATTTTGGTATGGTTTAATACACATCACATAGTAGCTTGGCCTAATCAAATACGAGGGGTTTTACCCCCCTTATTTTCTGTCACTCTCATAGTGGCTGGCAATTATGCACTTATGCACTTAGCACTTTAGAATTCACATACTAGCACTTCTCTAATACACATTTGGGGTCAGGGAGAAGTCATATTGACCCACTTACTGTTATTTTGTGTGTTTTTTTGTTTTTGTTTTTGGTTTATTGCCCTGGGATTCCAACCACTTTGGCAATACCCAGGCTTACACGGATTTTCACCCTGATTTATATAACACACACTCTCCACTGGGAGCGCCACACACCCCACACATACACTCATCAATTTCCAGCTCCTGTGTACAGGGGCCACATTGGGGGGGGGCAGCAGCCCACTAGTCTCAGTCCTAAGCGCAGGTTCCTCTATACCACTTTCTCATCTTCTCATGCTTCACTGATTTCTGGATCAAGACAACCCGCAAACTTACACTGCTGTGAGACACCAGATTTTTTTTACCAGCAGAACACCATGAGTGGCACTACAAGTAATAACAAAGTAGATAGGCTGTCACACCACTGATGTTGTTGGTAAGAAGTTGCTTCTCAAGTTGATCAAGAACCAGCTGGAGGATCACTGAGTCACCATTAATTCAGTATTCAGCTCTTCATAACAGACACCACACCCACGTAATTTCCCAGGGGCCCTTGCAACTGGACCTTGTTGCCACTTTAATCTGAAGGTATCTTTGCTAGTTAACTGTATATACCCGGGTATATGTATACAACTCCCCCAGTACTCCTGCTGGGTTAATTTGCTAATGTTATGTAGCGCCCACCCCATTTAGGAGTGCTTTATACCCAAATTTAGGGGCTGGTCTGAGATAGTAGCTGGGCTCAGACCGTTCTCATTTATAGGTTGTGCTACTTTATTTCTCCAGGTGGTATACTGGTGTGCAGTTCCCTGTGGCCTGTAGGTGGCACTGCCATAACGGGTAAGGGTTGAACCATCAGTACTAGTGCTGTGCCTTGGGGTGTCCTCTCTCTGCAGCGGTACAGTGGGCATGGTTGGCCTGTTGTGCATGCTGGGAGAGGATATATAAGGGGCAAATGCCACCTGGGAGGGGTCTTCGGAGGAGGAGAGGAGTCGGAGTCCAAGTGCGTGGCGCATGGCCCTCCAGGCCATGGGGCCACGTGTGCATCAGTCCCAGGCACCTTTAGTCCTGGGGCTGCATCTTCAACACTGGGCCCAGCACCTTTAGCTGGAACCCACTTCTGGGAAGAGGAATCCCAGGGTGTCCCTCGCGAGGGGGCCCGCTCTAAGAAGAGGAGGCCGGGGGAGGACCTTTCTGACAGACCGGTGAGAGTTCACGGTGAAGGAAGGGGCCCGGTAACTTTCTGGAGGGATTCATCTATCCACCAAGGGCCTAGTAATGTGTTGCTGCTGGCACCTGTCCTTACGTACCAAAAGCTGAGAAGTTTGCGGTCTGATAGATTCTGTGGCAGAGAGTCTCCCGATCGTATCTAGGAAAAGAACCTGATTAAACGTCCGAGCGTCACTTCGGCTGCTAGGATCCACTTTGCAGGAGACTATCCGGGTGAGCTAAACCTACTCTGGGATAGAGTAGCGATTGTAATATCTACTTTTACCTGGACTAACCTCCCAAAACCTTGCTGTCCTGTCTCTCATCCAACCTTTCCTATCTGCTGAACATTGAGAAAATAAACTCAACGTTGGAGTTTAAAGTGGTGTGGACATTGGAATTACTTGGGGGGAAAACAGAGACTTGTCCCTATATCCTAGGAGATGAGAACCAACCGATGGAGAACCAAGCTGTGGGACCCAAATACATAACACCGCTCAACCTCCTCAACCAGGAGGGTACAGGCATATAGTATGCTGTGCCTTTTTCCTGCAAGTGAGCCAACGGTAGGGAAAAGGGTCCGTGTGCTACAGTTATATGTTTGTATATTAGATGCATTTACTATTCCTAATCTTTTATCATATAAAGTTTTCACTTTTTTCTATACTGGTGTGTATCGATAAATGTATGGGTAATTTTATATGTTGGGTACAGTTCTTCCTCTGCTCTCAATTACTTTGCTTAGATTACTGGTTAATCTCCTAGGAAGGAAATCCCATCTGCTCATAGAGGCCCAGTCCTGGGTGGAGACATTGCCAAATTTACTATTAAACGCACTCTTCCACTTAGTGAAGGTTCTGGTTCTCCTAATTACCTACAGCACCACTACCTGTTTGTGAAGGGCCAGTTCTCATAACTCTACCCCCTTATTACCTACAGCCCCATGGCCTGTTTGTGGAGGGCCAGTTCCCAAAACCCCACCACCAAAAAGGACTGCATACACTGATCAGCCATAACATTAGGACCACTGACAGGTAAATGGAATGACACTGATTATATGTGTAGCGCCCTACTCCTGTTGGGTAGACTCTATATGTTAAATTTAGTTATCTGAGCTGTAGTTCAGCTCAGAAAGAATTATGTAAATTACTGGCTCTGTTTCAGTCTAGCTGGGCTGCGCGTTTTCCACCTGACAGTAGGTGTCACTGTCACCATGGGTCAGGGTTGGAAATGCAGCAGGCTAGGTGTATTGGGTATTCCTTTCCCAGAAGTGGCTCAGGGGGCGTGGTCAACCAGCTGTGCATTCTGGGAGGGGGTACCTACGAGGCAAAGAGCGCTCTAGGGGTGCCAGGGGTCGTTGCCGGATTCTGACCTGAGGGCCCTCCTGGCCTCAGGGATGTGTGAGCAATTTTCGGCCTCGTGGCCCGAGGCTCTGCAACTGAGAAGTAGGCCCAGGAGTTGCTGGGGCCTACTAGTCCAGGGATGGTTCTAAACGGTCTTGCCTGCGGGAAGAAGCGGAACAATTGGGGACTCAATTGAAGGACGAATCCTGGCCAGATTGCCTCACCGTGCTGCCGGACTGGCTGAAATATTCTGACACCGTGAGCTGTGTTCTTTTGAAGGAACTTTTGGGGCACACTGTGCATAGGACACTAAAGCAAAATACTGGAGCTCCCTGCCTGTATTTGTATCAGAACACCAGCAATTGTATTCAGGTAAGCTTTTGGTGCACACTGTGCATAGGACACTAAAGCAAAATACTGCAGCACCCTGCCTGCATTTGTATCAGAACACCAGCAATTGTATTCAGGTAAGCTTTTGGTACACACTGTGCAAAGGACACTACAGCAAAATACTGCAGCTCCCTGCCTGTATTTGGATCAGAACACCAGCAATTGTATTCAGGTAAGCTTTTGGTGCACACTGTGCAAAGGACACAGTACACTAAGTGAAACACTGCAGCTAGCACAATCACCTGCCTGCCTGTCAGTATAGAGAATAACAGGAACGGATCTAGCTAAACTCAATACAGTGTGTAAATATATATACAACACCTAGGATGCATATATATACTCTACACACTGTAACTGCAGCTAACTGACTCGCCTGCCTGCTCTATATAACTCAAATCAAATTACACTGTCTCTCTCTCTGTCTCTTTCCTTTAACCAACACCAACACACTACACAAAGCCGCCAAACCGGCGGCCTTATATAGTGTGGTTGATAATCAATCTTCATACCTACAAGTAAGCTATTATCCAACCCTATCTGTTTGGATAGCCTTTTGGCACTTTTAGAAACATATATATATTTTTTTATAGCTTATGTTGGTTTATTCTATAGATACTTGGTGCATCCCCATATTCCTGTTACTCATCGTTCTCCTCTTGCCTCGCTGTATCAGCCTGGTGGGACGGCCCCCTCATTCGGGCATGGGTTTGGGTTAAGACACCTGGGAGAGGGTGAAGCGACTGCATTGGGCAAACCCAACTGATACTTTGGGTAAGAATCAGATGCCGGCATCAGTGTCTGATGTACTAGCAAAGTAATAATGTAAATGTATGTTATATATGTTATATATTTATGATGCATATTCAAACCTTATTCTCTACTTTGGAATTTAGAAGCTCCTGAAGAAGCTATTCGCAGATAATCGCGAAACATGTCGAGCAACTTTTAAAGCTCCAAGGAACTTATGGACTCCCATCTTGGGGACATCTCTCTGGTTTTCATGACCTTCAGTGGGAAGAGTCATCATGTACACCCATAGCATGAGTAATTTGTATCACTGAGTGCCCTATTTTGGTTTTGTCCATGATTTCTTATTTTAGAAATTAGTTGTATTCTGGGAATACAATTTTTGTATATCACTGTATTATTGTGTAATATTAAAATTGTTATATTTTTGATATATCAGTGCCTTTTAAAGTCCATTTTTTCATTCAACAATATACTTATATAGTGTGGGGCGTGTACCTACTCCTCTGAGCCATGATTGGCCAAAGCCACCCTGGCTCTCTGTACCTACGGCGCTGTGATTGGTCAAGCATGCGGGTCATAGTGCATGCTTGGCCAAACATCAGCCAGCAATGCACTGCGATGCCGCAGTGAATTATGGGCCATGATGCGCCACTCTAATTTGGCGCGAATGGCCCATAATGTTCGAACATGGGTTTGACTCGAACTCGAAGCTCATCCCTACTTATCACCACCATTAGTAGTATATAAAGAAAAATAATAAAAATTCCAATATATATACCATATCTGGTAGATGCTATAACTTTCACACCAACCAATCAATATACACTTATTGGGATTTTTTCTTTTTTACTAAAGACATGTAGCAGAATACATTTTGGCCAAAATTTACGAAGAAGAAATCAGATTTTTTTTTTAATGTATTGGATATGTTTTACAGCAGAAAGTAAAAAAATATTTTTTTTTCTCCAAATTTTCGGTCGTTTTTCATTAAGAGATAAAAAACCCAGTTGTGATCAAATACCACCAAAAGTAAGCTCTATTGGTGTGAAAAAAAAAATTATAGAAATTTCATTTGGGGACAGAGCTGCATGACCAGTTAAAGTAATACAGTGCCAAATAGCAAAAAAATTACTTGGTCACTGTAACGGCACCCCAAATACGAAGGGGGTTAACGCCGTATAAGATGTTCCCTCTCCTGGACTCCCATTCAAGAACCAATCTTCCACAGCCAGGCGACCCTTTCCCATAGGAATTAATCCTTCTGGAAGAACGAGACGCACTCTGTATCTTCCTAAGATCGAATGACTTTTATTGAGAAACATTGTAACTTTTATATACATCTAATACACAGTAGTTTAACATGAACAATGGCCCAGCTCCACCCACACATTACAAGACTCCACACATTATTTTGACGTCTGCTAGGAGACAACAGGTTCTAATAATCCCCTTTATGTTTGAATGACTATGCATGACCTTTATAATCACCAGACTGTCTGATACTTTACAATACACACAAGGACAGACTTAATTTCCCCAATCCACATCACCACAAACAATGAACAGGTCTTCTAGAAGCTGGAATTCATTAGCATTACACTAGACAGGTGATTGAGGCTGAACACCTCAGTATCTCTCAATTAACCTGTTGAGTTCAGAAACAGTAAATAGTCCTTTACAGATATCCTTGGGGATATGGTGGACAAATATTACAGACCCATTTTAGGTAGCCCAAGATATATTTCTTAATGTCCATTATTTCCTGGCTCACCCTGTGTCCAAAGTGACCCTCCTGTCACAGTCACGAAAGGAGTAAAACCTTCCAGAGCTGAAGTGGTTAAAAATGAAGCACCAAACTAAATGGCATACAAAACAAAGACCCATATGCTATGCTGTCATAGAAAAAAAAGGAAACATATGTATGAGTATTTATTTTTGGAATATCTATTCTAAGCTGCAGCATATGGAATCGTATACCCCGCCTAGTGCTTGTGTTCTGCGCATGCATACTTAAGCAGTACAGTACCATGCAGTGTCTGGTTCATTAACATTTGATGCAGTTTTATTCCTACATGGTATCAGCATTTAAAAATGCTAACAGTGGTTAGATGAACTAGAGCAAATCAAAATGTAATGGCATGCATCTGGACCAACTTAATTTTGTTGGTAAATTCTGCATATACTGTATATAATGTAGCATGTGCACACTTCTGTAGTAAATACAATTTGCTTGTCCACAATGATGCTCCAGCATTCACACATATCCCTTAGTAAATCAGGCCCCATGTCTCCACTGAAACCCCAAGGTAATTTATCACAAGGATAGTGTTAATGCAGCTTTCTGATTGCTATGATATTTAAATGTTTTACTGAGATTGGCAGGGGATTAGGAAAGGTACTTATATACAAACGTGTGTAAAAGACTTTTAGTAAAGTCAGCGGAAAATTTCGGCTGGTGAGATATGAATGATATACTATATTTAATTAAACACAATTAGGACTGAACAGACATAAGGAATAATGCCGCGTACACACGACCGTTTTTAATGTCATTAAAAAAACAAAGTTTTTCTCGACGTGATTCTTCTTAAGCCTGCCTTGCCTACACACGATCATGAAAAAAAATGCTTGAGCAAAGCGCGGTGACGTACGAAATGTATGAGAGCACTATAAAGGGGAAGTTCCATCCGGACTGCGCCACCCTTTGGGCTGCTTTTGCTGATCCTTGTATTGGTAAAGTTTGGTGAGAGACGATTTGCGCTTTTCAGCCTCGTGCTCTTCAGTCCGTTACAGCGTGACGAATGTGCTATCTCCATTACGAGCGCTAGTTTTACCAGAACGAGCGCTCCCGTCTCATCACTTGCTTCTGCGCATGTGCGTTTTTTTCACGTCGTTAAAGCCTACACACGGCGGTTTTTCATGACGAGAAAAACGACGACGTGAAAAACGACGAGAAAAATTGGAGCATGTTCCAAATTTTTAATGGCCATTTTTCATGTCGTGAAAAATGCTCTGGAGCCCACACACGATTGTTTTTAATGACCAAATAAAAAAATGGCATTTTTCTCGTCATGAAAAACGGTCGGGTGTACGTGGCAAAAGTAAAATTCTTCATACACTGCTTAAACATTTGTTTTACCTGACCTTGGGTGCTTAAAACTGAACTCCACTCTTACCTTCATTCTTGCACAGTTGTATGGGCTCCTCTTCTGTATGGAAATCACTTACTATGATTTTGCTGCACACTGTGAGTATCTCATGCCTCATACACACGACCGGTTTTCCCGTCAGGAAAACTGCCATGACAGCTTTTGGCTGGGAAAACCGGCCGTGTGTATGCTCCATCGCAGTTTTCCCGACGAGAAAACTGCGGGGATAAAAAAGAGAACTTGTTCTCTTTTTTCCCCCTGTGATTCCCCTTCGTGAAAACCGTTGTGTGTATGCTTTCCCAAGGGGAAAAAAACATGCATGCTCGTAAACAATTTGACGCAGAAGCATAGAACATCATTTTGTCGGCTCGTCGTTGTCTTTCACGTCACCGCGTTCTTGGCAGTCAAAAGTTCAGCGGTCTTTTGTGTGCTCGTGTGTATGCAAGGCAGGCTTGAGAGGAATCCCTTCGGGAAAAGCATCAGTTTTTTTTCCTGCCGGGAAAACTGGTTGTGTGTACGAGGCATCAGAGTGTGCTTTAGAAGCTAAAGCAAGTCAGATAGAGTCTGCCTCATTTCCTGGCTGGAGGACATCCAACATCATCCTTTCCTAGTCCTTTCCTGGCCAGCCTGACTGGACCACCCCATTTATTCATTGTCCATTTAATTTTCAGTTTTTTCAATCATGTAGGGTCAGCATCACATGTGATGCATTACCTCAGGCAATGTGCATGCCCACTTCTCCAGACTGACATCCATTATTCAAGGCATTTTGATATTTGCAAAACTCCTCCCAAGAGTCAGTCCTCTGCTTGCATCAGGGCTGAGGGCTCTTGACAAGGTTTTGTGATGATTTCAGAAAGCTATGGACAGCATCCTGTTGCATCTGGCTCCTCCCCTCAGACTTGACCTTTTCGCATTGGTCTATGTTTTTTGTTATTAGCACATTATTGGTATGTTGATGAAGGAGGAACCAGCTAAGAAAAAAATAAACAGATTGAATGTAGGCTTAAAGAATCTCAGAAGAGTCATAATTCTTCATCCTCGCTACTATACTTATTTTGCTTTGAGTCAAATTATACCATATATTTCTGTCATCTGTTGACCATGCTAGTTTTGTGCCACCTTCTTACAGATATGTCAGGTGAAAACCTGTTGAAAATGAGTTTATATACTAAAAATCTAAAGCTTAAAAAAAATAAAAGTGTAGCAGGGTGCCCTCTTATCCCCCTTGCTCAACAGTGGGTGCAGATTCTCCCCACAACCACCTGCACTCCCACAACCTCTTCCCATGCAAAGGTGCTTAGAGAGAAGTACCTGAGCTGTTACTAGGTTTTGGGTCTTCCATCGTTCCCAGTGGCTGAGTGAAGGTGCAAAAAGGATGCAGCTTCCAGTCCAGTTCCAGCCATTGTAGTGGATACTGTGCTAGCTGGCCCCAGAGTACTTCCTTGCTGGTGGAGTCACTCTGATTTTTCAGTTGCTCCCCTGTACAGTACACCCACCCCCTGGACTTATTCTGCTACCTGAGTATGTAGACCAGAAACTCCATTCTGGCTTTTCTCTGTGGAGCCTGCAGCTGACCACATGGGCTTCCAGCTGCTGGCATCCTCCTTGTGATAGAGGTATTACCCCAGGGAACTGTACTGTACTGTGTACTGTTTATGCCACAGTGATTCTTCCTTATACTTTGTGCTATAGAAACCTGTTATTCTGTACCGTGCTGCCACCTAGCGCCTTTAATGGAAAGCTGCCCATAGGCAGTCCCTGTTACTGCTATAGTTGCATTGCCTGTGTTATAATGATCTGTTTATTACATACCATTTACCATTCTGTTGGCATTGTCAATTTAACCTGCACTTGCTTAAACATTAAATTGCACATTGCTGTTTGTCTAATCCAGTGGTCTCCAAACTGCGGCCTGGTGTGGCCCTTTGCTTACCTTCATCCTACTAATACGAGGCACTATTACTTCCACTGACACCAACAATGGGTCACTACTCCTTCCAATGACTTCAACAAAGGGAAACTATTCTTTCCACTGACACCAATGATGGGGCATCATTTCTCCCATTAACATCAACGATGGGACACTATTCCTCCTCTTACTGACCACAGTGTTTTGTAATTATTTTTTACTCCCATGGACCACCAAGCCTGGGATTTGTCTATTTCCACTGATGCTAGGGGATTTTCTACTTCCGCCGACTACAGTCTGGACCCCCCAAAGTCACAGGTAATACTCGGAACAATCCCCCCCCTTTGCATTCCGGGCAGGGTAGACTGTCCAATCAGCAGGGATAGCTGTTGGAGGAATGTCCCTCCCTCCCTCCTCACAGCAAACACACTTACACAGCCCATAATATCCAAGGCAGACAGACACAATAGAACAGTGGAATACAGACACATCCCAAATGACCCAGCAAAGAGTACACAACAAAATGAGACAATATACAATATATATATATATGTGTATATATATATATATATATATATATATATATATATGTGTGTGTGTGTGTGTGTGTGTATATATATATATATATATATATATATATATACACAAAATTCCAGTGTGGTTGTACAGTGAAACCGATTAGTACAGATCAGACTGGGGTTCTCGGTCACCCTGTGCCCCTAGTGGAGACACAGGGTGACTTAGACATTTGAGGTGCATGGGGAGCTGAAACAATTGTTTCCCAACCTCCCCAAGGGATTCTGGGTTCCACTGGCCCTCCCGTCACACCTGGTCTTATCGTTTGACTGATACCTTAGTATTACAAAATATTAAATGTTAAAGTGGTTGTAAACCCTAGTAAAAAAAAAAAAAACCTGCAAGACAAAGGCATAATGAGCTAGTGTGCATAGCATACTAGATCATTATGAATTACTTACCTTACATCGAAGCCCCCACAGCGGACCTCGTACCCCCTCCAGCCGGCGACATCTCTCCCGGAGTTACTTCCGGGTACCGTGGCCCCCCAGCGCTGTGATTGGCTGGAGCCACGATGACGTCACTCCCACGCATGCGAGCAGGAGCCGCCGGTAATGGCACACTCACTGAAGCAACATACCATTGCTTCAGTTTGCTTTAGTGCGCATGTGCTGATGACATTGGCACATGCAAATACCATGGATATCTCCTAAACCGTGCAGGTTTAGGAGATATCCTGGGTAGCTACAGGTAAGCCTTATTATAGGCTTACCTGTAGCAAAAAGTGGTTATAAAGGGTTTACAACCACTTTAATGTCCAACTCCAGGAAAATGTAAAAAAATCCATGTTAGTTAAGTCTAGGGTAGAGATAAGGAGATTCTATCACTTACCTTACACCCTGATGCAAGGAAAGATTATTATTTTTTTCATTTTCCTGGAGTTGAGCATTAAGTTACCACATGAATTCTCAGTCTATTAGTTGCCTATTTTGGTGTCATAAATATGCAATGGGGGGGAAAAGGGAAGTTATCAAAGCTGGTGCAGCCAAAATCTGGAGCAGTTGTGCATGGCAACCAATCAGCTTCTGTCTTCAGCTTGTTCAATTAAAGCGGTTGTATACCCAAAGAAAAAATAAAATAAAAACCTGCAAGACAAAGGCATAATGAGCTAGTATGACTAGCATACTAGGTCATTATGAATTACTTACCTTAGATCGAAGCCCCAAAGCCATCCTCGTCTCCCCCTCCGACCGCAGACATCTCTCCGGAAGGTTACTTCCGGGTATCGCCGCTCCGGTGCTGTGATTGGCCGGAGCGGCAAAGATGTCACTCGCGCATGCGCGCGGGAGCCGTCAAAGCCAGCTTTGCCGGTTTTATGAATGGCTATTCTCAGTGCGCCTGCGCCGTTGTCTACAGCGCGCATGCACCGTAGACATTGGTGTATTCTTTGTGGCAAATATCTCCTAAACCATGTAGGTTTAGAAGATTTTGCAAACACCTACAGGTAAGCCTTAATCTAGGCTTACCTGTAGGTAAAACATGTCAGAGAGGGTTTACTACCGCTTTAAGCTTTGAGGATCAAAGATATACTGTAAGCTGTTGGGTTGCCATGCACAGCTGCTCCAGATTCTGACTGCATCGGTTTTGATGAATTCCCCCAAAATGTGTTTAGGTATTACATGTGCTAAATCACTTTGTTGGTGTTCTATTTGTTCTCCATTGCTACATGATGCTTTTATGAGACGAACATTTTTACAGTTGGATGTAGTTAGATTATGTCATTGCTTCAGACCCTTCCAAGAATTTGACAAATTTTCTCAGCATTAAAACTTTATTGCTAAATGTTTTACAGCAAGTTGTGTCTCTTCAACCTTTCCATCACAGCTAAAAAATGGGACCTCCCATTGTATAAGCAGGTCGTTCCAGCTGGCAAGCCATCCATCTCATAATGCCATCAATAGCCTTCAAGCTGCCTCTAATGCAGACACATATTTAAAATAGGTAGCCTAGGAACAAAATAGGAATTGACTAGAAATTTCAGTGAAGTTTTTTTTTTTTTTTTAATTCGTTTGGAGTCTAGAAAGAAAATATGCATTGCATAAAGTACAATGATACATTGGCATTAAAGGCCTCAAAGCTGCATAGTCTCAGTAAAATACAAATATGAGTAGTATAATAAATGCAGCATAAACCTTTTAAGAAATGTACCTAGATGTTAAGGAACTTGACAGGAATACAGTGCAGTATAATTTGAAACCTATTCCATATGAACTATGAAGCCCATATGGTTTAATGTGCTCTAGGAAGTGTATATTTCCTGTTGATCAATGAAGCTATGCAAACCAAGAAACTATATTAAATGAAACTTGGTGATAGGCATATGAGCCCAATACATATACACGTGCATCTCAAAAAATTTGAATATCATCAAAAAGTTAATGTATTTTAGTAATTCAATTCAAAAAGTGAAACTCATATATTTTATATAGATGTGTTACACACAGAGTGATATATTTCAAGCATTTATTTTGTTTAATGATTTAACCTCCCTGGCGGTATGATTCTGTCTGAAATTATGTACCAAAAGCGGTACAATTATTTTACATGGAAATTTGGTGTTATGTATTGTAGGCCTGCGATTCTTAGTAATTACTTACTTAAACCTAACCAAACAAGTGTCTAGTAGACATCCCGGGTATGATAAAGTTTGAAACACAAAATCATAAATTATAATATAATAAATAACTATAAATAATTATAACAAATTATAATGTAATTATAATAAAAATTATTCAATAATGTAATCAAATCAAAAACACTGAAATTTGCTCAGTTGCAGAATTGTCGCTGTCATTAGATTTAGTGTTTGATGATGAATTTCCCCACAAATCGCTATCGCTCAATTCTGCGAGTGATTCTAATTTATTATCGCTGTTTTCAAGCCGGTCTAAAACCACTTTTGACATAAAGGGACACTTTTTGGTTGCTATGGACAATCTCCAGTTTCCAGGCAGAAAGAACAGTTTTTATAATATAAAAGTACATGCAGGACACTGGACAGACCACTAGGGACAAAGGGGATGTGTAATTATTTGATACAGTACACTGTAGTCTTACAGATTACAGTACTGTATCTATACTGTGTTTTTCACTTTTTGAATTTGGTGCTGAACTCCGTCCCCGTGCGCCGCAACGTCGCAGGGAACAGAGCTCGGCACTCGGCAGTGTGGATCGAGCGAGGAGACAGCTTGCACACACTGCGGGGAGACATCGCAGGATCCAGGGAACAAGGTAAGTAACTTCCCTGTATCCTGCAATGCAATCCCGAGTCTGGCTCAGGGTTACCGCTCATAGCATGAAAAACTCACCCCGAGCCTGACTCGGGATGATTATGGCTTACAGCTAGTGAAAACCCAGAATTCAGTATCTCAGAAAATAAGAATATTACATAAGACCAATAAAAAAAGGATTTTTAATACAGAAATATTGGTTTACTGAAAAGTATATCCATGAATAGTATAGTATGCACTCATTACTTGGTTGGGTCTCCTTTTGCATTATCTACTGCATCAATGCGGTGTGGCGTGGAGGCGATCAGCCTGTGGCATTGCTGAGGTGTTATGGAAGCCCAGGTTGCTTTGATAGCGGTCTTTAGCTCATCTGCATTGTTGAGTCTGGTGTCTCTCATCTTCCTCTGGACAATACCCCACAGATTCTCTATGGGGTTTAGGTCAGGTTAGTTTGCTGGCCAATCAAGCACAGCTATACCATGATCATTAAACCAGGTATTGGTACTTTTGGCAGTGTAGGCAGGTGCCAAGTCCTGCTGGAAAATTAAATCAGTATCTCCATAAAGCTGGTCAGCAGAGGGAAGCATGAAGTGCTCTAGAATTTCCTGGTAGAGGGTTGTGCTGACTTTGAACTAAAATACAGTGGACTAACTCCAGCAGATGACATGGCTCTCCAAATCATCACGGACCGTGGAAACTTTTGCATTTCATTTGTAAATCAATGTACCAGAGTCTGGAGGAAGAGTGGCACAGATCCCAAGTTGCATGAGGTCCAGAGTGAAGTTTCCACAGTCAGTGATGATTTGGGAAGCCGTGTCATCTGCTGGTGTTGGTCCACTGTGTTTTATCAAGTCCAAAGTCAGCACAGCCCTCTACCAGGAAATTCTAGAGCACTTCATGCTTCCCTCTGCTGATCAGCTTTATTGAGATGCTGATTTCATTTTCAGCAGGACTTGGCACCTGCCCACACTGCCACAAATACCAATACCTGGTTTAGTGATCATGGTATCACTGTGCTTGATTAACCAGCAAACTTGCCTGACCTAAACCCCATAGAGAATATGTGGGGTATGGTCAAGAGGAAGCTTGTAATTTACAGCTGTTTTTTCTTTAACCACTTAAGCCCCGGACCATTTGGTAGCTAGAGGACCAGAGGTGAATTCAGAGTTTTGCACTGCGCTGCTTTAACTGTAAATTGTGCGGACATGCAATGTTGTACTCAAACGAAATCTGGTCCTTTTCTTCCCACAAATAGAGCTTTCTTTTAATGGTATTTGATTGCCTCTGCGATTTTTATTTTTTGCGACATAAACGGAAAAAGACCGAAAATTTTGAAAAAAAATGATATTTTCTACTTTTTGTTATAAGAAAAATCGAATAAACTCAATTTTAGTCATACATTTAGGCCAAAATGTATTCAGCCACATGTCTTTAGTAAAAAAAATGTCAATAAGCGTATATTTATTGGTTTGCGCAAAAGTTATAGCGTTTACAAACTAGGGTACATTTTCTGGAATTTACACAGCTTTTAATTTATGACTGCCTATCTCATTTCTTGAGGTGCTAAAATGACAGGGCAGTACAAAACCCCCCCAAATGACCCCATTTTAGAAAGTAGACACCCCAAGGAAATTGCTGAGAGGCCTGTTGAGCCCATTGAATATTTTTTTTTTGTCCCAAGTGATTGAATAATGACAAAAAAAAAAAAAAAAATTACAAAAAGTTGTCACTAAATGATATATTGCTCACACATGCCAGGGTTATATGTGGAATTGCACCCCAAAATACATTCTGCTGCTTCTCCTGAGTACGGGGATACCACATGTGTGAGACTTTTTAGGAGCCTAGCCACGTACGGGACCCCAAAAACCAATCACCGCCTTCAGGATTTCTAAGGGCGCAAATTTTTGATTTCACTCCTCACTACCTATCACAGTTTTGAAGGCCATAAAATGCCAAAATAGCACAAAACCCCCCCCAAATGACCCCATTTTGGAAAGTAGACACCCCAAGCTGTTTGCTGAGAGGCATGGTGAGTATTTTACAGCTCTCATTTGTTTTTGAAAATGAAGAAAGAACATTTTTTTTTTTTTCTTTTTTTTTTTTTAATTTTCAAAACTTTGTGACAAAAAGCGAGATCTGCAAAATACTCACAATACCTCTCAGCAAATAGCTTGGGGTGTCTACTTTCCAAAATGGGGTCATTTGGGGGGGTTTTGTGCCATCTGGGCATTCCATGGCCTCCGAAACTGTGATAGGCAGTGAGAAGTGAAATCAAAAATTTACACCCTTAGAAAGCCTGAAGGCGGTGATTGGTTTTTGGGGTCCCGTACGCGGCTAGGCTCCCAAAAAGTCTCACACATGTGGTATCCCCGTACTCAGGAGAAGCAACAGAATGTATTTTAGGGTGTAATTCCACATATGCCCATGGCATGTTTGAGCAATATATCATTTAGTGACAACTTTGTGCAAAAAAAAAAAAAAAAAAAAATTATTTTTTCCGCAACTTGTGTCAAAATATAAAATATTCCATGGACTCGACATGCCTCTCAGTATATAGCTTGGGGTGTCTACTTTCCAAAATGGGGTCATTTGGGGGGGGGTTTGAACTGTTCTGGCATTTTATACACAACATTAGGAAGCTTACATCCACTCTTCTAACCACTTGAAGACAAAGCCCTTTTTGACACTTTTTGTTTACATGAAAACATATTTTTTTTTGCAAGAAAATTATGTTGAACCCCCAAACATTATATATATTTTTAAAGCAAAGGCCCTACAGAATAAAATGGTGGGTGTTGCATTTTTTTTTCTACACAGTATTTGCGCAGCGATTTTTCAAATGCATTTTTTGGGGAAAAAATACACTTTTTTTAATTTTAATGCACTAAAACACACTATATTGCCCAAATGTTTGATGAAATAAAAAAGATGATCTTAGGCCAAGTACATAGATACCAAACACGACATGCTTTAAAATTTCGCACAAACGCGCATTGGCGACAAACTACATACATTTTTAAAAGCCTTTAAAAGCATTTACAGGTTACCCCGTTAGATTTACAGAGGAGGTCTACTGCTAAAATTACTGCCCTCGATCTGACCTTCGCGGTGATACCTCACATGCATGGTGCAATTGCTGTTTACATATGACGCCAGACCGACGCTTGCATTCGCCATTGGGCAAGAGCAGGGCAGGACAGGGGTGCTTTTTTTTTTTTCTTTTTTTTTATTATTAATTTTGCTTTTTTATTTTATTTTTAAACTGTTGCTTCCATATTTATTTATTTTTATCACTTTTATTGTTATCTCAGGGAATGTAAATATCACCTATGATAGCAATAGGTAATGACAGGTACTCTTTTTTGAAAAAACTGGGGTCTATTGGACCCTAGATCTTTCCTCTGCCCTCAAAGCATCTGACCACACCAAGATCGGTGTGATAAAATGCTTTCCCAATTTCCCAATGGCGCTTTTTATATCCGGGGGGGGAACATTCCCTCCCACTGCTTGTAAAAGCAGTCCAGAGGCTAATTAGCCACTAGGATTGCTTTTACATGAAAGCCGGCCGCTGGCTGAAAAGAATGATACCAAGATGATACCTAAACCCGCAGGCATCATTCTGGTATAAACATTCAAAGTCCAGCAACATACCAGTACGTTGCTGGTCCTTGTTGGACATGTATTGTAATCTTTTTTTTCATGCAGCCTGTTGGCTGAACGAAAAAAAAAGATTGATCGGTGGGTATGCCCACCATTAGAATACCGCCCTTCATCCACCCACTTCTAATGATGGGCATACATGCACCATTTATATATGCCGAAGCATGGGGGCATCTTCTCGCAAAAGTTATGCCGCGTACACATGGTCAGACTTTTCCACGGGCAAGCCTCCGTCGGAATTTCGACCGTATGTACGCGGCATTAGGAGCAAAATCGCTCCTCCGCTCCTCCGCCCCTGCTGCCCCAATGCTTCGGCATATATGCTTTTTTTTTTTAACTGTGGTGGTGAAATCACCTCCTACAGCACTGGAGTCGCAGGGATCAGGCCTGTCTCTGCGAACGCTGCAGTTATGTGTGTTGTGTTTTGTAAGTGACAGTGATCGATCGATACTGCACTTGGGTGGCCTGGGCTGGACGGAGGGGCAAAACGCAGGTGCTAGCAGGTATCTCGGCTGATCCCACTAACAGTGCGTTTTTGGGAACCCTAAACTGCTGGGGACGCTAGTATAGATCTGATCAGATCAGATATTGAGCTGATCAGATACTATACCACTAAGGGGGGTGTATGCTTCACGCGTGGGTGTTAGTGCTACTGGCACTAACCTGACGCTGCCTGGGGTATGACGCAGACCCTCTCTGACGCTAAAACCTAATTGATATCACCCGCCGGGCGATCAGGGGGTTAAACCTTTATTGGGTTATATACGGCGGGTGCCCTGACACTATAAAAAGCAAACTAACTAACCAGCGTCACCCGTAACACTTATATGATGATCACTGGTGAAAGGGTTTACTAGGGGCAATTAGGGGGTTGAAACCTTTATTAGGTAATATATGGGGGTACCTGACGCTATATAAAAACCTGACGGCGAACCTAAAAAAAATTACTGGCTACCTATCGGCATCACCGACACTAAGACAACGATCATAAAAACGATCGCTTAGCGACAGTGGTGATAGGGGGTGAAAGGGTTACCTGGGGGGCGATCAGGGGGTTAAACCTTTATTAGATAATATATGGGGGTACCTGACGCTATAAAAACCTGCGGCGAACCTAAAAAAAAATATTGGCTACCGATCAGCATCACCGACGCTAAGACATCGATCAGAAAAATGATCGCATAGCGACGGCGGTGCTAGGGGGTGAAAGGGTTACCTGGGGGGTGATCAAGGGGGTTAAACCTTTATTAGGTAATATATGGGGGTACCCGACGCTATAAAAACCTGCGGCGAACCTAAAAAAAAAATACTGGCTACCGATCAGAATCGCCGACGCTAAGACATCGATCAGAAAAATTATCGCTTAGTGACAGTGGTGATAGGGGGTGAAAGGGTTACCTGGGGGGCGATCAAGGGGGTTAAACCTTTATTAGGTAATATATGGGGGTACCCGACGCTATAAAAACCTGCGGCGAACCTAAAAAAAATTACTGGCTGCCGATCAGCATCACCGACGCTAAGACATCGATCAGAAAAATGATCGCATAGCGACGGCGGTGCTAGGGGGTGAAAGGGTTACCTGGGGGGTGATCAAGGGGGTTAAACCTTTATTAGGTAATATATGGGGGTACCCGACGCTATAAAAACCTGCGGCAAACCTAAAAAAAATTACTGGCTACCGATCAGCATCGCCGACGCTAAGACATCGATCAGAAAAATTATCGCTTAGTGACAGTGGTGATAGGGGGTGAAAGGGTTACCTGGGGGGCGATCAAGGGGGTTAAACCTTTATTGGTAATATATGGGGGTACCTGACGCTATAAAAACCTGCGGCGAACCTAAAAAAAATTACTGGCTACCGATCAGCATCACCGACGCTAAGACATCGATCAGAAAAATGATTGCTTAGCGACGGCGGTGCTAGGGGGTGAAAGGGTTATCTGGGGGGTGATCAGGGGGTTAAACCTTTATTAGGGGGGGTTAGGGGGCTACACTGGACCTAAAACTAAATGTAGTGACACTTTTACAGTCACAAATGTCACTGATTGCAGTGATCACTAAATAAATGGTCACTGCAATCAGTGACACTGTGACTGGGGGCTGGGGGGTGATCTGGGGGTGTCTGGGGGGGCCTGGGGGGCGATTTATGTGCCTATGTGTCCTGGTGTCAGTGTGCTGTTTTGTGTACTAACCTGCATCTTCTCCTGTACGGCGCTCGGTATATGTGAGCGCCGCAGGAGAGATGACATCACTTCCTCCTGCCTGGCAGGCAGGGGAAGCTCTCTCATTCGCCGGGAGCGATCGAGAGGGGGTGGCCGGAATCGAACGGCCGTCCCCTCATGCCGGATCGCTCCCGAAGGTAAAACGACCACCCACTGTAAAGAAGGGGGGTCCGATCGGACCTCCCAACTATACAAAGGCAATCACGTATATGTACGTGATTCTGCCTGTCGGTGCCATTCTGCCGACGTATATTTACGGTGGGCGGTCGTTAAGTGGTTAATGAAGATGAGAGATATCAGACCCAACAAAGCAGACCAGCTAAAGGCCGCTATCAAAGCAACCTGGGCTTCCATAACACCTCAGCAGTGTCACAGGCTGATCGCCTCTGCGCCACGCAGCATTGATGTAGTAATTTATGCCAAAGGAGCCCCAACCAAGTATTGAGTGCATACTATGCTGTTCATAGACATTCTTTTCAGTAAGCCAACATTTCTGTATTTTTTTTTTTTTTTTGGTCTTATGTATTATTCCAATTTTCTGAGATACTGAATTTTGAGTTTTCACAAGCTGTAAGCCATAAACATCAAAATTAAAATAAATCCTTGAAATATATCACGTGTAACGCATCTATATAAAATATGAGTTTCACTTTTTTAATTGAATTACTGAAATAAATGAACTTTTTGATGATATTCACATTTTTTAAGATGCACCTGTGTGTGTCAACATCCCCTATTAATCAACAACACTATAGACGAATACATTTTAGGACAGAAATTTTTCAACACATATTCCATTTACACTGAGCAAAATTATAAACGCAACACTTTTGTGTTTGCCCCTATTTATCATGAGCTGAACTCAAAGAGCTACTGTACAACTTCTTTTTTTTTATGTACAAAAGAAGGCATATTTTTCTCAAATATTGTTCACAAATCTGTCTAAATCTGTGTTAGGGAGCACTTCTCCTTTGCCGAGATAATCCACCCACCTCACAGGTGTGGCATATACAGATGCTGATTAGACAGAATGAATATTGCACAGGTGTGCCTTAGTCTGGCCACAATAAAAGTCCACTCTAAAATGTGCAGTTTTACTGTATTACTGTATTGGGGGGTCAGGGGGTCCGAAAACCAGTCAGTATCTGGTGTGACCACCATTTTCCTCACGCAGTGCAGCACATCTTCTTCGCATAGAGTTGATCAGGTTGTTGACTGTGGCCTGTGGAATGTTGGTCCATTCCTCTTCAATGGCTGTGCGAAGTTGCTGAATATTGGCAGGAACTGGAACATGCTGTCGTATACGCTGATCAAGAGCATCCCAAACATGCTCAATGGGTGACATCTCCGGTGAGTATGCTGGCCATGCAAGAACTGGGATTTTTTCAGCTTCCAGGAATTGTGTACAGATCCTTGCAACATGGGGCCGTGCATTATCATGCTGCAACATGAGGTGATGGTCGTAGATGAATGTCACAACAATGGGCCTCAGGATCTCATCCACGGTATCCTCTGTGCATTCAAAATGCTATTAATAAAATGCACCTGTGTTCGTTGTCCATAGCATACGCCTGCCCATACCATAACCCCACAGCCACTATGAGCCACTCGATCCACAATGTTGACATCAGCAAACCGCTCACCCACACAACGGCATTCATGCTGTCTGCCATGAAGAGAACACCTCTCCAAGGTGGCAGACGCCATTGAATGTGAGCATTTGCCCACTCAAGTCGGTTACGACGACGAACTGCAGTCAGGTCGAGACCCCAAAGAGAATGACGAGCATGCAGATGAGCTTCCCTGAGATGGTTTCTTACAGTTTGTGCAGAAATTCTTTGGTTATGCAAAACTGATTGTTGCAGCAGCTGTCCGGGTGGCTGGTCACAGACTTTCTTGGATCTGGAGATGCTCAATGTGGAGGTCCTGGGCTGGTGTGGTTACACGTGGTCTGCGATTGTGAGGCCAGTTGGATGTACTGCCAAATTCTCTGAAGCGCCTTTGGAGACGGCTTATGGTAGAAAAATTAACATTCAATTCAAGGGCAACAGCTCTGGTCGACATTCCGGCAGTCAGCATGCCAATTGCACGCTCCCTCAAAACTTGAGACATCTGTGGCATTGTGCTGTGTGATAAAACTGCACATTTTAGAGTGGCCTTTTATTGTGGCCAGACTAAGGCACACCTGTCCAATAATCATGCTGTCTAATCAGCATCTGGATATGCCACACCTGTGAGGTGGATGGATTATCTCGACAAAGGAGAAGTGCGCACTAACACAGATTTAGCCCTGGTTCACACTGGTGCGTTTTGACATGCGATTTGGCATGTCAAATCGCATGTTAAAACTGCGATATTTGCCGCAAATTGCCGGCAATGGCACCGTCCTAATCGGTGCGACGCCGCATCTGCGGCGCTGAACCGATTTCAAAAAGTAGTTTCTGTACTACTGTACTGTACTACTTTTTGCAATTTCGGCCCGCGATTTACATTGACATCTGTGCAGAAACCTGCACAGATGTCTTTGTAATCGTGGCTGAAATCAGGACTGCCAGCGAGAGTGAAATCGTGCGAGTTCAGCTGAATTACCGCAGCCCAGTGTGAACCTGGGCTTAGACAGATTTGTGAACAATATTTGAGAGAAATAGGCCTTTTGTGTACATTAAAAAGTCGTAGATCTTTGAGTTCAGCTCATGATAAATAGGGGCAAACACAAAAGTGTTTATAATTTTGCTCAGTGTATTATAAAGTATTAATTTTATTGCACAAAAAATCATATTCAAGCAAGTGACCGGGTTCATATTAGAACTATCTAGTCCATTTCCTCCCCCTAACTCATACCCCAGCATGTTATTCAAATTAACCTTGCCACAATGAAAACCTTGATGATGTCCTGGAGGAGGGGCGAAACGCGTTGACGTAATTTCCGGCCAACTTCTGAACCAGTAACGTTCGCTTCCGGTTCCCGTGGAACGCACGCTGTGTGTAACCCGGAACACACTGACGCTCGTTTTTCTAAGAAGTCTCGTGAGTCTTTCAAAGAACAGCGTTATGTTTTATTGTTCCTTAGCGGTACTTCACAGGTTGTTTTTTCCTTTTTCCCTCATATGACATCTCGATCATTGCTGTTACTGAGTCCAACTGCTGAATTACATCGTACCTATCGGACGCAGCTAGATGCTAGGTGATGTTTTCATTTTTTTACTTTTTTTTTTCATTTTACTCTTTCCTCACTCACTCAGTTTGATGAACTGCTGAACTCAAATTAGCCTGTTGTATACGGGTCATTATCAACAAATCTTGGTTGGCTGCTGTTTCTTTTTGGCTGGTGGGGTCTCAAGGAGATAAATATCATAATTGCAACCAGTTTTTTTGATACAATTTATATGCCGATGATATATATATTTATCACTACTGCATATACCATTTTAATTTTCTTTGTAAGCGCAGACATGTGCTACTAATATTGATTATACTATTTGAATTTTCTTTGTAAGCGCAGATATGTGTTATTATTATTGATCATATTATTATTATATTTTTTTTCACCAGTTTGTATTCAATTTTCTAGGGTGACGACATCTCCAGGATTGATCTTTAGGTGTCACAATTGTTGTTGCACTTTAATTAATTTTCCGCTAGCGCTGCATTCATTTATTTTCCAATCTATCTAAGGCGTTAGTGCCTAGTGCTGCAGCAGCTGCGTGTTCAATTAATTAATTAATCAATCACTTTTCACATTATTATCCTAAGCGCGAGTTTTAGTTTCTTTTTATACTTATTTTAACAATGTCACATTTAGGACATCACATGATGGAGTTTTAATGAGTTGGAACTCTATGTATTTCAAAAACCTTTCTGTCAACTTCATCAGAAATCTGTTTAAGGTGGTTGCTATAATCCAATTGTCACTTATTGAGCAACATGCCAAGAGCTTGGTAGTGCAGGGCACCCCCCAAATAAGGTGATATCAGAACATTGGAGATTCACAATCTTGTGAATCGTCTAAATTATCCCTACACACTTGAAAAGGGTATACAAATTTGTAAATGTATTGTTAAGGTGTGTGAGGGATACCTCTTAAGCCCTAGTCCATGTGTAGTAAATATTGTAGATCACTAGCTTAAATCTCCTTTTACTAAGTCCAACCTCCTGTTGAGGAAGTCAGACTTTCTCAAAAGGAGGACGACAAGTGCAGTGAAAGGGGATCTAAGCTATTAGAAAAGCCTGGCAAAATATTTGGTCTAAATCTGTGTATTATATTGAGTAAGCAGTCCCAAACTGAAAAAAGTGGCTTTAGTTGATCAAAATCAACTTTGATATCTATGCAGTAAGTTTGTGTCCTAAGTGTATTAGCCTTCCCTAAGAAATGGTAATCATGTCATACCATGATGTTTTCTTAGAAGGGAGGTTAGAAGCATATACAAGACTTGCTAGGTGAAGTCCCCCCTTAAATGAGCTGAACAGGCTGCCAACAAGCACTCATTAGATTTTCTTCACATGTTTACCAGCTGCTTCCTGATGGACTGTGTCAGCGTAAGTTTCATAGAAAGTGGTGACACACACATCAGAGTTATGTCAACCCAGCTGTGCTAATTGGGGAACAAAAGTATTACACAACACTTCAGGGGAAAACTTGAGTGTAGATTTTGCACAATAGCATGTAAATATTAGCAAGTTATAGCTGAACACCAATTATTTTTTAGTTCTAATTGGCTCATACATATTTCTGTATAAAAGACTAGGGTTTAGAGCAGAAAGTAATCTAAAGGCTAATCATCATATCCTGAAAATAAATAAATAAATAAATACATTAAATATATAGAATCTTAAAACAGACTTGCCAAGAAATGAAATGTTGAACTATCAAATACAAGTCATTATTCCACCTCCACTTAAACAACACTAGATACAGTTATGTTCATAATTTTACTTACCCTTGGCAAACTTTGTAAAATATTAGCATTTTTTGCTGCACCAGTACTACAAACAGTTCGCTTACAAAATGCCAAACAGCACCTACAGATGCCTTAAAACCTCTGAAAAAAAAAGAATTTGAAGGGATGAGACCAAAACTGAACTTCATGGTCAAAACCATCAACACTATGGAAAGGCACTAACAAGGCCTGTGAGGAGAAGCATGTTTTTGGTGGATGATCAGCAATGGAGTGGGCCTCAAATGACGGTTGTGAACGCAACCTCTTGCTGTTAATAACTAAGGTGGGGATAGGATGAAGGGTTTGAAAACTAGGGTTTGAGTATCAAGGACTCAGTGGGAATCTGGGGGAGACGTAACGTGTGGGAGGAACAAGTCGCTACTTATTCATAAAATTGGGTACATAGAGTTAAATAAAAAGGCATCTAAACTTTTGAACTGGGCTATTTTATGATTTTCTTCTATTGCTATAGTTTAATGATTTTGCAAACTGTGATGTCCAATAGTTTAACCTGAATCACATTTAAAACAAAGGTAAAATGTTTGGTCTGATCACTCATGTTTACTAGAGTGATAGTGCACATTGTATACATTTTGCCAGGGGTATTTCAACCTATGAGCACAATTGTTTTTGAAAATGAAGAAAGAAAAGAAAATGTTTATTTTTTATTTTTTAAATTTTCAAAACTTTGTGACAAAAAGCGAAATACTCACCATACCTCTCAGCAAATAGCTTGGGGTGTCTACTTTCCAAAACGGGGTCATTTGGGGGGGCTCCAAAACTGTTATAGGCAGTGAGGAGTGAAATGAAAAATTTACACCCTTAGAAAGCCTGAAGGTGGTGCTTGGTTTTTGGGGTCCCGTAAGCGGCTAGGCTCCCAAAAAGTCTCATACATGTGGTACAGTATCCCCGTACTCAGGAGAAGCAACAGAATGTATTTTGGGGTGTAATTCCACATATGCCCATGGCATGTTTGAGCAATATATCATTTAGTGACAACTTTGTGCAAAAAAATAAAAAAATATATTTTTCCCGCAACTTGTGTCAAAATATACAATATTCCATGGACTTGACATGCCTCTCAGTAAATAGCTTGGGTGTCTACTTTCCAAAATGGGGTCTTTTGGGGCGGGGGTTTGAACTGTCCTGGCATTTTATGCACAACATTTAAAAGCTTATGTCACACAGCACCCACTCTTCTAACCACTTGAAGACAAGGCCCTTTCTGACACTTTTTGTTTACATGAAAATGTATTTATTTTTTGCAAGAAAATTACGTTGAACACCCAAGCATTATATATTTTTTTAAAGCAAAGGCCCTACAGATTAAAACGGTGGGTGTTGCATTTTTTTTTCCACACAGTATTTGCGCAGCGATTTTTCGAAAAAAAAATTTGGGGAAAAAACACACTTTTTTTATTTTAATGCACTAAAACACACTATATTGCCCAAATGTTTGATGAAATAAAAAAGATGATCTTAGGCTGAGTACATGGATACCAAACACGACATGCTTTACACAAATGCGAAGTGGCGACAAACTACATACATTTTTAAAAGCCTTTACAGGTTACCACTTTAGATTTACAGAGGAGGTCTACTGCTAAAATTAATTCCCCTCGATTTGACTTTTGCGGTGATACCCCACATGCATGAGGCAATTGCTGTTTACATATGACGCCAGACCGACGCTTGCGTTCGCCTTTGCGCGAGAGCAGTGGGGGGGAAGGGGTGCTTTTTTTTTATTATTTATTTTGCTTATTTTTGCCTTTTTTTGTTTTTTAACTGTACCTTCCATTTTTTTTTTTTTATCATTTTTATTGTTATCTCTGGGAATATCCCCTATGATGGCAATAGGTAGTGACAGGTACTCTTTTTTAAAAAAAATTGGGGTCTATTAGACCCTAGATCTCTCCTCTGCCCTCAAAGCATCTGACCACACCAAGATCGGTGTGATAAAATGCTTTCGCA
This sequence comes from Rana muscosa, assembly GCA_029206835.1. Taxonomy (NCBI): domain Eukaryota; kingdom Metazoa; phylum Chordata; class Amphibia; order Anura; family Ranidae; genus Rana; species Rana muscosa. The sequence continues at coordinate 1,107,299,096 of CM055122.1, read as the reverse complement.
ATGGCGCTGTTTATATCCGGCAAAGTCAAAGTCATGAAATGCTCGTAGCTTACAGTTTCTTAGGCCATAGAGATGATTGGAGCCGTTCTTCTCTCTAATCAGCTCTATGGTCAGCTGGCGGAACCACCGGCTGCATTCTAAGGTTCCCTGTTGGGACAGGAGAGCCAGAGAAAACCATAAAAGACGGTGGGAGGGGGGGGGGCATTCCTTCCCACTAGGATTGCTTTTACATGAAAGCCGACCGCTGGCTGAAAAGAATGATACCAAGATGATACCTAAACCCGCAGGTATCATTCTGGTATAACCACTCAAAATCCAGCAACATACCAGTACGTTGCTGGTCCTTGTTGGGCATATATTGTAATCTTTTTTTTCCTGCAGCCTGTGGGCTGAACGAAAAAAAGAGATTGATCGGTGGGTATGCCCACCATTAGAATACCTCCCTTCATCCACCCACTTCTAATGATGGGCATACATGCACCATTTATATATGCTGAAGCATGGGGGCATCCGCCCGCAAAAGTTAGGAGCAAATCGCTTCTTCACCCCTACTGCCCCCATGCTTCGGCATAAATGCTCTTTTTTTTAACTGTGGTGGTGAAATCACCTCCTACAGCATTGGAGTCATGGCTTTATGTATCTTGGGAGCAAACGCTGTTGCTGTCAAGATAAATAAATCCTCGCAGCAACTGAATGGCGCACTGCTAAGCAAATGATGGTTAACAATAAAACAAAGTAACATTACAGTATAACAGTAAGACCATACCTGCAAAGCAAATACAAAAAAAACATAGTAAAAAATAAAACATTTTTTAACGCAACCTGTGCCTAAAATATATATATATGCCGAAGCATGGGGGCATCCGCCTGCAAAAGTTAGGAGCAAATCGCTCCTCCACCCCTGCTGCCCCCATGCTTCGGCATATATGCTCTTTTTTTTAACTGTGGTGGTGAAATCACCTCCTACAGCACTGGAGTCACGGCTTTATGTTTCGTGGGAGCAAACACTGTTGCTGTCAAGATAAATAAATCTGCGCTGCAGCTGAATGGCGTACCTGAAAACAAATAAATGGTTGACAATAAAACACAGTAAACAGTAAAGTATAAAAAAAGTACATACCTGAAAAGCAAACTTGATAAAACATAATAACAATAAAACATTGCAGAATAGAATACAGTAAAAAAGAGCAGAACAATAGAGAGAGAATAGAGAGAGCGAGAACAATAAAACAAAAACTATTTTTGTTTTTTTTGTTTTATATTTTTTTGTGTTTTTTTATTTTTTTCCTTTTTTTTGTAACTGTAACTATAACGGTTCGGTTCCAGGTTCAGGTCTCTCAAAATGCGATGGCATCTTGGGAGACCCTGAGTAAGTGTGTCCTATTCTGTGAAATGCTGTACCCTATGTCAATACTCCACTAGTGTATGGTAGCGTTCAAAACATTCACCAATGCAAAGACCAGGATTGCCAGGACAGCGTGGACAATAATAACGGGTGTCACGCCTATATCCGCGCTCGCTACAGACACGACATCTTCTTTGGGGGGCTCGTTGGGTAGGGGGTACCAGGGAGGACATATGGAAAATGCCTCTCATGCATCGGCTTACTGCATTTGGTTGGGGATGGTGAGGTGAAGCACCGTCTGGATACAGAAGGGCTCTGACGATCTCTTCCTGGAATTTAAGGAAGGATCCAGTCCGTCCTGAAGCTCTGTATAGCACATGAGCGTTTAGCAAAGCCAATTGAAATAAGTATACAGACACTTTTTTGTACCAGCGTCTGGCCTTACGAGCAACTAGGTACGGCGCCAACAACTGGTCGTTGAGGTCCACCCTCCCATATTTTGGCTATATTCGTGGACACAGAGGGGTTTCTCCACAACACCAGTCGCCGTAGGAATTTGGACAGCCGTGTCTGCGTGAAGGGAGGTAAGAACGAAAACATTCTTATTATCCCTCCACTTCACAGCGAGCAAATTTTTACACTTGGAGCAGGCTCTTGGAGCAGCCTAAGATGGGAATCTACAAGCCTCTGGGGTAAGCCCCGACGATTAGGTTGCACGGTGCCACATGCGCTAATCTGACGATCAAACAAGTGACTAAAAAGTGGCCCGCTCGTGTAATAATTGTCCACATACAAGTGGTACCCCTTTCCGATTAAGTGTTACACCAAGTTCCACACTACCTTGCCAGCGCTCCCTATGTAATCTGGGAAGTTCTCCGGCTCTACGTGACTATCTCTTCCCTCGTAAACCATAAAACTACATGTATAGCCTGTGGCCCTGTCACAGAGCTTATACATCTTGACCCCATATCTGGCACGCTTGCTGGGAAGGTACTGTTTGAAAGACAAGCGGCCAGAAAATGTAATCAGGGACTCATCAACGCAGACAACTTGATGGGGAGTATACAAGGCTGCAAAACGTTTGTTAAAGTGGTTTACGAGGGGCCGAATTTTGTAGAGCCGATCGTATCCAGGGTCTCCATGAGGACGACGGAGCTCATTGTTGTTGAAGTGCATGAACCGCAAGATCTGTTCGTATCGTGCCCTGGCCATGGAGGCAGAGAACATGGACAAATGGTAAACTGGGTCAATGGACCAATATGACCGCAACTTACTCATTTTAACTATGCCCATCTCGAGGGATAGGCCCAGAAAGGTCTTAAATTCGGACACCGTAATTGGTTTCCATTCTCTGGCAAGGGAGGACTGGGAATTAGCAGCGATGAATTGACCAGCATACAAATTACTTTGGTCCACAATAGATCTATAGAGATCTTCTGTGAAAAACAGCGAATAAAAATCAAGTGACGTAAAATCAACTGTTTCCACCTGAATTCCGGGTTGGCCAATGAATGGGGGAAGTACGGGTGCTGCAGAAGTGGTGGGCTCCCAATTAGGATTGGCGAATTCTGCAGGAAGGACACGACGGGCCTGTCTTTGTCTTCTTGGTGGCAGCGGGACACTACTTTTGCTTGCCACCTCGCCAGCTTGAACTGTACATATGGGACTCGCCAAGTGTTACTGCAGTGCTGGATATACGACCAGGGTGTACTAGGCCGCTGGTGCTTGCCAGTTCACCAGAAGGATGAGCGGCACTAGTACTTCTCTGCTCCATACGAGAGCCCTGCGGTTCTTGCACCTCAACAACAGAAGAAGAAGAATGGGGTCGGTACGCCTGACCTTGGCAGGGACCTCAACTCCGTCGTCAGTGCTATCTGTCATAGAGCTGCTGTCGTCTACAGGATCGTATTCTGAGCCTGAATCTGACAGATGAGTGACCTCCTTTTCACTATCTGTCATGCTCAGAATCGTGTAGGCCTCTTTACTAGTGTACCTTCGATTTGCCATTTTGGGCTCTAAATTTACTGGTACAGTAGTAAGATTCACAGGAAAAAATGCACGTGACAGTCAGCAACTGTATCAAACGCTACCAAAAAAAACTGTTAGCGATCGCAGGGATCAAGCCTGACTCTGCGAACGCTGCAGTTACATGTTTAGTGTTTTGTAAGTGACAGTGATCAATCGATACTGCACTTGGGTGGGCTGGGCTGGGATGGGCGGAGGGGCAAAACGCAGGTGCTAGCAGGTATCTGGGCTGATCCCGCTAACACTGCGTTTTTGGGAACCCTAAACTGCTGGGGACGCTAGTATAGATCTGATCAGATCAGATATTGATCCGTTCAGATACTATACCACTAAGGGAAGTGTATGCTGCAAGCGTTGGTGTAAGCGCTACTGGCACTAATCTGACGCTGCCTGCGGCAACGCAGACTCTAACTGACCCCAAAACCACCCGCTGGCCGATCAGGGGGTTAAACCTTTATTGGGTAATAAACGGCGGGTGCCCTGACGCTATAAAAACAAACAAACAAACCAGCGTCACCCGTAACACTTATGCGGTGATCACTGGTGAAAGGGTTAACTAGGGGGCAATCAGGGGATTAAAACCTTTATTAGGTAATATATGGGGGTACCTGACGCTATAAAAACCTGACAGTGAACCTAAATAACTAACTGGCTAACTAGCGTCACCAGTGACACTTATACGGTGATCACTGATGAAAGGGTTAACTAGGGGGCAATCAGGGGGTTAAAACCTTTATTAGGTAGTATATGGGGGTACCTGACGCTATAAAAACCTGACGGTGAACCTAAATAACTAACAGGCTTACTAGCGTCACCAGCGACTCTAATACGGCGATCAGAAAAAAGATTGCTTAGTGACACTGGCGACGGGGTGAAAGGGTTACCTGGGGGGCGATCAAGGGGTTAAACCTTTATTAGGGGGAGTTAGGGGGTACCCTACACCTAAAGGGGCCTACCACTAACTGCCCTAACACTTTTTACACTCACAAATGACACCAAATGCAGTGATCAGTAAATAAATGAACACTGCAATCGGTGACATTGTGACTGGGGGTGCAGGGGGTGATCGGGGGTGACTAGGGGGTGAAAAGTGTGCCTACGTGTACTAGTGTCAGTGTACTGTTGGTCCAACTCACTGTGAGATGTCTTCTCTCCTCAGCGCCGGACCAAAAGACGGACACGAGGAGAGTGACATCACTTCCTCTGCTTCTGTTTACAGTTACAGAAGCAGAGGAAGCATTCCATTCGTCAGGAGCGATCGTGAGGGGGTGGCCATGAATCAGTGGCCTCCCCCTCAGGACGGATTGCTCCTGTAACGATACTGACCGCCTCAGGCACCGGGGGGGTGCGATTGTGCCCCCCACCCGCGGGAGGAGAGTAACGTATATTTACGTTACTCTGCCTGCCCGTGCCATTCTGCCAACGTATATCGTTGTGAGGCGGTCATCAAGTGGTTAACTAACTCAAACCAATGCTAATAATTTTGGTCTGGGCATCTATACTTCAAAACTCATGAAACAGTTAAAGGAAACCTGTTCTAAGATAAATATGGTGCCCTGCCCCCTTTATCATGGAGGGCCCACTTTGCATGTAGCTTAGACTTTAATTTATAGATACAGTGTAACCTCGGATTGCGAGTAACACGGTTAACGAGCGTTTCGCAATTCGAGCAATATTTTTTTTTAAATCCTGACTCGGTTTGCGAGTGTTGTCTCTCAAAACGAGCAGGATTCAAGCCTCTGCGGTGGTCAGTACCGCATTTGGCCAGAGGTGCGGGGGCGCCGGAGCCGTTCGGAAATACTCGGAAACACTCGGAAATACTCTGTCCCTGAGTGTTTCCGGGCATTTCCGGGGGTTTCCGAGGGCAGCCGAACGATCTCTGAGTATTTCCGAGTTTCTCCCCCACCTCTGGCCACATGCGGTATTGCATGCCATAGAAGTCAATGTAGAGCAAATTATTTTTGTTTTCATTGATTGACTTCTATGGGGAAACTCGCTTTGATATGCGAGTGCTTTGAAATACAAGCATTCTGCTGGATTGGATTATGCATACCACCCAACACACACGGATTCTGCGGGACTTTCCTGCATATATACTGCTTTCCCGCAGTCCCGCGATAGGACCAATTTTCCCGCAAATGAAGAGCAGCGAAGGAGGTAGGAAGACATCACCCTAGTGAACTGTATTGTCGGCCGATCGTCCTGCCGCGGTAGCCCCCCCCCCCCCGCTCAACAACTCTGATGGTAGAAGAAAAAAATCTTTCACCGAATGAATGTCCCCCAGTGGAGTTTTGCAAAGTTGGTTCCACTGTATCTTTTTAAAGTCTGCTGACTGGTCAAACAGGGGATCCCCTTCTCCGGTTCTGGGTGGTCCTCAACAGTAAGCATTGCTAATGGGATAAGGGCACTGTCATTATACTGTGAGTGCAGGGTCTCACGGGGATGCCCCCCGCCAGGTCCTTCAAGTCTTGGGTTGAATGATGTTGGTGGTCATTTAACCAAGAAGGGGACAACACAGGGTCACAAACCCAGACAGAATCTGCAAGGAAAGGCAACAGGGAGGGAGCAAGTATTGCACCTGCACTATTTTCTTTTACTGTTTCAGGCCTATGGGTTTTTAAAAACAAAAAATAAAGTGGAATTGGGCTTTAAGCATTACAATATCTGTATGTGAAAATACATTTAATGTTTTTTTTTTTTTTTTTTTTTTTTATGTAATCTTTATTTTAAAAGATATATTCAGAGAACAAACACAGAAACAGTGGACAAAGCAGAAAAGCTTAAGACATTAATACAAGAGGAGCCTTTCACCGGGTACATTCAGTCAGCAAAAGAGTTAGTCAGGGATGTACACAGTTTGGCGACTATACCTGGGGGAATAATTATCAACATATGACCACTGTGATATGAATTCAAGCATGCATGGACCACCCCACTCGTCTCCGTCCAGTACACCGCTGTCGGGGGTGCCATCCCTCACGTAGAGGGTAGGATCAGACTGGGTCCCCAGTTACCAGGCCCAAAAACACAGGAGTACCAAAGAATGTAAAATTAAAATGAAGAAAGATACAAAAAGAACAAATAACGGGATAATAAAATAATAACCCGGGACACATAGCCCAGGTGGGCTTGCATAGTTTATCCAAGTGGCCCATGTGGAGTAGAATTTCTCATATCTATCTTTACACTGAGCCATCCATTCCTTAGCAGCTATAATATTATTAACTAAATTTATCCATTCCGTGCGGGAAGGTATCTGAGGTGTCTTCCAATAAATTGGTATCAGCCGCCGAGCTGCGTTAAGCAGATGGGGCAGGATGGATTTGCGATATTGGCTAAGAGGAATGGTGGGAAAGTGCAACAAGGATTCCAACGGGGAATCTGGGAGCTCCAGATCCAAAATTAATTTGATCTGTGCATGGACATCAAGCCAGAAGGGCTTCAGCTTGGGGCATTCCCACCAGACTTGAAGGAACGAGCCTCTGAGGCCACAACCTCTCCAACAAGCATCTGAAAGAGAGGAGTATATTTTAGCAAGCTTGGACGGCACTCTATACCACCTGGTCAGAACCTTGTAGCTATTCTCCTGCATTTTAGTATCCACTGTGCTCAAATATGTTAAGCTATACAGGTGATCCAATTGAGGTTCAGTAAAAGTGTACTGAAGGTCTCTCTCCCACTCACCGATAAATCCCGGCTTTCCCTCAGTATGCAAGGATTGCAGCAAATCGTATATCACTGATATGGCATGGGGGATAGCGGAGTTAGACATGCTTAAGCGTTCAAAGGGAGAGGCTAAGATGGGGGACCGAACCTCCGGGGCAGGCAAGTAATAAAATGCTGGAGCTGTCTATAACGCCACTCATCCATGGGAAAGGAGCCATATTGGTTCCGAAGAGTGGCTAGTGGCCATAGGCCCTGGTCCTGAACAAATCTGCCACTAATGATTTATTTTAATCAATGCATAACTGAACTATGGAGTATTGTTTATTCTCCCCTAGAGTTCTGCTTTGAATACCACTGTCATTTGTGCTTAGCAATATTTCTGGAGATCTGCAGCAACTGAACATACTTGCATTGCACAGATGTGCTGGGAGACTTGTTATTCCCTGTGTCGGAGCTTATGAGTCAGATCTCTGCTGCTGCTAAAATGTTTATGTGAAATCATTTCTGACTCATATATTTGCATCATATACAACCTGTTTGACAATCAAAACAGTTTGCCCTTCAGCTGTCAGTGAATGATTAGATGATGTTTTCCAGCAAAGCCCTCTAGTGTCACATAGCTGCATGGTGCAATGACCAGCATTTCTTGCTGAATTATTTTATGCTCTCACGCTGTTCACACCAGGATTGCAGCATCTTTGTTATGATATATGGCCCCCGCTACAAATGCTCACATGTAACTGATTGAAATAATAAAGCAATGCTGGAGCCATGGTTCAAATTTGGAAATTTGTTGAGATGTTTCGAGCATGTAGTCAAAATATTTTTGTTATAGTGTAATGCCTAGTACTCACAATCGAAAAATTGGATGCAAAATACTGCTTTAGAAGCGATCATCCAATAATCTGATTGTTAGTCCACAGCTTTCGAGAGCTGATAACGACAGTTCATGCAAAATTATCCAAAGGGACAAACATATACATTTTTCTCCTACGATACCAGAATGTACGATTTTCGTTTAATTAGTACAGTATTTGTCCGAAAAATATCGTTAGACTAAGACCACGCGTGCTCAGAAACAACAGAATACATTACAATACATTACAACAAATTACATTACTTCCGAAGTTGTATTCTGTCATACGAGAATTTTCATAACTCTTTATTTTCAATATGAGACTAGAATGCAAAAAAAAAATCTGACGATCATTCATCTGATATTCTCATCGTGTGTACGAGGCTTTACTCCAGTCAATAGGCGTATGGTTTTCTGGCTAGAGATCCACTAAGATTTTAAGATTATGCCCTGGCAAAACCTATTTTTTCTAAGTTTGAGTGAAAAGGGATTAGTTCCTAGTCTAGTTTTTAATGCTCACTGGGGCTCTGATAAGGAGATTTTTTCTCACTTCCTCCAATGGTGACAACGTTTCACTAGAGGGGAAGTTGGGTAAATCTGCAACAAGGACACAGAAATATACAGCTGACAAGGATTCCGGCTAGGCAGGTGCAGAATGAAAAAAATAGTTTAGTTTAGTTTCGATTCGTTATTTAAATCATTTTGTGTAGTTAAAATTTGTTTAATTCGTTTAATTTGTATTCAGGATTCATTTTGTTTTGTTTATTTGTTTTCAAATTCTATTGGAATACGATTTAAATTAGATTCGAATTTGGGACGAATTTTGTTTTCGTTTAAATTCTTTAATATTGTAATTCAGTAATTCGACTACATCCAAATTTCTAAATGAAGAAATATTTGTCCGAATTTTGATTTGGAACTAAACGAACCGCGCATGTCTAGTTCTGGCTTTCCAGTACTCTACTAAAGCCCCGTAAACACGGTCGGACTTTTGGCCAACAAACTTAATTTTGAGCAAGTTGGACGAACAATCCGACCGTTTGTACGCTCCATCGGACAAACTTTTTTTGCTTTTTTCTTGTTTTCATCGGACAAAAGTTGGGTCTGCAAACGGACAAACTTTTGCCCAACAAAAGTCAGATGGAGCAAAGTCCGACCGTGTGTACAGAAAACCATCGGACTTTTGTCCGATGGACAAAACAACTAATGTTAAAATCAACCAACAATAGCAGAAGTTGACCAAAGGGTGGCGGTAAAGAGCAGAAAAACCATGTGATGTTGCAAAAAGTTTTGGGAAAGTTTGCAGAAAAGTCCGAGCGTGTGTATGCTATGGGTGTTCCCGACCAACTCCGTTTGGACAAAAAACCACGGAAAAGTCCAATGGAAGTCCGACCCTGTGTACGGGGCTTTAGAAAAGCTTTTTGTGTCTGTATTGGTGTTTGAGACTTGAACTAACCTTCTACCTGGTGAAACTGGTGTCACCATCACAGTAAAATAGGGGAAGTAAAGGAGCTCTGGGTAGCAGTAAAAATCTGACTTCTTCCAAACTTCCCCATTTTTTTCATAACAAGAATGGTACACTAATACCTTTCTTATTGTAGGTGTTTATTTGTTGTAATGTCCAATGAGCACGGACATTCTTTATTATGTTTGACCCAACTGCATAATTTTATGTTCATGTTTTATTTGTTTATGAGTGCATTTGTTGAGATGGATTAATTGCCAGAATAGTTAAATGTTGGAAATACAAGTGTCTATCTATCTATCTATCTGTCGTGCATCCAGTGGTCAGTAAATGTTGATAGATGAAAACTGGGTGGTAGGTAAGCAGTAGGGTCAAAAAAGGGTGGGTTCTGGGCGCAGAGCACTGTGCCCCGAAGCCCACCCAGTTGATCCCATTTGGATAGCCCGTTCCATGTTCTGCTGTTATTGAACCTTGATCATACAACCATTCATGGTTTTGGGTATCACCACCTCTTCTATGTTTTGTGCCTTATCTTGAACAATTTTGACACAAAGTTTGTTTTTAAACATGTGCCTCATGTGAGGAGTTTTAAGAAATTAATAAAATCTATTTTTATAATATATTTTTGTTATCTTTGGCTGCCTTTTAAAAGTCCCATTCTAAAAGATACTTTGATAATATATAGCAGTTTGGTACATTTGCTTGGTTGGTTGGGCTGTTGGAGGAAAGTTAAGGGCAACCAGTTATATTTTTCGGATGTCGGTTATCCAGAATTCTTTGCAATGAATTTACTTGGCAATGTACCGTGGGGTCTGATCATTTGGATGTTTATTATCAGGCTGCCAGGTTATTCAAATCTTACCCGACACTGACATTCAGGAATCAGTGCATATCGGGCAATTCCCAATTTCTGATTGATGGGGCCCACCAGGTAGATCTCTTTGCATACCATAGATCAGTGTTTCTCAACTCCAGTCCTCAAGGCGCCCCAACAGGTCATGTTTTCAAGCTTTCCATTATTTTGCACAGGTGATTTGATCAGTTTCACTGCCTTAGTAATTACCACAGCCGTTTCATCTGAGGGATTAATGCATTCACACAATTTCACAGTAACCATGAGATACAACAAAGTTCAGCAATATTCCTTTATTCCATTGTTTTGCAAATCTACGTACACTACAAACTGTATGATTGCAGTGTTTCTGTTATTGCTGTTTTACCAACCTGACAGCTTATTATTCTAAATAGGAAACCTTCATTTTGTTTGCAAATATTAAAGATTCTAACTACCAGCAAGAATAAGTCCTTACATTTAAAGAGCACCTGTCTTTTCAGATCCATCATGGCAGCGCCTGTTGGCGGGCATCCACTCACCTGCTGCCGCCACGTCCCTCACCTTGTTGTGTCACTGTCGCATCACCAGCCGTCCCATTAACCACTTAAGGACCGCCGCACGACAATGTACGTCAACAGAATGGCACGGACAGGCACAAGGGCGTACAGGGCGTCCCCTTTAAGAACCCGTCCGTGGGTCGCGCTCGCGACCTGGTCCGAAGCTCCATGACCACGCCCGCGGGAGCCGCGGAACCGATCACCGCCGGTGTCCTGCGATCGGATCACAGAGCTGAAGAACGGGGAGAGTTAAGTGTAAACAAAACTTTCCCCGTTCTTCCTAGTGGCATGTCAGTGATCGTCTGTTCCCTGTCATAGGGAACGACAATCAGTGATGTCAAACGCCAAGCCATGCCCCCCTACAGTAAGAATCTCTCATTAGGTCACACTTAACCCCTACAGCGCCACCTAGAGGTTAAACCCTTCACTGCAAGTGTAATTTTCACAGTAATCCGTGCATATTTATAGCACTGATCGCTGTAAAAATGACAATGGTCGGAAAAATGTGTCAAAAGTGTCCGATGTGTCCGCCATAATGTCGCAGTCATGATAAAAACCGCTGATCGCCGCCATTACTAGTAAAAAAAAATATTATTAATAAAAATGCCATAAAACTACCCCCTATTTTATAGACACTATAACTTTTGCGCAAACCAATCAATAAACGCTTATTGCGATTTTTTTACCAAAAATATGTAGAAGAATACGTATCGGCCTAAACTGAGGAAGAAAAATGTTTTTTTTATATATTTTTGGGGGATATTTATTATAGCAAAAAGTAAAAAATATAGAATTTTTTTCAAAATTGTCGCTCTATTTTTGTTTATAGCGCAAAAAATAAAAACCCCAGAGGTGATCCAATACCACCAAAATAAATCTCTATTTGTGGGAAAAAAAGGACGTCAATTTTGTTTGGGAGCCACATCGCACGTCCGCACAATTGTCAGTTAAAGCGACGCAGTGTCGAATCGCAAAAAGGGGCCTGGTCCTTTAGCAACAAAATGGTCCGGGGCTGAAGTGGTTAAAGTGAATGAATGGGACTGTCGGTGAGTCAACAGCGGGTCAGAGGAGGAGCCGCTGCGGGACAGAAATGATAGTTGCTCTTTAAAAATTATGATTTAAATTGAGTTGATTTAAATCAAGCCTTTTTACTAGTGATTTAAATCATGATTTAAATTGTGATTTAAATCGACTTGATTTAAATCAAATCCACCCTGGGGCTGCATTTAGATCAGTAAAAAAATAAAAAAAATGCTGGTATGCCTAAAAACGCTGAGTTTTTAGGCAGTAGTGTGCAAGAGGCCTTCTTGTTTTATGTTATTCTCTTCTGCTATTCCGAGAGTACTGAAGCCACCAAGTATGTCAGCCAGGTAACTAGCATTTTCAGAAGTCAAGATCAGCAGTGGCAGTCAAGATATTTCTCTCGACACAGGTTGCCTTTAAAATGGGTCTCCTTACATGTCTGACATTTTTAAAACCCTCTGCAAGTCTGCATGTTTTCCAGCCGGGTTTTATGTTTTATGGCAATGGTAAAAGAAAAAATGCTTTTGTGATTATGTGACATCATTACCCTGTGATCTCTACTATGTTTGGGCCCCACAGTGCTGTGAGGTTTGCCATGGTGTGCATATCAATCTTTGCACACCACAAATGGCAAGTTTATGATTTTGGGTCCTTGACTATATATTTTAATTTATACTCACAGTGCCAAGAAAGTCATTGGAATCTCTCCATTAGTTCAGTGTTAATTGCAAACCCTGTAAACAAACACAGCTGTTGAGTGCTGGACCTCATATTTCTTGTATTAAAAAAGCACAGTTAAAAGTCTTGCAAAACTTAAAGTGACTATGTGTGTGCATCATGGGCACAAGAAAATACTAAAAATGTTCTAGAAACATTTTCTAAACCGCACGATTATTAAAAAAGTAAAGAATAAAATAACAAGGGCAGTAGACATAATTGGTAATTAAAGAAGTAAGCAACACAACGGCATCGTAAAGTCAGCGCCTGCTTCAGAATTGTTCCATATCTAATTCTTTAAACGGTCCCTACGCAGTGTTTAAAAAAATGGCTAATGATGTGAATAACTTTAATGCCGCGTACACACGACCGTTTTTCCCGTCGAGAAAAATGTCATTTTTTCCTTTGGACGAGAAAAACGATCGTCTGTGGGATTTGTGTCGTTTATCACAACGAGAAAAATTAGAACATGCTCTAATTTTTCTCATCGTGATTCTCGTCGTTTTTTTCCGCGGCAGTGTTCCCATAGGGGAACACTGCCGTGGAGCCCACACACGGTCGTTTTTTTCGACCAAAAAAAAAATGTCATTTAAAACGGCCGTGTGTGGGGGGAACAAGCTGTTCCTCGTTTTTCACGTCGATTTTCTCGACTGTGTTTTCACCGTCGAAAAAATCGATCGTGTGTACGCGGCATAAGAGATGAGTAGAATCGTAAAATATTACCTACTCTAAAAAGATTGCTCTTATGAACTAGAAATGTGCTGTAATGCTCTGCTTTTATTACGGTAATTGTATTGCTTGTATATGGCTGAATTTATGTAGACGTTAATAGGAACCATTTGTTGTTCTCTACAGCTCCCAACAAACGCTGCATTATGGCTCAAGCGAAAAGCTTTCTTTTTACTTTCTAATAGAATGGGAAGTAGTGGAGTTTTAAAACCTCCTTCAGGTTTCTATCACTGCCCATGTGCCCAGTTTAGGGATTTACCCTGATTTCGGGTTCCAGAGACCAATGCCTCAAGGATAAAATGTAAGAAAAATCTTCCCAACTGGGTTATAAAAATTACAACAGAAATGTTATCCTTTCTCCACTCTGATAAAAAAAGATTTTTTTTTTGTTTGTTTTTTAAACTTAATTTTTTATTGTAGAGTTTACATGTGGAGTACAATAGGTTACAAAGCAAACGTTGAAAAACACACATTTATACATATGGTAGTCACGTTATTACATCAATGGAAGGTCTACCTAGGGTTGGGAGTTAGCTATGTGGAAGTTCATTCATGGGGGGTAAACATTTGGGGTGTTTGAACCAAAGGTCCCAGTTCTTTTGGAATCTAGGGAGTTGTAAGTGGGCTTTGGCGTGCCGTGCATAAATTCCATTAGGCAGTGGTTGTTTAAGAGGGCAGTCATTTTCAAGCTAGAGGGGGAGATGGGAGATTTCCAATTTTTGGCAATAGCCAAGCGTGATAAAAAATGTTTTAACTGCTGTGTGTGCCATGACACATGATCAATGTGCAGATGAATGAGATAAAGAGATCTCCCCTTCTTCTTGGCTCAGTAGCCACTGTCACCATGATAGGGGAAGATTTCTCCAATGTAGCCATTGACAGCGATTAAAGTGGTTGTAAACCCCTATAAATTATTTTTTTTAAAACCACCTGTAAGAGAAAGGCATAATGAGCTAATATGACTAGCATAATAGCTCATTATGCATCACTTACCTTAGATCGGGGCCCCCGAAGCCGTCCTCGTCTCCCTCTGCAGCCGCAGCCATCGCTGCGGCGATAGCCGGATGGTTACTTCCGGGTATCACCGCTCCAGCCAATCACAGCGCCGCTCCGGCGCTGTGATTGGCCGGAGCGGCGAAGACGTGACTCCGCGCATGCACGCGGGAGCAGTCTAATCCGGCTAAGTTGTCGAATGATGGGCCGGATTTGTGAATGGGATTAACCCCATGAATGTGCCGTTGTCTACGGCGCGCATGCGCCATAAACACGAAGCAATGTCATTTTTAGCAAATATCTCCTAAACTGTGTAGGTTTAGGAGATATTTCTTGCACCTACAGGTAAGCCTTAATCTAGGCTTACCTGTAAGTGCAAGTTGCAAAAGGGGGTTTACAACCACTTTAACACCTGGAACAGGTTCTAAGCCTTCCTTACTCTATCGAAAGCATATACAGTCATAGCCGAAATTGTTGGCACCCCAGAAATTTTTCCAGAAAATCAAGTATTTCTCACAGAAAAGTATTGCAGTAACACATGTTTTGCTATACACATGTTTATTCCCTTTGTGTGTATTGGAAAAAAACAAAAAAAGGGAGGAAAAAAAGCAAATTGGACATAATGTCACACAAAACTCCAAAAATGGGCTGGTCTCACTCTATCTTAATTTATGTCTTTTTCACATAGGTTTTCAGTTATAAATTTCAGTGCCTCATTATTGCTTTTAGGTTCCTATTTGCCATAAGGTTCCCTTTTCTTATACCCTTTTTTTATTATTATTTCTTATCCTCTACGCAGAATTACACTCGTTTTTAATGATTTCGGGTTTTTTATCTACATTATGTGTGGATGCTATTATATATACACACTTTTATATACATGTTCAGTTTTTAATATCTATATCACATACTAGATATTTTTTATATCCTATCACAATGTTGATTTTTTATCGGTATATTAGTGGTGCAGAGATATTGCATGTTTTCATGCATCATATACTGACATGCGTTTTTTCCCTATATACCTTCTGTCACATAATGTGGTATTAGTGATTTTTTATCTGACATTATATTTATTGATTCCACGGCACCCCCCATTTTTATATTTTTATAATTATTCAGAGATTAATGCATAATTATATATGTTTATTATGTTTTCTGAGTTTTGCTATACCTTCGGTGGCCGGGGGAAGTGACCGTTCCTACCAATATATATCAATGCTATATATATATATATATATTTGCTTAATTCTATCTCATTAATGATGTCTCCGTTAATATATTATTCCTTTTCATGCTAATTACCAAGTATTGTCATGCAATTGTACAAATTTATAATGTTAGCATGGTTGCTGCTGGTCCCCGTATTTATATGTATTATGTTTATGTTAGCATAATCCCCATGTTCCTCATTGTGGCAATGTGAGGTCAGCGTCCAATCAGGCAATAGAGTTGAGCGCCTGTCATCTGTTGCCAAGCACGTTGATTGGCAGTTGTTTCACGGACATGGTGTTATAAGCATCGCGGGTGCGTTGTGACGTTACGCCCTCTGTTGAAGTCAGATGACGAAACGCGTCAGGCATAACCACGACTACCCGCGACCCGGAAGTGACGTCTGCGCTCCAAGCGTGCTTTCCACCGCCCACAACTACCGCTCGGAAGTGTCTGCAGGATCCGTAAGGACACACACACTCTCCATAGGACGCTGGAAATGGTGATAGCGCCCTCTTGGGCCATTCATTGCTCATATTTCTGCTATTTTATGTACGTAGTTTGGTTAAAGGGGTCTCCTACTGGTTGGGGATTTGATTTAAAATAAACAGGATTACACTATTGTGTTGCTATTTCCTCATTATTTTATGGTCTGCTTTGGAGCCCAACCACACTGGTGGATCCTGATTGGAGAAGATCTTTCCATACAGAGTAGCTGATGTTACCTCTTACTTAAGGCTCATTTATTTCTTACCTCTGGTAAGTGTGAACCCCTGACAGGGTTTTCTTCATCACACAGTGGATTGCAATTGATGTCTTTGGTGGTGGAAGGTGCTCACTTGGACTTTTTGCTGTTACTCACCTTAGTACTCTGAACTGGTTATTTCTTCATTACGTGCTGGACTTTTTATAGTGACATTGTCCACGGGTCTTTTTATGAATTTATATTTTAGCGCTGTTTTGTGTAAAACCTACGATCCAGTATTCTGAACTGTTTTATTGTTTTACCACCTTTTTCATTTCCTACCATTTTAAACAGCTGCTTTACCATTTAAGGTGTTTTGTATAAAAATACTTTGAATTTTTAGTGTTCATGCCGCTTGGCACTTTGCAGGATTGAACTGGCGCTAAGTGTGTGTTCTGTCAGGCCTATTTTGTAACACACCTTTATTCATATATATATATATATATATAAAACTTTATATAGAAAAATGTTGCGGTACCTTAATGGCTGTGTTCTCACTTGGTAGCAAGAATCAATAAAGTGTACTCAGAGTTTAAAAAGCCACTGTGTTAATAATTACAACTATTGGCAAAATTATTTATTTTTGCCAGCCATGGCAATTTGCTGTGGCCTCGAAGTAAAGCATTGCGGTTGCAGCATGTGAACAGCCCCCTAAGCTCTATTCTAAGCTTTAGTTGTGTTTAACTTCTTCCCTATTCTATCTAAAACACAAAAAAAGCTGAATTTACACTTTATAAACCCTGTCTTTTTTCTGATAGGCATACAGGGTGGTATCAACATATCAACAGGTCACACAGTTGTTGGTTCTGCACCTGTAATGATAACAGCCTATACCAGTGATGGCGAACCTTGACACCCCAGATGTTTTGGAACTACATTTCCCATGATGCTCAGCTACAGTGCCAGCCTGGCATCTTGGGATTGGCAGGGGGTAGGCACTTGTTTTCTAAATAAAAAAGTATTATGAAATTAACCATTCATTGTCAATTCTGTGGAGAATCACCAATGACTCAGAAAATTTCTGCTGTCAGGGCCTGGACCTGAACCATCAGCCTCTGCCGTATCTGGCAGTAACTTTTCTCTCTGAGCCACCTGAAATGCTGGATAGCTCCCTGCCTGATTGCTTAGACAACTTTGCCTTATGTCCTGTTTTTCATGAGCCTTGAACTCCTTGCTCCTCCCATGAACTTCCTGATTTAAGTCATGTAAGTGTCAGCTCTTACTGTTTGCCAGATTATTGTGCTCTCTCCAGGCAATATTTCACTCTTGTCACTCCTGCAGCCGTTCCGATCTTCGCTACTACTTGTTACCAACCTTTGGTATGCTTCTGCTTGATTTCAACCTGCAACCATTTGTTACCGACCTTTGGCTTGTTTACTGAATACACTTCTGCTTGATCCTTACCTGCTATATCTGCTTTTGGACCCTGGCTTGCTCACCTTCTGGTTGGGCTATCCTGCAGCAAAACCCATCTTTACCATCAGTAGCTCCGGTGAACACCGGTTAGTACTTAGATCCCACACATTGGGTGAGCCTGCATCATCCACCAGGATTACTGGTTTGATCACTTATCCAGCTGGTGGTTGGGAGCCTCTCTAGTGTTATAGCTACTGGTCTCTGAGCCTGACTCCTGACTGAGACAGACTAATCTGGGCAAAACATAGAGCCCGCTATAGCAAATTCTTTGTCTCCTTTTGTGCGACAAATTGCAGAGCTGCAGGAATTCGATGTTACCTACCAAGAAAAATTTGCCACACTGGAAAGTGTGGTGAAAGGACAATCAGAAGAAATCCATGCTCTAAAATACGATTGCTGTACAAGTTCCTGAGATGATGCTAATGCACGTTTGCCTCTACCACTCAAGTGCAATGGAGATCCCCCCCCCCCATTACAGAGGGTTCTTTAATCTGTGTCGCATATATTTGAAAATGCAACCTGCGTGAGACGACAATCTCACTCGAAAGCCATGAAATTCCTTGCTCTGCTATGCTTGACTCCAGGGTCAGAGGTAACTTTATTTGCCCAAAGCAATGATATTCAAACAAGAAATAAATCTGCCCCTATTGATATGGAAACGGTTCCTCTGGTACTTAAATTTAAAGGTGATCATCGTGAGACTATCAGCTTTAAACTGCTTACATCACCAGAGTTCCCTGCCAACCTGGTATATCTTGGTTTTCTACCCACAATCCCTTCATCAACTGGGGAGCACTGACCATAAATTGTACATTCCCCCCCCCCCCATTTGAGAGGAACATTGTGAAGAACCTTGTCGAACAAGTTCTCCACCAATCAGGGAATCACAAGTTGATGTGGTAACTACCCAGTCATATGAAAACCTGCCGACACAATACCATGAGATGTCTGTGATAAAAAGAATGCTGATCAATAACCTCCTTATCACCTGTATGATTGTCATATTGAACTGATCCCAGGGGCAGAAATACTTTTTGGCCACCTTTTTAATCAGTCTTAACTTGAATTAAAGGTGCTCATGAGAATTTAGAGAAGGGCTTTATTAGACACTCAACGTTTCCTAACAGGGGCAGCTTTGTTCTTTGTTGAAAAAAAGGACTCCATTTTGCACCCATGCATCGATTACAGGAACTTGACCAAAATAACATTTAAAAACCGTTATCCACTTCCCTTGATCTCTAAAATGTTGGAAAGATTCAGTTTTGCAAAGTAAGTAATTACCAGACACTAAGTACTGAGGAAAGGAGAATTTTAGTACAGTATCTACTACAATCAGAAAAACTGTATAATATAGTATGCATCTTTGATTTTTTTTTGTACAGGCTACAGCAGATGTGATACCCATTGTGATAGGGGAATGGAGGCTGTATACATTTATGGTTTTATATGCAAGATATGAAGCAATGCAAACTACATTTGTCTCCTGTTGTTTGGTAACTTATTTATGAGCTTATGAAAAGAAAAATAATTACATATTTGCTGTAGTGGACTAATGATGAGGAAATGGGTTATTTATGATTATTTGAAGGGACTCAAAGGAATTATTAGCAGAGAGTACTTAGGGAATTCGTTGTAATGATTTCAGTGTGGCGTTTTTAGTAGTGTTTCATAAATCAGAAATACGTTTTTATAATAAATTATTTTTAGGGATTGTAAAAACAGAACGCATGCTGTAAAGGACACCTGTCATGCAAGACTTATGAAAGTGTGGACATAAGGCTGGCCTCTAAATAATAAGTTGATTTTATATAACAAGTCTTTCCAGTATATCAGTCTATAATTTGTGATTATTTTATTTTTTTATTAACTGAATTTTGGCTAGAAGAAAAAAAAAATCCAAATCGACAAATAGTCACAAAAACAATTCATCCTTTGTTCCCATCTAAATCCAAACATTATACTTCCACTGCCTAAAATTACACATATTATACAAATTATAATGTGTAGTGCTATCCCCGCAGGAGCCGCTGAATAGATCAAATTGGATAGAATATGGTGCAAAGTAATGTAATTACAGTCTATGTAAAGAGTCCAATAAATGAGGCTAGGCAAAAAATTAAAACATAAAGCATGTAAAAACAAGTCCATCCAGAAATGGGATTGCAAAAGCACAAGGATGTCTGCAGCTCAGGGCAAGCCTCTTGTTAGGTGCAGGAGTGATCTTCATAAAGCATGTAAAAGAGAAAAGAGCACAGAAGCTCCTCTAAGTGCAGACTGTTAAAATGTATTAAAAGTGAAAGGTGTAAGAGCAACTCACATTTTGCAAGTTAAAATTAGGCACATCAAAGTCCATCTCTGGTGGGATAAAGGTCATTACTTGTGCTTTGGATGTTATGAACCGCCGCTCAGCTGGATCCAGAAGCCAACTATGTGTAGATGGGAGCTAGGAGAGAGGGCTGGAGCGCTAATGGAGTGCTCCATCGAGCGTGATGATGTTAGCGGACTTGTCGAGTCGCGTTTCTGAGAAAGTGCACTGAGAATAACCTGTCAGATGTGCACCTTTGTCAAGCAATGGGTAGAGGGCTTATATATAGCGATATCTATTGGATAGGCAGTGGGCTCCTCCTAAGGAACAAGACCCCCCTGTTCCAGGTCTAAAAGTATTTATACACACTCCCAGCAACCACCTGGGCAATGATCCCCAGAGATTGGCCAGGGCTGCATAAATATTCAGTTGCCAATTTGACTTTGAGTTGTCCACCCATAATAGATTTATTTGGTAGATCCTGGAGAGTTAAATCACTGATCAGTTCCCTATTTTTCCCTGGGGACTCTGATGATGTCTCTGGTGTTCTTGGCCCATTAGCAGGGGTTGCCGCTCCCCCAGTTGGATTTATTAAATTTTTATGTTTGCTGCAATGGGGGAGGCTGAAACCTGCAAATGTGCACAGAAACATCTGAAATTCCCAGGTGGATGGGATCTGAAATGGGGGCTCACTGTTGGAGTATCCAAGAAATTAAAGAAGGTCACTATTCTCCACCTATAACTACTATATCAATTTATGATAGACTGTCCTTTTACATTTTTGGAAAAAAAGTATATAAAAATGGGCAAGTTTTTAGCCATTTGCCAAAGCGAGGCTTGGTTCTCTTGAGACACAAGACATTGTAAGACAAGTAAATGATTTCATTTAAAAAAATATTTTACTCCATAAACAACAAGACTCAATGGTTTGGTCAAATACGTATTCCAGATTTTACTGGCAGAGGAAGCCAGACTGCTGGGAAAAGACACGTAGGAGACCTGTAGTCATCCATAATTTGTGATAGGTTGGTCTGCTGGTCCTAAGGACCAAAGGAACGCTCATAGTTATTAAAAATAGCAGAGCTCCTGAGAGTTGCCTGACCTTTACTAGTGGCACTAAGGCAAGGCTGCTTATATTGGAGTACGTAGGACATTTGTGTTTCTTTCTCAGTACATTTTATTATCTTCCCAAGGTGTGTCTCTCAAATGCCCTACTGCTTCAGAAAGGACAATTTATTTTGTCTGGCCATGAACCAGAAAAATAAAATAATATTGCTTCATATAATACTGTTCATGAATTCATGAAGAATGACATGTACCAAATACACTCTGCAGTTTCTTTATACACCATACATGAGCAGTGAAACTATCAGGACTTAAAGATAATCAGGGTAAACCCCTTTTTTTTAAAGAACTATTTGTTTTATGTTATTTATCCCCCAGGGGAACCAAGTGCATATAGCATCTGCCCTGATTGGTGGCTTTGTTTCTTGCCAAAACACCTGTCTATATGTTGGCTGTAGCTCCACTCCCTTTTGAAGCCCAAATTATGGGCATTCCTGTGGGGAAGGGGGGTGGGTACAGCCAGCACAGAGCCCCACCCCCTCTCTAAACCAAGTGATCTGTCACTATTATTATGATCAGGCCTGCTTGTTTATTCAGCCTCATGCACACTGGACGTTATAATAATAACTAAAACAAAACAGTGTTGCGCTTCGTAAATACAAAATCACTCCCCATAAATCCTTAAACGAGAATAAGTGATTAACTTGCAATATAGCAAGATACTGAGTGCACAATCAAATATTCGTGTTCCCTGACTGGGAATAGTGAACCAAAAATGAAAAATACGTGTTCCCTGAACGACAATAGAAATTTGAAAAGAAATGCCCCTGGCATGGTACGGATTAGGTAAATAGTATGGAATTGACATACTAGTATGTATCAAAAATAGAACAAATTTATTAAATATAATAAGCATAGACATGATAACAGTATACAGAATTGTAAAAAAAGGATTACTATATTTATTGGCATATAACACTCACTTTTTTACCCTGAAAATAGAGGGCAAACTGTGCCTGCGTGTTATACGCAGGGGGCTGTGGAAAGTTTTTTTCCTGAAACTTCCCTCTTAAAGTTGGGGTGCGTGTTATACGCCGATAAATACGGTAGTTAAAAACAAAGAACTGACATTCAGTTGGAAATGCCAAAATACATAATTAGCACACCCCAATGATGACTGGTGGGTCAATACATAAGGGGGTGAATGATACCCGACATGTTTCGGAGACACAATGGCCGGGTTTGTTCAAAGCTCATATGTGTAGTTCCTTCTTCAGGGTTTATGTTAGGGCAAATAGTATAATTGATTTTTCTCATGAAAAAGGAAAGAAGCATAGTATCAATATGAGGAATAGAATTATTTGTTTCTTTCAATCTCTCATAGGAGATGTGATTTAACATATCAATCAATATTGTCAAATAGATTATTGCCGTATATCCCGGCCCTGATCCATCCAGATCAAGTGGGGTTTATATCTGAGAGAGAAGGAAGGGAAAACACGCAACGGGTCATAAGTGCGATATAGTTTGCGCAACACCACCAAAAATCACTAGTGCTTATATCTGCTGATGCAGAAAAAGCATTTGATAGAGTGGACTGGAGTTTTTTGAAAGCTACTATGCAACATATAGGACTGAGGAGAGGGATGCTGAATTGGGACATGAGTTTATACTCCTCTCCTAAAGCGAGAGTCAGGGTAAATGACATACTATCTGAACCCTTTTCAATATATAACGGAACACGGCAGGGCTGCCCAATATCACCCATTATCTTTATCTTGACCCTGGAACCATTTTTAAGAACAATAAGGGCGAACTCAGACATTGGTGGTATAGTAGTCAAAGGAAGGGAACATAAACTGGCTTCTTTCGCAGACGATCTTTAGTTTTTCATAACCTTCCCAGCAATATCTATGCCTTCACTATTGGGCGAGATTGGTAAATATGGGAGACTGTCCAACTTTAAAGTCAACTATAAAAAATCAGAAGCAATGGGAATTGAGCTAAATACCACGTTGCAACATCAGTTAGTTACGTTTTTCTCGTTTAGATGGACAGAATCCCATATAGGATACCTGGGGACAAAAATAACAAAGAGATTATGTAGAATACTTGAACTTAACTTTACTCCCCTTGTAAGACAGATACAATTGTATTTACAGCGGTGGGATAAGGAAGTATTTACGTGGTTTGGCAGAATTAATATCATAAAAATGAATATAATGCCTAGATTGCTATACCTACTACAGACTCTACCCATTAGGATCCCCACAGGATTTTTGAGGGACCTGAGAATAAAGTTTGGGAGTTTTATTTGGGCTGGGAAACCAGCCAGAATTCGGAGAGATATTCTGACCCTACCAAAGGAACAAGGAGGGGTGGGATTCCCCGACCCAGTGGGCTATTATAAGGCGATGCATCTAACAAGGGTACTGGATTGGTGCACGTCTCAAAAAAAACCATGGGTGCAGATGGAGCAGGCAATGTCCGAGATACCCCTAGAGGGGTTGGCATGGCTTCCGTATACGATCATACCGATGGCAGTAAAGCACCATTCAACAGTGGGGGCCACGCTGAACTCTGTAAAAAAGACATTTAAAAAAGTTAAAATGGATAGTCCCCTGAGCTCAATGACTCCGATTGTCGGCAACCCGGGATTCGTGCCGGGTTTAAAAGACAAAAAATTCATAAAACTAAAGCAACAAGGTAGAAGTAGACTAATACATTTTCTGAAAAATAACCAAGTGATGTCTAGAGAGGAGATTGATCGAGAACTCTCAGAGGAATTAGATCTATTCAGGCCGATGCAGCTGAATGCCTTTCTGCAGGCAATATCTAAGCAAGTGAGAGAAATAACCATACTAACTAAGTTTGAGAAGTTATGCCTTAAGGGGGAAGCAGTGAGACATGCGCTGTCGAAGTTGTACGCAATGGTAAATGAGTTAAAGGCCCCACAAGAACTGGGCTTCATACAGGCCTGGGAAACAGATCTGGGGGTCACCGTCTCGGAGACCCAGAAAAACAAGATATTTAGATACACGCACAAGTCCTCAGTAGCAACTAGATATCAAGAAGGGGGCTATAAGATTTTGAGTAGGTGGTATAGAACTCCAGCAGTGTTGCACCGAATCTATCCACAGGTATCTAACCTTTGCTGGAGATGCCAAGGAGCTGAGGGCACCTTGCTACACATTTTCTGGGAGTGCCCGGGAATAAAAGATTTTTGGAAGATGGTTGCTGAAACAATTAAATAAATTACCAATGTGTCCCTTGTAGAGATGCCAGCTACTTTTCTCCTGTTTGATATTCCGCTTTCAATAGGAAAGTATAAAAAATCATTGGTGAGACATTTACTCACAACAGCGAAAGCATGTATTCCAGCTCTCTGGAAGAGTCCAGTTTCACCAACTAGAACACAATGGATTACTAAAATAACAGAAATCCAACAAATGGAAAGTCTCTCAATGAGTATGAGGGAACAGGAGGACAAATATCGACAAACCTGGCCCCCTATATCATCTTCAGAGAACAGGGGAGATAGGAGAGGTGGGGAAGAGGGGGTGACTTTGTGTGTTTTTTTTTTTCTTCTTCGGTTTTACTCTGATGTTTTTTTTTTTTTTTTTTTGCATGGTGCTATGCCTAATCCGGAGGTTCTAGGGCCTCGAATACAGGCGGGGAGGGAGAGGTCTAGGGAGGGGGGATGAGAAAATAATAGAGATTTACAGCAGTACACTACAGAATAATGGTTATATAAGACCAACAAGAATGAAAAAAAGGAAAGTGAATTTAAAACTTCGAGGTGGTAGGTCAAAAAGAGTGATCAATGATAATACTACGAAGAGGTGAATGAGAGATGGATTAGGATTGTTATATAAGATGTACTGTACAAAATGCTGTATCTCTGTATATGTGAAAGAAAAGATTAAAATAAAGAATTTATAAAAAAAAAAAAAAAAAAAGGAAAGAAGCATAGTATCAATATGAGGAATATAATTATTTGTTTCTTTCAATCTCTCATAGGAGATGTGATTAACATATCAATCAATGACACTGCAACCAAGAAATTTGTAAGGGTGTGTTACATAGTTGATAACGTGCATGATACTTACATCCCATAGAATGTCTTGCAAACATAGATAGAAAACAGAAGAGGCACGTCAGATGGATGGATCCTCAGAGAGCCGATGGCCCAGCTCAGGTGTATTGCACACAATCAAAAGGGGGAAAAAGATATAGCCTGGCCCTTTAAAACCCTTATTGGAAAAACCAACCCCCCTATACGCGTTACGTCGAATGACTTCTTCAGTAAGGACCCCTTACTGAAGAAGTCATTCAACGTAACGCGTATAGGGGGAAGGAGTCGCAGTGGCTACGTCATCCCGCAAGCATCTTGTCGTTTCTATGCATCCTGAGCCCGCACTGCTTAAGTGCTATGTTTGTGAGTAACGTTTTAAAGTTTTAATGAGCAAATAAACCGTTTTGATATTCAGAGAGCACTAGATTTTGCCTTTTCTATTCCTATGTGCATCGGACCCCATTGAGGGAATCTGTTTTGGCTGGTATCCATCTAATCAGTCGGAGGCAGCACTGAAAGAATAGGAGCTCCATGACCAATTAATCCGTTTATATCCCTGAGAGGGAACCTGCTTTTTCTGACCTTCTGGTGAAACAGGGATCAGAACGTGAGGTGAGCGGCTAGGATATAGAGGTGGAGGAGAACACTTGCATTTTCAACATTCAGGCACTAGTGGTGTGTTGTGCGTTTTTATGCAGAAGACTCTGAGGACTATACTTGTGCATTTGGACTCTTAAATTCTTCTTAGTGTGTGGACTTTATTGTTTTGTTTATTGTTCACTATTCCCATTCAGGGAACACGTATTTTTCATGTTTGGTTCACTATTCCCAGTCAGGGAACACAAATATTTGATTGTGCACTCAGTATCTTGCTATATTGCAAATGAATCACTTATTCTCATTTAAGGATTTATGGGGAGTTATTTTGTATTTAGGAAGCGCAACACTGTTTTGTTTTATACAGTGGGTACGGAAAGTATTCAGACCCCCTTAAATTTTCCACTCTTTGTTATATTGCAGCCATTTGCTAAAATCATTTAGGTACATTTTTTTTCCTCATTGATGTACACACAGCACCCCATATTGACAGAAAAACACAAAATTGTTGACATTTTTGCAGATTTATTAAAAAAGAAAAACTGAAATATCACAAGCACCCTTTTGATCTAATACAGCCATGAGTCTTTTTGGGAAAGATGCAACAAGTTTTTCACACCTGGATTTGGGGATCCTCTGCCATTCCTCCTTGCAGATCCTCTCCAGTTCTGTCATGTTGGATGGTAAACGTTGGTGGACAGCCATTTTTAGGTCTCTCCAGAGATGCTCAATTGGGTTTAAGTCAGGGCTCTGGCTGGGCCATTCAAGAACAGTCACAGAGTTGTTGTGAAGCCACTCCTTCGTTATTTTAGCTGTGTGCTTAGGGTCATTGTCTTGTTGGTAGGTAAACCTTTGGCCCAGTCTGAGGTCCTGAGCACTCTGGAGTAGGTTCTCGTCCAGGATATCCCTGTACTTGGCCGCATTTATCTTTCCCTCAATTGCAACCAGTCGTCCTGTCCCTGCAGCTGAAAAAACACCCCCACAGCATGATGCTGCCACCACCATGCTTCACTGTTGGGACTGTATTGACAGCTGATGAGCAGTGCCTCGTTTTCTCCACACATACCGCTTAGAATTAAGGCCAAAAAGTTCTATCTTAGTCTCATCAGACCAGAGAATCTTATTTCTCACCATCTTGGAGTCCTTCAGGTGTTTTTTTAGCAAACTCCATGCGGGCTTTCATGTGTCTTCCACTGAGGAGAGGCTTCCTTCGGGCCACACAGCCATAAAGCCCTGACTGGTGGAGGGCTGCAGTGATGGTTGACTTTCTACAACTTTCTCCCATCTCCCGACTGCATCTCTGGAGCTCAGCCACAGTGATCTTTGGGTTCTTCTTTACCTCTCTCACCAAGACTCTTCTCCCCCGATAGCTCAGTTTGGCCGAACAGCCAGCTCTAGGAAGGGTTCTGGTCATCCCAAACGTCTTCCATTTAAGGATTATGGAGGCCACTGTGCTCTTAGGAACCTTAAGTGCAGCAGAATTTTTTTGTAACCTTGGTCATATCTGTGCCTTGCCACAATTCTGTCTCTGAGCTCTTTAGGCAGTTCCTTTGACCTCATTATTTTCATTTGCTCTGACATGCACTGTGAGCTTGAGGCTGGGTTCACACTAGTGCGACACGACATCTGTCCTACTTTGGATCTGACTTTGCCCTGCGACATGAAGCCGACATATGTCCGACTTTCAATGAACGGGGATCCGACTTGGATCCCCGCCAATATCAGGCACTGTGTTTGGTATGAATCTTGAGGGGGAACTCCAGGCCAAATTTTAAATAAAAAACCGGCATGGGTTCCCCCTCCAGAGGCATACCAGGCCCTTGGGTCTGGTCTGGATTTGAAGGGGCGCCCCTACGCCGAAAAAACGGCGTGGGGGTCCCCCCCAAAATACAAACCAGACCCTTATCCGAGCACACAACCTGGCCGGCCGCAGGGGAAGCGGGGGGGACGAGAGATCGGCCCCCCTCCCTCCTGAACCGTACCAGGCCGCATGCCCTCAACATGGGGGGTTTGGTGCTCTGGGGCAGGGGGACGACCTGCGGCCCCCCCACCCCAGAGCACCCTGCCCCCATGTTGATGAGGACAGGGCCTCTTCCCGACAACCCTGGCCGTTGGTTGTCGGGGTCTGCGGGTGGGGGGCTTATCGGAATCCGGGAGCCCCCTTTAATAAAGGGGCCCCTGGATCCCGGCCCCCACCCTATGTGAATGAGTATGGGGTACATAGTACCCCTACCCATTCACCTGGTGGAAAAAAATTGCAATAAAAAAACCACACAGCTTTTTAAAGTATTTTATTGCACAGCTCCGGGGGTCTTCTTCTGACTTCGGGGGTCTCCGGTGTCGTCGCCGCGCTCTCCGGTTCTTTCTTCTGCCAGGCCTCCGCTAACTTCTTTTTAGCTCTTTTGCTAGCGGAGGCCCGGTCTTCTCTGTCGCCTTCTTCTTCTCCCGCTCTCCGGTTCTTCTCCCGCTCTCCGGTTCTTTCTTCTGCCGGGCCTCCGCTAACTTCTTTTTAGCTCTGCTAACGGAGGCCCGGTCTTCTCCGGTCTTCTCCGTCATCTCGTCCGGCTCTCCGTTGTCCTTCTGCCGGCCCCTCCACTAACTTCTTTAGCTCTTTTGCTGGTGGAGGAGCCGGTCTTCCCGTCGTCGCCGTCGGCGTCTTCTTCTCTCTTCTCCTCCTCGATGTTGACGCGTCGCTTCCTCCCGCTGTAATACTGTCTGTCCGCTCCGCTCCGCATTAATATAGGCTTCTCATGACGTCACAGTCACATGTTCCGGGGCACATGGCCCCGGAGCATGTGACTGTGACGTCATGGAAACATGTGACTGTGACGTCATGGGAAGCCTATATTAATGCGGAGCGGAGCGGACAGACAGTATTACAGCGGGAGGAAGCGACGCGTCAACATCGAGGAGGAGAAGAGGGAAGAAGACGCCGACGGCGACGACGGGAAGACCGGCCCCTCCACTAGCAAAAGAGCTAAAGAAGTTAGTGGAGGGGCCGGCAGAAGGACAACGGAGAGCCGGACGAGACGACGGAGAAGACCGGGCCTCCGTTAGCAAAAGAGCTAAAAAGAAGTTAGCGGAGGCCCGGCGGAAGAAAGAACCGGAGAGCGGGAGAAGAACCAGAGAGCGGGAGAAGAAGAAGGCGACGGAGAAGACCAGGCCTCCGCTAGCAAAAGAGCTAAAAAGAAGTTAGCGGAGGCCCGGCAGAAGAAAGAACCGGAGAACGCGGCGACGACACCGGAGACCCCCGAAGTCGGAAGAAGACCCCCGGAGCTGTGCAATAAAATACTTTAAAAAGCTGTGTGGTTTTTTTATTGCAATTTTTTTTCACCAGGTGAATGGGTAGGGGTACTATGTACCCCATACTCATTCACATAGGGGGGGCCGGGATCCGGGGGCCCCCTTATTGAAGGGGGCTCCCGGATTCCGATAAGCCCCCCGCCCGCAGACCCCGACAACCAACGGCCAGGGTTGTCGGGAAGAGGCCCTGTCCTTATCAACATGGGGGCAGGGTGCTCTGGGGTGGGGGGGCCGCAGGTCGCCCCCCTGCCCCAGAGCACCAAACCCCCCCCATGTTGAGGGCATGCGGCCTGGTACGGTTCAGGAGGGAGGGGGGCCGCTCTCTCGTCCCCCCTCTTCCCCTGCGGCCGGCCAGGTTGTGTGCTCGGATAAGGGTCTGGTTTGGATTTTGGGGGGGACCCCCACGCCGCTTTTTTGGCGTAGGGGCGCCCCTTCAAATCCAGACCAGACCCAAGGGCCTGGTATGCTCCTGGAGGGGGAACCCATGCCGGTTTTTTATTTAAAATTTGGCCTGGAGTTCCCCCTCAAGAGCAGCACAGCACAAGTCGCATGCCAAAGTCGGATCATGCAAGACTGCGGTCCGACTTTGATCCGACTTCAATGATAGTCAATGGGCTGAAGTCGGATCAAAGTCGGACCGAAGTAGTACAGGGAGCATTTTCAAAGTCGGACCGACATGTGTCGGACCAGTTAAGACGGCTCCCATAGGGAAACATTGATTTTCACACGTCATGCGACATGAGCTCCCAATGTCGGAGCGTTTGTCGCCCCAGTGTGAACCAGGCCGTAAGGTCTTATATAGACAGGTGTGTGGCTTTCCTAATCAAGTCCAATCAGTATAATCAAACACAGCTGCACTCAAATGAAGGTGTAGAACCATCTCAAGGATGATCAGAAGAAATGGACAGCACCTAGTTAAATATATGAGTGTCACAGCAAAGGGTCTGAATACTTAGTACCATGTGATATTTCAGTTTTTCTTTTTTAATAAATCTGCAAAAATGTCAACAATTCTGTGTTTTTCTGTTAATATGGGGTGCTGTGTGTACATTAATGAGGAAAAAAATGAACTTAAATGATTATAGCAAATGGCTGCAATATAACAAAGAGTGAAAAAGTTAAGGGGGTCTGAATACTTTCCTTACCCACTGTATATTCTACATGTGAAGTGAACGCATTTTCTGTGTGTGCAGCAGCCAGGTGGGGGGGGGTATTTTTTCAATTTTTTCACTTCTTGTTTTTTTGCTGGGATTTTGTTAAATCACCCACTACACATATCACTATTTAGTGACTAAGGACATTATTATTTGCACTGATAGAAATTAGTTTTATTGGTATAATAATAATGTTCTAAAAATGCCAGTAGCTTTGCAGCTAGTTTTTCAATGTTTTTCAGCGTTTTTTACAATAGTGTTTTTAGCGTTTTCAGGCGTTTTTTGATGTTAGAGCGTTTTTACAGTTGAAAAACTCCTCTCAGAACCCACGCCCCAGCCAAAAACAGTTGATAACATGTGCATGGACACAGGATAACATGCTGGAGAGTTTATTGACTGTAGAAAAAAACATCTGAAGCCAAAAACAGCAGCTGTAAAAATGTCCAGCTATTGTGAACACACTGGTCAACACTTGCAGAGTGCACCGATCGGATGGTGGTCTTCCAGCATGCTCGTACAACAGAAACTGGTCATGACACAGGCATTCAAGTCCTAAGGGCTTGTTTACACTTGCTTCAAAATGTGGCATTTAAAGCGCTACGAATGTTAATCAAAGCCCCTGTCATTAAATAATGGTTAGCTTGCACTCCTGTTCACACGTACAGCACCTGCAGCTTTTGAGAGGCTTTTATTCAGCTGTTATACCAAATTTAACACACCTGCTCCCCATTTACACCTGAGACCTTGTAACACTAACAAGTCATATGACACCTGGGAGGGAAAATGACTAATTGGGACCAATTTGGACATTTTTACTTAGGGGTGTACTCACTTTTGTTGCCAGTGGTTTAGACATTAATGGCTGTGTGTTGAGTTATTTTGAGGGGACAGCAAATTTACACTGTTATACAAGCTGTACACTCACTACTTTGCATTGTAACAAAGTGTCATTTCTTCAGTGTTGTCACATGAAAAGATATTATAAAATATTTATAAAAATGTGCGGGGTGTACTTACTGTAGTGAGATACTGTACTATAGTATATATATATATATATATAGTCACAGAAACAACTGAGGATTATATCACTTCCCTGGGTACCTGGCTGGCCATGAATTATACTAGCTGCACTTTCCATGCAATTAGAGCTGAAGAGATTTGTTTCTAGGACCCCTTGGCATACTGTGCATAGGGTTTTCTGGAATCAACTATTGTTTGCTGTAATCAGGGGGGGGGCTGGCGGCCTTAGGCCTGGGGGGCAAGTCCAGTCAAGTGGCCCATTGAACCGCTGAATCAGCTCACCATCCATGGCCCACCTGGTTTTTCAATGCAGCCTCACCAGTGCCCATCAATGAAGCCTGATCACTGGGGCAGGTTACATGGGGTGTATGGGGGGGGGGATGGGGGGTCAGCTAGGGGTGTCAGGGTCTCTTACCTCAGCGATCTCAGCTCAGCAGGTCCTTACACGCCACGGTTTCCTGGGGGGGTAACACTCCTGATCCTGGGGTTAAGTTGCAGCCAGCGCCCAGCCCTGCAGCCCTGCATCCCGACTCCCTGGCACGCCCTGCCTCTGCCTGCTTCCAAGAATCCGGTCCCAGGGAGTTGTAGTTTCCTCTGCGCTGCTGTGTTTTTTACCCACCAGAAGCTTGATTGCAGACTACATCTCCCGGAATGCAACAGCTAGCGGTCGGCCACCATGGCCATGCCCCCGGCCCGACTTCCTAGACTAGAATAAAAAAAAAAATGGTAGCTGCCGGCCATTTTGAACATAAGTTAGGGCAGCCTGGGAGGCAATTGCCACCCTGCCCCCTGGCCCAGCCCTCCCCTGGCTGTAATTAGGTTTAAGTGTTGAGCTCCCTCTTTGTTTAATCACCTCAGACTACTAGGTTAGGGTGACCTGACGTCCCCGGTTTCTGGGGACAATCCCTGGATTGAGGACACTATCCCCAGATTTGTCCCTGGATTGGAGGGGCGGTGCCAGGTGCAGGCTGATCCTGGGCGAGTGCTGAGGCGAGGCAGAGTGGGGGGTTCGCCCCAGGTGCCACTTACTGGGGGGGGTCAGGCTGGCGTCTCCCACTGTGTCAACTTTAATTAGACTTGCCTCCTTGTGTGATGGCCGGCGCCAAGCGAATGAAATTAAAGTTGACACAGCGGGAGACACCGGCCTGACACCCCCCCAGTGAGTGGCAGCCGGAACGGACTGCCTCAGCATCCGCACAGGATCTGTGTGATGATCTGGCCGTTTTCTGCAGTACACCATCTCTCATTTGCTCTCTGATCCCCAGCACATGTGAGGCTGCATTGCTGGGCACAGGTGAGGCTACATTGATGGGCGCAGGTGAGGCTGCATTGCTGGGCACACGTGAGGCTGCATTGTTGGGCACACGTGAGGCAGCATTTCTGGGCACAGGTGAGGCTGCATTGCTGGGCACAGGTAAGGCTGCATTCCTGGGCGCAGGTGAGGCTGCATTCCTGGGCACAGGTGAGACTGCATTCCTGGGCACACGTAAGGGCTACATTACTAGGCACAGGTGAGGCTGCATTTCTGAGCACAAGTGAGGCTGCATTCCTGGGCACAGGTGAGACTGCATTCCATGGCACACGTAAGGGCTGCATTACTGGGCACAGGTGAGGCTGCATTGCTGGGCACAGGTGAGGCTGCATTGCTGGTCATTGATCAGGCTGCATTGCTGGGCACAGGTGAGGCTGCATTACTAGGCACAGGTGAGGCTGCATTGCTGGTCATTGATCAGGCTGCATTGCTGGGCACAGGTGAGGCTGCATTGCTGGGCACTGGTCAGGCTTCATTCCTGGGCATTGGTGAGGCTGCCTTGCTGGACACAGGTGAGGCTGCATTGCTGGGCACAGGTGAGGCTGCATTGCTGGGCACAGTTGAGGCTGCATTGCTGGGCACAGGTGAGGGAGCATTGCTGGGCACAGGTGAGGCTGCATTGCTGGACACAGGTGAGGCTGTATTCCTGGGCACTAGTAAGGCTACATTCCTGGGCACTGGTCAGGCTGTATTGCTGGGCACACGTGAGGCTGCATTGCTGGGCACACGTGAGGCTGCATTGCTGGGCACACGTGAGGCTGCATTGCTGGGCACACGTGAGGCTGCATTGCTGGGCACAGGTAAGGCTGCATTGCTAGGCACAGGTGACATAAAAGTTGATCCAGACCCTTTTTTGGTCCCAAAATAGTGTCAAAAGTGTCCGATGTGTCCGCCATAATGTCGCAGTAACGACAAAAATCGCAGATCGCCATCATTACTAATAAAAAAAATTATAAAAAAAATGCCATAAATCTTTCCCCTATTTTGTAGACGCTATAACTTTTGCGCAAACCAATCAATATACGCTTATTGTGTTTTTTTTTACCAAAAATATGTAGAACACATATCGGCCTAAACTGAGAAAGAAATTTGTTTTTTTAGATATTTTTTGGGGATATTTATTATAGCAAAAAGTAAAAAAAATTTTTTTTTCAATTGTCGTTTTTTTTTGTTTATAGCGCAAAAAACAAAAAACGCAGAGGTGATCAAATACCACCACAAGAAAGCTCTATTTGTGGGAAAAAAAGGACATCAATTTTGTTTGGGTGCAACATCGCACGACCGTGCAATTGTCAGTTAAAGCGACGCAGTGCCGTTTCACAAAAAATGGCCCGGTCATTGGACATCCAATTTTTCTGGGGCTGAAGTGGTTAAATACAGCACCTCTAAAATCCAGAGGTGTCATAAAGCTCCTATTAAAAAAATGTAGGCTGGGTTCACACTATTGCGCATTGAATGTGAGTTTCCCAGCATCCAATTCGCATGCGAGGAGACTGTGACCAACTCTCAATTGAGCCAATTCACACAGCTCCAGGATGGATGCAGAGCGAATTTCACAGGAGTCCTGGTCATCTTCTGGTCCGTTTCAGGTTAGAATTCAGCCAAAAATTCGGACCGAAATCGGACCTGAAACGGTGAACAGGGATGCACTGAACCCCTGCTGTGAGCCGCGCCGCTTGGAGCCAGGCAGCTATACCATACAGCTCTGTATGCATTAATACGTCATTAAAGGGGTTGTAAAGGTTTGTTTTTTATTTTCTAAATAGGTTCCTTTAAGCTCGTGCATTGTTGGTTCACTTACCTTTTCCTTCGATTTCCCTTCTTTTTTTCTTTGTCTGAATCTCTCACTTCCTGTTCCTCCTCAGTAAGCTGTTCAGTAAGCTGTTCTGGCTGACTAAACACCACTCGGATGATGGTGTGAAGTTTACTGAGGAGAAACAGGTAGTGAGAAATTCAGACAAAGAAAAAGACCATTTAGAAGGTAAATCAAAGGAAAAGTTAAGTGAACCAACAATGCACCAGCTTTAAGGAACCTATTTAGAAATTAAAAAACGAACCTTTACAACCCCTTTAAATATATTTTAAAATACAAACAGTGTAAGTACCTAATTTGGACTTGGTATCAACATCTTGTAGTCTAATGCCGCGTACACACGATCGGAAATTCCGACAAGAAATGTTCGATGTGAGCTTTTGGTCGGAAATTCCGACCGTGTGTAGGCTCCATCGGACATTTGCTGTCGGAATTTCCACCAACAAAAGATTGAGAGCTGGTTCTCTATTTTTCCCAAGGAAAAAATTCTTGTCGGAAATTCTGATCGTCTGTATGCAATTCCGACGTGCAAAAAAACACGCATGCTCAGAATCAAGCAGAAGAGCCGAACTGCCTATTGAACTTCATTGATCTCGGCTCGTTATACGCGTTGTACGTCACCGCGTTCTTGACGGTCGGAATTTCCAACAAGATTTGTGTGACCGTGTGTATGCAACACAAGTTTGAGCCAACATTCTGTCAGAAAAAAATCCACGGTTTGTTGTCGGAATTACCGATCGTGTGTATGCGGCATGAGGCCCCTTTTACGCGATCGGCTTAATCGGATACGCCTGTCTGTTTTTCAGGTGGATCTAAACGGGCCACCCATCGACTTCTTTGGAAGATGTGTCCGCTGACACCCTCCTACCATCCGATCCGACCCGACCCGACAAGATCCACTCAAAACAGACGGATGGCCATACGTTCGCCGTACATCCAGCGGATTGGATGGGATCGGTGGTGTCCGTTTTCATCCGATCTCCCCATAGAGAACAGCGGGGCTCTGACAGGTCCATCCCTACACAATGAGCAGAGATGGACTTGTCATCCTCCTGCTTAGCGTGGATCAACAGAGTGATCCCCCCACTGAGCTAGTGGAGTCCGTCCATCCGCTCCGTATGAACCCAGCCTAATGTGCAGAGGAGCTCAGACTGGTGGGGAGAAAAGCAGCACAAGGAGCCAATCAGCTGTGCTGCAATGTTAATGTGCTAACATGAAATGTGCTGGTATAAGGAGAGTGCAGGTTGAAAGAAAGATGAGCTATTTAATCTTCTGCTTCTTCTTTCACTACCCAGTCATAGCCTGGGGACCAGACAGGGCTCTGTTATGTGGCAGAGCTGTGCAAATCTCAGGAGTGGATGGACAGAAATACAAAGCTTTCAACTTTAAGTAAAAAACAACAGAGATGTTATTGTATGATATAAAGAGCCATATGGGAAAAAGTGCCTGCCCCCTGACCACACGAGCGGTTTTCCCGTCGGAAAAAAAAAAAAAATGATTTTCCCAACGGAATTCATCTCAAGCCTGCCTTGCATACACACGGTCACACAAAAGTCCGGTGAACTTTTTACTGGCAAGAACGCGGTGACGTAAAAGACTTCGACGAGCCGACAAAATTAAGTTCTATGCTTCCGAGCATGTGTCAAATTGTTTCCGAGCATGCATGTTTTTTTTCCCGTAGGAAAAGCATACAGATAAACGTTTTTTCCGCTAGGATTTTTTTCCGACGGGAAAATAGAGAACCTGCTCTCTATTTTTTTCCGGCAGTTTTCCTGTTGGAAAAAGTCTGATGGAGCATACACACGGTTGGGATTTCCCACCAAAAGCTCCTACAGGAAAACCGATCGTGTGTACGGGGCATTATACTCACCTTTCCAGAGATCTTCTCCAAATACCCAGTGCTTCCAGGTATAGAGAAGCATGCAACCTCCTTCCAGGATGCAGTTTTTGGATCAAGGTGGCCAATTGGCAGATCTGCACACTGTCACGAGGAGAAGGATAATGTCGCCAACCTAGTGCAAGCTTCCATCAAAGGTAAGGTGACCAGATTTTTTTAATGAAATCTGGGGACATATTTTTTTTTTACTAGAAATGGCGCCAATCAGCGACTGTTTGCCCGTCGCCGCCGCCGCCCGCCTCACAGCCTGTCAAGTCTTACTCTCCGGGCCCCGGCTACTACTGGGTGGGGAGGGGAGGAAGATCACTTCGCCAGGGAAGGCAAGGAGATAAGCAGGCAGGCGGCTGGCCTGGACTTGAGCCAAGGCAGAAGAACATGCGAGCTGAATGGGCCACCCGAAACTGAAGAAATATTCCCTCTGCTCTGACCAGCACATGATCATCAGAAAGGGGCACAGATAATGATAATTCTGCACTGACTGTCTTTAAAATTGCCCCAGTCCCTGTTCAAATCCAATCCGGGGACAAAACTGGGGACAGACTTGGTCCGGGGACAGTGTCCTCAATCCAGGGACTGTCCCCTGAAACCGGGGATGTCTGGTCACCCTAATCAAAGGGCTTCTACAGGTTGTGGCTCAGCACTCCAGTGGAAGAAGAGAGAGACAAAGAATTCAGGGAAGGTGAGTATAAGATATTTGGGGGGAGTTTACTACCAAAAGACTCTGTCATTGTGCCCATTCAGTCACTTTAAATAAATACACATCTGTCTGTAACATTTGCATATATTGACTCAATTTAATATTGGTTAACCACTTCAGCCCCGGAATGATTTACCCCCTTCCTGACCAAAGCACTTTTTGCTATTCGGCACTGCATCGCTTTAACTGACAATTGCGCGGTCGTGCGACGTGGTACCCAAACAAAATTGATGTCCTTTCTTTCCCAGAAATAGAGCTTTCTTTTGGTGGTATTTGATTACCTCTGTAGTTTTTATTTTTTGCGCTATAAACAAAAAAAGAGTGACAATTTTTGCTATAATAAATATCCCAAAAAAATATATATAAAAAAAAACAATTTCCTCAGTTTCGGCCAATACGTATTCTTCTACATATTTTTGGTAAAAAAAATTACAATAAGCGTATATTGATTATAGCGTCTACAAAATAGGGGATAGTTTTATGGCATTTTTATTATAATTTTTATTTATTTTTACTAATAATGGCAGCGATCTGCGTTTTTTATCGTGACTGCGACATTATGGCGGACACATCGAACACTTTTGACGCTATTTTGGGACCATTGACATTTATACAGTGACCAGTGCTATAAAAATGCACTGATTACTGTGTAAATGACACTGGCAGGGAAGGGGATAACCACTAGGGGGCGAGGAAGGGGTTAAGTGTGTCCTAGGGAGTGATTCTAACTGTATGGGGGCGGGGCTTACTGTGACACGACACTGATCGCTGCTCCCGATGAGAGGGAACAGTAGATCACTGTCCAGTCACTAGGCAGAACAGAGAAATGTCTTGTTTACACAGGCATCTCCCCGTTCTGCAGCTCCGTGACACGATCGCGGGACACCGGCGGATATCAAGTCCACGGGCGCGCGCGTGCCCGCACAGCGGGATCTTCAAAGCAATGTACAGGTACGTTGCTTTGCCCACAAGAGCCATTCTGCCGACGTATATGTTCGTTAGGCGGTCGGCAAGTGGTTAATATGTTTAAATGTCATAGACTTCTCAGCAGCAGTTTGCAATTGTGCAATCCCATGCTGTGAGTGAGTCAATCTACAGTGTGGCCTGTAACCACTTTTCCTATTATTCCATGCTGTTCCTTACACTAGCAAAAAGAGGCCTCAAGACACCTCATTAGTTTTACTGGGTGAGGAAATCCCTACCTCCTTTTTTCTGTGCCACAGTTATCCATTACACGTCTTTGAGCTACTATGTTGGATCGCAGTTTGTACCTTGTAGCTATTGAGGTCCTAATTCCCATATTTTATTCTTGGCTACAAATCACAGTTATGTCTGGCTACATCTCCCGTTTTCTGGATGAAGGTCCATACTTTGATTTTTTTCTCAGCGTACAAATTGTTTTAGGAAGCTTGCAATTTGCTTCCTGACTATACCCTACTGATGTGACTGTTAAACGAAGGGAAAAATATACCTGTTTCATTCTTTAATTTCATGAAAAACAATACCATGATGTTCCACTGTCAACTGAAATATTAGTTCCTAAAAACTTACCAACAAAATGGTTTGTATGAGGTCACAAGGAAAATATGGGACAAGTTTACGTTTTTATGTTGTGCTATACTAAAAAAAAAAAAAAAAACAGTAAATGCATTGGAGTGACATTTAAAACCACCAATGTATTAGGCAGCTCTTTTAGATTAAACAAAACCATTCATATTTTTCGTTGCCTATTGGAATTTGGAATTTATATTTTGGTCCCTTACTATAGCATA
This sequence comes from Rana muscosa, assembly GCA_029206835.1. Lineage (NCBI taxonomy): Eukaryota > Metazoa > Chordata > Amphibia > Anura > Ranidae > Rana > Rana muscosa. The sequence goes on along the minus strand of CM055122.1, from coordinate 1,107,260,502 downwards.
GCAAATGCACACATTCTATGGCCATTTAAGTCAATGTTAATTAAAACAAATCTTTACCCAATCACTAAAATCTCATATAAGATTTGACATGTTAATCTAAATTCAAAAGTCCTTTTCAATCTTTTTAAAACTGCAGCTTTCATTAAATAAGTACCTACTATGAAGGTGAAAAATGAAATATAAATGTAGCACTACCGCCGTAGGAGCTGCTGATTAGTTTTTGGTTTTGCACGTTACCTCTTCTGCTTCGTTGTCCGGGTAGGAAAGTCTGTAGTAATGCAATGTCCACACAGATGTAAAACCTCAAACAGTTAGGCTTTATTTTTCTTATGCAGTATAACTTTGAGAAGTAGAAGGTATAGAAGAGTAGGGGAAGGTTCAGGTACTCGCCACCAAAGTTGACAAAAGTAGAAGTTCAAAGTCACTCACCACTCTCAATGTTAGAGTGGGTATTGGTAGCGGGGGTCTAAATCTAGGGGGTACACCTGGGTGGTAGTATGACCCAGGTGTGTATAAATCATAAGAGGATTTGGACCAATTTCAGTCGTGGAGGACTTTGGTGGTGTACTATTCTCCTTGGCCTGGGGTGGCGGTGCTCCCACAGGTCGAGGTAGAATCACTTCCGCGGTGCTGTCCTTTTGGTCCCGTTCCGGCGGTGGTACAGCGGGGGTGGAGAACCTGCTGTGGCGTCACGGGAGGAGATAAAGGGGAGAGACGCCCTCGCCACGAGGTCTTCTGCATCCGGCGCCCAGGCACCTTAGGCCTGGGTGCGGGCGGTCCGGTGTTCCAGCCCAGGCGCCCTAGGCCTGGTCGGAGCGGAGTTGGCATCCATCCTAGGCACCTTAAGCCTGGGGTGAGGTACTACACCGGAGGCCTGGGGCCCAGTGACTTTGACTGGGCTCCGCAAGGGCGGATGAGTCCAAGGGACCCTGAGGTGGATGGGGCCCATGTCTGAGGTGAGGAGGCCGGAGAGGTTACCCGTCTGAAGAGTCCGGAGCAGCATCAACCCAGTGACGGAGGGGCCTCTGGTAACTCCCTTGGAGGGACATCTTCCCCCTGACAGGGGCCACAATGCAGCGAAGGTACTCCAATTCATATTCTTCAGAGTCGCTGGTAGAGACTCACAAGTTTCAAGTTTCTCTCTCTAGCCAATGGCTATAGCAACCGCTGGTGAAACCACAGTGGTTTAGTTTATTGTTAGGACAGTGCCTCGACCTGCTCACCCCACCGTATTGAACTGTTTATGGGTCTCAACCTATCGGATGATAAAGAACTGTTTTAATTGTGTGCTACAATAAAACAAGTGTTGGACCCTTATCGGTGTGTGGAACTCTGGTTAATGGGAGTGAAGGGGAGTGTCAGCACAGCAAGACTTGGTTTTTAATAGAAGCACACAGGCCCGAGAAGAATAACTGGTACTGGCCTTCACCTCACCTGCTGCAATGGGGAGGACATGGGCCGTAGCGCATCTCACCCTCACGTACAACATACCCCTAGACCAGAAAGAGGGGGTGAGGCCACTACACTACCATTCAGGGACACCCTCCCTTCCCAAAAATCAGTTTAGTGTCAGTTTAATTCCGGGACACTGTATTGTCCTGGAATGAATGTGCCGGGACAGACTTGCAAAATGCGGGACTGTCCCGGGCAATCCGGGACATGTGGTCACCCTACCTCTCACATGGCCTAGCAGCCGGGATGACACATGAATCAGCAAGAGGGCAGTCTCTGCCACAGATTGCCCAAGGTGAAGAAGGTCTCTGCCACAGACCTGTTTGAAGTTGAGCAATGGATAGTCCAGGAATCCTCTGCCACAGGATTTTAAAGTCCCAAACTTTCAGCCGTACAGTTTAAAGAGCCTTTAAGCCAATCCGGCGAACTGCAGGGCTTGTATTGTAATGGATCCCTCCTTAATAAAGTTGCCAGGCCTCACCCGAGACAGCAGTGTTGTGCCGGTCTCCTCCAGGGCAGGTCCACCCCTGGCCTTCTTCACTAAGATGCTTTCTCCCCATTTAGGTGAGCAGCTTGGGATCCCTTCTCCGGATATAGGCCCCAGCCAGCCTAGCTGGGCCTACTAAGTAGCGATGCAGCCTCGGACCAACGTGGCCCCGAGACCAGGACCACACACACACACCTCGCGCCCGGAGGGCTGCGGGGCGTGAACAAACCCTGATCAATGGCTTCTGCCCTTTAAATATCCCCCCCAGCAGGTACAGCGGGTCGACAACTCCCACTATACCACTGCCGAGAGGGGCCACTCAATGCACCATAATCTGCCCTTGTTCCAACAAGTGCCTGAGGTGGTAATGCCACCTACAGGCAAAAAGGGTAATCAATACCAGGCAAACCATAACTGAGACGAATTTAAATGTAATTATCAACCATCTGAGCCCAACTACTGGCTCAGACACCCCTCTAAATTTGAATAGCGTCCCAATCATTTGGGATGGGCACTACATAAACTTAGGGTTTAGATCTACTTTCTAAAAGCAAATTTTGTTACTAAATAATAAACATGTTATACTTACCCATTCATTCCACCTCTTCTGGGGTTCCCCACTGGTGCTGTCTGCTCCTCCTCTTCTGCATGTGCCCCCCATATTAAGCTGTACCCACTTCCCCCTCACAAGATTTGACTGACAGCAGCAGGAAAATGCTGTGTAGACTTCCCAGGTAAATTCAGGTGATGTCACTAGGCCTATAGCATGCAGGTCAGAACTTGTGGTCTAAGGTAAGTGTTTTTTAGTGATATTTTGTTTTTTAACCAGCATCTTACATAACAGGTGGGAAAGCTACCAAATAGGAAGGCCCTTAATTTTAATATAAGTCTGTTCCAACTAATAACCTAGTCCTGAAACGTAACACTTAATCTGGCCATACTACGTGACCCTTGACTTCACCCTAACGTTAACTTGCGGTAAAGTTAAGAATCAAGTGTTATGGCCTCTGGAATAGAAAGTGAGGGGAAATATTGTACACATTGCTTATTCCTAACTGCTGCACTCTGTAAATTGTGCTGCCTATTACATAATCCTGGCCAAAGTGTTTATTGTCTCAACAGTCCTATGCACAGACAATACTTCCTGGTGCATTACAATTCTAACATTTTTCACTCCCACGTGGAGCTTAATTTTCAGCTCCAAGTAATTTTCAGAAAGGACTGATTTGCTGTACTTGGAGTGGTCTGTGACCATCGAAAACCTGTACCTGTTGCTGGAGGTCTAGAGCAGGGGTCTCCAAACCTTTTAGCCCGAGGGCCACATTGTAGATTTTATAAATATTCGCGGGCCGAAAAAATGTATTTAGAAATAAATGAATAAAAATGTAAATAATCTTGTCAGAGCCTTTCCACACGTCTGTGTCCCTGTCAGAGCCTTTCCGCACTTCTGTGTCCCCGTCAGAGCCTTTTCTCACGTCTGTGTCCCGTCAGAGCCTTTCCTCACTTCTGTGTCCCCCGTCAGAGCCTTTCCACACGTCTGTGCCCCCCGTCAGAGCCTTTCCGCACGTCTGTGTCCCCCGTCAGAGCCTTTCCGCACGTCTGTGTCCCCGTCAGAGCCTTTCCGCACGTCTGTGTCCCCCGTCAGAGCCTTTCCGCACGTCTGTGTCCCCCGTCAGAGCCTTTCCGCACGTCTGTGTCCCCCGTCAGAGCCTTTCCGCACGTCTGTGTCCCCCGTCAGAGCCTTTCCGCACGTCTGTGTCCCCTGTCAGAGCCTTTCCGCACGTCTGTGTCCCCGTCAGAGCCTTTCCTAACTTCTGTGTCCCCGTCAGAGCCTTTCCTCTCGTCTGTGTCCCCGTCAGAGCCTTTCCGCACGTCTGTGTCCCCGTCAGAGCCTTTCCTCACTTCTGTGTCCCCGTCAGAGCCTTTCCGCACGTCTGTGTCCCCCACCCTGATAACACACCCAGATACCCCCCTAATATAATAACACCACTCCTCCCCCCCCAGATACTCCCCCAGGCCTGATCACCACCACCCCAGATACCCCCCAGTCTGATCACACACCCCTATATCTCTCCACTCTGATCACACCCCCCTCCTCATACCTCGCCTCTAACACAACCCTCCACCATTACACACACCTTTGGGTTTTGCATTCCTACAGACAGTTCCTCCCAGTCCTGCGGCTCCTCCTCCAGATGATGTCAGTGGAGAATCTGCAGCACACCAGGGTGGGTTAACTGTCACAGGAACAGGCACAATACCTTCCTGGAAATCTGGCGGTGGCAGCGGCACAGAGCGGGAGCCTCCTCCACTCCAACCTCATCCTCTGCTGCCACTCCCCCAGGGGCAGATCCAGAGTCTAGTCTCGGGAGGGGCACTGCCAGAAAATATGTTTTTTTGCAAGCAATATGTCGGGGCAATGGCTGGTGTTGGCACTTTCATCATCACTGCACCATGGTTGTTATGGTGTCAGGATGATTGAAGCGCATTATTTCTACGTATTACATTGTAATATAAAATGAAATGGTTTAACTCACCATAATGCCGAATCAGTGGGAGCCCGGAGTGTGTCACTTTCCACGTAGACCTGCCTTCAGATGCAACGTGTCACTTGCCACGTCCCTGCCACAAGCTGCGGATTGTAACTTGCCTGCCACCAGATGCTGATTGTCACTTGCCACGTCACCTGCCACATGTTGCTGATTGTCACTTGCCACATCACCTGCCACACATTGCGGATTACGCTTGCCACGTCACCTGCCACACATTGCGGATTACACTTGCCACGTCACCTGTCACACATTGCGGATTGTCACTTGCCACATCACCTGCCACACATTGCAGATTACCCTTGTCACGTCACCTGCCACACATTGCGGATTACACTTGCCACATCACCTGCCACATGTTGCTGATTGTCACATCACCTGCCACACATTACGGATTACACTTGCCACCTCACCTGCCACACGTTGCTGATTGTCGTTGGCCTGCTAAGGTGCAGATTGTCAGAGTGAAGGCAGGCAGCAGGGAGGGAGCTGGCCACTGGATGTAGACTTTAGCTATGCAGTCTGCCCATCGGTTGCTTCATTACGTTTTCAATCCTGCTTCTGGAACAGTAATCAAGCAGTTGGTCACCACAGCACAGCTAAAGTTTGCATCCGGTGTCAAGCAGGGAGAAATATACTCATCTAAAGGCATACTGTGGGGATGTGTTCTTGCACTCAGACTCATCACTTGTCACCACTTTCTGCTCTCGGTGCATCTGAATAGATGGCTACAAAGGGAGTTTATATAGAGCAAAATGAATTGTACACACAAACTAAATAAATGCAGATGGGGTCTTTGGAATGTTTCTAAGTTATTAATGGAGGCTAATGATGCACTCACACTGCCTGCGGCTGTACACTGCGGGCGGAACTGCAGTGATGCAGGGCGGGCGGTGAGAGATGATGTCATCTCTCTGCTCCCCGCCTGTCGGCTCACTGACTGGCCAGTCTCTCCGCTCACCTGCGGACCGGCCTGCCCCCTCACTCGATGTCTGCCCTGCACACCCGCATACTCACCTGGCGGCCCCCCCTCACTCATCCGCCGACCTGCCCGCTCAGGCTCTCTCTCACCTGTCGGCTGCCGACCCCGCTGACTGGCCCGCCCGCTCGTTAACATGCACACTCGCACTCCTGCCCACTCACTTATCCACTGACTGGCCTGCCAGTCACGTATTTCTCGGACTGCCCTGTTGCCCCCCCTGGATCCGCCCCCGCACTCCCCCAGCCCAACCTCCTCCTCTGCCGCCTCTTCCCCAGCCTGATTCCAGCACGCACAGCCAGCCCACATCCATGCTGCCCGACAGCGGGGCCCCGCCTCCTCCCTGCATGCATGGTAATCCGCCCACCGCTCCACCTTCCTCTGCTTCATTGGATCCGCTCTGTCAGCGGTACACATACGTCACCCCGCCTGCCTTCTGCTCTGTCCCACTGCCCGCACGGGGAAATTGAAGCAGGCAGTCTCTGAATGAGCTGCGGGCCGGATAAAACATCCAAACAGGCTGGATGTGGCCCGCGGGTCGGGGTTTAGGACCCCTGGTCTAGAGGAAACGTTTGCCTCAAGCAGAATACTTTGTTTCAAGTATACTGGTGGTTCTTCACTTTGGGTTTGAGATCACTGTGTTTTTAATATGACACCAAGGTCACAACACTCTTGCACACTTTTTTTAATATGCCTGCCTCCTGAGCTGGGCCTTTTGTCTGAGACTGGAAGAATTTTCATACCTACCAGCCATTGCCTTGCACTTTGGCACATAGCACTTTTTTATGTTTGGACATGCACAGAGCACTTTACTCACTTGACTAGTAGGATGTAGGTACTCAGACTTGTCCTGAATGTTTTTTTTTTGTTTTTGTTTTTTTGCGTGGGTAAGCACCCTTGCACATGGGGGATCCCATCAGAAGAGCACCAACCTAATACTTGTGTGGACCTTGGCTCGGCATGCCTCTTGCCTCAGCATGGGGTAAGCCTGGTTTCAGCCAGGTGCACCAAGAGTACTCTGTCCCTATCAAGAGTCTTGTTTCCCAGAGGATCAGTGGGGAAATATTATTTTAACTAAAGATGGACTTTAAACGGCACATGGGTAGGTATTGTAAAAATTCGTTGGCGCATTTGTACTGGTGCATCCACAGTGTCACCCTGTGGTGATGCACAATTTAGCAATTTCTTTCCAAATCCCAGAGGATCAGGGTTAGATTACTTTCCCTGTGCACTTTTTTGACCTTTAGTTTCTCTCTACAATCTCTTCCTCCAGATTCAGTCCAATTCAGAGGAGGCCAACTGCACCTGTCACACCTAACCTAACTTCTTTTTATATTCTGCTATGGTCACATGCCTACTGAGTGAGCATAAACACCTACATTACTGAAAGAGCCAAAGAGAGTATCTACTTTCCTTGCTCTCCCCTTTATGTACTATGTTAATTAATAAATAAAATGTGCCCTTAAAGTGGTTGTTAAGTCACTTAGTAAATTACATGCAATCCCCTCTGTTAGAAAGAGTCGTATGCTGCAGTGTATGCCATTTTTATAAAATATGGCCATTTCTAACTGAAGGCACGTAAACTGACCACTGTGTCAGGGCTCAGCAGCCATGATAAACTGTGGTCAGTTTACAGAGGGGAGGGCAGCACCAGGCAGGATCAGCCAAGTATTTCAGGTGATACGGAGAGCCAAATTAGACAGAACAAGCACTGTGCTGTTTAACATGCTAACAGGATTAAAAAAAAAAATTTTTTAGTGTAACAAACGCTTTAAGGTACTCTTTTAAAGCAGTGTTTTTGTATCAAGGTCGTTTAGATTCTTAGTTCGGTAGCAGTTAATTTTCATCTTTAACTGCACTAAGTAAACAATTAACTAGTGCTGAAATATGAATTTCGAAATTGTGTCCCGCTGGACTTCAAGAAAATCTTTTATGGTTGTCTTGATTTCAATTGGTGTAGGTGGATGGTGGCTTATTACAGATGTTATTACACTTTCCAAACAGCTGCAGTTCATTTTTGCATCCCTCTGGTCTCAGTGGAATTCTTAAGCAACAGTGTAAGCTTCCTCTGTAGCATAAGTATCTTACTAGTAGCACCTGTTTTGCCCCAAGGTTATCAATATGCTAACTGATATACTAATGCATCAACAGATAATAAACATATTCATATACCAGTCTGAGTCTTCAAAAATTGTAGAATTTATTAAAACAATTAAACATACCTTCCTAAAAATGCCTGGTAAAATAATTACTGGTCCCTTGTTGAGAATGTCCTTTGTGACGAAACGCGTCTGAGGGGGTACGTGCTGACGTCACCACGCTCGCAGGACGGGAGTTCCATATTGCAGCCGGCCGGCTTCGTTTTTCTTCGTTTGTTTTTATACGATTTCATGTAAGTGTAATTGCCTTATTTTATTAAATGTACTGAAGGTATTACACTATCGATCTCCTCCATTCTTTCTCCTTGGGTATTAAATGATCATACTGCATACGTGGATCTACGGTCCCAGTGGGGAGAATCTGATTTCACCCCCTTATCATTCGAGCCTGCAGCTATTTATAGGATTTCGGTTACGGATCGTCACCTACATACATCAGGCTGTATTACACTAGCTATCTGGTAAGAAGATTGCATGAGAGGTGGTGGATCACAACCTTCTGTGTTTGGGGTGTTTTTTGGCCTATAGCTCCTTATGTAGTGCAATCTGGTAAGGAGATTGACTGTGAGGTGGTGGTTCACTTTTTGCATGCTTCCCACATTGTGTGTTGTGCACAACGCTGATTTCTATTGACCAATTATTGAGGCAGGATCACGCTATGTATTTTTCTCTCTCCTTTTTGGGTCGAATGTAATACATATATGGAGTCATAGTCCAAGCGACCATACCCAATAATTTTCCGACGAATCAACCTTGTGGGAATTGAAAGGCCCTGGCTGGGTAAAAGCCATATGCTCTATTGGCTTACATATCTGGTAAGCATGAATTCTTCCAGGTTTATTCAATAATTGGGATTTTTGTGTTCCTTCCACACCAGTCTGCCAAATTGGACTTTATTCAATAATTTGTGATTCTTTAGCGCGATTCTTCTTTTTTATCTTACTAGTAGCACCTGTTTTGCCCCAAGGTTATCAATATGCTAACTGATATACTAATGCATCAACAGATAATAAACATATTCATATACCAGTCTGAGTCTTCAAAAATTGTAGAATTTATTAAAACTATTAAACATACCTTCCTAAAAATGCCTGGTAAAATAATTACTTTCTTAAAGGTTTGGTCTACCAAAACTGGTATTTCAGTTTGTGGTAGACGCTAAAAAGTTAAATCCTAACTCACATGAAGCCATCTCCTCTTCTTTTGCCCTGGCCAACAGGACATGACAAGGATGCCGTTGTTGCCCCATATATTCATTTTAATGCCGAATCCTTTCCTGCGACATGTCTGGCAGAACCCGAACATTAAGGGCTTCCCTGTGATACAGATGCACTTTAAAGTAGCCGCTTACGCAGACGATCTTTTGTTTTATTTTTGTTACTTCCCCGGTTATGATTTTTTCCACATGCATATGAGGAATTGTCTAATTTTAAAATCTTCTTTCATAAATCGGAGGCCTTGAACCTCTCCCTGCCTCCATAATATGGAAGCAAACCTGCGTAGAGAGTTTCTCTTGCATTGGACGGAGGTCAATATTACTTACTTGGGTACCAAGATTTCCCTGTCTATTGATAGAATGTTCAAAGCCAATTTGCCACCCCTGCAACAGTCCATAAAAGAAGAGCTTCAGCGATGGCACAGACACACATACACCTGGTTGGCAGAAAAGCTATATTAAAGATGACTTTCATGCCTGGGGTGCTGTACCTATTTCAGACCTTACTTATCACAATATTACAGTCATTCCTAAAAACTCTATGGTGGGAAATCCTCAAGCTTTGTATGGGCAATTTTCATCCACCTCTATCTATCACATAACTATCTCACAATGCCCAGACTGAACGGAGATATTGCGTTCCCAGATCCTTTAAAGTATCACCAAGCAACGTATCTATACACAGTGATAGCATGGGGCCGGGACTACAATTGTAAGCAACGGGTCTCTTTGGAAAAAGCTTGTTTAGAGAACCCTCTGTTTTTCTCCTGGATTTGCCCAGCACTGGGCTAATCTTAAAGGCCACCCTTTCATAGTCCCTATGCTCCAGACCCTCACAACGGCTAACGATTCCTCTAAGATCTTGTTCCATGATTCCCTACTCACCCCTGTGTTGGGGAACCCAAAGTACCCGCCTGGAGTCTCAGATAGGCCTTTTCAGCAACTTATGCAATCCAATAAATATCCAGACTTTTTCTGTGACTTGGGCCCAATATCTGCTAGTTCTTTCGCCCCCGGTCGTCAAGAGGGGTGTATCACTCATCCCGGCGAGGTTTCGTGGCTTCAGCCATGTACACACTCCAACTTTAACTGTCAGAGAACTTCATGCCCCCATACTTGCTCAAATGAGAAATCGATCTGGAGATCACATTTCTCCCCAGATCAAAGGGAAGATATTCTATACTTTGCACAATACACTCTTCTATAGCAAATCGATATCAGGAACTGGGATATAAGATCCTGGCAAGATGGTACAAGGTCCCATCAGTTCTATTTAAAATGTACCCGCCCCCCCCAGATGTCCAGTGGTTGTTGGAGGTGTGAAAGGGATGAAGATCATATTTTTTTGACATGTCATAAACTCCAAAACTTCTGGTCGATGTTTAGAACCATTATTAAGTAGCTGACAGATTTTGATCTAGGTACTGACCTGGCTGCATACTTGTTATACTTCTCGCACCTCCTAATTTAGCTGCCATGTGCTAAAAGGTGACAAGCAGAGTACACAGTAGAATTACACTCCTACATTCAGATCTTGGGTAGTGCCCGAAGAGCCTTTAATCACCTTGCCTACCACACTCATGACAGTGTTACCTCACTGCTTTACTGTATTTAAATGATTACCAAACGATAGAAAAAAAATCATAAGCACTAAATTCTGTTCTAATTGTTTTTCCGTGTGTAGAGTAGCCACTGGATAAAACAATACACACATATCCTTAGTACCAGTACTTTGTGGATGAGGAAGAACTATAAAATTGAGCTTTCACAGTTCTGGCTACATGAACAAGAGCTGTTTCTAGCAGAATGTGAAGATTAACCCGAAAGAAATCAGAAAAGAATGTAGAGCATGAAAGATGTTTTTCTTTGTGGTCATGTGAAGGCGGAAAAGGACTAAATGTGGTTTGAAAATTAAATGCAGACAACCACTGCTCTCCACTGAGGTCAGGGAGAAAAACATTTAACCCCCACGCTGAAGTTGCCAGGTTCTGTTCTTCCTTTGTCTGAGGGTTAATAGCTAAGTATTATTTCTGGATTATTGTTTCAGATCTTTTTTCCTGTTAATTGAGTTTAGAAACAGGGTCAAGGCAGACAATAGGACTTAAGCACTACTTTGAACCTGTGCCTTGTCATAGCACTTGCTGTGGTTAACCATTCCTATGTACTACTTTGCTGCACCTGTTCTCGAGTGTAGTCTGGTGTTTATGAACAGTACATGTTTGACCTAAGATGTCCTGTGCAGTAACAGTGATAAAAATCTAGTACTGGCAGACAAGAAATTATGAAATCTGAACCTATACCCAAGCCAATGCCGGATTTCACTACATTTTTTTTCTCGCTAAGGCTGATGTAGCTAGGTATTGAATGATGAGAATGTCAAAAACCAAGTACAAAAATATGCTGTGCTACTCTTGATTTACAAGAACTTTTTATATTTAATAAAAACGGATGTTGAACAGGAAGGAAAATGTTTGCACTTAAATCCGAAGAATATTGTGTTCAAATTGCAATCATCTGTAATTATTTAAAACAGTATTATACCTAAAAGCAAACATTTATTAAAATGTAGCTTACCAATTCTTGGATGTGATTGCTGTATTCGTTTCCCTGTATAAGCTTTCTTCTTGATCTGGCCAGTAAGTCTGTTGTTTTTTTAAAAAGAGCACCCTTTCATGCAGATGTATTAGTTTCGGGGTTCAGAGAAACCATTTATCACTGACATTGGTTTTTCCAAAGACCAGCTTTTATTTATTTATGTAAAACCTTTGTCCCCCACCCCCACCAAAGAACTGTTTGTCGTAACTGCTTATACAGTGTTAGCTGGAGTTCAGATTCAATTTGATAGTGTATCCAAATCTGCTAGTATAGCTAGACATACCCTCCCTCCCCACAGACTGCCAATTCTGATGTCCAAAAGTCCCCCCGTGTGCTCATTCCTGCAGAGTGGAGACCCTCTAATATATGTAGCACCCTTTAGTTAGTAAGCTGCTAAAGTGAGTAGTTTTTGACAGGGTAGGAACATTTTGGCAGGCCTGGCTTGGGGCTAGGCCTGTTTGTTTTCCTTCTGGGCTGGGAGTGGCTCAGGGAGAGTTGGGTGACTGACAGGTGGCATCACCATCACTTCCCCCTTCCTTCTCGAAGGACCTGGAAGAAGAGGAGGGGAGAAGAGGGTGGAGCTGCTTGAGGTATCTGAGAAGTCTTGACCAACCCCCAACTTTGATTGGCAGGGGGCAGGCCTCCTTAAATACCTGTGGTCAGCCCAGCTGGGGAGGGGTTGTCGAGTGGAGGAGCTGGAGTGAGAGGGTGCGGAGGCTTTCGGGCCACGGGGAGCTCCCCAGTCTGCAAAGGGGTGACCCTGGGTTGGGCTCGGGTGCATCCAGGAGGAGTGAAGAGATCCTGGAATCAGAGGCACATGAGAGAGCAGGAGAGAGGACAGCGGGAGAGAGCACTCTAAGAGTCTCCAGGAGGACTACTGGTCGCAGCCAGGAGAGCTGGTGAGTGAGCACAGTCAGGGGGATTGTGGAGGCATGCCTGAGAGAACTGGGAGATTGCAGTTTGATAAATGGGTGCAGAACCAGTGGAGAGAGGACTGTGGAGAAGGGCAGTGAAAAGGGGTCTTTGAAGCCAGGCTGGCTGGAAGGGCCTGAAGAAAGCTATCTGGGAGTGGTAGCTGAGCAGAGGATAGCTGGCACCTGAACTATTCTACACCATTGGGACCCGAGGTCCCTGCCCGCAAGAGGCAGTTCATTGAGGCCTGGCTGGAGCAGTGTCGGGCCTACCCACGTGGTGCTGGCTAGTCAAGAGGGGTGACAGTCCGCAGCAAGGGAAGTGCTGGTGGAGGAACAGTCTGCAGCAAGAGCTGGAGAAAAGATTGAGGTGTATGTACAGGGAGTGTACATAGTAGTCCCAATTGATTGTTCTAGAATTCACAATTGATTGATCTACAATTCACAATTGTTTGTTCTAAAATCCTGGGCATCCCACAATTCCCTAATACCCATCCAAATTGAATCCCCCTAATAAAAGAAAACAAGACAAGTTATGGACTGGTCTGTGTTACTGAGTGACTGTAAAATGGACGTCGGGCTGGGCAGGGTGACGGGTGAACCACAACTTTCAGCAACCCCTTTGGGGCGAGGTGTATTACTGGCCAGATCACCAAGTGAAAACACAAGAAAAAAGCCTAAAAAAAGAAAACAAATGCAGCCACCACATATATGGATTTGTAAGCTGTAATATATTACATTTTTGGTTTTAGGTTTAATACCCGGTATCATCAAACTTAAAGGGGAATTTCAAGAAGGGCCGCTAATATCCCCCTGCAAAAGTAACAACTATTCCAGTGTGAAAACACTACTGAATTTGGGTCCTCATTTCTTAAACAGTCCCTAAAATGAAGAAAAATAAAACTGGCAACACTTGTGTATTGTTCCCCTACTTCTCTGTTTGCGCCCCTAGAGATACGAGTCTCTGCTCCAGCCTCCACGTGGTGGAATGCATATAGCAAGTATATATTGTGAAGCAATAGTAGTAATAAAAAAAAAAAACATGCCCTAGAGTTGCTGTGATGCCTTCTTATATCTCCCCAGAGAGAAGCCACAATTTGTATTTTATCAATTGATTTGGTTGTCAGGCTTGCCCAGAGGTAGGGGGAGCTAATTTTCTCATTGCAGAAAAAAGGGGGGTGGGGCGATGGGACTTTGAATGAAGCAATTGACAGGTAGGGGTGGGGGTAAAAAACATAATGTTTATTGCAATATTACAATACTGATGCATGACATGTGTAAAAGGTAATTTGTGCTTATGCAACAATGTAACCTACATACATACAGATGCATGCATAACAGTGACCATATTAGATCCAACAATAACTGTAAATCATCATATATACATATATGAAAAGGAGCAGCAAAAGACAACATGATGTTGAGTATAAAATCGTATAAACCATAAAAACATATCAGAATGTTGAAAACTCTGTAGCACTAGAACCAATCCAGCCTGGGCTACAATTGTGCTTGAGTCTGGACCTGGTTTTGTCTATGACCCAGGAGCTGCGATGCGCTCTGGTTGCCCCCCCCTATTCCCCTTTCTCCCCACCCTAATAGCGGGGTCATGCGGGGTGTCGGGCGGGTGCCCACACCGCATCGGCGCCACGTCTTGCTCCTTCATGTGACGTCACTGGTTGGCGTCGCTGTGTTGGACGCTTATTCCATCCCAGCCGGCCCATTTGGACGCGGCAGCGCCATTTCTGGGCGGGTTCCCAACCGCCCAGGCTGGACCCCGCCCCATGCATTGCCTGGCATACGTGACGTCGGTGGTGACGTCTGACGCATGCGGGACGTATATATGGCTTCTATCCGGATCCGGTGGCCATCTCCACACACACGTCCAAACGCCACAGCTGTCACAGACCTTTATCCTCAGAATATCCAGGTAAAACCCTGTGTTTCATGCATATAGGCTAACTTCAATCACTTTCTCAATCAGTTGGTGAATCTTAATGGACCTACTCATCCATTTTTAGATATCCACTTATTACATGTACTTGTCTCTGGCTGCGCTGTGGAGATGGTGGTTTGTGCTCCTGAGACGATGCCTGTATGTGCTCGCTGTGTGCTGGATCCCTCGCCACCCCAGCTCCTGGGAGAGACACCTTCCCCTGGTACACCTTTTACACAGTACCTTGGCTTGACATACACCGTAAGTACCTGAACTGACATCTTGTCCTTCTGGTGCATCTATGCTCATAATCTCATGTCATCATACTTTAATATTTCAGATGTCCCTAGCATCCGCCCCTGAAGAAGCGTTCACATTGAAACACAGAAACGCGTCGGGCATCAAGGATGCAGGCAATTGCTGCAATAGATACAATGCTATAAATTTGCAGCTGACATAGTGCTGCAATTTTGTGTATGTGAAACAACAAAAAAAACTTTTCATAAAAACAAAGTTCATGAGAGGGATGGCCGCTCAGGGTATTATCCTATGTTTCCCACATTAGAGATGGATGCAGGTAAGGATTCAACACGTCCCAACTTGCTCAGGTAGAAAATAGATGTACAAACTGCTTACCGGATCAAACGGATCCCCATTACAGGGATCTTTTAAAGCTCGATATCCTTCACGGATCACTCGGATGATCAGGAACCCAGCAGCACATCCAGAAACTCCAAGGGACACGTCCACAAAAGCAGGAAAAGCCGAACCACCTTTCTGTTGCTCAGCTTGTCAGATCCCCCTCCAGACATATTAGATTGTGGATTGGAAGAAAAATGAAAAAAAAAAACGCTTCATGGTGCAGTATTCTTATTAAAAGAAGATACCCTTTATTTGCAATCCTGGGTATTATACATAAAAGCGCCAAAAAATTTAAACGAAAAAAAGGATTCTCAGCTGCGGTGCAATCCGATCAGCTGGTGCGTGGTGACGTCAGGATCTTGCAGCTCCGCCCTTATTTATTGATATTTGTTTTGTATTGAATAATGCCCTTTGAGAGAAATGTAATTGTATTTTAAATCCTTTTAAAGTTCACTTTATGAATTGATTTTTATAAATAGATTTTTTATAAAAAGGGATTACAAAACATTGCAGCAGGTATTATGAAAAGTTTTTCAGGTTCTAGTGTAATTGAAGACTGAGGATTGGCATTGTGTAAAATGCGAGAGGTATCAGCTTCATTCTTTATTATCATTTATTTTGTTAGTAGTTCCGTTGCTGGGACATGTGGGTGATATGTGTAATGTCCCAGTATGTCCCACCAATGGCCAGTTATCTGACTGCTGTGGGATCACGTTTGTATTCTTCAGTAGCAGGAATGAATCGTGATGCCCGGATGTAGGTTGTCTTAGAATTTCCGGTGTCAACTTAACCTGCGGATATTTAACTTGTGGTGTGTGACGTCCGGATCCAGCCTCCTCTCCCAGACAAAGCCTCATACGGAGAAACGCAGCGTAAGAAAAAGAGCGGAGCTGCAAGATCCTGACGTCACCACGCACCAGCTGATCGGATTGCACCGCAGCTGAGCATCCTTTTTTTCGTTTCAATTTTTTGGCGCTTTTATGTATAATACCCAGGATTGCAAATAAAGGGTATCTTCTTTTAGTAAGAATACTGCACCATTAAGCGTTTTTTTTTTCATTTTTCTTCCAATCCACAATCTAATACATCTGGAGGGGGATCTGACAAGCTGAGCAACAGAAAGGTGGTTCGGCTTTTCCTGCTTTTGTGGACGTGTCCCTTGGAGTTTCTGGATGTGCTGCTGGGTTCCTGATCATCCGAGTGTTCCGTGAAGGATATTGAGCTTTAAAAGATCCCTGTAATGGGGATTCGTTTGATCCGGTAAGCAGTTTGTACATCTATTTTCTACCTGAGCAAGTTGGGAAGTGTTGGATCCTTACCTGCATCCATCTCTAATGTGGGAAACATAGGATAATACCCTGAGCGGCCATCCCTCTCATGAACTTTGTTTTTGTGAAAAGTTTGTTTTGTTGTTTCACATACACAAAATTGCAGCACTATGTCAGCTGCAAATTTATAGCATTGTATTTGTTACAAAGAGGTTGCGCATTTTTTCTTTATTTTTCATATATTTGTAACTGTATATTCCAGTCACCTATCTGCAGCACCTGAATATAATAGAAATAATTTTACTTTCATGTACTTATATACATGATATCCCTCACTTTTTTCACCTACTCTGTTACCTTATATGGTTTTAGAGTATTCACATGATATTAGAGTTAGCGCGGATTACCCCCCCCCCCCTTTTTTTTACATAATTGCTGCAATAGGACCACATTCTGATATGTTTTTATGATTTATACGATTTTATACTCAACATCATGTTGTCTTTTGCTGCTCCTTTTCATATATGTATTTATGATGATTTACAGTTATTGTTTGATCTAATATGGTCACTGTTATGCATGCATCTGTATGTATGTAGGTTACATTGTTGCATAAGCACAAATTACCTTTTACACATGTCATGCATCAGTATTGTAATATTGCAATAAACATTATGTTTTTCACCCCCACCCCTACCTGTCAATTGCTTCATTCAAAGTCCCATCGCCCACCCCTCTTTTTTCTGCTCTCAGCACCCGGGATGGAAGCACTTCCCCATGCTTCATTTAAAGTCCCACAAACTCCCCCTTTTTTGCTCTATATACAGGGATGGAGGCAATTGACAGTAGCAGGCAGTTATCCCCTGCTGGCTTCATTTGGGGTGCCCCTTGAGGGAGTGTACCAGTATGGTCCACCCACATAGGAATTTTTCTGCAACATCCATTGTTGAAAACTCTGTAGCACTAGAACCAATCCAGCCTGGGCTACAATTGTGCTTGAGTCTGGACCTGGTTTTGTCTATGACCCAGGAGCTGCGATGCGCTCTGGTTGCCCCCGCTCTTCCCCTCTCTCCCCACCCTAATGGGGCGGGGTCATGCGGGGTGTCGGGCGGGTGCCCACACCGCATCGGCGCCACGTCTCGCTCCTTCATGTGACGTCACTGGTTGGCGTTGCTGTGTTGGACGCTTATTCCATCCCAGCCGGCCCATTTGAACGCGGCGGCGCCATTTCTGGGTGGGTTCCCAACCGCCCAGCCTGGAGCCCCGCCCCATGCATTAGTCGGGCATAAGTGACGTCGGTGGTGACGTCTGACGCACGCGGGACGCATATATGGCGTCTATCCGGATCCGGCGGCCATCTCCACACACACGTCCAGACGCCACAGCTGTCACAGACCTTTATCCTCAGAATATCCAGGTAAAACCCTGTGTTTCATGGATATAGGCTACCTTCAATCACTTTATCAATCAGTTGGTGAATCTTAATGGACCTACTCATCCATTTTTAGATATCCACTTATTAAATGTACTTGTCTCTGGCTGCGCTGTGGAGATGGTGGTTTGTGCTCCTGAGACGATGCCTGTATGTGCTCGCTGTGTGCTGGATCCCTCGCCACCCCAGCTCCTGGGAGAGACACCTTCCCCTGGTCCACCTTTTACACAGTACCTTGGCTTGACATACACCGTAAGTACCTGAACTGACATCTTGTCCTTCTGGTGCATCTACGCTCATAATCTCATGTCATCATACTTTATTATTTCAGATGTCCCTAGCATCCGCCCCTGAAGAAGTGTTCAAATTGAAACACAGAAACACGTCGGGCATCAAGGATGCAGCCAATTGGTTCAATAGGACCACATTCTGATATGTTTTTATGATTTATACGATTTTATACTCAACGTCATGTTGTCTTTTGCTGCTCCTTTTCATATATGTATTTATGATGATTTACAGTTATTGTTTGATCTAATATGGTCACTGTTATGCATGCATCTGTATGTATGTGGGTTACATTGTTGCATAAGAACAAATTACCTTTTACACATGTCATGCATCAGTATTGTAATATTGCAATAAACATTATGTTTTTCACCCCCACCCCTACCTGTCAATTGCTTCATTCAAAGTCCCATCGCCCACCCCCCTTTTTTCTGCTCTCAGCACCCGGGATGGAAGCACTTCCCCATGCTTCATTTAAAGTCCCACAAACTCCCCAATTTTCTCATTGAGGGCTACCATCTTAGCATGTGCAAAACATTTATTATAATCTATTTGTGCGTATTTACAACATAGTCATGCTAGTGCATATTGCTTTTTTAGCTAGATCTGGAGTTTCATAAGGGGTGTTGAAGCATTTCAGCATGCACCAGCAGGTGTGCATTATGCTGAGAATAATTTTGGAACTTGCAAAGCTATAAGTTTTGGTCTGTATTAGGGTTGATTCAGTAAAAAAGTGAAAAATTGTTCACTCAACAAAGTCATGTTTGCGTCAGTCATCCAATCATGTTCAAGCAAAAATCCTATTTTTTTTAAAAATTTCCCCTGCACATGATTAGGTATTCTAAGTAAATACAGCTTCACCTGATTTACTAAGCTCAGTGAGCATTCACTTGGTCAGTGAACAGTGTTTAACCCTTTCATGCTAAATCTGTTTTTGTCTTTTTGGCACACATTAAAAAAAGCCGCGCCGCGCCATCCCATCCTGGTCTCTCTCTCCCTCCTGCCTCCTCCGCGGCTCCGCTGCACTTTCTATGTCTTGGTCTCCCTCCCCCTCCAGCCAGCAATGGGGCGGTGTCCCCAAGTGATGTCGCCAAGTGGCACCTCTCCTTACCTGTTTTAGAACTGTCAGATTGATCTACATCAGGGGTCATTGTTTTTTATTTTTAATAAAGGAATTGTCAAAGGCTTTGTGTGTGGTTTTATTTCTTTTTGATACTTCTTTTGTGAATGGGGGGGTGGGATTACAGATTCCGATAATCCCCCTGCCCACAGACCTCCACAACCACCGCCTAGGTTTATGGGGCAGAAGCCCTTGTCCCCATCAACATGGGAACAAGGTGCTTTTGGGTGGGGACATGACATTGCTTCCGGGTTACTAAATTGGAAACCCAATCAAAGCAGATTCTGACTTTGTTTGGGTCTCCGGCCAGCCGGCGGACGTGCCGGTTGATCGTTCGGGCCTTCCGGTGGGACGGGAGAGCCCAGGTGAGCCGCGGAAGGCGGCGGGAGGGGGGGACATATTCTCACGCTGCTTGGGATAACAGCTAAGCGGCTTCTTAGCCGCATTGGTTGTTATCCCAAGAAAGCCGACCAGGGTTAAAATGTCTACGGGCCCAGCGCACGTGAATTTATCACATGCACTGGCGGGCCCGACAATTAGCGGCGGCAGGCCGGTCCGTAGGTTGCCGACCCCTGGCCTAGTGTGTACGGGGCCTAAGTGCTAAAGCTGGTTAACAAAATAATTGCTATTGCATATTGTTTGTTTGGTAAGCACTTTTCTGAACCCCTAGCTTTCTTCACGTTTGTAAAACCTAATTTGTGCCTGAGTTACTGAATATATTAAGGAAAACATGAAAAGATAATTAAGTGCTGAATATGGAAATGAGTATTGGAAACACACGCCATATGTGCACGGTTTTGTGCTAGAAACAGAGGCCAACCTTCCATTTGTCAAAAGTTTTCTTTGCCTAACACCCTTGAAAGAGAATGTGGGCATAGATGATTTCGTTTCATTTCTTTTCCCTTAATTTAAACAAGCAGGAAACCACCACAGAGGAATTATCAGTCAAACAGATATTATTTTTCTCAAAATCACTGTATTTCTTACAGCAAATTATGTCCCCTGGAATTATTGTGGCCGAGATTTGGACCTGTCATTAAAACAGGCTTACATGGTGTGTTTTGTATTACCCTTAACAAAGAGGAGTGCTGCCAGCCAAAAACAATACAGATTGCAAATTTTTTTTTAGCAGGCTTTTCTCTTTCACTGTTGAGGAAAGTTGCAGAGCATTGCAAATCTGTGTGTTCCAGGCCCCTTGTGACAAAGCAGTAGGAAGGAACCCTGGAATGTTGCCACCGTCTGGGGAGTCTTCACTAGTGCTACAAAACAGGGTGTATGGGTATTCTACACTGGTAGAAATCTTGGCTTGCCTATATTATTTCATTTTAAAGATATAAACAAACTCTCTAGGTTGTCAGACATTTAACAAAAAACATTGCATGCAGTCCGTTGGCCCATTTACTAAGCGGCTTACCTTGTTTTGACGTAGCCCTTAAAGTACATGTTTGTTTTTTGTTCTATTTCAAGTGCTACGCTCACATTTTGTAGCGTATGTATAGGAACTTTTGATTGTTTGTTCAGGGGTTTTTGCTTAAGCGTTTGTTTTAATTATTTTTAGCTACTAAAAATCTAGTTACCTGGGAAAACAATGCATGATAGGCACGTTTCTGCATATTTTTTTTTAGGCATTCCCATTGAAGTCCAATGCCTGAAGCTGGAAGCTTGTAACTCAGACGAAGCTCATGTACTTTTCGAGCTACAAGTTTCAAGTGACATTGTGCTCAAGTGTGAACAGGCATAATTGAACACTATTGGGATTTTGAATGTTGAGCATTTTGGAGCTTCAAGTTACAAAATGCTCAGGTGTGAATTAGGCCTTAGTAGGTATATACGAATGCACTGAATAATTTCCACAGCAAATATATCGAAAAATTTACAGCAGAACACAGATTTTTTTTAACACAGGAACAGCATGGATGTCTGCAACATATTCAGATCAACAGCATCGTTGTGTCCTGTGGTCTGGGAGGCAGAGTAGTTATAGAGTGCTTTAAATAACAAATTCAGGCTTCCATAATACCCATACTCAAACTACCATAAAAAAAAAAAAAAAACATGAATGGTATCTGGAGCTAACTTGTAACAGAGTATAGAAAGTATTATACATGTAACAATTATAAACAGTGGTCAACTACAGGCCAGAGGTATAAACACCGTATATTTCCTTCATAGAACAAAAAAAATGCTTTATCTTCAATATTGAAAAATACAGACAACAATATAAAGTATATCATAAAACTTTGCATTTTAATTACATCACATAATCCATGGTCCACTCTGGAGGCCTTCTAATTTTTTTAAAATGTCTAGGCGTTTGGGTTCCTGGTCTACAGTTTGTTTGTTATCAGTAGTTATAAGAAAATGTCTTTTGCCGAATGAAATTTCTTAGAAGTCCAACCAAACAAGATGACTGCCATTCCATATACATTCTTCAGAGAGTTCATAGGTATACGGTCCTAAGTGATATTCATTCTAAGTAGTCCAGTAAGCCAAGTTATTGAACTTTAACTAGGGATCCAAGGTGACAGAGTATTTCTTTCACACCAGGTTTCCATTTTGTATACTCCTTACTTTTATCTTTTTGATTTTGACTTTTAACTGATGGTTTTAGAGGCACTTGACATTGCGGGAGTTGTTTGCCCACAACATTCAGTTTAGTATTAATTTGTCTGCCAGGTAGTAGTTCATCTGCTGATGCTTATGAACTTGCATGTTTAATTGACATGTAAGAAGGGCTGGGGCAAGCTGGAGCTTTTCTCATAGATATCATGTTCTTAAAAGTTTATGCTTTTTGCTCCTCTGCCTTTAGCTTGCTGCCTCACCCTCCCCTTCCCCAGATATATAATTTTTGACTGCCATGGGAACTGATTTTTTTTTTTTACATCCTGTCCTGCAGGACCTCTCTTTTCGAGTCACAATTTTAAAATAAAATTAATATATAAGTAAATTTTGCTTACAGGATTTAAAGTTCAAAGCAAAACATTAACATCAAAACTAGATTTTTTTTTTTTTTAATAAAGGTTTGAGTCCTTTTTGATTTTTTGTTAACATCAAAGTGTGAATTTTTGAACATCAAAGTGACAAATATTGACTGAAAGTAAAAACAAACATGCAGTAAAAAAAAAAAAAAAATCCTTTTAATTAATGTAGTGCTACCCCTGCTGCTGTTATTTGTAGTGCTACTAATGTAGTGTGCTACCCCTGCTGCTGGATTTTTTAGTGCTACTAATGTAGTGCTACCCCTGCTACTGGATTTTGGGTCCCCCTATTCCAGGCAACACGTATTTTCCAACTTTCATTCAGAGACAAAGAATCAGTCCATGGGCTTGTTTTTGTGTTTTCTTTGGTGGAAAACAACTTGGATGGGGCAGAGGTATTATGGGATGCCCAACTTGACTGAAAGAACAACAAGAGGACAACTTCCTTCACCCTGTAAACTGTAAAAAAAAAAGCAAATCCTGGACTGTATCCCTTTTGGATCAATAACAGGAAATAGCAGTAAGAATTCCCCTTATAGGAGCTCTGTGTCCTCTTAGTGGAAGTTAGCAAAGTCCCAACTTGCAGGAGCTCTGTCTCCTCATTTGAAAAGACCAGCCCAATTGACTGCTTGGTATAATGTTCGAAGAGGATTGGGTTTAGCTTGTTGGCACTGTCCCGGAAAGCTTGCTGAATATTGCATGGGGCAGCTTTCTCCCTTTTTGGCCCTGGGGGTGTAGAGGTACTCTTACTGTCTCTATAAATTCTGCTGCTTTAAAAGAGACTACTGTTCAGTTCTCCCTTGCTAGCCAGGTTGTCCCCTAGAAGAGACTGTAGGGTAGTGGAGATCCCTCTGACCTTCTTCCTTCCTCGGCTCAAGCCTGGAGGCAGAGCCCCCTCAGCCCCAAAGTTCCCTCCCAGGCTACACGAGACACAGTCTCGGCACTCCATCTTCCACCTGAGCTGGCCAGGCTCCACAATATTTATGGGCTAATCCAGCCACCCTGCCCAGGCCTCCTACCGGGGATTATCCAGATTCCCATGGCCTCTTTGCCTCACCCCACTAGCTTCTAGAAGCTTCTCCGAGATTCTAGAATCATGGGGGAGTTATCAGAGGCCTGACTTGTAGAGCCCTCCTGCCTGACCTACAATAACTCCGACCAATTAACCAAACTACTGTGAGTCAAGATACATTTTCTTCACACTAGACTGCACACTAGGGGGTGCTACATTAACATTTATACAAAAAGTTTTTTCCCCTTTCAGCACTCGATGTCCTATAATTTAAAGGGATTGTAAACCCTCATGTTTTTTTACCTTAACGCATTAAGGTGAAAAACCTTGTGTGGTGCTGCAGCCCCCCCAAGCCCTCATTTTACTTACCTGACCCCAATCTTTCTCCGGCTGGGAACGAGCACACCAGCTCTACCTGGTGTCTCTTGTCCTGATTGGATAGATTTATAGAAGCCCAGCAATTGGCTCCCGCTGCTGTCAATCAAATCCAATGACGCGGCGCTGGGGCGGGGCCGAGTCCTGCATTCTGTGTGAATGGACACAGATGCGGGACTCGGGAGCACGCCCGCACAGGTGTCCACCAAGAAGAGCGCTTCTCCAACGTGGACACTCGATGTGGGGAGGAGCCACAAGCACAGCTGAGGGACCCCAGAAGAAGTAGATCAGGGCCACTCTGTGCAAAACGAACTGCACAGTGGAGGTAAGTATGTTTGTTTTTTAAAAAAGGGGGGTTTACAACCCCTTTAAGCAATGGAAGGGCAAAGGGGGCTGGGCTTAGGGCATGAGCTGCACTTAGGGCTGGTTCACACCAGATGCAGTCGAGTGTCTTTTTTATTCTGCTACAAAAATGCATTGATAGTGTTTAACATGGATTCCAATGGCCCTAGTTCACACCAGTGCAGTGCATTCCAGTGCAGGCAACAAAAGTAGAACATGTTGCAATTTTTCTGTATGGAACGCATCTGGAACATGGCAAATTGCATTAAAAATGCACTGGAATGCACAGGTCCTCAATTGAGATGAAAAAAAAGAGAGGGAAAAAAATGCACTGGAATGCTCAAAAACGCTCAAGAATGCAAATCAAACCGCTTCCTGAATGCAGAAATTGTGAACTCGGCCTTAAAGGAGTTGTAAAGGCAGAAGGTTTTTTATCTTAATGCATCCTTTACATTAAGATAAAAAACCTTCTGTGTGTAGCAGCCTCCCCAGCACCCCCTATTTACTTACCTGAGCCCCATCTCCCTCCAGCATTGCCCACGAGTAACTAAGCCATCTGGGACACTAATCCTGATTGGCTGAGACACAGCAGTGGCACCATTGGCTCCCGTGGCTGTCAATCAAAGTCAGTCAGCCAATAAGAGGAGAGGGGGCGGGGCTGCGGCTCCCTGTCTGAATGGACACACAGAGCTGTGACTCGGCTCGGGAGCCCCCATAGGAAGCTGCTGACTGTGGAGGCACTCGATAGGATGGAGGGGCCAGGAGCAGCAAAAAGGGACCCGAGAAAAGGAGGATCCGGGCTGTTCTGTGCAAAACCAACTGCATAGAGCAGGTAAGTATGGCATGTTTGTTAAAGACTTTACAATCACGTTAATCCAGTCCTATATGTAGGAACTCTATACTAAAAACTTTCCAAGATCTTCCTGTAAGATTAGCAGTCTAAAGAGCTTCTGTAAGGCTTCTTTTGAATCTCTCAGTCTCTCCATTTGCTTGGGGTCAATAAAGTAAAGATTTCCTATACACAATATTTTTTTCTCTCTCTGCAAGTATTTAATCTTAGATGAAACAAATTGTGTTCCATTGTCAGGCACTAGTTCCTTTGGGTTGCCTTCCCGGCTGAAGACTGTGGATAAAAATGAAATTACAGTAGAAGATGTTATATTTTGAGACAAATGCAATTTCTGGTCATTTACTCTTATAGCAAACTGGCAGTCCTCAGGTGAAAGTTGTATAAGGCTCTCTCTTAAGGTCTTAGTAGTAGCAAAGGATGAGATCCAAGGACAATACAGCCATCAACTGAGGACAATTCATCACATCATAGAACAGGGCTCAATTGTTTTTCATGAGTTTGGTCATTTGCTTTTTAGAATATCCTGTATTCTTGGCATGCAAGACAAGCTTGTCTGAACTGAGATGCCGTAACTGCATCTACATCAGCAAATACAACTTCAACATCCTCAACCTGTATACTAGTAACTGCAGGTAATGCCGCGTACACACAGCCGGACTTTGCCACGGGCAAAACTCAGTCGGAATTTCGTACAGAAAAATAGAGAACCTGCTCTCTAAGTCTAATTCCGACGGGAAAAGTACGATAGGATATACACGGTCGGAATATCCGATGAAAAGCTCCCATCAGACTTTTTTCATCGGAAATTCCGACCATGTGTACGCGGCATAAGTGTAACTGTGACAAACAATCTGCAGTAACATTTTATTTTCAAACTCAATTTGTATTGTATTACGTAGTTAAAAATGTGTAACCTTGCTGACCATCTGGCTTTAAGCTTTCCTAACACTTTAGCCCTAATGCCTATGTGGTAATAATAGTGGTTTTAGGGTAAATGTTTTTTACCTTAATGCATTCTCTGCATTAAGGCAAAAAAAGTTTGTGTTTTGCTGACATCTAGTGGCAGTGGCAGTGTAACTAGAACTTGTTATTACTGTATTTCTGAAGTAGTACAATATATGTAGTGATTTTAGAGTTATTTTTAGAACATATTGGTTTTAACTTGGGTATATTAGATTCTTCCACTGCCCTCCCAGGATCCTTGGGGTAGTCTGGGAAACCCTCTACATATTGGGAAACCCTCTACATATACTGGGAAACCCTCTACATATTGGGAAACCCTCTACATATACTGGGAAACCCTCTACATATACTGGGAAACCCTCTACATATTCCCCTCTATATATTGCTGATTACTACTCACATTGGAGACTATCTCTTCCCTCATCTGGGTAAGAATACTCCACCAGTCTGTTTCTATAGGGTGAACAATTTTTGGACCCCCAGTTCAGTTGTTCCTTAAGAGTCTTTCATTTGAATGTTTTTCTTTTCCTTTTCCACACAATGTGTTCTTAGTAATAATGGGGGATTTCCACCTTTCATTCCTCTGTAGTTGATTCTGCTTCTTACAGGCCAAAATTTTTGATTCCTCAAATCATGTTTTTTTTTTTTTTTTTTTACTGTATACTGTTTACTGTATACTGTATGACTTCTAATGTGACTATCCTCTGATTTCATTTCTCATTCAGAGAGCTCTCATATTCATATACTGTACAGTATATCTTATTTGGAAATTACTTCCTACTTAGGAATATATCCCTTTTATTATGGAACTCACGACTCACACTAACTCACTTGACATCAAGGGTTACGGTTGCTCTACCTATTCTCCAGCTATTGATTATTTTTTTATTAACATTCCTTATCTGTCCGAGTCTTCATTCCCTGAAGTAAAGGGTTTAGTAGACAGAATTAGGCTACAACTCTAGTATCTTTCTTTCAATGACTATCTTAGCTGTCGGTCTAAAATACCTTTCGGTTGGTACAACATATTAATGGTTGTCCTTCACATTGTTCATTTAGGCTCCTTATTCATTCAGGTACCAGTTCCCCCTTTTGGAATTATCTGCCCTGATGTGGAATGCCAAGTTAATCCTTGGTTTCATTTTTCCTTGCAATCTCCTTTACATTTTGGTACACTTGTCTCCATCAAACCTTCATTTAGGCATTGTATTTAATATGATACCACATCTATTGATTTTCATATTGGCTTTGCTCATCCACTGCTTTTGGATGTCCCACTCCAGACTTATTACAGTCCTCAATGGAAGATAAATAAAAGAAGATGTTTGTAATTACTATAAAATCTGTTTCTTGAAGTCCATTGAGGGACACTGATCCCACCCATCTGTGTGATTGGCCTTATGCACTGCTTGCTCACAAAACTGAGGCATGGTTGGGGGTGGGATTATATGGGCAGCTGGCATTACTTTTCTTTGCCAGTGTTCAAACCTCCTGTAGGCGGCAGTATATACCCACATGTCCAAGACTTGCCATAGACCCTCAGTGGATATAAAAAGGAAAAAAAAGTCGCCTCTAAATGCAATATGCAAAATGTAATAAAGTGCACAAAGGGTTAAAAGCACTTACAAGATCATTGAGTGTTAAAAGACATGATAAAATCAGGAGTCCTCATCTGACGAAGGATCCGCTCATGCTCCGAAATGCGTTACCGCCCTATTCTCCCCACTGACACCATCAGCCTCGTGTGTCCCGCAGCGAAACCCCGGAACACAAGCGTCCCTGCTGCCTCCTCTCTCCAATACGTACGAGAATGCTTTATAGCTGCTGGACGGCTCTACACTGCTCTCTACCAACATGCCGAGGATGGACACATGCCACAGATAAGGACTCCTGATTTTATCATGTCTTTTATCACTCAACGATCTTGTAAGTGCTTTTAACCCTTTGTGCACTTTATTAAATTTTGCATATTGCACTTAGAGGCACCTTTATTTTCCTTTTTTTATATCTTCGGAGTTGCTTCTTCTCCAACCAAAGTGCTGCTCATCACTATCATCCCTATGACCAGCTATCCACCTCCACCAGAGCGCCCTTATTTTCTCTCTGTTTTATAGTCCCTCAGTGGGCTTCAGGAAACAGATTTTTGGTAAGTACAAAAGTCTTATTTTAAAGCATGGCCATCCTTCACATGAAAGTACAATTTTCATGAAAAGAAAAGAAAATGGTGCAGGAAAATAATTACAGAAAGATATGACATAAACAACAGTAAAATAGCAGGGATTAAGGCTGGGTTCACACCTATGCACATTGGATGTTGGTTTCCCCACACATAATTCGCATAGGAGGAGAATGTGACCGGCTCTCTATGGAGCCAGTTCACATGTCTTCGGGGCGGCTGCGGAGCACACTGCACAGAAACGCTGTGTGTCTGCCTCCGTTTCAGAGCCGAATTCAGGCAAAGATTCTGCCCTGATTCGTCCCTGAAACGAAGGACAGGGATGGACAGCATTCTTGTAGAGTAAATCCAGTCTTATCTGAGTCACCGACCCTCATAAATTACACTTAAAATTCCTTTAGGCTCCATTCACACCTGAGCGTATCGACTCACTGACGTTTTTCAGGCATTTTTTTTTTTACGTTTTTTTTGCAGCTTTTTACAAGCTTTTTTAAAGCGTTTTAGAAGTGTATTACAAGCGTTTTACAACTTCAGACATTTTTGTTTAGCCAATAGAAAGCACTAGGGGGAGGAGAGTAAGAGGAAATTAGGGGTGGAAAGCAGCTATTGGAGCAGAAAACGCTTGTAAAACGCTCGTAAAATGCTCAAGTCAGGCATTTCTATTGAAGTCTGAGGGTACAAAAACGCTTGTAATCTGCCAAAAAGAAGCTCATGTACTTTTTTGAGCTTCAGGAGTTTTGCTTCAGGCGACAGAATGCTCAGATGTGAACAGGGACCATTGAAATGAATGGGATTTGGCTTGTTGAGCATTTTAGAGCTACAAGCTTATAGCAGAAAATCGAAAAGTGTGAACGGGGCCTTATATTTTCCTTGATAAATTAAGTGCTGTGCTTGTCAAATGTTGTCTATGGAGGAGTGTTGCTTCCTGGTCTGGAGTTATGGATGTGAGCAATTGCTGGTGTATTACTTGATAGATGCTTGATGCTTGATTGAAAGAGATTAGCTCCCACCGATAATAAAAAACATGTGAAGGACAAAAATGGTGAAGTACGCTCAAACAGCGCTAATTGGAAAGTTGGCGGCAGAGACTGGCAGTCAGTGAAAACTTCCGTGAATGCCGCTCGGAAGGCGTGTATTCCACGGAGACAGGAACTTGCGTTACAGGTTAGCCGCAAACCGGAAATACGTAAACGCGTTTCGCCCCTCCTCCAGGGCGTCATCAAAGGACAATTGGGGCAGACACAGATGAGGAGGAGCCAATAGTGCCAGCAGGGGAACCCCGAAAGAGGAGGTCCGGTATACAGGCATACACAACTTTTAAGTACACAATGGGACCAGAGCATGTATGTAAAACGAAAATGTACTTAAAGTGAAGCAATACTTTTTTTCACTTCTGGGGTGTCAGGGTCTGCAGTGGGGGGTCAGGGACTGTAGTGGGGGGTCAGGGACTGTAGTGAGGGGGTTAGGGAGTGTGTTTCCAAGTAGCAGGGAATCTGAACTATTCCATGCACGGATTACTAAGCTGCAGCTTCAGCTCGAGAGCCACTTTACATACACTTGCAGGTATGTCCGTACTCGTGAGTGTACGTAAAGTGAGTATTCTTAAAGCGGGGTATGCCTGTGTGTAGTCATGCCTACATATATGCTCCCTGTTCACTTCAGGCATTATATTGACAGTAGTAGTCACATAATCTATACTCAACTTGACATAACCCCTTTAACGCTTTAATAACCTGTGGTGTTTGGAGTGATTCCAATAGAAGGGCTTTAAAGCTGAGCTCCAGACAAGCAGATAACCATACAGGTAAAATATGCAAACTGTTTTGTATAAAATATGTTTTTATTATTACATATACATAATAATTATATGTAAGACTCAGTATGGCTAAAATTATAAATGCACATATTACTCTTAAAACTATGTGTTTTTTTTTTTTATCTCAAACTTGTAGATCCTTTATCTTTTAATGCACTGTCACATATAGCGCAATTAATATAAAGTACAGTAAGCAATACTTTAAAAAGTTCCCCCAAGCATCAAAACTGCTAACCTTATAACATACAGTGGAAGTCTGTTTAAGATTTATGATTGACATTTCCTCAAAAAGCCCTATGACTTCAGCTGAATGACTATTAAACATGTATTGTTTTCTTCTTCCAGTACAGCATATTTCCAGCATATTTTATGCTCTGTCAGCAATTTTTTTCAAGCATCACACCATTTAGTAAAATTGTAAAAATAAATTTTAACATTTGTGTAAACTTCAGGGAATGTTAGTCTACCATCACCACCCCGTTCAACACTGAAGTGCTTCTGAAAACCAGCAGCTTCTAGAACTGACATAATAAATACAACTACTGTATGTCATTTAAAGGTAATCTAAAGAAGGGCTCCACTTTTACACATTGGAACGGGGCTGTATTAACTTTTTCCTCATTTTGCTTCCCTCTTCTGTCCATCCTTGGACTTTTTTTGGCTAAATCCAATAAGAGAGTTTTAAGAAATGTTGAGAGTCATCGTAGTTCAGGAAACATGAGCCCGTTTTTTTTTTTCTCTTTGGTGGTCTGTACATCTGAAAGTAGTTCTGCGTAAAATGAAGACAGCATGATGCTTCTAACAGCTCATTCTAGCAGTCCTTGTTACCAAAATTCACACAAGACACAAAGAGTGGTATGTAGAAAAGGGCATCATATTGTGCCTAGAACAGCTTGATAACTAAATACAGCTCTGTAGTAGTGTTTTGGATCAGATCATCCGAACTATTATATCTGTCCCTGTCCAAATTAAATGTAAAGTGTGCACACTTAAGCCCTGTACACACGATCAGTTTTACCGATGAAAACCGTCCGATGGATTGTTCTCATCAGACAAACCGATCGTGTATGGGACCCATCGGTCTTTTTTCCATCGGTTTTAAAAAATAGAACATGTTTTAAATTTTTCCGATGGATAAAAAACCGATCGAAAACTCTGATCGTCTATGGGCAAGTCCATCGGATAAAAAACCCACGCATGCTCAGAATCAAGTCGACGCATGCTCAGAATCAAGTCGACGCATGCTCAGAAGCATTGAACTTCATTTTTCTCGGCTCATCGGAGTGTTTTACGTCACCGCGTTTGGAACGGTCGGTTTTTTGACTGATGGTGTGTAGGCAAGACTGATGGAAGTCAGCTTCATCGGATTTCCGATGGACAAAACCATCGGATTAGAATCCATAGGATATCTGATCGTGTGTACGAGGCTTGAAAGAAATAAAGAAATGTCACACTGACACACACGAGCACAGAGTGAACATTCTTCCTTGTGTTTATTGTTCCTCTTTTTACAACTTATATAGTATGCCGGATATATTGTCTCATATAGGGCGAGACATATGCAAAACATAATCTTATGACAGCATGTAAGCATTTTGACTGAGTTATGTCCTTATAGGGGGTGCAGGAATCGGGGTAACAATCTATATAATCTATATAGGGCAATCTTCCTTGTGACAGCCGTCTCGAAAGGAGGTACAATCTTGGTAACTCTTCGTAGTTCAGTTTCAGGATAAGGGAGGGGTGAGCGAGCATCTGGCATCTTATCTTATCTAATTATCTGAAGTTAAGGCTTGATAAGCAAACAGTGGAAACATATATATCATATAAAGAAAATACAGACATACCCCACTTTTAAGTACACAATGGGGTTTTATTTACTAAAGCTGGAAAGCGCGAAATCTATCTCACTTCTGCATAAAAACCAATGAGCTTCCAGGTTTTATTAGCAGGCTTAATTGAACGAGCTGGGGTTAGAAGCTCATTGGTTTCTATGCAGAAGTGAGCCTGATTTTGGGCTTTCCAGCTTTAGTAAATAAACCCCATTGTGTACTTAAAAGTGGGGTATACCTGTAGGCATTTTGTTATAATACCTGTAATACCTTAGTCACATCCATTACAGTAGGTTAAATAATCATATGTAATTCCCATTTGCTTGTACATTTTCAAAGTATAGTTTTAATCTCTAGTAAGACATCTTCCAGCCAGGAAAGGAGGCAGGCTCTATCTGATTTGCTATAGCTTCTAATGCACACTGTGAAAATCTAGCAGCATGCAGTAAAACCAGAGTAAGCAGTTTCAGTGCAGGAAAGCTGTGCAAGACTGAAGGTAAGGCTGGAGTTCACACTTCCTGTCCTAAGGTGAAAATGCCCATTCACTATACAGTATCTAGAAAGGAGCAGCTTTTCACCCTAGGCTGCTCACCCCTGGTTTAAACTACACAACACCTCTCTTTTTCCTCATCTGTGAAACATAAGGGGAGGCATTATGTAATTTACAGGGCATGACTGATAAGACCACCTAAGGTTTTGGTTTAGCAGAGGAAATGGGGGACATTTACTAAAACTGGTTCAATCAGAATCTGGAGCAGCTGTGCATGGTAACCAATTAGCTTCCAACTTCAGCATGTTCAATTAAGCTTTGACAATAAAACCTGGAAGCTGATTGGTTTCTATGCAGAGCCGTGCCAGATTTTGCACCATGCAATTTTAGTAAATAGCCCCCATTTAATGTGTTGATTAACTTACAACAAGTTCAAAAGCAACAGTTATGTTTAACAGACTAAAATGGAGCTCATTTTAGGGTTTAATTTCTATTCCCATTTGTACTTTAGTAGATATCAAGGTATAAATGCGTAAAGTAGGCAGCAGGTGCATTAGGCTGGCCATACATCAGGAATTTTGTGTGTTTTTGTGATCCGATGGTGCCACCATTGATTTCGAAATTCGACCCACTAAGCCTTCAATTTCACCTCCTGTTGCTACAGAAAATAATTTTCGTGGCTGGGAATCTTCTTTTCTTTCCGGGAATTTTCTTATCTTGCACATGCGCATTTCTTTTCGATTTCGATTACATTTCTCGCACGACTCTCTCATCATTGATTAGAAAATCGTTTGTTTTTTCCAAAATTTCCAATCAAATTTGAGTAAAAAATTGGCTGTTGTTGCAGCCCACTAATGGTGCGATATTACAATGAAAATTCTTAGATAAGATTTTCGAACTAAAATTATTTCAAAATTCGACCCATGTATGGCCTGCCTTAGGCCCCTTTCACACTGCTGTGACTTAAAATTTGCGCAATTTTACCCCAATTTTGACCCAATTTTAATGAATGTCTGTGTAAACATGAGGTCTATGGACCTCAACTCGCATGAAAGTCAGACCAAAATAGTACAGGGACTACTTTAAAGTCGGCACAACTTGAAGTCGCACATATATGAATGGTTATCATTGGAAATCATGGGGAACGACTTGTCATGTGACTTAAGCCCTGTAGAACACGTTCGGATTTCCTATGGATTTTAAACCAATGGATTTTTCCATCGGAAATCCGATGAAGCTGACTTCCATCAGTCTTGCCTACACACCATCAGTCAAAAAACCGATCGTCCCAAACGCTGTGACGTAAAACACTCAGACGAGCCGAGAAAAATGAAGTTCAATGCTTCTGAGCATGCGTCGACTTGATTCTGAGCATGCGTGGGTTTTTTATCCGATGGATTTCCACACAGACGATCGGATTTTGCTATCGGTTTTTTTCCCATCGGAAAAATTTAAAACATGTTATTTTTTCACACCGATGGAAAAAAGACCAATGGGGCCCATACACGATCGGTTCGTCCGATGAAAACAGTCCATTGGACTGTTTTCATCGGTAAAACCGATCGTGTGTACACGGCTTTAGCAGTCCCAAGTCGCAGGACAAGTCGCACAAGTGTGAAAGGGGCCTTTACAGACTGACAGGAGGCTGTACTCTGCCAAAATGTTTTCATTTATTAAAGTACGTTGGCAAATTCCTCCTGTTGGTCCTGCTGAGTGCACCTGCTGCCTGCTTTATAGTTTACATAATTTTTTTATGCATTGCACCCAGGCCAATATCCCTACAAGTGTACACTACAAGGTATAAACAAAAGGTAGTGCTGTGTCTGGTAATATCTCCATTGTTTGCATATAGTATTAATTCTGTGAAGTGTTTAGTTTCCTTGAGATTCTCTTCACAGTTGATGGATAGGGGGATTACAAGACGGATAAGTGAATTGGGTCAATAGATTTAGTTTTTGAATGGACAGGGTCCAGAGCAATATATTACCACCTTGCCTTTCCACCTCATCCAATCAAAGAATACTCTCCAGGAGCTGCCGATCTCCTGTGTTCTGACTTCATCAGGCAGGATGCTCAGCTTGGGACGTTTAACCACTTAACGACCGCTCACTGTATATATACGTCGGCAGAATGGCACCGACAGGCACAATCACGTAGAGCATACGTGATTGCCTTTGTATAGTTGGGGGGTCCAATCGGACCCCCCTCCTATACAGTGAGCGGTGGCTAAGTGTCCGGGAGCGTTCCGGGATGAGGGGGCAGCCATTCGTTTCTGGCCACCCCCTCGCGATCGCTCCCGGCGAATGGAAATGCCCCCTCTGTCTGTGTCAGACAGAGGAAGCAGGAGGAAGTGATGTCATCTCTGGTGCGGCGCTCACATATACCGAGCGCCGTACAAGAGAAGACATCAGGTCAGTGCACACAACACTACACTGACACCAGGACACATAGGGACATAAATCGCCCCCCCAGGCCCCCCCAGACACCCCAGATCACCCCCCAGATCACCCCCCAGTCACAGTGTCACTGATTGCAGTGACCATTTATTTAGTGATCACTGCAATCAGTGACATTTGTGACTGTAAAAGTGTCACCAAAGTTTAGTCTTAGGTCCAGTGTAGCCCCCTAACCTCCCCTAATAAAGGTTTAACCCCCTGATCACCCCCCAGATAACCCTTTCACCGCCTATCACCACTGTCGCTAAGCGATCATTTTTCTGATCGCTGTCTTAGCGTCAGTGATGCCGATCGGCAGCCAGTAATTTTTTTTAGGTTCGCCGCATGTTTTTATAGCGTCAGGTACCCCAATATATTATCTAATAAAGGTTTAACCCCCTTGATTGCCCCCCAGGTAACCCTTTCACCCCCTATCACCACTGTCACTAAGCGATCGTTTTTCTAAACGCTGTCTTAGTGTCTGTGATGCAGATCGGTAGCCGGTAATTTTTTTTAGGTTCGCCGCAGGTTTTTATAGCGTCAGGTACCCCAATATATTATCTAATAAAGGTTTAACCCCCTTGATCGCCCCCCAGGTAACCCTTTCACCCCCTATCACCACTGTCGCTAAGCAATTGTTTTTCTAAACGCTGTCTTGGTGTCGGTGATGCAGATCGGTAGCCAGTAATTTTTTTTAGGTTCGCCGCATGTTTTTATAGCGTCAGGTACCCCAATATATTATCTAATAAAGGTTTAACCCCCTTGATCGCCCCCAGGTAACCCTTTCACCCCCATCACCACTGTCGCTAAGCGATCGTTTTTCTAAACGCTGTCTTAGTGTCGGTGATGCAGATCGGTAGCTGGTAATTTTTTTTAGGTTCGCCGCAGGTTTTTATAGCGTCAGGTACCCCAATATATTATCTAATAAAGGTTTAACCCCCTTGATCGCCCCCCGGGTAACCCTTTCACCCCCTATCACCACTGTCGCTAAGCGATCGTTTTTCTAAATGCTGTCTTAGTGTCGGTGATGCAGATCGGTAGCCAGTAATTTTTTTTAGGTTCGCCGCATGTTTTTATAGCGTCAGGTACCCCAATATATTATCTAATAAAGGTTTAACCCCCTTGATCGCCCCCCAGGTAACCCTTTCACCCCCATCACCACTGTCGCTAAGCGATCGTTTTTCTAAACGCTGTCTTAGTGTCGGTGATGCAGATCGGTAGCTGGTAATTTTTTTTTAGGTTCGCCGCAGGTTTTTATAGCGTCAGGTACCCCCATATATTATCTAATAAAGGTTTTAACCCCCTGATTGCCCCTAGTTAACGCTTTCACCAGTGATCACCATATAAGTGTTACGGGTGACGCTGGTTAGTTAGTTTGCTTTTTATAGTGTCAGGGCACCCGCCGTGTATATAACCCAATAAAGGTTTAACCCCCTGATCGCCCGGCGGGTGATATCAATTAGGTTTTAGCGTCAGAGAGGGCCTGCGTCACACCCCAGGCAGCGTCAGGTTAGTGCCAGTAACGCTAACACCCACGCGTGAAGCATACACCCCCCTTAGTGGTATAGTATCTGAACAGATCAATATCTGATCTGATCAGATCTATACTAGCGTCCCCAGCAGTTTAGGGTTCCCAAAAACGCAGTGTTAGCGGGATCAGCCCAGATACCTGCTGGCACCTGCGTTTTGCCCCTCCGTCCAGCCCAGGCCAGGCCACCCAAGTGCAGTATCGATCGATCACTGTCACTTACAAAACAAAAACACACATAACTGCAGCGTTCGCAGAGACAGGCCTGATCTCTGCGACTCCAGTGCTGTAGGAGGTGATTTCACCACCACAGTTAAAAAAAAAAAGCAAATATGCCGAAGCATTGGGGCAGCAGGGGCGGAGGAGCGATTTTGCTCCTAATGCCGCGTACATACGGTCGAAATTCCGACGGAGGCTTGCCCGTGGAAAAGTCCGACCATGTGTGTGCGGCATAACTTTTTTGCTGGAGGATGCCCCCATGCTTCGGCATATATAAATGGTGCGTGTATGCCCATCATTGGAAGTGGGTGGATGAAGGGCGGTATTCTAATGGTGGGCATACCCACCGATCAATCTCTTTTTTCGTTCAGCCAACTGGCTGCATGAAAAAAAAAGATTACAATACATGTCCAACAAGGACCAGCAACGTACTGGTATGTTGCTGGACTTTGAATGTTTATACCAGAATGATGCCTGCGGGTTTAGGTATCATCTTGGTATCATTCTTTTCAGCCTGCGGCCGGCTTTCATGTAAAAGCAATCCTAGCGGCTAATTAGCCTCTGGACTGCTTTTACAAGCAGTGGGAGGGAATGCCCCCCCCGGATATAAAAAGCGCCATTGGGAAATTGGGAAAGCATTTTATCACACCGATCTTGGTGTGGTCAGATGCTTTGAGGGCAGAGGAAAAATCTAGGGTCTAGAAGACCCCAGTTTTTTCAAAAAAAGAGTACCTGTCACTACCTATTGCTATCATAG
Organism: Rana muscosa; assembly: GCA_029206835.1. Lineage (NCBI taxonomy): Eukaryota > Metazoa > Chordata > Amphibia > Anura > Ranidae > Rana > Rana muscosa. The sequence continues at coordinate 1,107,223,695 of CM055122.1, read as the reverse complement.
GGGATATTTACATTCCCTGAGATAACAATAAAAATGATTAAAAAAAAAATACTTGGAAGGAACAATTTAAAAATAAAATAAAAAAGCAAAATTAATAATAAAAAAAAAGCAAAAAAAAAAGCACCCCTGTCCTGCCCTGCTCTTGCCCAATTGCGAACGCAAGCGTCGGTCTGGCGTCATATGTAAACAGCAATTGCACCATGCATGTGAGGTATCACAGCGAAGGTCAGATCGAGGGCAATCATTTTAGCAGTAGACCTCCTCTGTAAATCTACTGGGGTAACCTGTAAAGGCTTTTAAAGGCTTTTAAAAATGTATGTAGTTTGTCGCCAATGCGCGTTTGTGCGAAATTTTAAAGCATGTCGTGTTTGGTATCTATGTACTCGGCCTAAGATCATCTTTTTTATTTCATCAAACATTTGGGCAATATAGTGTGTTTTAGTGCATTAAAATTAAAAAAAGTGTATTTTTTAACCCAAAAAATGCGTTTGAAAAATCGCTGCGCAAATACTGTGTAGAAAAAAAAAAATGCAACACCCACCATTTTAATCTGTAGGGCCTTTGCTTTAAAAATATATATAATGTTTGGGGGTTCAACATAATTTTCTTGCAAAAAAAAAATTTTTTTCATGTAAACAAAAAGTGTCAAAAAGGGCTTTGTCTTCAAGTGGTTAGAAGAGTGGATGTAAGCTTCCTAATGTTGTGTATAAAATGCCAGAACAGTTCAAAACCCCCCCCAAATGACCCCATTTTGGAAAGTAGACACCCCAAGCTATATACTGAGAGGCATGTCGAGTCCATGGAATATTTTATATGTTGACACAAGTTGCAGAAAAACGACAATTTTTTTTTTTTTTTGCACAAAGTTGTCACTAAATGATATATTGCTCAAACATGCCATGGGCATATGTGGAATTACACCCCAAAATACATTCTGTTGCTTCTCCTGAGTACGGGGATACCACATGTGTGAGACTTTTTGGGAGCCTAGCCACGTACGGGACCCCAAAAACCAAGCACCGCCTTCAGGCTTTCTAAGGGTGTAAATTTTTGATTTCACTTCTCACTGCCTATCACAGTTTTGGAGGCCATGGAATGCCCAGATAGCACAAAACCCCCCCAAATGACCCCATTTTGGGAAGTAGACACCCCAAGCTATTTGCTGAGAGGTATTGTGAGTATTTTGCAGATCTCGCTTTTTGTCACAAAGTTTTGAAAATTGAAAAAAAAAAAATATATATATATATATATATATATTTTCTTTCTTCATTTTCAAAAACAAATGAGAGCTGTAAAATACTCGCCATTCCTCTCAGCAAATAGCTTGGGGTGTCTATATTCCAAAATGGGGTCATTTGGGGGGGGGTTTGTGCGATTTTGGCATTTTATGGCCTTCGAAACTGTGATAGGTAGTGAGGAGTGAAATCAAAAATTTGTGCCTAGAAATCCTGAAGGTGGTGCTTGGTTTTCGGGGTCCCGTACGCGGCTAGGCTCCTAAAAAGTCCCACACATGTGGTATCCCCGTACTCAGGAGAAGCAGAAAAATGTATTTTGGGGTGTAATTCCACATATAACCATGGCATGTGTGAGCAATATATCATTTAGTGACAACTTTTTGTAATTTTTTTTTTTTTTGTCATTATTCAATCACTTGGGACAAAAAAAAATATATTCAATGGGCTCAACAGGCCTCTCAGCAATTTCCTTGGGGTGTCTACTTTCTAAAATGGGGTCATTTGGGGGGGTTTTGTGCTATTTTGGCATTTTATGGCCTTCAAAACTGTGATAGGTAGTGAGGAGTGAAATCAAAAATTTGCTCCCTTAGAAATCCTGAAGGCGGTGCTTGGTTTCCGGGGTCCCGTACGCGGCTAGGCTCCCAAAAAGTCCCACACATGTGGTATCCCCGTACTCAGGAGAAGCAGCAAAATGTATTTTGGGGTGAAATTCCACATATAACCATGGCATGTGTGAGCAATATATCATTTAGTGACAACTTTTTGTAATTTTTTTTTTTTTGTTTTTTTTTAGTCATTATTCAATCACTTGGGACAAAAAAAAAATTCAATGGGCTCAACATGCCTCTCAGCAATTTCCTTGGGGTGTCTACTTTCCAAAATGGGGTCATTTGGGGGGGTTTTGTACTGCCCTGTCATTTTAGCACCTCAAGAAATGAGATAGGCAGTCATAAATTTAAAGCTGTGTAAATTTCAGAAAATGTACCCTAGTTTGTAAACTCTATAACTTTTGCGCAAACCAATAAATATACGCTTATTGACATTTTTTTTACTAAAAACATGTGGCTTAATACATTTTGGCCTAAATGTATGACTACAATTGAGTTTATTCGATTTTTCTTATAACAAAAAGTAGAAAATATCATTTTTTTTCAAAATTTTCGGTCTTTTTCCGTTTATATCGCAAAAAATAAAAATCGCAGAGGCAATCAAATACCATTAAAAGAAAGCTCTATTTGTGGGAAGAAAAGGACGCAAATTTCGTTTGGGTACAACATTGCATGTCCGCACAATTTACAGTTAAAGCAGCGCAGTGCAAAATTCTAAATTCACCTCTGGTCCTTTAGCTACCAAATGGTCCGGGGCTTAAGTGGTTAACCAAGTGGAAATCACTGAAGTAGGGGTGCCTTCTACAATGATTTCAAGTTTCCAGGGATATCGGCCAGTTGTGGTATAGGTCTAGTTACAGTGGTCCAGGCTGAAACAATATGATTGTAAAAATATTCAATACCTGAAATTCTTCGAGCTGCGGCTCAGCCCCACCCCCTCTATCTCTTCATGGGCTCACTGACTTTGATTGACAGCAGCGGGAGCCAATGGCGCCCGCTGCTTTCTCAGCCAATGAGGATAAGTATTAGGGGGTAAGTCAGAGGGGGCTGCTGCACACAGACGTTTTTTTTTTTTTATCTTTATGCATAGAATGCATAAAGGTAAAAAACCTTCTGCCTTTAGAACCACTTTGACTTATATTTTTGAAAGGCACAAAGAATGGTGTTCACAGACAGTGATTTTTGGAAGTATTTTTGAGCCTGTGCAGTGATGGTTATCACAGAACTTACTGATGAAGCCACGCCCATTTGACGTAACGCATATAGGGGGAGGAGTCGCCGTGGTGACGTCATCCCGCGAGTATCTAGTTGTATCGTGTATCTTTAGCCCGCACTGCTGAAGTGCTTTATTTGTGAGTATATTGTATGTTGTTCCTGCTGGACAAATAAACTTTTGGCAAACAGAGAGCACTAGATCTGGTGATTTTTATCCTTATGTCATACCCGAATTACCTGAGGGAGGTTTGAGACTGGTGAAGCCAGTAAAGAGAAAAAGAGTGAATCAAAGGGATTAGAAGTTCCACGCCAGGCCGATTCATTGATTACCCCTAGAGGAGATCTGCTTTATCTGACCTGCTGGTAAAACAGAGATCAGATTTTAAGGTGAGCAGCTAGAGTATTGAGGTGGAGGAGAGCACCAGCGCTTTCAACCTGTTGTGCACTATTTGGTAAAGTCTTCTATTTGGAAGAACCTGAAGACTTTTATATCACTTTTATTTTTAGGACTTTGGACTGTCACGTCTATCATCTTATATGCATTACTGTATACCTGTTTTCAATGCAGTGTGGTCTGAGGGCCTGGAGATCACAGGCATCCAATATTGCGTTTCGGCCTCGTCCCTTTGCACACAGAGATTTCTCCAGATTCTTGGAATTTTTTGATGACTTTATGTACTGTAGATGATGATATATTCAAAGTCTTTGCAATTTTACATTGAGGAACATTATCTTTGCACAGATGGGGAAGCTCTGCCAATCTTTACTACCGAGACACTCTGACTCTCTATGATGTTTTTTCTATACCTAATCATGTTACTGACCTGCTGCCAACTAACCTAATTAGTGTCAGAATGTTCTTCCAGCTCTTTCTTGTTGGTTACATTTATTTCCCTTACTTCCCCCGCTTTCTGTTGCCCCGTCCCAACTTTTTTGGGATGTGTGCCTGCCATCAATTTCAAAATTACCTTTTTTTTTTTTTATGTGCGCTGTTTAGAAGATATTTACTGTATACTGTGCCGATTACGTCATCGGCGCATGTGCTCTGAAGGGCTGTTCCATCAGAGTCCTGTGCCGTAAATGGCGGTTTCCGCGCACACGCAGGGAGTGACGTCACTGCAGCTCCCGCCACTCACACAGCTGGAGTCCACGAACCCGGAAAGGAAGACTGGGTGAAGATGGAAGCCTTGTCAGTGGTGACAGTGTGCCACTGGAAGGCGTCTTTCTAAGGTAAGTTTCACATAATGTGCTAGTATGCGATGCATGCTAGTACATTATGGCTTTACCTTGCAGGTTGCAAAAAAAAAAAAACACAGCGGTTTACTACCGTTTTAAAAACTTGATATGTTTTCTATTGTTAATAAAATATGGATTTATGAGATTTGCAAATCAGTGCATTCATTTTTATGTAGATTTTACACATCTAAAATTGTTTTTTTGCAAGAAGACACATCTAAATTTTTTACATGAAAGAATTTAGTATATATTTTTTCCTTTTCATGCACATTTTATAATGCAGAACAATATTTAGGATATACTTTGACTGATTGGCTTCAATTTTTTTCTATTTCTAGTTGAATATGATAAGGAGCTGTCACCCCGTCTAAGACATCATAAAGAATTCAAGTTTAATCTATCGCAGATTCCAGAGGGAGAGGCAGTGACTGCTGCGGAATTCCGTATTTACAAGGACTGTGTCTTGGGCACCAATGAAAACCAGACTTTTTTAATCAGCGTTTATCAAGTATTAACAGAACACAAAAGCAGGTATTTCTCATGAAAATGTGTTTTAATAAGCCATTACCATTCAGGTCTTATTAACCAGGGCGCTAAGGCCCGTATACCATGAACAGGCTGTTTTTTTCTGCGTCCCTACTAGCCAGCAGGTGCTGCATGCAAGCAGCTCATTCGTGTCTATAAGGATGCAGCCGCTGCACGAACACAGCTGCTTGTCCTAATGTGACAGACATGCAAGTGAGGGTTAAAGGAACCTCAAGCACCCTTGGGAAACCAATGCAAACATAGGTAGGACACACACAAACTTGGGAACAGTCTCCTTTATAAACGTCTGCTGGTCTGAATACATCTGAGCACAGCAGAGCTCACTGGAAGATTGTTCTGCTGGTCTTAACACATCCGATCACAATAAGGGTCACTGAAACCTTTTCTATGCAAAAAAGGAGTGTTTTTTTTAAATTGTATATTAAGGGGTGCAGAATGAGTAATTCAGATAAATAGTGATTTGCTGCCACCTACAGAAGAATCAGACACTGCCAAAATAAAATAAAAATGACATCTAGGGATCACCCTAATGAACACAACCACTTTTTGTGAGGGTAAAGCCCTGTACACACGATCGGATTTCCGATGAAGCTGACTTCCATCAGTCTTGCCTACACACCATCAGTCAAAAATCCGACTGTCCCAAACGCTGTGATGTAAAACACCCCGACAAGCCGAGAAAAATTGAGTTCAATGCTTCTGAGCATGCGTCGACTTGATTCTGTGCATGCATGGGTTTTTTCTCCGATGGAGTGCCACACAGACGATCGGAATTTGCTATCGGTTTTTTTTCCATCGGATAAATTTAAAACATGTCCTATTTTTAATCACCGATGGAAAAAAGACCGATGGGGCCCATACACGATCGGTTTGTCCAATGAAAAAAGTCCATCGGACTGTTTTTATCGGTAAAACCGATCGTGTGTACAGGGCTTAAGACAGGGTGAAGCAGAGGGCAGGGTTAATAGCAGCATGTGTAGCTTTCCCTACCAAATGGTGGGCATGGCCAAATTGTGCTAACAATGGGAGAGGCATAACATATGGGGTGCTGGGGTGGAGAGCAAGTACTGCACAGATTGTATAGATCAAAAGTATGTAACAAGCAAGCAAAAATTCCCCTCTTCTCCCAGTGAACCACCCAGCCACCCTATAACAGCACAAATTCCCCCTTCCCTCCCTGAATTGTACTCACCAGATCTTGGCATTGCATTGCATCTGCTGGTGAGTTCCTTGGGTCCCGATGCTAGGACTTTCCACCTTTTTTTTCTGTGTGTCACTTATATGTCACTTATACTGCAATTGTTAGAATACATGGGCAACAAATGGGTAATCATGACATAACAAGAGCAACAAACAGGCAATCGTGACAATACATAGTCATAAGGGGGAAAATTTACATTTTAATTACGTGTTCTGTCTCCCGGGGGGCTCACTATGGACAAGTCATATGAGTGGGTATGAGTGCAGTGGTCAGAAATGACTAAGGCAGTTTATAGGTCAGTAGTATGTAGCGCACAGTGCAGGGGTCAGTAGTAACATTTGTGCAGGGGTCAGTAATAAGTAACACAGAGTTCAGTAGTAACTCAGAGTTCAGGGATCAGCAGTAAGTAACACGGAGGTCAGTAATAATGCAGAGTGCAGAGATCAGTAGTAAGTAACACACAGTACAAGGATCAGCAGTAAGTAACACACAGTACAGGGATCAGCAGTAAGTAACACACAGTACAAGGATCAGCAGTAAGTAACACACAGTACAAGGATCAGCAGTAAGTAACACACAGTACAAGGATCAGCAGTAAGTAACACACAGTACAGGGATCAGCAGTAAGTAACACACAGTACAGGGATCAGCAGTAAGTAACACACAGTACAGGGATCAGCAGTAAGTAACACACAGTACAAGGATCAGCAGTAAGTAACACACAGTACAGGGACCAGCAGTAAGTAACACACAGTACAGTAGGGTGACCAGACATCCCCGGTTTCTGGGGACAGTCCCCGGATTGAGGATACTGTCCCCGGACCAAGTCTGTCCCCGGTTTTGTCCCCAGATTGGATTTGAACAGAGGCTGGGGCAATTTCAAAGACAGTTAGTGCAGAATTAAAAAAATTCTGAATTACACACCGCCGCTCCTACTAGATTAGGGGGGTGTATTTTTTCCATTATCTGTGCCCCTTTCTGATGATCATGTGCTGGTCGGAGCGGAGGGAATATTTCTTCAGTTTCGGGTGCCCATCCAACTCCCTTCGCATGTTCTTCTGCCTTGGCTCAAGTCCCGGCCAGCCGCCTGCCAGCTTATCTTCTTGCCTTCCCTGGCGGAGGAAGGCAAATAGTAGCCCCACCCAGTAATAGCCGGGGCCCGGAGAGTAAAGCCTCATACACACGACCAAGTTTCTTGTCAAAAAACGACAAGAAACTTGCTGGCAGAGCTTTCTTGCCGAGTAAACCGGGCGTGTGTACGCGGCTATCAGGTTTCTCATCAAGAAAACCGACAAGAATCTCGACGAGAAAATTGTGTGTGTGTACACTTACCTGTTGCCGTGGAAACCCGCGCATGCTCGAAATGACTTTGACGCATGCGCGGTAGCTTCCTAGGCATAGGTAGGGTGTAGCAAGATGGCGGCGATGGCATCGAATGTGACGAGCGCACGCTCGTCGTAGTCAATGACGTCACAGCGCGTTCGCTCCATTCAAAGAACCGCGGGTTCTTTGAAAAAGAAGCGTGTGTACACTTGGCCGGGACAAGTTTCTTGTCCAAGAATCTCGTCAAGAAAAACGACGAGTTTTTTCCTGACGAGATTCTCGGCCGTGTGTACGAGGCTACAGACTTGACAGGCTGTGAGGCGGGCAGAGAGTCGCTGATTGCCGCCTTTACTATTAAAAAAAAAAAAATATGTCCCCGGATTTCATTTTAAAAATCTGGTCACCTTACAGTACAGGGATCAGCAGTAAGTAACACACAGTACAGGGATCAGCAGTAACACACAGTACAGGGACCAGCAGTAAGTAACACACAGTACAGGGATCAGCAGTAAGTATAGTAGTGTGCAGAAGCCAGCAGTAGGTAATGCAGAGTGTATGAGGCAGTACAGGTAGCAGCATGTCCGCCCCTCTACATTCATCCTTTACTGACCTTGCAAAATAAAGTTAGTAAAGCCTTGTCTATTTATTATCCCAGTCACCCAGTGTATCTCTCTTACCAGCACATACATCTGCACAGGTGCTCCACTGTGTTGCAGATGTCTTCTCCTTCACTCCCCCCCCCCCCCAAACTCATAAGACTGCACAAGCTAGGAGGGCAGATGCATCATCATCAGACTAGAACATAGCTGGGAGTCCTGTGAGCTCCATCTATCTCCAAATCTTAACATGTTTTTGTATAATGCTAGTACGTTGTTTGCTGTGTTGCCCACCCCTTATTTGGACTGCTTTGGATGTCCTTATGTACCTGAATTACTCATGCTGTGTCTCTTAATGTACAATGAAAAAAAATGTCTTTGGATCTTTGAATTACCATTAAAACCCTTTTCTTGGAGTACTTTAAATGACACGGGTCCCACCCCTCTGTCCTATAATCACTCCTGCTACTGCTTTTGTATACAACTAAAGCATGACGGGGGTAGGAAGGGTTATACTTCCTGTCCAATTTTTTTAAGTTCCCAGTATCCTATCCTCCTGTGGGTGGCAGCATAGCCCCATGTAACTGAATTACTCGTGCTGTGTCCCATAAATGTACAATGAAAAAAAATGATGTTTAACATACCATTAAATCCTTTTCTTGGATTACTTTGGGAGACACGGGTCCTACCCATCTGTCTTATAATCACTCCCGCTACTGCTTTTGTATACAACTAAAGCATGACGGGGGGTAGGAAGGGTTATACTTCCTGTCCAATTTTTTTAAGTTCCCAGTATCCTATCCTCCTGTGGGTGGCAGCATAGCCCCATGTAACTGAATTACTCGTGCTGTGTCCCATAAATGTACAATGAAAAAAAATGATGTTTAATATACCATTAAATCCTTTTCTTGGATTACTTTGGGAGACACGGGTCCTACCCATCTGTCTCATAATTACTCCTGCTACTGCTTTTCTATACCACTAAAATATGATGGGGGTAGCAAGGGTTATACTTCCTGTCCAATTTTGTTTTAGTTCCCAGTGTCTCTCCTATCCTCTTGTGGATGGCAGCATAACTTTGAGTAACTGTATTACTCATCCTGTCTATAATAATGTAATGCAAGAAAGGGATTTTATTGTACATTAAAAATGCTATTTCGTGGTCTATATGTCCAGGAAGTTTATCAGTCCAGTCATCATTTAGCATTCAGCAATACCCATATGACATTTTTTAGCACATTAGTAATTTAGTGGTGTTCCAATCCATGTTTTCTTCGTCCACTCATTGTCTCCCATGTTCCTTTTCTATGAGTAAAAACAGGGAAAAGTAAAGATTGGGAGGAAGTGGAGCCCTAACACCTGTGTGCACAGTCTCATACAATGAAATGTCAGTTTAATACTGAACAAAACATCTAAGTTCTTTGTTTCAAAAAAGGCAATATACATGTTCAGTGGTCTCTGCTCCTTGCTGTGAGTGATTCCTTGTTTGCTGTTAGAGACTTTTCTATTACTTTGGGCCTTCCCCACACTTAAGCCTAGTACACACGGCCGAGAATCTTGTCGCAAAAAAAACGTTGTTTTTCTCAACAGGTTTTTTGTCAAGCTTGACGAGATTCTTGTCAAGCTTTCCTTGCATACACACTGTCAATCCAAAATCTCGTCAGTCTAAAGCACGGTGACGTACAACACGTACGACGGCAGTATAAAGGGGAAGTTCCATTCTCATGGCGCCACCCCTTGGGCTGCTTTTGCTAATCTCGTGTTACCGTGTGTTAGTAAAAGTTTAGTGAGAGACGATTCGCGCTTTTCAGTCTTCGCGCTTTCAGTTCGTTACAGCGTGATGAATGTGCTATCTCCATTACTAACGCTAGTTTTACAAAAAGGTGCCTTCCCGTCTCATACTTGATTCTGACCATGCACGGTTTTTGAAGACTCGGAAAAGCATACACACAAACGTTTTTTTCGTCCAAATACAGTCTGACGAGAATCACGACGAGAAAAATGAGACTCCCGACGAGAAAAAAGAAAGCAGGTCTTCTTTTTTTCTCGTCGAGATTCTGGGCAGTTTCTTGACGAGTAACCTGAAAGCCTCGTACACACGCACAGTTTTCTCGGCAAGAAAGCTCTCCCAACACTTTTCTTGTCGTTTCTTGCCGAGAAAACCGGTCGTGTGTACGAGGCTTTAGGCTTGCTCTCTATGCCCAGACAGATGAAGTACATTGAGCAATAATATTCAGTTACACGATTTTCAGGTGTCTTCTCTGGCATGTCTCCATTGCCCTCAACCGATGGAGAACACAGCCAGTCATGGCTTCTGTTTGTGTGACAGAAGCTCCAAGCAATCAGTTCCTTTCTTTTCTTCATTTTCCTTAGACAGCCCCCACATCTAGTCTGCCAGCAGCCTATGCACCGTTCGGCTTTGTCAAATTGTGATTGCTCTGGGCAGTGGCTACATCAATCATCATTATAAAAGTGAATGTAATAATATATCAAATAAACTAATATAAACCTAGAAAAAAATAAACAGAACATTACATAACAAAGGGAAAATTACCCCCCTTCCCCTCTTAAATATACTGTATGTAGCAGTACCTCCGTAGGGGCTGCTGAAAGTTGTGGCCCATCTGTCACCCTACCCAGCCCGGCATTCACTTGCAAGTCACTTTGGAGATAATGAACAGTCCATGAGGTTGTTTTGTATTTTTATTCCGGGATTTGAACTTGAATAGGGATAGGAATATATGGGATGCCTAGTAGAACAAGCAATTGGTTAATTATATGTCAATCAGATGGGACAACTATATACACTTGACTTACTCCAGTCTCCTCCAGCACATCACTTGCTTGCAGACTTGCTCCCGCTGTCCTCTCTGACTCCTCTCTGTGCTTCCTGTCCAGATCCTTCAAGTAAATGTAATGACCAAAGTATGAAACATACTTTGTTTAGTAATGATACGCTTATAAAAAAATAAATCTTAAAATCCGGATTGGTATAAAAAAGTTTGAGCAATTATCCTGTGTAGCGATATCCCTAGCTAAGAGAGCCGCTGGATGATTTGTTTGGGCCTTGTAATGCACTGCTGTCAACCCCCAGCAATTGGCTCTAACCTCTCCTGGCACAGTCAGTAGGGGATGACAGGGTTGTGTAACCTATCACTCTTGGAGGCACAATCCTGCAATAAACACAGCAATAAGGTATGGCTAGCAATAACCGTTTCTTCTGCACAGTAAATGACACAAACACAAGTGTACTTAACCCTGACACTTTTACTGAGAGTGTTGGTTAAGCATAGAAAAGTATACATGAACACATGCAGAGCCCTGCAATGAAAAGAGTACTTTTGCAAACAGACAGATATAATAAAAGAAACTAACAGTCCCCGCTGCTGCTATTCTACCTCGTGGGTAAAAATTGCGCCCAGAAATGTCTATGCTACTGAGTCAGGCCTGACTGTACTATGTAGAAGTTCTGCAGAGGGAAATCTTCGCTAACAAACGGTGGTGCACTTTTGAAGAAACAAGTTATAATCCACAAAGAGGAAAGGGGTCTTGAACTTGGTGAACACAGGATAAGTCTTAGAGACTCCTAGATACTCAAGGCGCTGTCTCTCCGGTGTATGACTACAAGCACCAGAGTTAATTCTGAACAACAGTTATCTGGCCTAGGAGGTCCTGTGTTTGTCTCTGAGCAGGTGCTCTCTCACCCAACCGGAATAGTCCGTATCTTCCGTTGCTGTGTCTCGGTACACAGATCCCACGACATCCGGGTCTTCGGTCCTCCCCGCAACAGCACAGCAGCAGTCGGATGATGTCCTGCAAGCTCCTCTGTGAAACGGAAGACTCTTTGGAGAAAACCCCAGGCTTCAGGCCTGGTAACACAGCAGACTCGAACAGGAGTTCCACTTGCTGGGTAGGCGATGTCCAAAGAGACCGAACTCAGTCCCGCCCCCCCCAGTTAAATAGCCCACCCCAGGAGTCCTTGCGCGGGGCAATGCACCTTGGGTGTCCCGGGCATTTTGGATACTGTAGTCTCTGAGGCCTAAAAAGCAATACCCCACTACACCTGTATTATAAACATTCTACAATTAAAACTTAACAAACACATATTTTTTTATTTGGCAATAATCATTAAAGTAGATTTTGCATTTAGGTATGTTTAAGTATTTAATTCCTGGATAGTATTTTGTTTCTGTTCTATGAACCTTTTTGAAGTTACAAGTTTTGTTCCAGGGAAATATTCTAAAAAGGACCATGTGACGCTTTTTGACTCCCAGCCAATGATAGCCCTGTGCATAGTTAACGGAGGTGTACAATCACATAGAATCTGCATCAAAGCAATGTGTGCAGTAGCTAGTGTGGCAGTGCCGTTAAAGCAGTAGAGCTTAGCTTTAGGGTAGGGCTCAGTGTCAGGATAAACAAATACCAAATAAGTGCAGCGCTAAGTGAACATGAATAAACGATAAATGTGATATGTGACCCTCCTATTTATGGATGGTCAATAGTGTACAGTACTCAATACGATCTCCCGATCTTCAGTAAAGTGCAAGTGCTCAAAAACTCCACATGAATTCCCAATCATAAACAGCAAATAAGTAAATAAAGTGATATATATTAAATATGAATAATCAATGCGATAATGAAGCGATGTTCTTTCAAACAATAAATAAATAACGAATAGTCCAATCTATGGTGAAGATAAACAAAGATAGTCCAAGGTATATAAATAAAGGTGAGATGCTATAGATCAAAACTCTTCACTTTGATCCACCTCTGTGCATGTGACAAATCACTCCTTGTGCGACCCTTCACCGGATGTGCCCTTACCTTAAGGCTTAATGAAAACACATGTAGCACTGGTTAATCCTCTAGGGTATTCCTCTTATTTGTTCCTCGTTCCTTTGGTGTATATCTTTAGGCAACCGATTCCACCATGTTATACTCCTTCCCGATAATCACCAGAGCCCTCCTCTCACATCACCCTCATGCAAAGTAAAAACTGGCAATAGTGCTTTATCCTTTTAAAAATGTATTAACCACTTAAGCCCCGGACCAATATGCAGCATAAAGACCAGGCCCCTTTTTGCAATTCGGCACTGTGTCGCTTTAACTGACAATTGCGTGGTCGTGCGACATGGCTCCCAAACAAAATTGACGTCCTTTTTTTCCCACAAATATAGCTTTCTTTTGGTGGTATTTGATCACTTCTGCAGTTTTTATTTTTTGCACTATAAACAAAAATAGAGCGACAATTTTGAAAAAAAATCAATATTTTTTACTTTTTGCTATAATAAATATCCCGCAAAATTATGTAAAATAACATTTTTTTTCCTCAGTTTAGGCTGATACGTATGGGACAACAGCCCGCAAATACTTAAAATGATCACCAGACATGTTCCTTATAATAAATAAATCACTCAAACTTATTTGGAATAAATATATGGCCACGCCCTTTATTATTGGTTTGAATAACAATTATATGATAACTCATTAAAATTCACCATAGGAATTTTAAACCAACTCAATATAAATAACGACCACTTACTCAGCTCAGCTATTACAGCTCAAGCTGTATTACAAAACCACCTCAGTATTTATTAAACTGTCCCCCTTTCTTACGAAAGGTGACCCACCACATTTATAAAGGCCGCGACAGGGAGGGTTGGGGAGCTCCTACAGCTATACCGTCTGCTGGCGACTGGCCACGGACCCAGTCCGGACCCCCCTTATATAGGGGTCCTCGAGAGGTTCTGGAACATTCCATTACCTTTTCAAGGCTCCCCTCACAGGCAGTTACAAGGCTCCCTTAAAGCGCGAGCCCCCTGACCTGCGGGGACACTTGAAACCTCCATGCCGCCGTTATCCCATGAGGAAAAGGGGGGGCCTTGAAACTCCTATCCCCTTTTCCCCATATTCTTCTACATATTTTTGGTAAAAAAAATCGCAATCTGCGTTTATTGATTGGTTTGTGCAAAAGTTATAGCGTTTACAAAATAGGGGGTAGTTTTATGGCATTTTTATAAATTTTTTTTTTTTTTACTAATAATGGCGGCGACCAGCGTTTTTTTTTTGTGACTGCGACATTATGGTGGACACATCGGACACTTTTGACACATTTTTGGGACCATTGTCATTTTTACAGCGATCAGTGCAATAAAAATGCACTGGTTACTGTAAAAATTACACTGGCAGTGAAGGGGTTAACCACTATGGGTGCTGAAGGGGTTAAGTGTGCCTAGGGGAGTGATTACTACTGTGTGGGGGCGTGGCTATGAGTAACACGTGACTGATCTCAGCTCTGATTACACAGAGCGGAGATCGGTGACATTGTCAGTAGGGGAGCAGGGAGATGTTGTGTTTACCCTAACATCTCCCCGCTCCATGCCTCCGTGAGACGATCGCGGGGATGCCCGCAGCGATCGAGTCCGAGGGACCCGAGGGACCCGCGGTCCGACTCACGGGGAAGGCAGGGCGGCGCGCACGTCCCTGACGTCGGGCAGTTAAAGGGGACGTACAGGTACGAGATTGTGCCTGTACGAGCCATTCTGCCGACGTATATATACAGTGGCTGGTCCTTAAGTGGTTAAACAATCATGCGCCATATATATCAACTCACATTTTTTATATTTAAAACCGGCCTGTATGCAAACAACATATGTGTGGAGACTGTGGTTTCACCTGAGATCCGGCTCTGCAGCTCCGGTCGGCAGTGTTCCCTCTGTCCGTCACACTAAGAGACTTTCCAGATTCTTCCTCATACATCAGCCCTCCAAGTCCCTGCTACTAGTTTCATCACAGCCTCGTGACTTCCTCTGGGAGATATCAGTGTCAGGATAGATAACAGTTCTGTCTGTGCAGGCTTAGATTTAAGGGCACAGCTTTAGGCCTGCTGTCTGTGCAGGCATGACTTCAGGGGCAGTGCTTTGTGTCATGATATACAACAGTTCTATCTTTGCAGGCTTAGCACCAAAGACAGGACTTAGTGAGAGGCTGGACAACATTGCTGTCATGGGAGGCTTAGCATCAAGGGAAGGACTTGGTGCTAGGACAGACAACATTGCTGTCAGTAGATGCTTAGCATCAGGGGCAGGGCTTAATGTCAGGCTACACCAGATTGCTGTCAGGGGAGCTTCAGCATTAGGGGAAGGGCTTAGTGTCAGGCTAGACAACGTCAACATTACTGTCAGTAGATGCTTAGCATTAGTAGAATGACTTAGTGCTAGGTTAGACAACATTGCTGTCAGTAGATGCTTAGCATTAGTAGAATGACTTAGTGCTAGGTTAGACAACATTGCTGTCAGGGAAGGTTAGCTTCATTGGAAGGACTGAGGTGCCAGGCTAGACCGTATTGCTGTCAAGGGAGGCTTAACTTCAGAGGAAGGGCTTTCTGCTAGGCAACATTTCTGTCAGGGATGGCTTAGCGTCAGGGGCAGGACTCAGTGCCAGGCTAGACAACATTGCTGTCAGGGAAGGCTCAGCCTCAGGGTAAGGGCTTAGTGTCAGGTTAGACAACATTGTTGCCAGGGGAGGCTTAGCCTCAGAGCAAGGGCTTGGTGCCAGGTTAGACAATGTGGAGGCTTAGCCTCAGGAGAAGGACTCAGTGCTAGGCTACTCAACATTGCTGTCAGGGTAGACTTAGACTCAAGGGAAGCACTCAATACTAGGCTAGACAACATTACTGTCAGGGGAGGCTTAGCTTCAGGAGAAGGACTTGATGCTAGGCTAGACAACATTGCTGTCAATGGAGTCTTCGCCTCAGGGGAAGGGCATAGTGTCAGGCTAGACAACATTGCTCTTAGGGATAGCTCAGCCTCAGGGGAAAGGCTTAATGCCAGGCTAGACAACATTGCTGTGAGGGAAGACCTAACATCAGGGGCAGGGCTTAGTGCCAAGCTAGACAACAGCACTGTCTGTGGAAGCTTAAAAAGACCAAACATTATTTTACAAAGATCAGTATACAAACAAAACATTACTCAAAGCATCATACAAACAGAATAGATATTTTGTCAACATAAATGGCGTTTTAACATCTGCAGAAGCTGATTTGGATACATGTTTTAATTTCTCCCCATGATTCATTAGGAATGTCATTTTGGTCCTGTTGGGAGTGTAGCACTCATAATCTTTACAAAAGGAAGTACAGCAATAGAGACAGCCAGTTTCATATTTGGAAGACTTACATTATGTTCTAGTGCGCTACATGTTAGCCAACTATGAGCAGCTGCTCAGCGCAAACAAGGATACAGTTCTTGACATGTCACATTTAGTTAAATACTTCAACTATATTTCATTTTCTTTGATGCTCCTAGGAATTTTGCATGAATTTAAAGCTGTTGTTTGGCAAATCTGTAGTCCAGGAATGTAGGGTCCTTATACAAAAAGGCAGTTATCAAGGCTAAATGAATCTGAGATGTAAGATTTTTATTTGGAATGATCCTTACTCAGTGGATGCGCAATCACACTAATTGTCAACTCGGGACTTATTTATCAATTTTATTTTGGCTGAAAATATGCTAAAAAATCGCCAAGCTGTTCAAAGAGGGAAGTCAAAGAAATGAATTGTTTAAAGCAAAACTAAACTATTATGATAAAAAGGCATTAATCGCCAAGATGTATGCAAGCTAGAGTTCTCGCCCAGTGCAAAACTGACAGATCTTTTTCTAAATATTTTTTTCTGTTCTTGAATTAGTATTATCAACCTTTGATGATGTTGTTTAGGGTGGCTGGAGACATTTATTTTTGTAGCCTCTAGATACAAATTAACTTCTATAAATACTCCCATTGAGAGACATTGTTGTTTTGCAGGTTTTTTTTCCTCTATCTATAAGTTATAAAGGAAAATAAAAAGTTTTGTCTTTAGTGAGTACCTATTTTGAACTATTATAGCTGTTTTTGCTCTAGTGAGTCTATCACTTAAAAAAAGCTGCTAGCAGATGTAAAGTTCAGACATCTAGAGTTGCCCCCTCCATGTTCAAATGCTGGGTCAATGCTAAGCCTAAAAATTTGGATATTGCCTAGTGAGGCTGCTCCTAGTACTGTATGGAGATGCAAGGAAGTGGGCATGTATTAAAAGAATGTCTCTGCCAGGGGGTAAGCAGTACAACATATATTGCAATGAGAATTCCAGAAAGTGGTCGAATATGAGAGGTGGCGCATGTTCTTTCTTACTGCATCTATTCTTGCTGATAGAATCATCCAGTGGTAAAAGCTCAATTTACCATTTCTTTTTATACTTTATGGAAGAAATGACTGAGATTCACATGTGTGAGCAGCTGGTCAGGGATGATCAGTCAGAGTCCCCAGTAAAACAGAAAACGTAAATATCTTCAATCTCTTTTAAAAAAGAATAGGGTAGAAAATAACAGATATAGGAGGTGTCCTCCTTTCAACTTGAAGTTTTTTTTTTATCAGAGACAAATATAAATATTGTATATAACTATTTGCAAACAAGAAACTGTGTGCTATATGTCCATGTCTGTATACAACAGTATTCGTATCACATAATTTTGGGTAGCAATGTACTTTCTACCGGACTTATATAAGAAACAGTAAAGCCCTGTACACACGATCGGATTTCCTATGGATTTTAAAGCGATGGATTTTTCCATCGGAAATCCGATGAAGCTGACTTCCATCAGTCTTGCCTACACACCATCAGTCAAAAAACCGATCGTCCCAAACGCCGTGACGTAAAACACTCCGACAAGCCAAGAAAAATTAAGTTCTTTGCTTCTGAGCATGCGTCGACTTGATTCTGAGCATGCGTGGGTTTTTTATCCGATGGAGTTCCCCACAGACGATAGTAATTTGCTATAGTTTTTTTTTCCATCGGATAAATTTAAAACATGTTCTATTTTTTAACACCGATGGAAAAAAGACCGATGGGGCCCATACATGGTCGGTTTGTCCGATGAAAAAAGTCAGTCGGACTGTTTTCATCGGTAACACCGATCGTGTGTACAGGGCTTAACACTGATATAAAATCAGTCAATAATATTTAAACGCAACAACAGGGGATACAACAGGGGATACCGCAAAAGCAGAGTTTACATGTGAATTCCTTTGGATCGCTACATCTATGTGAATATAAAAATTGACATATTTTATATTTTTGCAGTAACCAATGTTTGTTTTTTCGTTTTGTTTATGTTTAAATAAAATTTCTTGATTTCATATGAGTGATACTATGTCCAGTAAACAGCCAATGGCTACCTAATATTATTTGATAAGTAGACAGATGCAAATTTAGGGAGGTCTGGGAAACCCAAAACTTTGTGGAGAGCATGAAGTAGACACGCGTCCACCCTCATTTTCCCCAGAGTTCACAAGTAGCAAAAAGAGTCAGATTTGAATGTCATGGCTGTGCTAGACAGCCAGAGTAGGTGAACCAGACACCAAACACAACTAATTAAGGTCCAAAAAGCTAATAAGACACCTCGGGCCACCTTAGAAAAAAATGATACGTGTAATTTCTATAATAATTGGTATCAACCAAATCTTAAATTCAGTGTTTTAAATAAGTCTGACCATTGGAGGACAAGCATTATGTGCTCACAGCAAAGCAAGAAAAATGACCACACTGGGAAGGTTGTGCCACCATGCCTAGCATGATCAGTTTGAAATAGGAAAACAGGGAGACTGGCAGGATCACCAGGAATTTCACACAAAGGGAGCAATGCAAGAAGAATGGGATATGTTTTAACACAAGTCCATGGTAAAACAGACAGATACTGTATCAGAAATATGAAATGTTGGGGTAACATACACTTTAGGTCTAAAGAGCAATACATATCTGCATATCTGGCTTTGACCCAAAACTGAGCTTTCAGACATCTTCAATTCTCAACTGTAAACATATTTAATAATTCCTGCTGTAATGGAGTTACCTTTATATAAAAAAAATGGTTACATGGTTAGATAATAAACACACCTAATTAAAAAGGTCCACAAAAGCTAATAAGACAACTTAGATCTCCTAAGAAAAATTATATATACAATTTCTATCATATTTGGTATCTAACAATTCCTAATTTTATTCTGCTAAATAATTTGCTGTTTGTTGTGTTGCGAAACCTTGTCAGATGGAAGTATAGATGTATTTAGGATATTTGGCTTTTAGGGTTATGTCTGTTGATCATAATAAAATACTCTCCAACACACCTACACCACACCCCTCAGACCCTTTGATTTGTAGAGTTAGTTGAGGGTCAAGAAAAAGCTGTGTATTTAGCAGCTCTGAGCTCTCATTTTTACCATCTGAACAGCTAAGCATACAGAGTAATCCTAAGAGACTGAGTGATTCTTGCTCATCAGATTGAATTCAAACTCTGCAATGAACCTTAGGGAGTTTAGTTAAGTATTTTTTATGTTTAACACACAATTTAAAAAAAAAGTATTTTACTGTTACTTCCAATTTATAAAATCTTTTTTTGTAATATTTCCTATACTGCTTTTCTTTTTAGTAAAACGATATTTAATTTTTTTTATTTCTCTAGCTAATAAATAAAGAACATTGGGCTCAAAATTAGCAGTAAAATAATGCATAACTTTTTTCAGTAATGTTAGCAATGCAACAAAAACGCTTCTGAAATAATGCATTCCTTCAATGTACTTATTTTACGAGATTTAACACTTTTTTGCACCTTATTTTACTGCAGGATGCAGTAAAAAATTGTGTAATGGTATTCCTACCCCTGTTAAATGTGACAGTTCCAGCTCAGAGATGCTGGTTGCTATCATCTTAACACCCAGTGACTAATCCCTGCCCTGCTCATTCCGCTGTCAGACAGAGATTCCTGGCTGACAGGTGAATGCAAACTAAGGAGCAAGGACAGTGTTTTACAAAAAATGGCATGGGGGATCCTCCACAATCCATACCAGACCCTTCGAGTCTGGTATTAATTTTAAGGAGGACCCAACGTCAACAAAAAAAAAATGGTGTAAGGTCCCACCTAAATTTCATACCAGACCTTTATCTGAGCTTGCAGCCTGGCTGCCTCCCCACCCCATACCAGGCCATATACCCTCAACATGGGGGGTAAACCTCTATGGCAAAGCACCATGTCCTTATAATAATGGGAACAAAGGCCTCTTCCCCACAACCCTGGCCTGGTGGTTGTGGGAGTCTGCGAGCGGGGGGGCTGCTATCAGAATCTGGAAACCCCCTTTAACAATAAGTGGGCTCTTAGAAACCACCCCTATGTTAATAAGCAAGGGATACCATTACCAAAAAAAATAGAATGTACCCTGAAAAATGAAAACACCCAAATGTTTGACCTTTAATCATAAACATTTCAAAAATGATTGATTAAATCACCGATTAGATCACCGATTCCACCAAAAGAAAAAAATCTTAACCTATGCCAAGACACGACCGATCCCGTTTCTTTCCTTGCATCGAATGATGTTTTCGGATCCATGCTGCTAATGTACTCAAAGGGGCGGGGTCACCCGGGTGATGTAATTGACCAAAAATGAGCATGTCCATATTTGCTCAATAACATCACATGGATGACCCTACTCCTTTGTTTACTTTAGCAGCAAGACCCAGAGATGTAATTTGGCAAGAAGGAAGCATCTCTGAATCCCTGCTGCTAAAGTAAACAAAGAGGCATCAATAATCTCACCTGATTCACCCCGCCTCTTTCTTTTCTAGCGACGAGGACCCAGAGATGCACGTTCGATCCTGTCGCTTCCCTGGCACTGACGACATAATTGACAACGTTTGGGCATTTCTTTTTCTAAAGTACATGCTTTTTTTTTGTGAATGTGAAGGAATACTATGTACCTCATACTTCTTCACATTGGGGTGCTGTATCTTGGGACCCCCTTATTGTTAAAGGAGGATTTCAGATTCCGATAAGTTCCCCGTCTGCAGACCCTCACAACCACTGTACCAGGATTGTGGGGAAGAGGCCTTTGTCCTCATCAACATGGGATGTACCGCATCATGTTGAGGACATGTGGCCTGGTATGGTTCAGGATGGGGGGTCACACACCCATCCTCCCTTTCTTGTCCAGCTAGGCTGCATGCTTGGTTAAGGGTCTGGTATGGAATTGGTATGGGACCTCAAGAAAAAAATGTTTTGGGTCCACCTTTAAAGTCACACCAGAGCTAAAGGACCTTGTATGGATTGTGAGGTAACCTCATGCCATTTTTTTTAAGCTGTCTGGGCTCCTTTATATGTCAGTCGGGAATCCCCAGATTACAGTTGAATGAGCAGTGAAGGGATGAGAAACAGATGGTTAGGATGCTATTGGGTGCCGCCCCCTGAACAAGCAACCAGTAATTTTATACATCTAAATAGCAAGTGACTAGACCACAACTTAATTTACATTTTTTTTTTCTGTTAGTAAATTGACTTTTAGATCAGTTCAGTGTTTACCATGTGTTTCATATTTTTTCCGTCATTACCAAAAAAAGTGATAATGAATTGACAATTTCAATATCGCATTCGATATTTGGATAAAATTAGTCACGTAATCCAAATATTGCATGCTTAGTTCTGCGTAGTACATATTTAGTATTGCTGTGATGGCACCAGTCAATTACTCCCGTGAGATGGTATGCAATATAATATAATGAGACGTAAGGGGTGCAGTTGCACCAGAGCTTAGTAAATAGGGTAAAGCTTTACTTTGCATAGAGTACCAATCACATGCAAGGAAAATAAAAAAGCTGCATTTTTGCTTGCACATGATTGGATGATGGAAGTCAGCAAAGCTTATGCTCATTTACTAAGCTCTAAAGCAGGGGTCTCTAAACTGCGGCCCGAGGGCCACATGTGGCCCTCTGCTAGCTTTTATCTGGCCCTTGGGGCAATAATCCCTCCCACTGACACCAACAATGGGGTACTATTTTTTCCACCCATACCTATGATGGGATACTACTACTCCTCCGCCTTCTATTGACCATCAACCTTGAGGCCATATTTATTATCACTGATGCTGGGCCCTGGACATTTTATGCCCTCGCTGGCCACAATCCGGCCCTTCTAAAGTCTGAAGGACAATAAACTGGCCCTTTGTTAGAAAAGTTTGGAGATCCCTGCTCTAGAGCAACTGCACTTTGCAAAGTGCACAGTCTATTTGTCCCCAAATATCTACTGTAATGGTCGATTTCAACCATTTAAAGGTAAAGTGCTCCTTAAAGAGTAAGTCCACTTTTGTTGAGAAAAAAAACATTCTCCTCTGGGTGATCTATGTACATTGTAAGGATTTTAACAAACTTTGTTGCAAATTCCAACCTTTTGTTATTCTGAAGAAATAAATGTTTATTTGTCTGTGTCCATGTGCTAAATGAATCTGTGGGGGAATGGTTTTATAATTCTCAATTCTCAGTGGCAGGGTCTGCATCCCTTTAGATGTGATTTCCCTTTGAGAGTATCTAACTAAAATTAAATTTTTGTTGCAGGGGTTGCTCAAAATCTGACTATGTTAAGAGCTTCTGATTTTTGATAATTGATTCACGAATTTGAGAGTTGGCCATACAGTGAGTACTCTGTCAGTAGGTTTCAGAGAGAAAGGCAATCGGGTTGGATAAAAATATAGCATTTCATCTGCGTAAGCTGCCACTTTTTGTGTTTTAAGATTGTTTTCTGGCTTTCTCATAATGCTTGGATTTGCTCGTACTTTACATAAAAATAGTTCAAGGGCCAGGATAAAAATGAACAGGGACAATTGCACCCTTGTATAGTTTTATCCATTATCATAATAGGGGAAGAAAGGAAACCGCTCACTTTAACCTGCGCAGACGGGTTTGAATATATAGCTCTAATCCAGGCCAACATCCTATTACCAAGGCCTATATGTTGGACAGTCAGGTCCATGAACCTCCAATCCACCCTATCAAAAGTTTTAGTAATTAGAGTAATAGCATGGAAAAGTTTTTTGACTGAGCTATATGGAGGACATCCAAGGTGCTGATTACATTGTCTAGACATGTGCGGAACAGAAAAATTTGTTTACTTTCGATAGATTTGTCATGTTTCGTGTATTAATTTTCTAACAAATTACAAATTTTTGGAGCAATTCAAATTCAGATCGGTCAAAAAACGATCGACCAATTTAAATTCTGTGTGTATGTGAATAGCTTGTTGTTAAGGAGCGGTCTGAGAAGCCGGATGCTGCGTCCTTAACAACCAATGACTCATCAGCTGTCAGCGGGTTTCCCCACTGACAGCTGAAATGTTAACAAAAGAATGCCGTCAATTAAAAATTCCGAAAAAAACTGCGTGGAGCCCCCATACCAAAACCAGGCCCTTTGGTTCTGGTATGGATTGTAAGGAGAACAGCGCCAAGATAAACAAAAAAAATCATGGGGTCCCCCCAAAATCCATTCCAGACTCTTCTCTGAGCATGCAGGCCAAGCGAGCGCACCCCCCCCCCCCCGAACCATACCAGGTCACGTGCCCTCAACACCCCAAAGCACCTTGGATGGTGGACGGTGGTTGTAGGGGTCTGCAGGTGTGGGGCTTATCAGAATCTGGAATCCCCCTTTAACAAGGGGGCCCCCAGATCCCGGGCCCCACATGTGAATGAGTATTGGGTACGTAGTACCCTTACCCATTTACCAAAAAAGTGAGTAAAGACACAACATGAGTTTTACTAAAAAACTAAAATAAAAATGTCCCCCGATGTAGATCCATCATTAGACACCAATCACGATGCCTGCCACACCGCCTGACCCGAAAAAAGTAAAAACAAAAACTCAGATTAAGTAACCGAATAACAAAGTGCGAAAACCTCACCAGCCAGGAGCCCAAGAAAGCTCATATGGTATAGTATTTGTTGTAAAAGTTTTTAAAATCTACGCTAAGCGTAGTGGTGTAGTATTTATTGTAAATGTTTTTAAAACTTTTACAATAAATACTAAACCATAATGGCTTTCTTTGGCTCCTGATTGGTGAGTTTTTTGTACTTATTTTGCTGTTTCCTGGAAGAAGGAATCCACACTGGCAACATGAAAAGCTTAGTGTTATCGGCTAGGGAGTACCTATTGGAGCTTTTGTGTTACTCATTTCTGGTGAGTGCATATTTTGGGTGGAGGCTCACTTGCACTGGAATTCCTCACGGTTTTTGGTGAAATTCATTGGATTTCACTTTCTGCTTGATGTTTTGATGTCTCTGGTGAGTGCATAGTGCACCTAAAGTTTACATATTGGATAGATTACGCATTGCAAACACTTTTTTTTCACAGTTGCATATTATTCACCTTTTTATTAGTTGGACTTCTATATCAACTTATTGCTTTTGATGTAAAAAACAAAACATTTTCAGGAGATACATAACGAAAGATAAAGCTCAATATAAACAGTATCCTGTCATCAAAAAAGTAGTGGCAAAGCCAGTAGGGGTAAAAATTTGCAGTAAATCTTGTGTTATAATGTAAATTTATCATTAAAGGATAAGTTCACATTTAAAAATAAATAAATAAATGCAGGTAAAAAAATGTGCATTTATTATTTTTGTTGCTGGAGCCTGGAAAGCATTGCACCAGCAATCGGCAGATCGCTCCACAGCGCCGTGGTAGTTCATTGACAATTACAAGATGACAGCCGCTAAGGATGTCGGGGTTTGTAGTTCATTTAGACACACGTAGCTGTGTGTCTGAATGGCGCGGCCGTGTGGGCGGAGCCTCACACGGCTGCAATGTGTTTCAAACAGTGACAGCTAGCATGGGAAACTTCTTCCTGTACTGAAACTTGGAAGGGGGGGGGGGGGGGACACAGCGGGCGGTGGATGCAGCACTGGAAACATGTTACATGTTCCACCCTGAAATCGGGTGGAATAAGTAACACGTTCCCAAAGGTGAACTTTTCCTTTAAAGTAAATCAGTTTTCACACTTCCATACCATGTTCTTTGTTATGGCTTGGGTGAAATGCAAAAAAATACTTCCTTTCTAATGCCTAAGTTAGGTCAGCTGGATGAGGGGGTTCTATTATTCTGGAATCATAAGATCACAGAATTAACCGTGTTATACCCTCAATGGATAAATGGTAATTTGTATGGGGATGAGGTTTTAAATCACATCCATTGAGCTGTGACCTTTAGTTATTGATTTGCTGCTTTAATTTGGTTGTTAATATATCCAGAGAGTTGCCGTACTTGGAGGTACTATGTGAGAAGAACCTTCATATTGCTTTGGGCTTGCTTTACGTTTAAAGAGGAAGTAACGTCAAATATTTTTATTTTTTTCTAAAAACCTGCAAAAGAAAGGCATAATGAGCTAGTATGCATAGCATACTAGCTCATTATGAATGGCTTACCTGAGATCGAAGCCCTCGCAGTGGTCCTCGGTCACCTCCGCCGCCGCCGCCATCTTGCCTCGATGTCCCGTCCCTCCTGTTAGTATATCGCCACTCGGATGACGTCACACGCATGCGCGCTCGGGTCGGCAAGCTCCCATTCAGAAAACTGGCAATGACGCCGGCCCGCTATTGCGCATGCGTGTGACATCATCGGCAATGCATTTAATAGTAAATATCTCCTTAACCGTGTAGGTTAAGGAGATATTTCTTGCACCTACAGGTAAGCCTTAATCTAGGCTTACCTGTAGGTGCAAGTTGTCTAAGTGGGTTTACAACCACTTTAATGAAGTCATCATCTGTATCATTAGTACTCCAGGTTTTAAAGGAGCATATGGAGACTGACAATTAAATGAAACCAGGTTACTCTTTGTAATTAACTAGTCCACACTTTTCCTTCTGGGATTAGGTACAAACAGAATTTTCAGATAAGCATAAGATTACAAAATATGGTGTATTTCTCAACTCTAGACTGTATATGAATGCATAAAGTGAACTTCAATTAAAATGAGATTATGAAGTTCTTAGACCAATGCCTTTGAAGTTGTGTCATTGTAAGGGATTAACTGATTAGATTTTTTATGAACATGCTTAATTAATGTTCAGTTGAAGTGCTATTGATGCATAGCAATTGTTTTAACACTACGTTAATTGAAAGCTTTGAGCTTCCGCCAAAAAAATGTGAAGATGTGATTTAAGTCATGTCCCTTCTGTTATGGTTTGAGAGTTGTTTGTATGTGGCCTTTGTGTGTTTTATTAAGTGTGTTTCACTTGAGCATGGTTCAGAGGCATAACTTAACCTTAAAATATAAACTGTTACCATGTTACATTTTAGGAAATTTCAGCAAGATTTGCTACAGTTTATGTGGAGAAGAATGGTGAAAACTGTTTCTTTGTCCCTTAAATCCATTCTCTAGCATTCTCTGGTATTGCAAAAAATACTAGTATGCTACCCATATTAGACTTGTGAAATCCTGGTCTACTTTATAATAAATGAAAGGAGAAACTATGGCCTGCCCCAACCCACTGCAGTTCTTAGATATGGGGACCTTCAGCTGCAATATGAGATCTAGATCTTCTTTATACAATGAGATTTACCCAAGGGTTTGGAACACATGTAGGTCTACGTATTATGTACACTCCCCAGCATCTCCTCTGATCTCCTTTCTTTATACTCTAGCCTTACTGTATAGCCTCACGGTACTGCCATAGAAACATAAAGCGGAACTATACTCACCGTCAGTCCAGCAATGTGATGTCCTGGAGCTCCCCGCAAGCCACTGACATTTTCGGGATTACTAGTTTCTGGGTATTGACCGCCAGCCGCTCTCATTGGCTGGGCAGAGGTGACATTACTCCCGTGCATGCTCTGGATTTCAGTCAGTTCAGTGTTGCTATACGTGTACAATATAATATAATTTTTTATAGTTCCACTATAAATCTTTGTGCCATGTCAGCAACATACTAGATGTTCATACCAAAACAGTCTTATCCTTTGCTACCCTGCAAGACAGATACGATTTGCTATCTACAGCTCTATTTAGTTGCCTCAAAATTAAACTCTTTAAATCAGTGGTTCTCAACCTGGGTCGGGACCCCCTCGGGGGTCAAATGACGATTTGCCAGGGGTCAAATCCTGGGCTGTTCCTAAAGCCCGTGTTGCTCTCCCAGCCTTTTCATAGCCACCCAACAGGGCTGTCCCTGGAGCCTGTGGCCCCTCGAGCTGAGCTGTTCCTGGAGCCCGGGACCACCCACTCAGCCTCTTTGTAGCCACCCATTAAGTTCATGGCATGACTGGAGGGCAGAGACTAGAGGTCAGATGACTGCTGTGAGACACCACAAAGCCGGAGACACAGTGAGCAACACTATCTGTAATTATAGTTGCCATTATTAGTCCCCACTACGGTTCTTAGATCAGCAGATGACCATGATCAAGAACACCTAAGTTGGCCGATCAGAACGCCTCCCAGCATTGCCACTCATCCCATTCCCCACCAGTACTGCCACTCATTCCAACTTCCTGCCAGCACTGCCACTCATCCCATTTCCACCACCAAGGAGTAAGAGAAGGAATAAAAATAGAGAATATATGGAACAGAGAGGAAAAGAGGGGGTGGCACAAAGCAAAAGGGAGAGAAAGAATAAGAGAAAGAACAAAAAGGACGGCTAGAGAGAGGGATGGGGGAAAAAGACAAGAAATTGGCATAGAGGGAGATAAAAGGGAAAAAAAGGAGAAAAAAAGAAAGAGTGGTACATCCTAAAATGTACCATAAGGGGTTTTAATACTGTACGAGTGGAAGGGATCCAGGGAGAGCTAAATGTCTGTGGGTTAGGGGCGCAAATTACTTGACTTGCCTTGGGTGCTGACAATCCACACTACACAAATAATTTTACCGTTAGGGGTCCCCACAACTTGGGAAATTTTATCAAGGGGTCACGGCATTATAAAGGTTGAGAACCACTGCTTTAAACAATCTGCCAGCCTGACCTTTGCCTCACTTATGTCCTTTGAAAACAATGGGCACAACATTCAGAGGCCTGGTTTCTGAGATTTTATATATATATATATATATATATATATATATATATATATACAGTGGGTAAAATAAGTATGGAACACGTCACCATTTTTCTAGGTAAATATATTTCTAAAGGTGCTTTTGTCATGAAATTTTCACTACATGTTGGTAACAACCCATGCAATTCATACATACAAAGAAAGCAAAACAAGTTCAGGAATTACGGTAAGTTATGTGTAATAACTTGGAATGGCACAGGCTAAAAGTATTGAACATGCTAACTGAAATGTATTTAATACTGCGTACAAAATCCTTTGTTGGTAATGACAGCTTTAAGACGCCTCCTGTTTGTAGAACAGTAGACTAGTCGCATGCATTACTCAGGTGTGATTTTGGCCCATTCTTCCACACAAACAGTCTTAAAATCTTGAAGGTTCCGTGGGTCTCTTCTGTGAATTCTGATCCTTAGTTCTTTCCTTAGACTTTCTATTGGATTCAAGTCAGGTGATTGGCTGGGCCATTTTAGCAGCTTTATTTTCTTTTTTTGAAACCAATTGAGTTTCCTTGGCTTTGTGTTTGGGATCTTTGTCTTGCTTAAAGTGTCCCTCCTCATATCATCTTCATCATCCTGGTAGATGGCAGCAGATTTCTATCAAGAATGTCTTGGTACATTTTTCCTTTCATCCTTCCTTCAATGATATGAAGTTTGCCAGTACCGTATGCTGAAAAACAGTCCCACAGCCCCATGATGTTCCCACCTCCAAACTTCACTGTTGTTGGTATGGTAATTTTGGGGTGATGTGCAGTGTCATTTGACCTCCAATGGTGTCTATTATGGCATCCAAAGAGTTGAATTTTGGTCTCATCTAACCACACTATAGTCTCCCAGTATTTCACAGGCTTGCCTAAATGCTGTGCAGCAAGCTTTAAACGAACTTCAACATTTTTTTTTCTTCACCAATGGAGTCTTGCTTGGTTAACGTGCATACAGGCCATGGCGGTTGAGTGCATTACTTATTGTTTTCTTTGACACAATTTTACCTGCTAATTCCAGGTCTTTCTGAAGCTCTCCACAAGTGGTCCTTGGCTCTTGGACAACTCTTCTGATAATTCTCTTCACTCCTCTGAAATCTTGCGAGGAGCACCTGGTCGTGACCGGCTTATGGTGAAATGATGTTCCTTTCTCTTCCGGATTATGGCCCCAACAATGCTCACTGTAAAATTCTGAAGTTTACAAATTCTTCAGTATGTTTTGCAACAATATGGTTGCAAGGGTCTGAAGAGAGCTCCTTGCTTTTACCCATAATTAGATGTTTCTTGTGTGACAACTTGGTAATGAGACACCTTTGTATAGGCCATCAGTTGAGACTGAACCAGCTGATATTCATTTGCGCTGACAAGGGTCAGGATTGCTTGATAATTACTGATAGATTTCAGCTGGTGTCTTGGCTTCCCATGCCTTTTTGAATCTCCCTTTCTTCATGTGTTCAATACTTTTTTCCTGTGTCATTCCATTTTATTACACATAACTTAATTGCTGAACTCATTTGTTTTGGTTTCATTGTATGTATGGATTGCATGGGCTGTTATGACATGTGGTGAAAATCTTATGTCAATAGCACCTTTAAAAATATATTTACCTGAAAAAATGGTGACGTGTTCAATACTTATTTTACCCACTGTATATAAAATATGTTTATATGTTTATAGCAAAGAAGAGCAGCGAAGACCTTGATACATATAGGATGTGCAATGTGGAAAAATCTATTTAAAACATACAAAATTTAGTTCCCACATCGTTAAGGAAATTACAACAGCATAATATTCCTAACGTAGGGGGTACATATAATATTTTCCTGCCAGTAAGACGGGTGTAATGTGTTTGTGGAATATGTCAGAGGGGATTGGGAGAAAGGTAAGTATATATTTTGGGTTTACATCAGAGGTGTTTTTTTTGCTTCTTATTTTAATTCATTTTCTAGGAGTAAACATTCAGTTATCCTAAGGAGAAAATCTGGACTAGGGAATTTAGCTTTTGGGAACAAGCTTTCTGGTTGTGGTAACATTTCATACATTAAGTGAAAACACTCTGAAAGAAACCTCTATGATAAAGCCCTAAGAGGAGCGAAATATGTTGGGGGGGGGGCTGGGCTAAGGGTGAGGAATGTGCCAACTGCACATAATAATGTTACCAGTTGAATTTCTGTGCGGCCTCGTTTTTCAATTTTTCTCTGAAAGAAACATAGACATCATAATGAGGAATATGAAATTAGGCATGTCCTAAACCGCTACGCAGACAGATGGCGCTATATAAATCCTGTATAGTAATAATGTCCTTCACGGAAAATATATAATGACATTAAGCTCTACATAGTATACATTTTTTTCAGAGATTAATTCTCTTTCATTCTTTTGCTATAAGAACATTTAGACAAGGGGTAAACTAACTTTGCTAAATGAAAATAATAATATACGTTATCAAGGGTCAGTCTTGTCCTGTCGTAGGTATAGAGATGTACCCAGCTTAAAAATATGGGACATTTCCACAGGTTAAATGCATTTTGAGAAATTATATGCACAAATACCACTGTATATATACTGTATATACACCGTGTGTGTGTATGTATGTGTAAGTACCGTATTTATCGGCATATAACACGCACAGGCGTATAACACGCACCCTAACTTTAAGAGGGTAGTTTCAGGAAAAAAAACTTTCCACAGCCCCCTGCGTATAACACGCAGGCACAGTTTACCCTATATTTTCAGGGTAAAAAAAGTGAGTGTTATACGCCAATAAATACAGTAATTGTTCTTCTACCCTCTTTGTTTCATTAAAGCGTGGCTTATACTCTAGTGTTCCAGTTTAAAGAACATTCAATTTTCCCAAGCATGTCTGTGTAGCAGAGCCAATTGTTTCTTTCGCTGTTTAGATTAGAAAAATATATGACTGAAAACAAATATAATCCAGATATCTGTATTTCATTCTAATGCACAAGTAACGATTCTCCAGCCGACCACTCTGGAACTAGTGTTGATGCAGGCTTCATGTACACTGCTGCTGGTAAACGGACGTTTAGGAGCAGTTGGGCGTTTTTTTAAGCTGCCCCTGAACTCTCCTCCATGTTATCTTATTAATACAAGTACACAGGATCATTTATAGTCGTTTCTAGGCAGTTGAGTTTAGAAGCATTTTTTGGAAAGCAAAAAAATGCATTCAGGGCGAATGCTCAGAGGCATTTGAAATGTCAAACGCCTGTAACAGCTTGTAAACGCCTGTAAACGCAGTAACTCAAGTTAAATTGTTCAGGGGAGGTTGTAAAACGTCCAGTGTACATTAGGCCTTATTATATCTCTTGTCTGGTGAAGCAGTGGGTCCACGCTAACCCATGGGAATGTGCTAAGACCCGGAATCAATGTTTCTCAGTCTGATGCCGCGTACACACGATCGATTTTTTCGACGGTGAAAACACCGTTGAGAAAATTAGACGTGAAAAACGAGGAACAGCTTGTTCCCCCCACACACGGCCGTTTTAAATTACATTTTTTTTTTGGTTGAAAAAAAACGACCGTGTGTGGGCTCCCCGCCAGTGTTTCCCTATGGGAAAACTGCCGCGGCAAAAAACGTCAGGAATCACGACGAGAAAAATTAGAGCATGTTCTAATTTTTCTCGTCGTGATTAATGCCATTTTTCCCGTCGAGAAAAACGACAAAAAGCCCACAGACGATCGTTTTTCTTGTCCAAAGGGAAAAATGTAGTTTTTCTTGACGGGAAAAATGATCGTGTGTACGCGGCATTATAATATGAAAGACTTGATTTGATTAAGGCATGAGGCTTAAGCAAACCTCTTAATTTTTGTGATGCAGAGGTTTCCCCTTGCTTTGCACAGCTGCAAGTTGCTCTGGCAACTTCCTAATTCTTGCTCCTAAGCACTTTTTACAATTTTTTTTTTTTTTTACTACTTTGCTGCATGCATTACCTCAACGCTGCTCCAATTATCCAAAACTTTGTCAGGGTTTCCTCAATCATTGTTGGCTTCACTCTTAATTATTAGCCTCCCCACTCTGTGAAATGAGCTCTATTATTTACCTGTGAAGAATTTCCCAGAAGGTTTATGATTGTGTCTCTTCTGCAGGCTCCCCTGCAGTTCTATATAAGGAAGACTGGGCTGGGGGGCATTAGAGAAGTTACTTCAACATTGAGACATAGATTAGGGAAGGATTCACAATCTGTAATACACAGTGGGCACTATATAGTCACCTGCACCCTGTTCAAATCAGCAATCTCAACATCAGGCTGAGGATAACCTTTCAGCACCAACTACTTTCCCAGCTGTGTGACAATAAGCCATGACATTTCAGAACACCTATTTTTTACCATGCCTCACCATGATCACTCAGTGCCTTGGATAGTACAGTTTATTTTGCCCACAGAAATCTACCTCTGTCTTGAAAGGGCTAGTTGGTCGTGATTGTTCCCCAGGCTATTGATTTCTTGTCTTTCCCTGGTTCTTGTCCCTACTGGAGGACTCTATGCAGTTGGCACAAGGCTTGTCTCTTATGGCCGTGGTTTGTGAGGTTAACTGTATCAAGAATACGTTTGCTGGGCAATGCGTTTCTTCTATTTTGGGCAAGAGAGAGCCTACAAACACTCTAGATGCATGCCTTCTTTTGTACAGCATTTTAAAAACCGCTCCACTTACTAGGCATGTGCACTGGCAGAGTGAGCATGACAGGTGCAGAACACAAAAAATCAGCTTTTACCGTACTGCAAAGGGAGATCATCATTATCCTATATTTTTTTTTTAAATGTAAAAAAAAATAGTTTCTTGCTTTTTAAGTCTTTCTTAATCTACACGTGTATGGATAAAAAATTTGGCTGGTTCAGCAGGGACCGTACAAACTTTGATCGATGTATAGGCACTGTGGTTGTGCAGAAATCTATCAATCTATAAACTTCTGGAAGGTAATAGTACAGCGCTGCATATAGGCCAGTAAAAACTGGACTGTAACTCAAATGTGACCATAAATGGAAACACACAAAAAAGTGTACAACCACCCTGTCAGATTTTCCCTATAGCCTGCAAGCGCTGATCAGTGTATTCTGACAGCGGGGAAGTCTCCCCGCTGTCAAAATACAAAAGCTCAGTGGGGAGGGTTCCCACATCCACATCTAATGTGTGGATGGGGGAAACAGTCGGTTTTTATTTGTTCAACCAGATGGTTGAATGAAAAGACTATCATGTATGTTCTGCTTAAGGAAAATATGTGATGACAGACTGCAAACATTTATGAACAAGTTCAAAACAAGTCTGCCCCAGTAGAAAGGCTTAGGCAGGCCATAGACGAGTTGAAAACCAAACAAAAATGTTTGGTTGTTTGTTTTTCGCATCATTACAGTGCCAGCTGCGACATGTGACTTTCATGCAGCAATTGAAAGTGCCTGATCCAACATGCTGGATTTTGTTTAGAAAAACAAAAATTAAAATTTTTCGATCAACAGGATGTTCGGTTTGCGACCCTTCTATGGCCGGCCTTAAAGTGGTTGTAAACCCACTAAAAATTTTTTTTTTCTTTTTAGCCAACCTGCAAGAGAAAGGCATAATGAGCTAGTATGACTAGCATACTAGCTCATTATGTACCACTTACCTTAGATCGGGGCCCCCGAAGCAGTCCGCGTTCCTCTGTCCAGACGCAGACATCATTGCGGCGATAGCCGGAATGTTACTTTCGGGTATCGCCGCACCAGCCAATTACAGCGCCGCTCCGGCGCTGTGATTGGCCGGAGCGGCGAAGACGTGACTCCGCGCATGCGCGCGGGAGCTGTCACATTCGGCTACGCCCAGCGATTGCTGGGAAGTAGCCGATTTTGTGAATGGGATTAACCCCATGAATGCGCCGTTGTCTACGGCACGCATGCGCCGTAGACAGCGGCGCCTGTCATTTTTAGTAAATATCTCCTAAACCGTGTAGGTTTAGGAGATATTTCTTGCACCTACAGGTAAGTCTTAATCTAGGCTTACCTGTAGGTGCAAGTTGAAAAAGTGGGTTTACAACCACTTTAAGACTGGCTGAGTTTCCACTCATTCACACACAATGCAGAAGGCAAGCTCCTAGACCTTTAAATAAGAAGCCCAGGCATGGTATATTTACACATAATTACATTGTGCGTGAACATATAACTACAGTATATATATGTAGCACTACCCCTGTAAGAGCTGCTGGTTTGTTTTTGGGTTTGCACGTTACCTCTTTAGCTTCGTTGTCAGGGTAGGAAAGTCCATATTAAATGCAATGTCCACACAAAAGTTAAACCTTCAACAGTCAGGCTTTATTCTTTTCTTCTGCAGTAAAACTTGAGAGAAAGTAGAAGGTAGGAGAAGAATAGAGGAAGGTTCAGGCACGCAGTACAGAATACACAAATCAGTTCAAAATTCTTATCAATCCTTCACCACTCTCTCAGTAGAGTGGGTATTGCTCACCCGGATAGTCCCCTCTCACATGGCCTAGCAGCCGGGATGATGCACGAACCAGTAACAAGACAGCCTCTGCCACAGACTGCTCAAGATGGAGTCGGTCTCTGCCACAGACCTTCTTTAGATATAGTTAAATGGATAGTCCAGGAATTCTCTACCACAGGATTTAAAGTCCCAAACTTCCAGCCATGCAGTAAGAGAGCCTTTAAGCCGATCCGGTGAACTGCAGGGCTTTTAGTAGATTGGATCCCTCCTCAACAAGGTCACCAGGCCTCACCCGAGACATCAGCGCTTTGCCAGTCTCCTCCAGGGCAGGTCCTCCCCCGGTTTCCTTCATCAAGGCATCTTCCTTCATTTTTTTGGATGGACAGCTTGGGATCCCCGTAGGCCCCAGCCAGAATACCCGGGCCCACTCGATAGTGATGCAGCCTCGGGCCAACGTGGCCCCGAGACTAGAATCACACACATACCTCGCGTCAGGAGGACCACGAGGCGAAAGACCTCGAACAATGACGTCTGCTCCTTAAGTATCCCCTCCCAGCAGGCACAGCGGGTCGACCAGTCCCATTACACTACTGCCGAGAAGGGTCACTCAATGCACCATGGTTTGCCTGTGTCCCAACAGGTGCCTGAGGTGGTAACGCCACCTACAAGCAATAAGGGAAACTGCTATCAGGCAAACCACAACCAGAACAGAGGCAAATTTGTACAAATCGACAGTTTGAGCCCAACTATTGGCTCAGACACCCTTAAATTTAGAATAGCGTCCCCACCATTGGGGTAGGGCGCTACATACACCCCCCTCCACAAAAAGACACTGTCCTCAGTGGCTGAGGAAAAAAAATTAAACCCTCAAGCCTGAGGGTTTGGTACCTGAACCAAAAAAACTGGGAAGGGGAGAGAAAGGAGGACAATAAACAGAGTACAATAAAAGGAATGGCATAAATCTCCAGATATGACATTTGTATATTACACAATATATATGTACACTACCACCCCATCACTATGTGTCTAATCCCACCCCATTCTCCGATGGTCTTGACAGCAGATCTGATACCTAAGAGAAAACACAAAAGAATATGCATAGCAACAATATAATCTTAAGGTATACAATCTATATACACAGAAGCAAAGCTGCATCTCCGAGAAGAGGAAGCTTTCTTTCTTTTTGATTTAAATCAGTTTTAAACCTTGCGTTATCATGAAAGTCTCTCTTTTTTTTTTTAATTGGCAAACTACTGCCACCTAGTGTCAGAGGCAACACAATGTCCTTTAAGCAAGGGCTGGAATACAACACACAAAAGAACCAGTGTTGAACACAGCGTTCTCTGCAACCCTATTCTGTCTGGCTAACTCCCCGGAGTTCAATAGCACAGCAAAGAAAAACGTTCTCTGTCCCCCTTTTTTTTTCTTAAGACAACAAATCTTCCACGGTGGAGAACAAAGTCACATTGATCCAAACACTCTCCACTTATAGAAAAATTGGAAGGCAAAGAACAAACAAAGTTAGTCTGCTGATTCAAAGTGTCACAAATAGAACCCAGGATCCGGCAGGGTCACGGGTCTTCCACGCTCATCCCAGGTATTAACAGAGTGCACAACATCATCTCCCTATTCACTGCAGATGACAACCCAAACAGCATAAATGTGCCGGCCGTAGCTCTAAATCCACCGGCATGCATTAAATTGTTCTGTCACAAGAAAAGAGTCCCGTACTCTGAGGGGTTTTGGTATTGCCAAATAATCCCAAACAGCTTCATCATTCCACTGCTCCCGAATGTCCTCAATTTCCTGCATAACATCGCGTGGTACATATGGGAACTCAAGACCATATTCTTTAGTCACCCTGTTTATTAACATTCTCTGTAGACGAGCAATTTTAGGCAATGACTGACGGTCTCCCGTCCCGGGTAACACGCATGAGCCTGGCGATCTCTTTGCTACAGACTTAACAGGCTTATAGGGTACTTCTTTAGCCACCAAATTCCATCTAACACCACCCGGGACCTTCATTCTGGGTGTTGCCTCCGTGGACTTTACGGCTGTCCACTCCACATAACTGCAGGTGGGAGTAACAGCCGCACTTTGGCTCTGCTTCAACTCCTGAACCATGGCCTTTGTCATGTCCCCGGGAACATAGGGTATGAACTTCTTCCCCTGGCCCGGTAAATAAACAAGAACAGATCCAGTCACTCCTTCTCCGTCTCCTTACCGGTTCCTATCGTGGACTTCCCGGAGACTTCACCGCTCACGAGGTCCGGTTCCGGCAGACGCTGAGGTAGGCATTGTCCGCGGCCGCGGGAGGCCTTATCGTAGCCCACTTTCTGTTTCATAGGCGGGATTAAAGCACAGGTGGTGGCGATGGCAGTGTCCACTGCGATGTCCGCCGGTGGCTCCGTAGTGGTAGTGACGTCTACTCCGGACTCACTTGCTGCAGCAGTTGCAATGTGCTCGGGGGCAAAGGCGACCTCCTCTGGAGTAACGGTGCATGTTATCCAGTTTACCCGATAAGCGCGGGGTGGCACAGTGGGCTGGTCCACCTCAAACAGGTACTCCCCGCAGGATGCACAGCGGCCGAACGGGCGCAATTGTATAGCCAGTCCATCGCATCCAGGGCAAAGCATGCCCAGGGCCTCCACATCTTGACTGGTATAGAGAGTAAAGCGTCCCCGGGGCTTAAGTCGGATCCCCGTATCTGTAAGCGGGGCTCCGGGTTGCATGGCACCCACGGCATTTGGCATGGAGGACATCCTGGGTCCCGATATGGCTTGTGCCCAGGGGAAAGAGGACATGTGGCTCGCTGAACTCTCCACTCGGTCAGGCAACCTCTGGTCCTTGCGCCAAACACACTCACGTGGTCCACACAGGTGGCAGGAAGTCCTCCCAGTTTAGTTATTTTTGCACGTAGTTCGCTGGCTTTCTTCTTTCTGGCTCCACCCATTAACTACGCAGCTAGCAAAGCGATCTGTACCCCTTGACCCCTTTTCTCTCATTCAAAGCACAGTCCAACACTTTCTCAATGGCAGACTTTCCAAAAAGCATAAAAACAGTAATCCGGTTGTCAGAGGCAACGGCAAATATTCCGGACGAGCCCCCACGTGTAGCACTACCCCCGTAGGAGCTGCTGGTTTGTTTTTGGGTTTGCACGTTACCTCTTTAGCTTCGTTGTCAGGGTAGGAAAGTCCATAGTAAATGCAATATCCACACAAAAGTAAAACCTTCAACAGTCAGGCTTTATTCTTTTCTTCTGCAGTAAAACTTGAGAGAAAGTAGAAGGTAGGAGAAGAATAGGGGAAGGTTCAGGCACGCGGTACAGAATACACAAATCAGTTAAAAATTCTTATCAATCCTTCACCACTCTCTCAGTAGAGTGGAGTGAGTATTGCTCACCCGGATAGTCCCCTCTCACATGGTCTAGCAACCAGGATGATGCACGAACCAGTAACGCCACCTACAGGCAAAAAGGGAAACTGCTATCAGGCAAACCACAACCAGAACAGAGGCAAATTTGTACAAATCGACAGTCTGAGCCCAACTACGGGCTCAGACACCCTTCAATTTAGAATAGTGTCCCCACCATTGGGGTAGGGCGCTACATACACCCCCCTCCACAAAAAGACACTGTCCTCAGTGGCTGAGGAAAAAAAATGAAACCCTCAAGCCTGAGGGTTTGGTACCTGAACCAAAAAAACTGGGAAGGGGAGAGAAAGGAGGACAATAAACAGACCTGATCAGACCCTCCATTATGTATAGAGCAGTGGATGTAAATGGACATGTGTCCATTTACAACCGCCGACATCCAATCCAATACTCTAAAAACAGACAGATGGGGATCGGTTCTACATCCATATAGCAGTTAGGATCGGATGGCAGTCGGATGTAAATAGACAGGCTGTCCATTTACATCTGACCGCCCATAGAGGAGAGCGGGCTGTGTCTGTTCTGCATAAGCAGAATGGACTCAGACCAGCCATCCGCCTGCTTAGAGGTGATCAGCGGACTCCGTCCCATGTGGAAGGGGCCTAAGGTCCATTGAACATATTCCAAAACTAAGAAGAGGAAAGTAAGGAAAGGGTAGAGCTATGACTTCAACACTTTATATCTGTTCGGGTTAATTGTCTTTTTGACCCACTCTGCGACTTATAAGCCAATTCCTTGCGGCTAAATGTCACACATTTTACCCCTGTGTTCGACCGCCTACTAACGGAAAGGGCCTGACTGAAAAAGGTCTGCCGATCGGCTTCTGATCAGCACTCTCAGCCAATAAGAGCACTGACCGGAGTGTTCTGGTCGTCCCCCTTTCAGAACACAATAGAACAGCAGGGGAGACCACTGTACTAATATTGGATAGTTAGTACAGCGGCTCCGACCAGAGCTGTCCATTTTTTTGGGTTCAGCAATGCTGGATTGAACAAGAAAAAAATTACTAGTGTGTATGAAGCTTTAAGCAGTGCACAAGGAACATTTTAAGAGTTAATGCTAAAGAATTATTTGTCAGTTCTGGTTAGCATATAGTTGAGATGATAGCTGTAAGGTGTACGTGATGTTAGACTACAGGCTTGAGGAAAGGTTGAGTCAATGAGCCCAAAAATTATGCTGTTTATTGTCTATTTTGAAACGTTATTACTTTTTATGGATCAATAAAAAGAAGAGTGTTTAATTTTGTATATTGGATCTGTGGATGGGTTCTAGTTCACGGCACCATAGTTGGGTGAGAAATGTTTGGTACATCTTACATTTACCTTTACATAGAAATATTTTTTTAGGGGGGGGAGTTAAGCTTTATTTTGGGACGGGGGTACATGCTTATGTTTTTAAATTTGCTTTGTAACTCTATACTAAAATGATTTTGTTTTGTTCCAATAACAGAGAATCTGATTTCTTCCTCCTGGATACTCAGACAGTGTGGGCTTCTGAGGAAGGTTGGCTGGAATTCGACATCACTGCAACCAGCAACTTATGGGTAATGAATCCACGGCGCAACCTTGGACTACAGCTTAGTGTAGAAACCAGAGATGGTAGGTTATGACTGGTAAAAAAAAAAACTATGCTAATTAGGAACATATGAATTGGTATTGATGTGGTATAGCCACAATTAATTTTAAAGAAGTTTTGACGTACAGATAAGTAACCACAGTGTTTTTTAGACATTTATTTAACCCAAAACAAATATTTGACATGGGTGTAATATAAAGTGTTTTATCTCAACTGACATTTATCCTCCCCGTAACTAAAATGGGCATCACAAGGTTGCTAGCAATCACACTTGGTAGCTGTGCCTGCTGGTGCAATATTATATTGTAAAAAAAAAAAAAAATTTTGTACCACTGGAGTATGAAAATGGTCAAGCATCAGTACACCAAACATAGTAAAGGTAAATGAAATGGAATCTCACTGTTGTATGTGCAAGGTAAATACAGGAGGTGGCCCTTTCCATATTACTACACAGGTGGATCATAAACACAGGACTACCTTTTTTCTTATCAAACCTTTTTTGACATTGTCCAGTCATTTCCTAATACAAAAGGTGTAGCTGCAGTCATAAAGAACTGTTCATTTTGTTAGATCAGGTATTTAAATGATATAACAAAATGGAAAACAAATAATCAAAAAATTAATAAATTCTTTTTTTAGGAAGAGCAATAATTAATTTATGAATAAAAAGAGGTATGGGTGGCACTGCCTGATATTAGTATATAATAAGAGTGCTCATGCCATGCACTGCCCCTTCAAAAAATGTGCTAAGTGATAAACTGGATAAATCAGACCACCAAATGTAAAGGTGATTCTAACGATAAAACATATTTAAATTCATAAATGAAAAAAAAGGCAATGGCAATAATAAGCTAAATCAAATGTCTTAAATCGGTCCAACACGGTTAATAAAGTGCAAAGTATCCTGTAAATGAAAATTCATATGTGCAAAGTGCACTATGTAACAATGTGTATAATTGTAATAAAAAATGTAAAAGAATCAAAGTAAAAAAATAATAATAAGTGGACACTGTCCCTTTAAGAGATGCTAGGTGCTAAAAAATACACACATCTCTTCTCAAGCAACCAACCGCATGACAAGGTATAGGTGATCTTATAACATTAAAGTGCATAGTGAACCAAAAAAAAAAATGTACCGTATATACTCGAGAAAAAGCCGACCTGAATATAAGCCGAGGCACCTAATTTTACCACAAAAAAATGGGAAAACGTATTGACTCGAGTATAAGCCTAGGGTGTCCATCTGCATGCCTCACTGTGCCTCACTTTTCCTCACTGTGTCCATGTGCATGTCTCACTGTGTCCATGCCTCACTGTGCCCATGCCTCACTGTGCCCATGCCTCACTGTGCCCATGCCTCACTGTGTCCATGGCTCACTGTGTCCATGGCTCACTGTGTCCATGCCTCACTGTGTCCATGCCTCACTGTGCCCATGCCTCACTGTGCCCATGCCTCACTGTGTCCATGACTAGACTGACGTTTAACATGGGAGTCTATGGAAGGGGTGCCCGGCTTTGAAAAATCGATGCTCCCCGGCCGTAGGTCCCCCAGACAAAAAACTTTGCACACTTATAGAGGAGAAATGGGGATATATGTGTGCCAATATTCGGGTCCAGTGGACCTACGACCGGCCAGTACCGGGCCCCCAAATTCACCAGAGAAATTACCGTTTAACATGGGAGTCTATGGAAGGGCTGCCCGGTTTGAAAAATCTGTGCTCCCCGGCCGTAAGTCCTCCGGACAACAAACTTTGCACACTTGTGAAGAAAGAGTGGGGCTACATGTGTGCCAAGTTTGGGGTCCAGGGGACCTATGACCGGCCGGTACCGGGTGCCCAAAATCCTGGAGATCAGGCGCAAAAAGGTGACTCGAGTATAAGCCGAGGGGGGCATTTTCAGCACAAAAAAATGTGCTGAAAAATTCGGCTTATACTCGAGTTTATACAGTATATCTGTGAAAAAACAGCAATACACTGTGCCCTATAATAGTCCATATGCACTATAACAGGAAATTCCTCCAAAGTGAGGGAATGCCGAGGTGTGACCAGGGTCATTAGAACTAGTGTCCCCGTTGAAAGATTTCCCCTCTATTCCTGTTCTGGTTTCAACACAAAATTTGTGTTTTACTTTCACTTTCGATAATAGTGTATGTGTCTAAAACATACAAAATCCACTTATCACCAAGTGCTTTCCTCCTATCCACTCCTACATGCCAATATACAGTACTCTTACTAAAAATTATCCCCCCAATCACATGTCATTAAAGTGGTTGTAAACCCACTTTTTTTTTGGTCCACCTGCAAGAGAAAGGCATAATGAGCTATTATGACTAGCATAATAGCTCATTATGTTCCACTTACCTTAGATCGGGGCCCCCGAAGCCGTCCTCGTCCCTCTGTCCAGCCACAGACATCACTGCGGCGATAGCCGGAATGTTACTTCCGGGTATCGCCGCACCAGCCAATCACAGTGCCGCTCCGGCGCTGTGATTGGCCGGAGCGGCGGAGACGTCACTCTGCGCATGCGCGCGGGAGGCGTCCCACTCGGCTACGCCCAGCGATTGCTGGGAAGTAGCCGAGTATGTGAATGGGTTTAACCCCATAAATGCGCCGTTGTCTATGGCGCGCATGCGCCGTAGATAGCAGCGCTTGACATTTTAGTAAATATCTCCTAAACCGTGTAGGTTTAGGAGATATTTCTTGCACCTACAGGTAAGCCTTAATCTAGGCTTACCTGTAGGTGCAAGTTGAAAAAGTGGGTTTACAACCACTTTAAACTCTCTTCTTTCTAAACTCTTTCCTTAAACATTCTCAACCATCAATTCCACGTAGTGTTTATATTCCAAAAGAAAACCAAAACCAAAAACCTCTTGTTTGATTAACAACGAATGGGGAGGAGTGGGGGATGGGGTGCTACTAATACTTGTTTTAAAGAACTGAATTAAAATGGGGACTTACAGCTGAGTTCCACCCAAAAGTGGAAGCTCCACTTATATGATTCCCCCCCCCCCCTCCGGTGCCACATTTGGCACCTTTCAGGGGAAAGCGGGTTGTGGGTACCTGTTTTGACAGGTACCTGTCCGCACTTCTGGGAGATTGTGCCGCTCCATGATCACTCGATGGCCCCTGCCACTGGGTTATTCAGAAAGCGCAGCGCGCTTTGCGCATGCGCAGTAGGGAACCGGCTATAAAGCTGCAAGGCTTTACTGCTGGGTTCCCCTACTACAAATGGTTGCAGCGGCACCCAAGAGCCGATGGAAACATCGGCTGGGTTCCAGGACAGGTAAGTGTCCTAATAATAAAAGTCAGCAGCTACAGTATATGTAGCTGCTGACTTTTAATTTTTTGCTGGGGGGGGGGGGGTGGAACTCCTCTTTAAGTATAATCTTAATGAAACATTTTAAATACAATTACA
Source organism: Rana muscosa (assembly GCA_029206835.1). Lineage (NCBI taxonomy): Eukaryota > Metazoa > Chordata > Amphibia > Anura > Ranidae > Rana > Rana muscosa. The sequence continues at coordinate 1,107,181,026 of CM055122.1, read as the reverse complement.
CAATAATTATGCTTGCTGCAAGAGTGCTTCTTATTCTAACCTACTCTTACCTAGAATATTAGCTGGATTTGGATCTTTATTGCGTTTTATGCTTAAAGAGTTATGGGATAATCCGTAAGTAAGCTGACATGTCTTCATCATGTATGACTTCATATTCTCATCAATTAGCATTGATATTCCTCTTGCAGTGTAACCTTGATAGTGTTTTATGTGCTTAAGTAAGTGTAAAAATGTTTGGTTTCTGTTACAGAGATTTTATTGCTTTTGCAATAGTACAACAGAAAAAATTCAAACAGCTATATGACAGCTATATGACATACAACATACATACAACAGCTTACATAGCATTCATACGTGTCAATCAACCAGTACAGTCCTCAAGGGTTTTTTTAAGAAAAAGTCAGTCTTTGTTGAATGTTCAATCTACTGGTGAACAGCACACACCTAAGGCTTAGATGACCAACCCATTGAAACTCAGATGATACCATCCCCATGATAGTCAGAGTATTTGATAGTGTCTGATATCTTTACCTAGCTAGACCAAACAGACTCAAATTTTTAGCCCCCAGATTCATAGGTAAGCTTATATATTGTAAGCATACAATTAACCAATCCCTTCCATTCATAATTGTGAATGGGTTCACCCTTTTCCAGGTTACAGCCGTTAATTTTTAACATAAAATAAGAGAAGTGTTGCAAACATTTTCAGTGTTGATAATAGTTGGAGTTCCCCCACTTTGTCCTAGAATACACGAAAAGGGGTTGCAGATATTGGGAGTACTAACTTATTTTGACCAACATAGTCTAACCACTAGGAGGTCTCACACATCCTATGAAGAATTACTGCCCCCTCGCTTGAGCATCTAAAGCAGTGGTTCTCAATAGACTTGTGCACAACGGAAAAATTCGTTCCGTTTCGGTTCGTTTCTTTCCGGTCCTGTTGATTCGTAATCATTCGTAATTTTGCTAGACGGGATTTTTCGTGTTCGGACTCATTCGTATTTTTGCAAGCGACATTTTTCGTTGAATTTTTTGTTGCTTTATAATTCGTACTTTCGGTAGATTACGTTGTTTTTCGTTGATTCTGGACACAACTCCTACTTTCGTAACTTTTTTTGGGTTCGTACTTTCGGTAGAGTACGTTGTTTTTCGTTGATTCTGGACACAACTCCTACTTTCGTAACTTTTTTTGGGTTCGTTGATTCGTAATTTTCCGTGTCTCTCTCACAACGACGCTGCCTATTATGCCTAATGTGCTTCGAATGGATTTGTACTTTTCTAAATACATTGCGGTTATTTGTAACGATTCGAAATCTCGTATTTTACTTTCGTTTTTTACATGCGGCTATAGCCTCTGCCCCTGTACACCATTTTGAGAGGGTTCAGCACGGTGAGGGAGAAGCAGAGAGCAGAGCAGAGTGTTATTGTGCTTCGAATGGATTCGAAATCTCGTATTTTACTTTCGTTTTTTACATGCGGCTATAACCTCCGCCCCTGTACACCATTTTGAGAGGGAGTTCAGCACGGTGTGGGAGAAGCAGAGAGCAGAGCAGAGTGAGTGTTATTCTGCTTCGTATGGATTCGTACATTCGTAACTTTTTCATAACGAATTATGCCGAAGACATTCGGGCATTCGCTATTTGCGGTATAATTTATTTCGGATTCGGTCTTATTCGTAATTGCTTTGTTTGGAAATTCGAATGCTTCCGAATGTCCGAAAGTTGCTAAATTCGGACGAATTTCAATTCGTTACGAAACGAATTGCACAAGCCTAGTTCTCAACTCCTGTCCTCAGGACCCACTAACAGACCAGATTTTAAGTATTACCTTGGTGAGATGCAGACTAGAATACTGCAATCCCTGAGCAGCAAATTATATCACCTGTGATGCATTTCAGTTATCTTGCAAACCTGGCCTGTTGGTGGGCCCTGAGGACTGGAGTTGAGAACCACTGATCTAAAGCAAGAGGATGATGGAATCTGTTTCATATTATAAAGTAGTGGTGTAAAAACTTTATCTGAATCGGCTTGTTCCTGGATGAAAAATCATTGTGGTTCAAAAATCAAAGCCCAATCCTCCTCTAGAGCTAATCCATATTTATTATATTGTTTATCCAGCTTACTATGTTTCAGGGATAACAGAATTGAGTAGTAGCTGGGAATTATTTTGTATGTTCAGAGGTCATCAGTATTTTCTGTAAGGCTTATGGTTGTAATACAATATCTGCTAACCCCAATTTAGGCTGCCGCATGCCAAAGTTACATGTATCAGGAAAAGCATGTCCTAGGGACCTAGTATTTCCAGCAAAAAAATCAAAAGATTTAAAATTAGTTCCCAAGTAAAGCTATTGAAAGTATTTAATTCTGAATCCCATTCAATAGGTTTCTCTTGAAAGTCCAGATAGTTCTGGAAGCAGAGGATTTCACCATAGAGGAGTATTTCTAGAACAAACTATAGATTGGGTGGAGTATCTTTGGAGACCCCAGTGTTTCAGAGTAAGGTACATTTTTAGCATTTCCTCACCCTAGTATGAGAAATATATCTCCTGTAAACCAAATAACTCAGGGTCTCAAAGGATGTAAGTATAGCTTCCTCCATTGTTAAGGCTAAGTTAACAGCGTGTGGGCACAACCACCAATAAATATTTATTAATTTTCATACTGCGTAGTATAAATATAGGTGTAGTAGTGCTAACCAGTGGCGGCTGGTGCTCAAATTTTTTGGGGGGGCGCAAACAAACTGAAAAAAAACATCAATTGCCGCCACTGTGCCCATTAAACGCAGCCACTGTGCCCAAACGCCACTAGTTTGTCCCCAAATGCAGCCAGTTTGTCCCCAAATGCAGCCAGTTTGTCCCCAAAATACAGCCAGTTTCCCCCCAAAATACAGCCAGTTTGTCCCCCCAAAATACAGCCAGTTTGTCCCCCATATAGAGCCAGTTTGTCCCCCATATACAGCCAGTTTGTCCCCCATATACAGCTAGTTTCCCCCCAAAATACAGCCAGTTTGTCCCCATAATACAGCCAGTTTCCCCCCATAATACAGCCAGTTTCCCCCCATAATACAGCCAGTTTGTCCCCCATATACAGCCAGTTTGTCCCCCATATACAGCCAGTTTGTCCCCAAAATACAGCCAGTTTGTCCCCCATATATACAGCCAGTTTGTCCCCCATATATACAGCCATTTTGTCCCCCATGAATACAGCCAGTTTGTCCCCCATAATACAGCCAGTTTGTCCCCATAATACAGCCAGTTTGTCCCCATAATACAGCCAGTTTGTCCCCCATATACAGCCAGTTTCCCCCCAAAATACAGGCAATTTGTCCCCCCATAATACAGCCAGTTTGTCCCCCATAATACAGCCAGTTTGTCCCCATAATACAGCCAGTTTGTCCCCCAAAATACAGCCAGTTTGGCCCCATAATACAGCCAGTTTGTCCCCATAATACAGCCAGTTTGTCCCCATAATACAGCCAGTTTGTCCCCCATATACAGCCAGTTTCCCCCCAAAATACAGCCAGTTTGTCCCTCCATAATACAGCCAGTTTGTCCCCCATAATACAGCCAGTTTTTCCCCCATAATACAGCCAGTTTGTCCCCATAATACAGCCAGTTTGTCCCCATAATACAGCCAGTTTGTCCCCATAATACAGCCAATTTCCCCCCATAATACAGCCAGTTTGTCCCCCATATACAGCCAGTTTCCCCCCAAAATACAGCCAGATTTTTCCCCATTTACAGCCAGTTTGTCCCCATAATACAGCCAGTTTGTCCCCCAAATGCAGCCAGTTTGTCCCCCCCAGCCCTGCACTTACCTTCCTCGGGTCAGCGCTGTCCTTCTTCCATCCTCGATGTCTTCTCCCGCCCTCGATGTAGCTTCAGCCAATCAGGTTACCGGTAAACAGACCCGGTGAACCTGATTGGCTGAAACGCAACCAGGGAACGCACCCCCCGTGCGTCCTCTCGTTAGCTATTTAGAAGCCGATTATAGCCCTCAGGCTGTAGTCGGGAAGCCTATCAGAGCCAGCGGCTCTGATAGGCACTTCTAAAGACCAACCAGACGCTGTTATTCAGATGGCCGGCGCTCAAGGGGCCGGCCATCTGAATAGTGGGCGGCAGCTGCGGCGACAATACATAGGTTCATGCAATGCATGAACCTATGTATTGTTGTTAGTGACGGGCGCAGGAGCGAGAGGGGGCGGCGCTTCTGCGCCCACTATGGACGCACCGCCACTGGCAGTGAAAAAAAGTACATTTAAAAAAATAATAATTCTTAAAGGGCCCGTTTTTTTTTTTTTTTTTGGTGACTACAGGAGGGGGGGCGGCGCCCGGGCGCCCCCTATGGACGGGCCGCCACTGATAGATAGATAGATAGATAGAGAGATAGATAGATATAGATAGATAGAGAGATAGATTATATATAGATATAGATATAGATAGATAGATAGATAGATAGATAGATAGATAGATAGATAGATAGATAGATAGATAGATAGATAGATAGATAGATATAGATAGAGAGATAGGGAGATAGAGATAGATATAGATAGATATAGATAGATATAGATAGATATAGATAGTGGGTGGGAGGGGGAGAGAGAGGGATAAATATACAGACAGATGAGAGGGATTTAGTGAATAAAAGAAGAATTTGCTCCGATCAGCAGTCAGCACACCCCCATCCTCTCCTGCCAGGCACATGTAGCAGGACACCCTTCAGCTTCCGATCACAGGATACTACAGTGCTATGGGTGGACAAGTGTCAGATCACCACATTACAGGCAGGCACTGAAGCATTTGCTCCGATCAGCACTCAGCAGTCCCCGGCCCCATCCCTCCCCGTCCCCCCTCTCCTCTCCTGCCAGGCACATGTCTCACTGACTTACTCTTCCAGCATATAGCTAGTGAATAGCTGGGGGCAGAACACCCTCCCTCCCCCCTCCACCTTCCGATCACGCTATGGACAGGGTGTCAGATCACCACATACATTACAGTCAGGAAGGCAGGCAGGCAGATAGATAAATAGAACATACCTTTAGCAGCAGCGGCGGTGCAGTCCGCTCCTCATGCTTCCTCTGCTCTGGCACAGTGAAAACCGGAAGTGACATAACTGTCAATCAAAGCACCCGGCCGTAGTAAATAGTAGTATACGGCGCCGAGCGGATGCAGACCGTCACGATGGAATGCGCCCCAGGGCGGGTTTAAAGCCTGCAAATGAAGCGCCTCATCTGCAATCTCGTGATTGCATAGACGTGGCGTTTCCCACACAGCACTGCGCCTGGCGCCCGGCAACAGACCACTTAAGGACCTTTTTTCCCAAAACAATTTTTTTTTAAAGGGACAGTTTTAAATACAATTTTTTTTTTGTGACTGCCTGGGAGGGGGGGGCGGCGCCCGGGCGCCCCCTATGGACGGGCCGCCACTGGTGCTAACCCACACTTATTCACTCCCTTATTCTCTGCTAGTTGTAGTGCTTCTAGTGATATTCAAGATGGATTTGAGCTACACAGAAGGGAGGTAAGAACCTTATCCAGTTCACACAACATTTTCTAGGAATAATCAAAAGGGAAATCAGAAAAACATAAGGAACCAGTAAAAATATAAATTGCCTGGAAAAAAATATAATTTTGAACATAGTAATCCTACCTAATAAATTCAGCAGAATAACCCCCTACAAACTGTAAGTACCGGAGACAGATTATTATCCAGATAAGTTTTCAGTGGCACTTGTATTTCAATACCTAAAATATCTTTAGGTGACAAGATGGATAAATATGTTCTATCGCTGAATGATCGAATGGAAATATTGTAGTCTTGTTTCAATTGTCTCTAAATCCCCATAAACTGTCCAATATGATATATCAGAGTAAGCGCTTTTTCTAGGCCATTTTCAGATTTATCTAAATACAAAAACGTAGAAGGACTTTTTTCCTCTAGAAACGCAACAAACAGCCCTGAGATAGAGCAATGTAGGTGTATAAGCTTGGCCACAGGCTCTATGTCCAAGGAAAAAGGGAAGAGGCGACAAAGGGAATTCCTATCTCGTACTAGGTAATTATTCAGTACTCAACTAAAATCCAAATTCTACCAAACACTTTATTCAAAATACACTAGCAACTGGAAATTTCCACCCACCCAGGGCGGGTAAATGAGCAATGTGTATATGTGTACCAGAGCTTATATATAAGTGCATAACACAGTCAAAAGTCTTGTAATGTGATGGAGCATACACACAGTCGGCTTTCCTGACAAAAACCTCACATCGCACTTTTCCTGTCAGGAAAACTGATCGTGTGTACGAGGCATGTGTCCTCAACTTTTCCTTCAAAGTAATATCAAAAAGAAAGACTATATAGTTGTAGCGGGGTGTTCCCCTTTAATGCAGAGAGACAAGAAGTTCCAGGTGAAAGGTGAGTCGGGAGGAAGTAAAGAGACATTATGGAAGTGAAAGCAGAGGAGAGAGAGACTACATCTCCCAGTACATCTTGCAGCACCCAGGGTGCATTGCTCTAGAACAGAGACTGCTGGGGCAGACTTTATAAAGGGGAGGCGGAGTTTTGGTCGGCCTCTTTGGACACCCCTCTCCTAGCAAGAGGATCTCTGTGCTGAACTGCTGTGTGCACAAGGCCTGAAGCCTGGGCCGTGTGCTCCTTTCCAAAGAGCCCTCTGCCAGCCTAGCAGAGCCTTAGAGACATCTAATCCTCCTTGCTGCAGTACACCAGAAGGATTGAAGACTTGGATGTCGTTGGATTCCTGTTCCCAGACGAATCGACGGAGGAAACGGATTTGGACTTGTTCGGGTGGTGAGAGCTGTTTAAAGACAGATCCTTTATCTTTACTATTCGTTGGGATTACAAAGTTGTTCTTCAAGTGCACCACCGAAATGATTGCTAGCGAATATTGTTTCACTGAACTTCCATTTAGATCAGTCAGGCCTGACTGCATAGGTAGACATTGCTGGGTGTTAGTCTACCCATGAGGGGAAGTAGCTGTAAAAGGGCAGCGCTAGAGTTGCATAGCAATACTTTATTATTCTGATTACTCTGTTTATCTTTATTACTGTTTATTGCAGGGATCTGCAACTTGTTATACTGTTGTTTATTACTTGCCCATTAGCCTCAGTAAAATATCTGGGTAAAGTACATTTGGTGTCAGTTCCGCTTACTTTAATAGGAGTTTTAAAGTATATTCTGTGTATGTTTGTTATAGGACTGCGTCACCAACAGTTGCGATCACGCGGTCTTATCTCTCTATCACCAGCTGTGCCACGGGAGGTTAGAGCCGATTGCCGGGGGTTGACAGCGGTGCACTGCAGGGCCCAAATCAATATCAGCGGCTCTCTTAACTGGGGGTAGCGCTACATGTGGGGGCTCGAGTCCGGGATCCTTGTACGTTGCACGCTGCAATCAAGCCGGTCAGAAGTACCAGCATGGACCCGCTGGCAATGTCACAGTGGTGCGCAGCGATTGGCGCCGATCCAACCGCGGCGGTAGTCATTGTACTCCCGGGGGAAAGATGGAAGGAAGAGGAGATAAAACAGCTCGTATTGTTACTGTCTCCGAGCCACAAAGCATGGGTGATGGATTTTAGGCCAGATCCAGTGATCTCGTTTACATACGCACTGGTAGAATGGAAAAACGAAATCCCAGAGCATTTTAAAAGTCAGAGTATACAAGCCATAGATAATCAGATCTATCACTTGATACATACGCTGCCAGTGAAGGAAGAATGGTTTCAGACACCAAAGCCATCACTCCCACAATTATCTCCACCACTATCCCCTAAAGCAGAAAAGCTTAAGGAACTATTAAGCCCGGGATCACCGCTGGCCGCTATAGGGCCTGAATTGTTGAATGCTCTGGGAGACCTTGTAATTAAGTGCCAGAAAAGCAGTACGGTGCATGTGGAGGCCGGTTACCGGAAGCTTAGCACCTTCTCAGGGAAGCTCCCCGTCCCTGCGGGGGAGGAAGATTTTGACACTTGGGTGGAACAGGCATTGCAGGCAGTAGAAGCATGGGAGGTGCCTGAGGCACAGAAGAGACAGCGAGTCTTAGAAAGTCTGAAAGGTGCCGCGGCAGAAGCGGTGAAGAGCTTCCGGTTTGGAAATGAAAACTGTACAGCTCAAGATTGCCTGGCCATGCTGCAGGAAGAGTTTGGTCAGCTGGAGAAGGTGTCAGAGATGATTTATCAAATTGAACACACTCTCCAGCAGCCGAATGAGAAACTGTCAGAATATGTTAGAAGGCTGAACAGGCAGTTATGCAAGATTGTACTGAAGAAGGGAATGCTGCCCAAAGATGCAGATGAAGCACGCATGAAGCAGATCATGAGGGGAGCGCGGCGCTCAGACCCGGTCTGGCTGCACCTGAAAACCTCAGGAGGAGGAATGTCACTAACCTACTCTGATCTAATAAAAATTATTAGGGACGAAGAGGCGCTGCAGGAAGATCAGCAGGTGGCCAAGGCGAATGTCACACCTGTACCAGTGTTGGTCCATTCGGTCAAGAGCCCAGAAAGAGATGCGGAGGTTGACACTCTGAAATCGCAAATGGCCCAAGTGTTGGAGATGCTGACCTCTTTGATGGAGAAAGATCAGAGAAGACGAGAGAAACCAAGCCCAAGAAAGGAGTTGTTCCCGAACACCTCAGCACCGGCCTCCCTACAGGACCGAGAAGAGGTGATTTGCTATAACTGCTGAGGGAGTGGCCACTTTGCTAACGTATGCTCCAGCCCAAAGAAGAAGAGAACAGATAATTGCAAGCCGGCGGGAAACTCCAAAGGGCCCCGGTGAAGGAGTCAACCGGGTGCCCATCATCTTCAGTGCGCTCCAAACTAAAAAAAAAGGCCAAGAATGGAGGAGACAAAACTCCTAGGAGGAGGTATAGTACACCCCCACCAAGATGTACCCCAGAGGGAGGGGGCAAGACCCCTCAGTGGAAGTACAGCACCCCAAAGAAGGAACATCCACCTAAAAGGAACAATAACATCCCTCAGCGGGTTTGTGCCCCCATTGAGAGGGAGAAAGTCAATGCATGCCAGGCTCAGGAAAAATTAAAGTCCAAAAGGAGCAGGGCAAGGGTCGAAAGCCAAAAAAAAGAGGTGACCCCAGTCCGGCCATACCCAAAGGAACTGGTGGGCCCGTCTCCTACTGTGCCCATTCAAGTGGAAGGAGTCTATACTAAAGCTCTTTTGGACACCGGAGCACAGGTGACTTTACTATACCGGGACTTCTATGATAGGCACTTGAGTCATCTGCCTATCCAGAAGATAGAAGAGCTGGAGATATGGGGACTTGGAACCCAGAGTTTCCCTTATGATGGGTACCTGCCCATAAAGATGACTTTCGACCCATCCGTGGCTGGGAAGGCTGAAGTGTTTGACACCCTGGCAGTTGTGTGTCCCCGGCCGCCTGGAGCCAGCAAGATTTCCCTGATCATTGGGACAAACACGGATCTAGTCAGGAGACTCCTGACCCCTCTAGTGAAAGAGAGAAACCATTCAGCCACCAAAATCCATCCCATGCTAAAGACGGCCAACCAACGACTGGTCTTAGAGCAGAAGACCCCGGGAGAGGGGATAGGGAAGGTGTGGAGACTTGGCAGAGAAGGAGTAGTGCTACAGCCCGGAGAAGTAACCTGTCTTAGGGCCACTGTGAAGCTTTCGTGGGAACAACCTGGCCCCTTTGTCATGCTGGAATCAGACCCAAGGGAAGAGTCCTCAGGCCTGGAAGTGATACCAGAAGTGATTCCGTTCAAGGCCCTGAAGAAGGCCCATGGCAGAGTTCCGGTGAGTGTTAGGAACACTACGGGAGGACCCATGGAGATCCCTGCCAGAGTGTTGCTTGGTCAGGTGAGCCCTGCTGCCCCGGTCACTTGGTCCGAAGTCAAGGGGACGGGTGACGGAGGAGATGTTTGGGAGAAACTGTCCGTGGAAAACCCGAACCTACCCAGGGCTTGGAAAGAAAGAGCCAAGGCCCAGCTGACCAGGTGGGAGAAGATCTTTTCCGAAGATGAATTCGATGTGGGGTGTGCAAGAAGTGCCACCCATCGGATCCGCCTCCAAGAAGATAAGCCCTTCCGAGAAAGGGTCAGGCGGGTCCCCCTGGCAGATCTGGAGGATCTGAGGGAACAACTTGTAGAACTAAAGAAGACTGGTGTGATCCGGGAGTCTAGAAGTCCCTATGCCTCCCCAATCATGGTGGTCAGAAAGAAGAATGGGTCGTTGAGGCTTTGTATCGATTACAGGACTCTCAACAGGAGAACCATCCCTGACCAATACACCACGCCAAGGATAGAAGATGCCCTACAAAGTTTGTCTGGAGCCAAATGGTTCAGTGTGATGGACCTCAAGAGTGGGTACTATCAAATCCCTATGCACCCAGAAGACAGGGAGAAGACAGCCTTCATAACCCCGGTGGGATTCTTCGAATTCAATAGGATGCCTCAGGGTCTGTCTGGAGCTCCTGCTACCTTTCAACGCCTTATGGAGAAGACTGTTGGAGACATGAATCTTATAGAAGTCCTTGTGTACTTGGACGATGTCATTGTCTTTGGAAGAACCTTGGAAGAACATGAAGCCAGGTTGGAGAAAGTATTGAGAAGACTCAGCGAAGAGGGACTTAAGCTTTCCCCCGAGAAGTGTCGGTTCTACCAGTCTTCTGTGAACTATCTGGGGCACATAGTGTCTGAAGAAGGGGTGGCCACAGATCCTGAGAAGTTGGAAGCAGTCACTTCCTGGCCACGACCCACCACAGTAACAGAGCTCAGATCCTTCCTGGGGTTCTGCTCCTATTATAGGAGGTTTGTGGAGGGGTTTGCTCGGATTGCCCGCCCGTTGAATGAATTGCTAAAGGCAGAAGGGGAAGAGGATGACTCAGGGCCCAGGAGGCCTGGTGAGTCAGTTCAAGATCAGTGGAACCCAAGGTGTGAAGAGGCCTTTCATGCTCTGAAGAGGAGCTTAACCACTGCCCCAGTCCTGGCCTACGCCGACCCTACCAGACCTTATGAATTACATGTGGATGCCAGCCATGAGGGTCTAGGTGGTGTACTCTACCAAGAACATGAAGGACAACTGCGACCAGTAGCCTATGTGAGCAGGAGCCTGACCCCCTCAGAAAAGAATTACCCCACTCATAAGCTGGAATTCCTGTCCCTCAAATGGGCGGTAGTAGACAAGCTAAAAGACTACTTGTATGGGGCAGAGTTTACTGTGAAGACAGACAACAACCCCCTGACCTACCTCTTCACCACCGCGAAACTAGATGCCACCGGACACAGGTGGTTGGCCGCATTGTCTGGATTCAACTTCAGTCTGAAGTACAGACCAGGAGCCGGAAATAGGGATGCAGATGCCCTGTCCCGGAGGTCTCATGCCACGACAAATGCCTGGGAAGATTGGACCCAAGTGGCACCGGACGGGGTGCGGGCCCTTTGTCAAGGGGCTGAATTCCAAGCCAGAGGAGGCTCCAGAGCAGAAGAAATAGGGGTTACCATGGTAGGAGTCCCCAAACACTATTGTGGGGTAACTCAACTGGAGGAAGACAACCTACCGAGACTGTCCAAGAAGGAGTTGAGGTGTGACCAATTGGAAGACCCCATGGGGAGATTGGTCCTCGAAGCCCTGGAGAATCAGGATCCCAACAAATTCCTACATCACCCCTCAAAGGAGGCTCGCCTGTTGAGGAAGGAATTGGACAGGCTACAGGTACATCAGGGAGTGGTCTACCGAAGGGGCCCCTCTGATGACTCAGAAGATAAGTGGCAGTTATTTCTTCCAGAGAAGCACCGAGAGACTGTACTAATTGCCCTGCATGACCATCATGGTCACCTAGGGGCAGAAAGGACCTTCCAGCTTGTCAGAAATCGGTTCTATTGGCCCTGCATGAGGGCAGAAGTAGAGGAGTATTGCCATTCCTGTGCACGATGCATTCAGAGAAAGACCCTACCCCATCAAGCTGCCCCAATGGGCCACTTACAGAGTCAAGGCCCAATGGATCTGGTATGCATTGACTTTCTCTGCCTCGAACCCGACCTGAGTGGATTGGGGAATGTTCTGGTAATAACCGACCATTTCACCCGCTATGCTCAAGCTTTCCCAACCAAAGACCAGAAGGCATCCACCGTGGCCAAGATACTTATGGAGAAGTATTTTGTCCATTACGGACTACCACAGAGACTCCACTCAGATCAAGGAAGGGACTTTGAGAGTCGGTTGATCCGAAGACTTTTGGATTCATTAGGAATAAAGAAGACCAGAACCACGCCTTACCACCCACAAGGAGATGCTCAGCCGGAGAGATTTAACCGGACCCTGCTCAACATGTTGGGAACCTTAGAAACAGAGAAGAAGCAACACTGGAGTCAGCACATATCAGCCCTAGTACATGCCTATAACTGTACCACAAGTGACGCCACTGGCTACTCCCCTTATCGACTTATGTTTGGGAGAGAAGCAAGGCTACCTGTGGACCTGGCCTTTGGCACTTCTATAGACAATACCTCAGCTACATCCCACAAGGGATACGTGGACAGACTTAGACGTAGCTTGCAGGTGGCCTATGAACAAGCCCAGGCGGCTTCGGATCAAAGGGGGGCCCGCAACAAGAGAAATTTTGATCTGAAGGTTCGAGTGCAAGATCTGCAGCCCGGGGACTGAGTACTGCTACGCAATCTGGGGGTCCCTGGAAAACACAAGCTTGCCAACAGGTGGAGATCTGAGCCCTATGTTGTCTGTAGGAAGTTGCCCGGTTTGCCTGTCTACAAACTAAAGCCAGAAGGAAAGGTGGGTCCACTGAAGACGTGGCATCGGAACCACCTGCTCCCACTTGCTGAGGCAGTCAGAATACCTCCCGTGAGAGACTCCCCTGAACCGGCCTCTATCCTGGATATTCCTAGGCCGAACACTCGGTCCCAGACCTCTCGAGCCAAAGATGGGGAGGCCTCCCAATTGAGTACAGAAGAAGGTGGAGAACTGGACTGGCTGTGGCCTCCCTCGCCTCTGGGAACGTCCGCCATAGATCTCCCAAATGGAGGGGATACCCCAGATGCAACGCTGAATCCGGAGGCTACTGAATTCATACCCTTCAGTCCCTCAGCTGATTACTGGGAAGATGTTCCTGACACTTGCGCAGAGGAGGACTCTAGAGATTCCATACGTCAGTCGACTTCTGAATCAGAGGTTCCAGAACCAGCAATGTTACCTGAACTTACTCCTGAAGAAGAGCCTGTGGTGCCAGAGTCAGAAGCACCAAGAGAGCAGAGGGCTCGCAGAGTCATCAGGCCTCCCAAGAAACTAACTTACCCCCAAATGGGGACGAGCTCAGAGGACTCTGTTGTAACGGCTAGGAGAAGTGTTGAACAACCTGATCCTTCCACCGTCCATTTGGTGGAGGGCAACCCCAGCTCACTCTCTGGCACAGTTAGGCAGGCCACTCATGGTAGTGTGACCTGTGGGCAAGAGAGTTCCATCCCAAAGTTTTGGTGGGAATTCCCTATGCCAACATCATGCTCGACATTGTCCAAAATGGTAAACAGTATTTGTTGAAGTTTATCTTTGGGGACCAAAGAGTTCAAGTGGGGGGAGTGTGTAGCGGGGTGTTCCCCTTTAATGCAGAGAGACAAGAAGTTCCAGGTGAGAGGTGAGTCAGGAGGAAGTAAAGAGACATTATGGAAGTGAAAGCAGAGGAGAGAGAGACTACATCTCCCAGTACATCTTGCAGCACCCAGGGTGCATTGCTCCAGAACAGAGACTGCTGGGGCAGACTTTATAAAGGGGAGGCGGAGTTTTGGTCGGCCTCTTTGGACACCCCTCTCCTAGCAAGAGGATCTCTGTGCTGAACTGCTGTGTGCACAAGGCCTGAAGCCTGGGCCGTGTGCTCCTTTCCAAAGAGCCCTCTGCCAGCCTAGCAGAGCCTTAGAGACATCTAATCCTCCTTGCTGCAGTACACCAGAAGGATTGAAGACTTGGATGTCGGTGGATTCCTGTTCCCAGACGAATCGACGGAGGAAACGGATTTGGACTTGTCCGGGTGGTGAGAGCTGTTTAAAGACAGATCCTTTATCTTTACTATTCGTTGGGATTACAAAGTTGTTCTTCAAGTGCACCACCGAAAAGATTGCTAGCGAATATTGTTTCACTGAACTTCCATTTAGATCAGTCAGGCCTGACTGCATAGGTAGACATTCCTTGGTGTTAGTCTACCCATGAGGGGAAGTAGCTGTAAAAGGGCAGCGCTAGAGTTGCATAGCAATACTTTATTATTCTGATTACTCTGTTTATCTTTATTACTGTTTATTGCAGGGATCTGCAACTTGTTATACTGTTGTTTATTACTTGCCCATTAGCCTCAGTAAAATATCTGGGTAAAGTACATTTGGTGTCAGTTCCGCTTACTTTAATAGGAGTTTTAAAGTATATTCTGTGTATGTTTGTTATAGGACTGCTTCACCAACAGTTGCGATCACGTGGTCTTATCTCTCTATCACCAGCTGTGCCACGGGAGGTTAGAGCCGATTGCCGGGGGTTGACAGCGGTGCACTGCAGGGCCCAAATCAATATCAGCGGCTCTCTTAACTGGGGGTAGCGCTACATAGTGTAGCATGCTCAAAACCAAACAACATACATAAATGACTACGTATTTGTGCTCACATATATTTGTGTCTAAAACATACAAAATCCACTTATCACCAAGTGCTTTCCTCCTATCCACTCCTACATGCCAATATACAGTACCCTTACTAAAAATTATCCCCCAATCACATGTCATTAAACTCTCTTCCTCCTACACTCTTTCCTTAAACATTCTCAACCATCAATTCCATGTAGTGTTTATATTCCAAAAGAAAAACAAAACCAAAAACCTCTATAGCGTAGTATAGTCTCAACAACATATATCTGCATGTGTCTTTTTCATCATGTGCCCAGTCCCACATGCCAGTGTACTCTTACCAGATCAGTTGCCCTCACATTCTGGGGCCAAATGTCACATTATAAAATTCTCCTTTTACTCCAGATTCTCTTCAGGCCAGGTACTCTGCCCAATATAATTCTTAGCGCATTCATATGGAAAAATGCATAAAAAAGAACAATCACAGTGCAGCAAATTACCAAAACAGGCATTAATTACATAGAAACGGTGCTCACATATACAGAGAAGCATAAAAAACTGATTCCAAGATGGCGGAATGGGTATTTATGATTTTGGTTCCTAAGGAAGTCACGTCAGATGCACTCCGGAACTAAAAATACCCATTCCACCATCTTGTAGTCCATTTTTTATGCTTGCACACTGATATTTAAGTGCTGGTACACATATACAGTACACATCCCTATCTCTTGCCCCTGAATTCTCTAAGGGGTCTGAGATGTTAGCATTCACCCTAATCCTAGGTAAAGGTTTAGTGCACAGCAGCCTAAAGCCTGCTACACACGAGCAGAATGTCAGGAGACATTTGCCTGTGTGTATGTCGGACGTGCATGCTGGAAAACCAGAAGCCATCCGACTCCCGATCAGCACTCTCAGCACTCTCAGCTAATGGCAAAGAGCACTGATCGGAGTGTTCTGGCAGGGGGGGTCATGTCAGCTTAGGGAGGTGCACAGAAGATAGTTAGATCAGCAACTTGTCCCATGAATAGGTGATAGCGGACCTATGTACCTAGACAAATAAAAATCAGTGAAGGCTCATAAGATATCAGGGGTATTGTCAACTACCATCTCCTAGGTTGTATATTTGGGGTATAATATTAGGTTCTTTTTCTCTCCTGGCAAGGTACGCCAATGTTGTACCAGCCTTGTCTCTGGCCTCAAAGATGAAATAAGTAGAATACAACAATTTTTGGAGGAGTAGATTGTACGCCCTGCAGCCCTCCATCTCTGATATTTTGGATAACAGATACATTTAGTTAGAATAACAGATATGATAACAGATACATTTTCCCTTCACCAAGGTAGAGGTCCTGTTTGCTGAAGTACAGGATTCCACTTGGGCTTTTCTGATAGATCGTGAAAGCCATCCCTTATTACCACCTTATAGGTAGGGATGAGCCGAACACCCCCCTGTTCGGTTCGTACCAGAACCTGCGTACAGACAGAAAGTTTGCGCAAAATTTAGAACCCTATTAAATACAATGGACTCGAACGTTTGAAATCAAAAGTGCTAATTATAAAGGCTAATATGCAAGTTATTGTCCTAAAAAGGGTTTGGGGACCCGGGTGCTGCCCCAGGGGACATGTAGCCATACAAAAAAAAGTTTTAAAAATGGCCGTTTTTTCGGGAGCAGTGATTTTAATAATGCTTAAAGTGAAACAATAAAAGTGAAATATTCCTTTAAATTTCGTACCTAGGGGGGGATGTATAGTATGCCTGTAAAGTCGCGCTTGTTTACCGTGCTTAGAACTGTCCCTGCACAAAGTGTCATTTCTGAAGGAAAAAGGTAATTTAAAACTCACTTGCGGCTATAATGAATTGTCGGCTCCCGGAAATACATAGAAAAGTAATTGATAAAAAAAAAATGCGTGGGGGTCCCCCCAAATTCAATTACCAGGCCCTTCAGGTCTGGTATGGATATTAAGGGGAACCCTGCCGCAAATTAAAAAATGCGTGGGGTTCCCCCCAAATATCCATACCAGGCCCTTCAGGTCTGGTATGAATTTTAAGGGGAACTCCACCTCAAATAAAAAAAAATGGCGTGGGGTTCCCCCAAAAATTCATGCCAGACCCTTTATCCGAGCACGCAACCTGGCAGGCCGCAGTAAAAGAGGGGGGGACTAGAGAGCGCCCCCCCTCCTGAACCGTACCAGGCCACATGCCCTCAACATTGGGAGGATGCTTTGGGGGTCTCAAAGCACCATGTCCCCATGTTGATGGGGACAAGGGCCTCATCCCCACAACCCTTGCCCGGTGGTTGTGGGGGTCTGCGGGCGGGTGGCTTATCGGAATCTGGAAGACCCCTTTAACAAAGGGGACCCCAGATCCCGGCCCCCCCTATGTGAATTGGTAATGGGGTACATTGTACCCCTACCATTTCACAAAGAAAGTGTAACAAATTGTAAAAAAAAACACAGACACTGTTGGGAAAGTCCTTTATTAAAAAAAAAACAAAAAAAACATTCCAGCAATGAAATCCAGTGTCCTACGGTGATCCGATGTCCAGTGCTGTCCACACGAAACGTCATTGGTTGAGCCTGAGCGGACCTGATGGGGAACTTCCTCCACAGTGTAATAAATCAATAGACCCGCCCCTTCTAAAGTTCCCCATCAGGTCCGCACAGCCAATGACGTAGGTGTAAGGCTAAGCGGACCAGATGCGTAGGTGTAAGGCTAAGCGGACCAGTGTAATAAATGAATAGACCCGCCCCTTCTAAAGTTCCCCAACAGGTCCGCACAGCCAATGACGTAGGTGTAAGGCTAAGCGGACCAGATGCGGAACGTGAGAAGGGGCGGGTCTATTAATTTATTACACCGCGGAGGAAGTTCCCCATCAGGTTCGCCCCCTCGTATGTCAGACCCCGCCTTTGTTATTGGCTGAGCGGACCTGATGGGGAACTTCCTCCGCAGTGTAATAAATGCATAGACCCGCCCCTTCTTACGTTCCGCATATGGTCCGCTTAGCCTTACACCTATGTCATTGGCAGAGCGGACCTGATGGGGAACTTTAGAAGGGGCGGGTCTATTCATTTATTACACTGTAGAGGAAGTTCCCCATCAGGTCCGCTCAGGCTCAGCCAAAAACGTTTCGTGTGGACAGCGCTGGAAATCGGATCACCGTGGGACACTGAATTTCATCGCTGGAATGTTTTTTTTTTTTGTTTTTTTTTTTAATAAAGGTCTTTCCCAACGCTGTCTCTGTTTTTTTTTTACAATTTGTTACACTTTCTTTGTGAAATGGTAGGGGTACAATGTACTCCATTACCAATTCACATGGGGGGGCCTGGGATCTGGGGGTCCCCTTTGTTAAAGGGGTCTTCCAGATTCCGATAAGCCCCCTGCCCGCAGACCCCCACAACCACCGGGCAAGGGTTGTGGGGATGAGGCCCTTGTCCCCATCAACATGGGGACATGGTGCTTTGAGGGGTCACAGACCCCCAAAGCATCCTCCCAATGTTGAGGGCATGTGGCCTGGTACGGTTCAGGAGGAGGGGGGCGCTCTCTCGTCCCCCCTCTTTTCCTGCAGCCTGCCAGGTTGCATGCTCGGATAAGGGTCTGGTATGGGTTTCTGGGGGAACCCCACACCATTTTTTTTTTTAATTTGGCGAGGAGTTCCCTTTAAAATCCATACCAGATCTGAAGGGCCTGGTATGGATATTTGGGGGAACCCCACACATTTTTTTTTTAAATTTGCGGCAGGGTTCCCCTTAATATCTATACCAGACCTGAAGGGCCTGGTAATTGAATTTGGGGGGACCCACACGCATTTTTTATTTTTTTTATCAATGACTTTTCTATGTATTGCCGGGAGCCGACAATTCATTACAGCCGCGAGTGGGTTTCAAATTACTTTTTTTCCTTCAGAAATGTCACTTTGTGCAGGGACAGTTCTAAGCACGGGAAACAAGCGCGACTTTACAGGCATGCTATACACACACCCTAGGTACGAAATTTAAAGGAATATTTCACTTTAATTGTTTCACTTTAAGCATTATTAAAATCACTGCTCCTGAAAAAACTGCAGTTTTTAAAACTTTTTTTTGCATTGATACATGTCCCCTGGGGCAGGACCCGGGTCCCCAAACACTTTTTATGACAATAACTTGCACATAAGCCTTTAAAATTAGCACTTTAGATTTCTCCCATAGACTTTTCGAACGGGCAATGTTCGTGTCGAACATGAATTTGACTCGAACTCGAAGCTCATCCCTACTTATAGGCATCCCACTTGACAGACATCCACACAAATGGATTGGCAAGATTCACAGACCAGTATGGGTCTGTCATATCCCTCCACTGATTTTAGATTAAAGGTTTATCTAGCCAAAGGGAACCCATGCATCATGTACGAGTTCGCAGAGGTTGAGCTTTTTGAGTTATTAATTGCAGGGGCAAGTGATCTGAAATAAGTTTAGTCAAGTATGTAATACTCTGAACAAGAGCAAGTGTGTCATGAAAGGTAAAACAAGTTCAATTCTCTATAAATTCTATTGTGCATGAGAGGCACAATTCTCCGTACTAGCCGATAGACTTGTGTATGATGGAAAATTTTGTTTCGTTTAGTTTCCATTCGTAAAAAATACATAATTTCGCTCTGTTATATTCGTTATGTTACATTAATTCATTTTCAGATAATTTGTTTTTTCTGTAGAGTATAGATATTTGTTTTTAACGAATCGATTTGTTTTATTGTTTAATTGTTTAATTTTCAGATAATTCATTATTTATGTATGTATATATATATATATTCGTGATAACGATTCGTAGTTTGGAAAGTCATTTGTTTTTTGAATCCATTAACACACACAATGACAATACACCATCCTTCTCACTCAGTTCTCAGGAATGCACTTTGCCAGTAATCCAACCTCCAGCACAAAATTAATCAGCTGATTGGGCTGTAAGATTTACTCTGAGTTGACCTTTTGTTTCATTAGACCTTTAACGAATTAACGAATCATGCCGAATTCATTCGTTATTTTCGTTATAATTTCTGTCGTTTTGGTTCAAATTCGTTATGCAAAATTCGGTCGATTTTTGATTTGTTAAGAAGCTAATTACAGGGATATACAAGGTAATAGTGACATAATCACACACATAGGTTGGACTTGATGGACTTGTGTCTTTTTTCAACCTCGCCTACTATGTAACTATATAGCCTACTGTGTCTACTAGTCTACTAGTCCAAGGTTTCTCAACTCCATTCCTCAAGGCGCCCCAACAGGTCATGTTTTCAGGTTTTCCATTATTTTGCACAGGTGATTTGATCAGTTTCACTGCCTTGGTAATTACCACAGCAGTTTCATTTGAGGGAAATACTGAAAACATGACCTGTTGGGGCGCCTTGAGGACTGGAGTTGAGAAACACTGTACTAGTCTACTAGTCTAGGCACATGTCTACTAGTGGAATTCTTCCACCTTGACCAGGGATCTCCAAATTATGGCCCTCCAGCTGTTGCAGAACTACACATCCCATGAGGCATTGTACAACTCTGACATTCACAGACATGACTAGGCATGATGGGAATTGTAGTTCCTGAACAACTGGAGGGCCATAGTTTGGAGACCCCTGACCTAGACCATCCACTAGACTTTGGTTAAATTAGAATGGTATGCACACCCTTTTAGTGGTGTAGCAATAGAGTGCTGACCCCATAGTCGGTCCATTTCTGTAGACAAGACCATAATAAAGTCTCCTGAAATTATTAAATGTTCCTAACTATTTATTTTTTCATAAGAGAGATCAGTCTATCCATTTCAAAAGGTGGAGGGATATAAATATTACCAATAGTATAATGAACTGTGGCTATTAAAACAACAAGGAAAATATACAGTATGTACCTGAAAGGTCATCACAATATCTCAAATAACTGTAATTGGCAGTTGTTTGTGTATCACACTCCCCTAGCATAGAAGGAGTATATGGACAAAAAAAAAGGACAATCTGAGGGGTATATCTCTAAAGATACGGTAATTAAAGACTAAAAGGTGTTCTAATTTGTCATCTAACCCCTGGATATTCCATGATAAAATACACATATCATATTTGCCGGCGTATAAGGCGACTGGGCGTGTAAGACGACCCCTAATTTTCCAGCTAAAATGTTGGTTTTAGGATATACTCACCGTATAAGACGACCCCCTTCCAACTAGTCATGCCTCACCTCACTGTGCCATTGCATGCCTCACCTCACTGTGCCATTACATGCCTCACTGTGCCATTGCATGCCTCCTTGTGCCATTGCATACCTCATTTTGCCATTGCATACCTCACTGCCATTGCATGCCTCCCTGTGCCATTGCATACCTCACTGCCATTGCATACCTCACTGTGCCATTGCATACCTCACTGTGCCATTGCATACCTCACTGTGCCATTGCATGCCTCACCTCGACGATCCCATACCTTATCCCTGTATGCAGAGTCAGTCAGACCGTGGGCGTCCATTGTTCAAAATCCGCGCCTCCTCCTCTTGCTGTTTCGTGATAGGCGGAACACTGAGTTTCCCAGCAGAGCCTCTGTTCAGTGTTCCACCTATCACGGATGCCCTCTCGTCCAAGGACGGGAAACTCTGCTGGGAAACTCAGTGTTCTGCCTATCACGGCACAGCACGAGGTGGAGGCGCAGCTTTTGAACAATGGACGGCCGCGGTCTGACTGAGACTCTGCATACAGGTATCGGCGTATAAGACGACCCCCGAGTTTTGAGGCATATTTTTAATTATAACAGGTCGTCTTATACGCCGGAAAATATGGTACTAGCCATTGTCATCTAGTTAGATTATATCAGGAAGCACCTCCATGGATGGGGTTGAACCAACCTCAAAAATATGTACTCAACAGTTTAGGGATATTCTGGACAGTACCTTGTGCTTGTAAGCAAAAAACTATAGTGAAAAAAGTGGCCTGGGACAAACACATAAAAAGTGCAGGATGAGTAAAGGAATCCTCAGTACAAGCAGAACTAAATTAAGCTAATGTTCATCCACCAAGAGATGGGCATGCCCCGTGATTTCTGTTTCTATTAAATAATAGAAACAGGTTTTTGTAGGGTTCCATTTTTTTTTGTTGGCAATGCTGAAAAGTAAGAAATTATGTTTTATGTTGTATTCCATATATATTTTCTGTATCACTTATAAGCTGATTAGGTACTGTGCAAAAGTTATAGCCATTGGTGAAAACATACGGTCTTCCTAATAATTTCTGTCTTTGAGAGATCTGCTGGGCTGGCTCTTTATCGCTGCCTCATTCTTCCTCATGTGTTATTCTGTGTATTTCCTTCTAATACTTATATTTTCTTACATTTAATTACAGGTTATCGATGTGCATTATATATGTGCATAGTATTCAATAGATGTAATTATATATATAAGTGTATATTTATACATGGTATAGTTCCCTTACATAACAAATACACTCATCTTTCATTTGGCTCTAGGTCAGAATGTAAACACAAGAGCTGCCGGTCTGGTTGGCAGGGATGGCCCATATGACAAGCAACCATTCATGGTAGCTTTTTTCAAAGCAAGTGAGGTTCACTTGAGGACAGCAAGATCTGCAACAGGCAAACGCAAGAACCAGAACCGCAATCGCTATTCTCACTCACAAGATGTGTCAAGAGTATCCAGTGTAACAGGTAATATACTTAACACTGCATGCTAAGATCAGGCTACCTGGATTGACCTAATCTAAGGCTTATCTTTAAATAATTGGCAATGCATGCGTTTGGACAAATGATCAAGACCTAGCTTATCATCCTTCGTCAAACATTCAGATCATGCATGAAAAACAAATAATTGTACAAATATTGTTACCACCAACATGACCTAATCTACTGTATGTGTGACAGTGGATATGTTGTCCATGTAACCAAGAGGAGCCCATAAGAAAGTTGCAAGGTAATATAAATGGGCAAGATTATTAAAATAAAGAAGAACCTTCCTTTTACTGGAAATCATCCATGTCAGATCAGGATATAATTCCTAAAACACCATTATAAGGACAATATTCTATTTTGGTAACTGTTTATGGTTAATACTTGTAATGATTGTATTCAGTATATGAATTCCATTTTTTGTTTTTTATTTTACAGTATTTATACTTTCCCTATATTTATATACAGACAAAGCTCTCCAGCAAAAGTGACATTTACATGGGTTGGGGCAAACTATTATACTGGTATGAGCTCAATGGTCATATTTTATTCATCTAGTTTAACCCCTTTACTCCAGCTGAAGCTGGCACTTTAAATGGACTGTAACACCCAAAGCCAATAGACGAGGCTCTCGATCTTGCCGCATTGTGAGTAGGTTCTCAATGCTGATGTCATCGGAAGCCGGTCATTAGTTGACATTGACAGCTTGGTCATAGTTATAGGGGAGCCAATGGAGCACACCCCACAAATAGACAGCAACACATATATTCGGCAGCTGGGCGCTCACCTGCTCTGCCACTATATATGTACCGCGGTCATATAGGGGTTGAAACAGCATTGTCTCTCTATGACAGGAAAATTGAAAATCAACTGAACAGAATCAACAGGTAATAAAACTGTTACAGGTGTGTAATGCTAGTGAGTGTTAGACTGCATCATATATGTCTTTTTATTTTCTACTTTAACTGTCAATTGGTTGTGACATAAGAAGGGTGCCACAGGAGATGAAAACATCACACGAAGTGAGACCAGTGGTACTGGTGAATTCAGTTCGAGTACTGCTGATGGGAATGGTGATAAGTGACAGGGAACAGGCCAAAAATGAGCAATTGTGATTGCATGCCTACTGTGTGGTGTAGAGGGACATCTCCAGATATGCTCCTATATTAAGCAAACATTATGTGTGTCAAAGGGGGTTTGTGTCCACAAATCCACATCTACTTTGTGTATTGTATAAAGTCATTAAATATTAGTTTGTTCATTCATTCATTTATACATAATTGGACAGGTTAAGGATATAATCATTGTTACAATGTAGGCTTATACACTGTATACTTATCATTAATCTCTGTTCAATAAGCTATTATCGTTTAACACCCAGTGCATACCCCATGTAGAGAAGATGTAGTGGGATGGAAGGTCCTTTAAGTTGAGATCCTGCATTAAGGTTGCTTGGTATCCTCCTCCTGCCACTCACCTTGGGAATAAAAGCAAGGGGTAGGGTGGAGTGACAGGGCTTTTTGGT
Organism: Rana muscosa; assembly: GCA_029206835.1. Taxonomy (NCBI): domain Eukaryota; kingdom Metazoa; phylum Chordata; class Amphibia; order Anura; family Ranidae; genus Rana; species Rana muscosa. Next base: position 1,107,157,201 of record CM055122.1, on the reverse strand, counting down.
GGATAGAGGAGGAGTGGAGGGAATCTTCTTGTCTAGACCTTGCACAGAAGACATGTGAGTGCATGTTCATAAGGGTTTTGTGCCCCCCCTTGGTGGGGGTGCACTTGGACTGCTCCCAATTGGAGAGGGGATTGAAGCTACAGGACCCATACTCTGGGAACCGTATGTATGAGGAAATTTTGCAATGTGTGGACATGGGTCTCTGCAAGGAAGCTTAGTCATTTGGAAGTTTACCAAAAGTATGTGCTGCAGAAGTAACTGAGAAGTAACAGATGCCTCTGTAGATGTTGAAAGTTACATTATTGGAAATTAACAGTGCAAGGTTTAATACATTTGCAATTCCAGCCTGGATTATTCCTTCATGGGGGAGTTCTCTTGTGCAGTGGAATAGGGACAGATGCTAAGACTGCGGGTTTGATGATGTGGTTGTAACCTTGTTAGGCCAGGCTGGGCCTTGTATAGGGTCCCCAAGCGGGTGATATTGTCTCACTGCTCCACCCTGTGAGAATCAATCATTAGTAAGGGGTAAAGACCCTATTGCATTTTCCCTTATAGATATATCCTTCAACGTTGCAAATGCTTTAAAGTGGTTCTTAATGCTTAGATTTTTTATCATTATGCATTGCATTGGGCATTCTCTGCATTAAGGTAAAATAAAAATAAAAACTTTTGTTCCAAAGGATCCCCCTCAGCCTCCCCCTTACACTAAGGCCATCCAGCCAGGTAGAAGCATCTTCAGGTGAGGCGAACAATTGCGCTTTTCCGCCACTGATAACCCTGAGTCTAGCAGGAGTTTCCTGTCATGAAACCTACATTTGACCGCAATAAAGGCCACTTTGTATTTCTAAGAGGCCACAGAGAAATCTGGAAAAATAGAGATGCGATTTCCATTATACTACAATTCACCCAGTGTGCAGGCAGCACGCAGGATCTGCTCCTTATCCTTGAAGTATATCAGCTTAATGAGTAAAGCACGGGAAGGTGTGCCAGGGGCAACAGGGACAGGGGTACCCAGTGAGCCCGTACTATAGCAAAAAGAGCAGAGAAGCTATCCAAGGGCATAACCGATTCAAGCCAGGTCTCCATGAAGTCCTGGATCTCTACCCTCGGAACCCTCCGGGAAGCCAGTGAGGTGCAAGTTATTGTGTCGAATCAGTCCTCAACGTTGTTCACTTTAGAAGTATGATCTACAGTAGCTTGGTGCAGAAAGTGGACCTCACATTGCAAGGGAGGCAGCGTATCTTCAACATCACTAATGCGCTGTTTGGCATTGGACAGTCTGCCACAGATTTTCTGTATAGACAGGTCTACTTTAACTGAGTCTATCTGTGTAGTGAGAGATTGACAGGTCTGGATAGCGTCCATAACATGTTTAAGGGTTAATTCCCCCCCCCCCATTCTGACGACTGGCAAGTAGTTTCACCCCCTCCAGGCTCAGCTGCAGGGGTGGATGAGCCAAAATGATGGTCTCCCTCCTCACTCCATTCCCCCCTCTGTGGAGAAGAAATTATCCCAACACCCTTCTCAGCAGGCTGCAGCTGAGATTGTAAGGGGAGATTTGGGCTTCGGGGCAGCTTCCTTAGTGGCAGGCTCACCCATGGTTGGTTTCTTGTGCTTTTCCTTCTGGGGAAAAGCACATGGAGCCGCTGTGCTGCCGCCATCTTTGGAGCCTCCTGGTGTACCTTTGGGCGATTGTCCACCCAGCGGTTTGATAGCCCCCTGCCCACTCTTCATCATGCATTACATATCTCAACACCTTATTTTTTGCGTTTCACAGCCTTAAACCACTTATTCAGGGTTGGGTTGTTGACCTCACATGTATATCATATATCAGACGGTTCATCTGTGATAAATACACATGGAGTATAGATAGTGTACACGTTTCATACATGCATAGAACACAATTCACAATACAATAAGGAAAGTTGGTCATTCTAAAACTTGGAGCCTGTTCCCACAGCTTTATTATAGTAATGTGCGTGTTAGCTCATGTTAACGTACATTACATGTGTCAACATATTGTGGTGCCACTCAATTTCTTTTTTTTTATTTTTTTTTATTTTTTTATATGGAACGCTTTACGAATTTGCGTGTCATCCTCGCGCAGGGGCCATGCTAATCTTCTCTGTATCATTCAAAATTTTAGTATATGTGCTGCCGAAGCAAGCACGTGCCACTCAATTTCAATAGCACCCCAACAGACTGAGGGAATACATATGAATTGCAGTGCACTGTAACACACTAGCATGCAATACAAAAAAATGGTACATGCTTCATTTTTTTTTATTTTTTTAGTGCGTTTCCAGCTAATTGATTTTAAAAGGCTCCTCTAACTGCATCAAAAATGTTATTGCAGAAGAAACTGCATTGACACAATGCACCAGGACATCAAGGTGTGAATGGGCTATTACACCCCCTGTTCCTGTGTGGTGCACCACAGAATGTGATTGCAAACAATTTCATTGAATTAAATAAAACTAGATATTGATATTGAAATAAAAAAAAATAAAAAAATGTGACCGACTTGCTAAATAAAAGTGAAACCTATATGCGCCAAGCAAAAAGGTATGAAAAAAGTATGCTATAGCTTAAAGCGGTAGTAAACCCTCCTAAAGAAAAACGATTTTAACAATATTATAAAATAACTATTCATTTTGATTCAAATGGGCACTATGTGTAAGCATAAGGGCCAGTTCACACCAGACGCAGTTCCGTTCAGTTTCGTGCGCATGACATTACCCCCCTCATCCTATATATGGTTCCCTGATGTCATTTAATTTTTTTCTTTTTTTTTACCATCTCCTCTGGTCTGGAAAATCTCTTTCATTTACCCTGTTTTCGGGAATGTTTGCAAGCTAATTCGTATATTTCCCAGTTGTTGCCAGTAGACTTGTGCACAACGGAAAAATTCGTTCCGTTTCGGTTCGTTTCTTTCCGGTCCTGTTGATTCGTAATCATTCGTAATTTTGCTAGACGGGATTTTTCGTGTTCGGACTCATTCGTATTTTTGCAAGCGACATTTTTCGTTGAATTTTTTGTTGCTTTATAATTCGTACTTTCGGTAGAGTACGTTGTTTTTCGTTGATTCTGGACACAACTCCTACTTTCGTAACTTTTTTTGGGTTCGTACTTTCGGTAGAGTACGTTGTTTTTCGTTGATTCTGGACACAACTCCTACTTTCGTAACTTTTTTGGGGTTCGTTGATTCGTAATTTTCCGTGTCTCTCTCACAACGACGCTGCCTATTATGCCTAATGTGCTTCGAATGGATTTGTACTTTTCTAAATACATTGCGGTTATTTGTAACGATTCGAAATCTCGTATTTTACTTTCGTTTTTTACATGCGGCTATAGCCTCCGCCCCTGTACACCATTTTGAGAGGGTTCAGCACGGTGAGGGAGAAGCAGAGAGCAGAGCAGAGTGTTATTGTGCTTCGAATGGATTCGAAATCTCGTATTTTACTTTCGTTTTTTACATGCGGCTATAACCTCCGCCCCTGTACACCATTTTGAGAGGGAGTTCAGCACGGTGTGGGAGAAGCAGAGAGCAGAGCAGAGTGAGTGTTATTGTGCTTCGTATGGATTCGTACATTCGTAACTTTTTCATAACGAATTATGCCGAAGACATTCGGGCATTCGCTATTTGCGGTATAATTTATTTCGGATTCGGTCTTATTCGTAATTGCTTTGTTCGGAAATTCGAATGCTTCCGAATGTCCGAAAGTTGCTAAATTCGGACGAATTTCAATTCGTTACGAAACGAATTGCACAAGCCTAGTTGCCAGTAATGTTTGAATTGGTCACATCATGGGTGACAGTAATGTAGCATGTGGCCATCCCTACCCACTGGAGCAGCAGTAGCTCCCTTGTATGTAAATAACAGTATAAACCCTGTGCCTTTAGTTGCTTCTCCAGGACTTCCATATGTCATCAGGGCACAGCTTGTGTACATTACTTAACAGTTAATTTAATTTAATAATTAAAGGAGAAGTAAATTAGTATAGATCCATAAAATCTGCCAATAAATATTTATGTGTTCATTGCCAGCACTTAACTTAAGAGGGGGTGTAGGAAATCTAAAATTGCTTTAGATGTGTAAGTGTGATGGAAAAACGACTAGTATTGCCAGAATTTGTTTCCTTTAAAGAAAAAAAAAACAGTGTCACCATCAAGAGGAACAGCTGCTCCTTGTCATCAAAACGGTTTTTAATTTAATCATTCAAAGTGAACTATTTCCAAAACATCAGGAGCTTGTTTTAGCCACCAAGAGAGCTACAGTAAGCAGGACAAGATGTTAGTATGAACTGCAAGTTATGTTGATCAAATTAATTCAACTGATGGCTTCTAAGATTTTTTTTGTTTTTTTACAAAAAAAAAAAAAAAAAACTGACACCTTAAAAACAATAGTGAACTAAGAATTCAATTACAAGTAGTCATTCTAAGCAGAATTCCCTTTTTCTTTTTATTCACAATTCATCAATTAGCCTTAGTGGGTGCTTACTGGGCTTGCACTGCTTAAAGCGGAAGTAAACCCATCGATTCAACAGTTTCAAAAAGTAGTTACATTCCCGGCATGCCGGGAATTCCGACTGTCACCCTGGTTGTGCTCTCAACCAAACTGTCAAACCATCCAATGGCTGGTGTCAAAACTGATCACATGTGCAACATCATGGCAGTTGGAGATTAAACAGAGGCCAAGATGGCAGCTTCCTTGACTAAAAATGATAGGCAGCTATCAGGCACTCCAACCAGCCGAATAAGACCCCATACAAATAATTCTCCCCGCACAAACGAGACAACGCTCTGTGTTGAAGTTCCAAAAACAGGGAATGAAACTTTATTGCAAGCACATGGTAACACACTTCCCTTCCAAAACACTTCCCTCCCATCCTTGGGGAACAGGGCGGGTTAAACTGTCCAATGACAATGGTGATACAGGTCAGGTGTGTTCAAACTTCTCCTTCAGTAAACAGTCTTAGCAGGAGGGATGGCTGGAGTGATTCCCCCCCCCCCCTTTCCTCACAGCAAGACACTTAAACATCCCATAATAGGCAGCCAGACGGTCTACCAAGCTCCAATCCACATCATCACAAACAACAATGAAAAGGTCTTTGGAAGATAGTCTGGATTTAATCTACATTACACAGGCAGCCAGGTGGTTGAAGTTGAACACATCAGCACCTCTCAATTAACCTGTTGAGTTCAGAATCAAACAAACATTAAATAGTCCTTTACAGATTTCCTTGGGAATATTGTGGATAAATATTACAGACCGATTTTAAGTAGTCCAAGATATATTTCCTTAGTCACCCTATGCCCAAAGGGACTCCCGTTACAGAGGGTTTACTTCCACTTTAAAGATGTTTACAATGATAAAATCTGCAGGTGAACCAAGAGGGAGCTGTTGCATTTGTTGCTCTCAAAATATCGATCATTCAGAATACATGTGCAAATATACAAAAATATAACTGAGATATAACAATTTGCAAATGCAGGTATTAAAGCTAAACTGTGGACAGATTTAAAAAAAAAATTCTTTATCGTTCATTAGGGAAAACAGAATCACTGCTTATTCTGATGCCATTGGATAATACTGCCGCCTTCAGGAGGAATTGAACACTGGCAAACAAAAAACAAAACAAATAGATAGCCAGACACACATGAATGCACGCACTCTCTGCTCTAATGTTCTCTTTTTTCTTCAGTGTGAGGTACAGTTCATGGCCCAGTTGGTCCTTGTTGTCTTACAGTGGTAGAAAAAAAAGGGAAAGAAACTGCGCTAAGAGTAAATGAACAATTCCGTATGTACACGGAATTGCAAATGGTGCTTACAGTGACCTCATCACCTTTTCCCATTAAACCCTTCCCGTATATTCAGCTGGTTGTGTGTAAACCACAATGTTTCCTGGTTTTACAATTAAATTGTTTCAGTGTAAACAGCACAACATGTTGAGTTCCAAGTACAGAGGAAGCTTCTAGGGAGGCTTGCAGTGTCCTTCCTAAAGTATCTAACACCAACAGCTTAGAATGTCTCATTTTACTGGCCCTGGACTACTTAGACTGGGTGGCTTTGTCCCAGAGGAGTCTCAATTATTTGAATGGACTCCTGAACTAAGACTATAATTGATGCTGTGCAAGTCATATTTCAAATGAAACATCCAGTGATTTTAAGTTGTGCTCTTAATAGTCTGAGCTCGCTTAAAGGTCCTAAACCTGTTAAAATCTATCCAGTTTACTCACCACTTATATATGTTCTCTGTGATGACTGGGAAAATCCTGAGAATATTTTTTTTTTTTTCTGTACTGAATGTGGAACCGGGGATATCCCAAAAAACAAACAAAAAAGTGACTATACCTGTTCTCAACAAGCTTTTGGAAATTCTTGCTAAAACCTTCTTTTTGCTTGCAGCCTTGCTATGCAACCTGTTTTAACGGTTATGTTGGTCTGATCACAATTGAAGAGTGATTTGCACATTGGAGACTGTTCACTACTAGGGATGGGCTGGATGTTCAAGTCGAACGTAAGTTCGTCTCAAACAGCTGTTCGTTTGTTCGTAGAACAAACTAACATATGGGGGTCTCGCGGCTAGTTCATCCACCGAGGAGCGCCCCATAATGCACCGCGAGATCGCAGTGCATTGACGGTTGCTGATTGGCCTAAGCCTGCACCAGACCTGTATGCTTTGGCCAATCACAGTGCGATGTGCTGTGAGAGCTATGATTGGCCAAAAGTTAGGTGCCTTTGACCAATTATGGCTTAGGGGCTAAGTCCATGCCCCACACTATATAAGGCTGACTACATGGTGGCCATATGTAGCGTGTTGAAGTGGATATAGCGTAGGCAGGTTAGTTAGTGGATAGAGCGTGTAGTCAGTTTAGTGACCTACATACACTGACGGTAGTGACCTACATACACTGACGGTAGTGACCTACATACACTGACCTACATACACTGACCTACCTGACCTACCTACACTGACATACCTGACCTACCTACGCTGACCTACCTACACTGACGGTAGTGACCTACATACACTGACCTACATACACTGACCCACATACACTGACCTACCTAACATACACTAACCTACATACACTGACCTACCTCACCTACATACACTGACGGTAGTGACCTACATACACTGACCTACCTGACATACACTGACCTACCTACACTGACCTACCTACACTGACCTACCTGACCTACATACACTGATGGTAGTGACCTACATACGCTCACCTACATACACTGAACTACCTGACCTACCTACACTGACCTACCAGACCTACCTACACTGACCTACATACACTGACGGTAGCGACCTACATACACTGACCTACATACACTGAATTACCTGACCTACATACACTGACGGAAGTGACCTACATACACTGACCTACCTGACATACACTGACCTACATACACTGACCTACATACACTGGCCTACATACACTGACCTACCTGACATACACTGACCTACATACACTGACCTACCTGACATACACTGACCTACCTACACTGAGCTACCTGACCTACCTACACTGACCTACCTGACCTACCTACACTGACCTACTTACACTGACCTACCTGACCTACATACACTGACCTACATACACTGACATTTACATACACTGTCTGACCTACCTCAGCTCAGCCGGAGAGCTGAGGAGCCTGGAGGGGAGGAGAGCCGAGGAGGGGAGGAGAGGAGAGCCGCCCGCCCGAGCGCCGAACAGGGATGTGGCGCGGCGGCCGCATAGTAATTCCCACCTTCTGGAGCCTGCAGTGCCTATGATGGAGGTCACACGTCCCGCAGCCCTGGCATTGGACCAGTGGGACGTCCATCATAGGCGTTGCGCAGGCTCCAGAAGGCAGGACCTGCTATGGCACTCAGCCGCACTAGGCCACATTCGGCGGCGCTCGGGATCAGATCGGTCCCAGCGCTCGCCTCTCACTCGGGGCTAACAATAGAGACCTGCAATCATGAGACTCGGGGCTTTTCTGGGACCCATTCGGGGCTCCAGCCCCCCCTAGCCACCCCCTCTCAACGCCCCTGCTTACATGTGTAATATAAGACGCCAGGTATACTGAGGATTCCCAACAATGTCACAGGCAAATCACAATAGAATGCATCACTCATTATCTAATTTAAGCAGTAGAGCCCAATCTGCTGCAAACTGTAACCCGTGTAGACTAGTTCTCTCGTCCCTATGCTCAATCACAATCTAAGATGTCTGGCCAGTTTGAGAATGGCTGAATACAGAAAAATGGATGCAATGCAAGCTGTCTTTCATTTACACAGCAGAAAAGCAATGAGAAATGATTAATAGCAAACATTTAACACTGTCTGTTAACTCTAAAATAAGAAATTTCAGTTCTGGTTTCCACAAAAATATAAGATGTCCCTCTGGTACATGTCTTAAACTGAAAAGCAGAGCTTCTTTTTCAAAATTACACTTGTGATGAGAAAATCGTGTCCTTTGGATCTTACTGTACAGCCAAAACTCAGAAACCCGATCTAAGCAGGCAGTACTATGAAAAAACAGATGTTTTTACAGTTAGATGTGACTTTGACACAGAGAATTTTGTCTTGTCTTTATTACAAAGCAGGAGCACCAAATATATGCCTGGTTGTTATTATTGACCAGTATTGTGATTTGTGGAAAGGGTCCAGGCTGTAAGCATTAATAAGAACCGTGAAGAAATGTGAATTCTGTCGTTTGCTACAATTGTATTAAATAGGTTTTTAAGGTGACTCTGTGGACAGAAGAGACCTGAAAGGCAAACAGAAGATTGTCATTACTAACTGCAGGTTCACGTGGTCGGACTACAGCTGCATTTGGGAATTCTTACAAGTCATTACTCTGCAGTAACACCAGTAGTGTATTTAGGTTTTGTGCTGCCCTAGGCCTGACTAAACTAGTGCACACCCTAATTTAAATATGACCCACCCCTTCCTGTCAAGGCCGAACCCCTTTCTGGGGGGGGCATTGGATTCCCTTAATTTGCATATATTTCCTCTCACTACCTGTTTGGCTATGGGGCAGGAAGTGAAGGGAAATCTCTGCGATGGGACAGGGATGGTAAAAAATAAACTGATAGGGGCCATAACCCTCCCTTAGTCTATCCAAAATGAAAAAAAAAAGTGTTGCCTATAGTTCTACTTTAAGCACAAATTTCTGATAATTTTATGAAGAGGACTAAGAAGATATAAACCTGCCAATGGTGCAGCAGAAAACATATAGCACAGTGAGAAAGGTACAGTCAAAATTAGAAGCAGCTTGCGTTACACTAACATTGTAGCACAAGCCGGCGGGGACTCTTTCCGTGCTGCCCCCCTGCAAAGTGCTGCCCTAGGCCTGGGCCTTGTTGGCCTAGGCCAGGATACAGCGTTGAGAGTAACACATACATACTGTATCAGACATAGTAGAGGTCCTAAGGGTCACTAGTATATCTTTTTTTATACTTATTGCAGTTTTTCACAGACTTTACAGGTAGCAGATACATCAGAAGATGCATAAAAGATGAGAGAAAGTTTAAGTTTCAAGCAATACCAATTATGTAGTTTTATTGCTTTTGTATTGAAGTGGACCAAACCTCAAATATTTTTTTTTCGGTAAGTGCATGCTAAATAATGTGTAACAAGACATGCAGAAATGTATAATGTCACAGAGATCACAGTTCTACTACTGAAAATGCCCTTATCTGCTTTTCTTTCCAGAAGGACAATGCCATCTTTGTTCAGGCATCATTCTGGGTCAGCATTTACTTAATGGACTAAGGTGCAGTTTCAGACACAACAAAGTTACTTAGGCTGGCCATACACTATACAATTTTCTTATTAATTTTCCCTTAGATTTACATTCAACTATGCAGTGAAAGGGCCTGCCTGATTGCATACAAATTGAAAGTGTTTAGGTTTGACTCATATTATATGTTTTTGGTAAATCTAAAGGAACATTGTGCAAGAAAATTGTATAATGTATGTCCAGCCTAAAAGTGTTTCTAAATGCAGAAAGTTTTTTTTTTTTCTTACCTGAATGTATTCTGTGCATTCAGGTAAAAAACCTTCTGAAAGCAGTTGCCCCAGCCCACCCTATACTTACAGTGCCTTGAAAAAGTCCCTTGAAATCTTCCACATTTACAAACAAAAACGTAGATGTATTTTGTTGGGATTTTATATGATAGACCAACCCAAAGTGGCACATAATTGTGAAGTGGAAGGAAAATTATAAATGGTTTTCAAAATATTTTACAAATAAATATCTGAAAAGTGTGGTGTACATTTGTATTCAGCCCCCCTGAGTCAATGCTTTGTAGAAACACTTTTCGCTGCAATTATAGCTGCAAGTCTTTTTTGGGGATGTCTCTACCAGCTTTGCACATCTAGAAAGTGACATTTTTGCCCATTCTTCTTTGCAGAATTGCTCAAGCTCTGTCAGATTGGATTGAGAGTGTCTGTGAACAGCAATTTTCAAGTCTTGCCACAGATTCTCAATTGGATTTAGGTCTGGACTTTGACTGGGCCATTCTAAGACATGAATATGCTTTGATCTGAACCATTCCATTGTAGCTCTGGCTGTATGTTTAGGGTCATTGTCATGCTGGAAAGTGAACCTCTGCCCCAGCCTCAAGTCTTTTGCATACTCTAACAGGTTTTCTTCTAAGATTTCCCTGTATTTGGCTCATCCATCTTCTCATCAACTCTGACCAGCTTCCCTGTCCCTGCTGATGACGTTTTCAGGGTGATGTGCAGTGTTAGTTTCCCGCCACACATAGCGTTTTGGTTTTAGGACAAAACGTTACATTTTGTTCTTATCTGACCAGAGCACCTTTGTCATGGTTATGCAGTAATGTTTGTCTCTCAGCTTACCCCTTCTCCATGTGTTCACCTTAGAGGCCAGCCACTCTCACCTGGCTGCTTAAATAATCTTTCCTCTAAGCATGGCTCCACCCCAGGCCCTATCAGGGAACACTATATTAATCTGTGCACTGCAAGCCAGCCGGGCTGATCAACGTTGTTTGTTAAGCTATTGTGTGTTTGGGTTCCTGCTTGCCGTGTGCTACGTCTGTCTCTGTTTTACCGATCTTGGCTTGTTCTTGACTATCCCTGTCTGCTTCTGACCTTGACCTTTGGCTTGTCCTTTGTTTAACCTTGTCTGCTGGATGCCCGACCTTTGGCTTATCTCCTCACTATCTCTTGTATCCTGAGCTGCTGCTTCCCCTCTATCCTCTATAGCCCACTGTGAGCGTGAGCTGGGGGACTCTGGGGGCCGCGACCTGGATCCAGTTGCAGCCCAATCCATCCTCACCACTAGAGGCTCTGGTGAACACCTGCTGGATCTTAGACACCGCACCCTGGGGAATCTTAGCCTCTAGCTCCCTGTGGGATCCCTGTTAGTGCTCCAGTGGACCTGCCTTCCTTAACCACCCAGAGTTCCATCCGCAGCAGTCAGCCATAGGGTTCACAAATTAGCGGTGCACACCTGACCCCAACGGTGTGCATCTGTCACATGGCCTCAGGTGACCTGAAACCTTCTTCCACATGTTTGCTGTGTCCCCCACATGGCTTCTTGCAAACTACAAACAGCACTTCTTATGGCTTTCTTTTAACAATGGCTTTCTTCTTGTCCTTCCATACAGGCCAGATATGTAGAGTGCAATAGTTGTCCAGTAGACAGATTCTCCCACCTGAGCTGTGGATCTCTGCACCTCCTCCAGAGTTACCATGGGCCTCTTGACTGCTTCTCTGATTAATGCTCTTCTTGCCTGGCCTGTCAGTTTAGGTGGATGGCCATGTCTTGCAAAGTTTCCAACATTGCAAAAAAAAAAAATTCGGGACACTTTTTTGCATGTAGGCAGAACCTTGCTATATTTAGGGGGCGGGGCATTCTTTTGTAGGCGTGACATAGCCCAACCGGCGAAAAATGGCCGTGGTTTGCGCGAATAGTGGGCGTGGCTTAAATGGGCGTGTCTCGAAAGGGTGTGTGGTTAGAGTCTGAGCTGAATGAGGGATGGAGAAAAAAAAGAAAGAAAGAAAGAAACTACACCACAATAGAAATGTGTATTCCAGAAAGTTTAACAAATCAGCAGATAAAGATACTCCAAACACTTGTTGTTGGCGCTTCAATCATCCCGTCACCATGGTTGTTATGGTGTCAGGGTGATTGAAGCGCATTATTTCTATTATTACTTTGTAATATAAAATGAAATCATTCAACTCACCATAATGCTGAATCAGTGGAAGCCCTAAACATGTCACCTGCCATGTCGCCTGCCACCAGATGCCATCAGGTGTCCCCAGCAGAGTCTGTCCTTGCATCAGGTGCCTCCCCAGCAGCAGTGGCGTAGCATGGGTTGTCAACGCCCGGTGCAAGGCAAGAAACCAATAAGGCTTGTAACTTCTGGAGTAAGGTGGATTCCACGCATGGGGATGAAGTCTGTACCCTGGGTTGTTGTTTAGTCTTGGATCGCTTCTTTGGAGGCACCAGAGGGCTCCGTATCAGACAGGAAAATTCTGGAGCTGGGATAAAGCAAGGGTCAGGCACAGAGGAGACAGGGGGAAGAGAGTGGGTGCTGTGGTGGAGCAAGATGGCCGCTATTCACAAAGTTGGCGCTGTGAACTGTCCCCCTGTAAGCAGGGGAGTGCTTCTATGAAAGCTGTAGGTGGCAGTTTGACAGGCTGGGCAGCCCCGGTGGCAGCGAGTCAGGTGCAGAGGAGGCAGGGAGACCAGGATTGATTATGAATGCTGCAGCAGGGTGGAGCAAGATGGCTGCCCCACGTGACACTGGAGCCAGAACAGGGGCTGCTACCACTACCCTTTGCATGGACGGAGATGGTCACTCTCCACTGGGGGGGTCACGCTCTGACAGGCAGGGATCGTCTAATTGCTGGCAGCGGCTCGGAGCAGGCATAGAGGAGTCAGGAGGACTGAAAGTTATCACCAGGGTGTAGCAAAATGGCCGCTACTCACAAGGCCGGATCCGTGATACAGCCTCCAGTCTGCTGTCAAGGGGTGGCACGATGGGAGCTGCAGGCATTGGTCGGCAAGCTGGGGCAGTCCGGTGTGTGTTTCAAGGAGGAATCCAGCTCAGGAAGGCCAGGAATAAGTGCAGGGGCCGTGGCTGGGTGCAGAAAGATGGCCACCACTCCCGGAGCTGGGTCAGAGCCGCGGCCTGTCCTTCAGGCAGTTGCAGAGACCGCAAAATGCTGCGATGGCGGCCTCGGGCAGCACGCTGACAGGCTGGGGAGCTCTGTGGACTATGGTAAGCCTGCTGGAGAAAGAAAGCTAAGGATAAGTTTCAGGATGGAGCTCTTCACTCACACGTCTGTTCAGGCCACCATACGGTCACGCCCCCTCACACTACATTGCAATACACTGAACACAAGGGGAAACAACACTGACTCGTGGCAGCAACGGCAGCCATTTTTTTGTAGCCCTTACCGTTTTTAGCCCAAAACTTTCCCGATTTTCCCGGGACAAAAGCAAAATCCCGGGAAAAAATCGGGACAAGCTTAATTCGGGTCGAGGGTCCCAAATTCGGGATTGTCCCGGGAAAATTGGGACTGTTGGCAACTATGGTCTTGGTAGGTGTGCATTTTCAGATGATGGATTGAACAGTGCTCCATGAGATGTTCAAAGCTTGGGATATATTTTTTATAACCTAACCCTGCTTTAAACTTCTCCACAACTTTATCCCTAACCTTTCTGGTGTGTTCCTTGGCCTTCATGATGCTGTTTGTTCACTAAGGTTCTTCAACAAACCTCTGAGGGCTTCACAGAACAGCTGTATTTATACTGAGATTAAATTACACACAGGTGGACGCTATTTACTAATAAGGTAACTTCTGAAGGCAATTGGTTCCACTAAGTTTTAGTTAGGCCCCTTTCACACTGGGGCAGGGGCGTCATCGGCGGTAAAGCACCGATATTTTTAGCGGTGCTTTACCGCCAATTTCGCAATGCTATTCGGCCGCTAGCGGGGCGCTTTTACCCCCACGCTAGCGGCCGAGAAAGGGTTAAAACCACTGCAAAGCGCCTCTGCAGAGGTGCTTTGCCGGTGGTATAGCCGCGGTGCCCCATTGATTTCAATTGGCAGGAGCGGTGGAGGAGCGGTATACACATCACTCCTTCACCGCTCCAAAGATGCTGCTAGCAGGACTTTTTTTACCGTCCTGCTAGCGCACCGCTCCAGTGTGAATGCCCTCGGAGCTTTCACACTGGAGAGACAGCAGCGGCTGTTTCAGGTCGCTTTGCAGGCGTTATTTTTAGCATTATAGCACCTGCAAAGCGACCCAGTGTGAAAGGGGTCTAAGGGGCATCAAAGGGGGCTGAATACAAATGCACGCCACACTTTTCAGATATTTATTTGTAAAAAATGTTGAAAACCATTTATCATTTTCCTTCCACTTCACAATTATGTGCCACTTTGTGTTGGTCTATCACATAAAATCTCAATAAAATAAAATTGCTGATTTTGGTTGTAACATGACGAAATTTGGAAAATTTCAAGGGGCATGAATACTTTTTCAAGGCAATGTACAAACAGGTATTATCAGCAAGGGCCCGACAAGAGTCCTATAAGAACTGTGCACATATAACTGGGTATACAGTATATAATCAAGTTGCATGGGCCCTGAGTATGATCGTGATGAGGCATCCATCTTTGGAGCCTTTCATCAGAGTCAAAACAGTAAAATGAAAGGCAAAGCACAGAGGGGTGTCAATAAAATCGAACACTTTAAATCATGAAGAAATATGCATCCACTTACGTGTAAAACAGGGTAATTCAGCCTCAGTGTACATAAAGCGGGTTCATCACATCAAACAGTGCCATATATTCACATGTCTGAAGAAGAGTCAGAGTCAGCCTATCTTCTATGTGCTTAGTCCCTAGTAGGTTCTAATCTGTTATGCAACTGGAACTCTACCATTAGTGGTCACCTGACTGTCACCAGTTTTTAAATATATTGTGCACCAAGAAGGTGAACATATGTACACCAAGAAGCTATGGGCTGCAATAGCACACTATTAAACACAGGAAATCTTGCTCAGCCCAGTGGTTAAATGGTTAGCACTTCTGCCTAGCACTACTAGAGTCATCAGTTCAAATCCCAACCACAACACTACCTGCCTAGATTTTGCATATTCTCCCTGTACCTGCGTGGGTTTCCGTGGGGTACTCTTGTTTACTCCCATACTCCAAAAACATGCTGGTAGGTAACTTGGCCCTAGCATGTGTATGAATGTGATTTAGGAACCTTAGATTGTAAGCTCCTTGAGGGCAGGGACTAATTTTACAATGTATATGTAAAGCGCTGTGTAAATTGACAGCACTATTTAAGTACCTGATATAAATAACAATCCCTGGTTCAAGTCTGGTTTAGCAGTAGCTCCTCCGTAGCAGGGCATGACGTCTCATGCCTCGTACACGCGACCGGTTTTCCCGTCTGGAAAACTGCCATGAGAGCTTTTGGCCGGGAAAACCGGCCGTGTGTATGCTCCATCGCAGTTTTCCCGACAGGAAAACCGCCGGGAATCCCAGCGGGAAAAATGAGAACATGTTCTCTATTTTCCTGCCGGGATTCCCAGTGGTTTTTAAGCCGGAAATTCTCCTATGGGGAAACACTGCGGTGGAGCATACACACGGCCGGGTTTCCCGACCAAAGCTCTCATGGCAGTTTTCCTGCCGGGAAACCCAGCCGCGTGTAGGTGGAAAAAGTTACCGAGCAGGTTCTCAGTTTTCACCTCGGTTTTCCCGGCTGACTTTTTACCGCTGTGAAAACCGTACGTGTCTACTAGGCATTAGACTCTCTATTTAATTCCTCCCTCTGGGGTTTTCAACCCAGACCCATAGAGACAGAAATTGATGTACATAATTAAACATCAAGCAGCACAGCCCCTAACAGAGAGTAGAGGGCACCAGGTCCTTACATGTCGTTTGTCATAACTTATATTTTTGCATGGGCTGTGTTGGGTGCTGGTGCATCAGAAGAGGCATAAAAGGGGAGGTTCTGTGGGAGTTTGTTAGTTGAAATATACTGTAGGTTCTGTCACAATTGCATTAAAACCCAACTCTAGGGGTATTGTTTAGTTTTAATCATAGGGGGTATTTTTTTTTAAATTTCCACCTGAGGAATAAAAAAATAAAAAATAGCTTCATCTGCCATACCCCCTTCCTATTTGAGAGTTCTAAACACTTCCTAAAAAGATGAGGAGTTAGGTCCAGGCGAGGTGTCTAACACATAGCATACCTCTTACTTCTTTTGCATGGCCTGTATTGGCAGCTTGCACATCAGAAGAGGCAAAAGAGTAGAAACTTTAAGATCAAGCACCTATACAAAATGAAACAATAAAGATTCTAAAGAGTTACTGACATGATTGCGATATGTAAATTTTGCCCAGGAGAACAAATTAACCCAATTGTTTTGGCAGTGTAGAGGTTTGTCAAACTTGTTTCAAAACCTGATTAACCTGTCTATTTAATATCTTAGAATAGAGGGTGGCATGCCAAGGATACATTTAGCTTAATATCTAATAAAGATATTGCGCTCTATAGAAATTTGATTTAATCCACACCCTGCCTATATAAAACAATGTGAGAAAGAACAGTATGTTAACAGAGAACTTCCTGGAAAAAAACAGGTTTCACCTAGAGAGGAACCTGTAAGAAGTTTCTAGGATAATAGATTGTGTTTTAAAAACACTGCAAGTATTTCTTCAGTGTTGTTACATGAAAAGATATAATAAAATATTTTCAAAAATATGAGGAGTGTACTCCCTTTTGTGAGATACTGTATGTGTTGTTTTTCATTTTGTGTTGTGCTATGAACAAGGCTCCTGACGAAACACGTTAGCCTTCACCTTTTTTACATGGTAATAAAGATTCAGGACTTAATTTCCTAGAAGTGCCGGCTCTTCTATTCTTTTAAACCTATGTACATGTACAAAGTAATTATGTAAAAATATACCATGCCTGGGCTTCTTCTGTAAAGATGTATAAGCTTGCCTTCTGCATTGTATGTTAATGAATGGAAACTCAACCAGTCCTAAGGCCAGCCAGTCGAAAACCAAACGTTCTGCCGATCCAAAAATTCAAATTTCTTTTGTTATTCTAAACAAAATCCAGCATGTTGGATCAGGCACTTTCAGCACTATAATAATGTGAAAAATAATCATCTATGGCCTGCCTAAAGCGGCCGGTTTTCTCGTCAAGAAACGACAAGAAAACTGTCAGGAGAGATTTCTTGCCGAGAAAACCGGCCATGTGTACGAGGCTTTCAGGTTTCTCGTCAAGAAAACTGGCCAGAATCTCGACGAGAAAAATAGAGAACCTGCTCTCTATTTTCTTGTCGAGATTCTCGTCGGCCTGTTTCCCGACGAGAAACCCGAGAATGTGTATGCTTACCTGTCGCCGTGGAAACCCGCGCATGCTCGAAATGACTTTGACGCATGTGCGGTAGCTTCCTAGGCATAGGTAGGGTGTAGCAAGATGGCGGCGGCGGCATCGAATGTGACGAGCGCACGCTCGTCGTAGTCGATGACGTCACCGCGTTCGTTCCATTCAAAAGAACGGCAGTTCTTTTGAATCGAGCGTGTGTACACTCGGCCGGGACAAGTTTCTTGTCAAGAATCTCGTCAGGAAAAACGACGTGTTTTTTCCTGACGAGATTCTCGGCCGTGTGTACGAGGCTTTAGCCTTTCTACTGGGGCAGACTCGCTTTGAACTTGTTCAGAAATGCTTGCAGTCTGCCATGACATCTTTTGCTTAAGCAGCCCATACATGATAGGTTTTTTTTCAATCAACTAGCAGGTTGAACAAAAAAAACTGACCCGATTCCCCCATCTACACATTCGATGTGGATGTGGGAATCCTCCCCACTGAGCTTTTGTATTCTGACAGCGGGGAGACTTCCTCACTATCAGAATACAGTGATCAGCACTTGCAGGTTATAGGGAAAATCTGACAGGGTGGTTGTACAGAAGTTGATAGGTAGATCGATTTCTGCACAACCACAGTGCCCATACATGGATTGAAGGGACCGACCAAATTTTGATCCATGGATTAGCAGAATAAAAAACACCTAAAAAGTTATCAATTAATCAAAAAGAAACGCTTTGCCCAGCCAACTTATTCTTGATACAGTTAACCTCACAAACCACGGCCATAAGAGCATCATTATTCCAAGACAGGCCTTGAGCCGCCTGCATAGAGTCCTCCAGTAGGGACAAGAACCAGGGAAAGACAAGAAATCAATAGCCTGGGGAACAATCACAACCAACTAGCCCTTTCATGACAGAGGTAGATTTCTGTGGGCTAAATACAGTGTACCATGCAAGACACTGAGTGATCATGGTGAGGCATGATGAAAAGTGGGTGTTCTGAAATGTCATGGCTTATCGTCACACAGCTGGAAAATAAGTTGGTGCTGAAAGGTTTCCCTCAGCCTGATGTTGTGACTGCTGGTTTGAACAGGGTGCAGGTGACTATATATTGTGAGTCCTTCCCTGAATGTCTGAATGTTGAAGTAGAAATTTGGTGAGAGTTAAGCTAAAGCCTCATACACACGATCGGACTTCCATCTGACTTTTCCGTGGATTTTTCTCCGAAGGGTGTTGGCCGTGAACTTGGTATGCATACACATGGTAGGACTTTTTCAGCTAACTTCCACCAAATCCCGTGGTTTTTCAGCTCTTTACCGCCACCCTGTGGGCAACTTCTGTATTGTTGTCTGATCTTTTGCATTGGTTCTGAGCATGCGTGTTTGTACTTTGGACTTAAGTCCGGTGGTCTTGTGTACACATGGTCGGATTTTGCTCCATCGGACAAAGTTTGTCTGTTTGCACAGCGAACATTTGCCGATGAAAACCCGAAAAAGTTTGTTTGATGGAGCGTACACACGGTCGGATTTTCCGCAAAAACAGGTCTGTCGGAGGTTTGTTGTCAAAAAGTCTGATCGTGTGTATGGGGCTTAAAGCCCCATACACACAATCGGACTTTTTGACAACAAACTTCAAAATTTCCAGGTTTTTTAAAAAATCCGACCGTGTGTATGCTCCATCGGACAAATTTTTCGGTTTTCATCGGACAAATGTTCGCTCTGCAAACAAACATACTTTTCGGCAACAAAAGTCCTATGGTGCAAAGTCCTGCCGTGTGTACAGAAATCCATCGAACTTTAGTCCAGAGTACAAACACGCATGCTCAGAACCAATGTTAAAATCAACCAACAATAGCAGAAGTTGACCAAAGGGTGGCGGTAAAGAGCAGAAAAGAGCAGAAAAAACATGTGATTTTGGGAAAGGTTGCTGAAAAATTCCTGTCGTGTGTATGCATACCAAGTTCACGGCCAACGCCCTTCAAACAAAAATCCACGGAAAAGTTTGTTGGAAGTCCGATCCTGTGTATAGGGCTTTACAATGATTGAGGAATCCCTGAAAAAGTTTTGGATAATTGGAGCAGGGTTGAGGTAATGCATGCAGCAAAGGAGTAAAAAATGTTTTTCAATTCCTCAGGAGCAAGAATTAGGAAGTTGCCAGAGAAGCTTGCACCTGTGCAAAGCAAGGGGAAACCTCTGCATCACATAAATAAAGAGGTCTGCTTAAACCTCCTGCCTTTTGTCTTGGTCAAATCATGTCTTGCATAGTATCAGACTGAGAAACAACGATAGGATTCCTGGTCTTAGCCCATTCCCATGGGTTAGTGTGGACCCACTGCTTCACCAGACAAGACATTCAATAAGACATCAGCACTAGTTCCAGAGTGGTCAGCTGGAGAATTGTTACTTGTGCAGTAGAATGGAATACAGCAGGGGTGCCCAACTTTTTGAAGAGCGAGGGCCACTTAAGCGACTTGGTAACCAGTCGCGGGCCACAATGAGCGGAGCGGGTGGATGGCAGCCCACTCTACTCTATAGAGCCCACTATTAATTTTTTTTTAACGCATCGGATTGGAGGTAGGCGTTTGTAAACGGACACAAGTCAATTTACATCTGCCACCCCTTAGAGGTGAATAAAGGGTCCGATTGGGTCGGACTAACCGTGTGAAAGGGGCCTAAGGCTGCTTTTGCACTGATGCACTGTTGTTTACCCCCACAGCGGGTGCAGCACAGTTCACCTGTGGCTTTCCTGCAGGTTAGCTGCACTTTGCCATAGACTTCTATTATATCCTGTAGGTGAGGCGCACTTTCAGAAAGCACACCAAACTCGCAGGTAATAGAAGTCTATGGCTCAGTGCAGGTAACCCGCAGGTGCACTTCTCTGCATCTGTGCATCAGTTTGAAAGCAGCCCAGTAACCACTGCAGAACCGATATGCCCATATATACACTGTGATTTTATTAATAAACTTACCTTTAATAACAGTATTCTATTCTATCCCAGAGCAGGAGGTCGCGGGCCACATCAGAGGGCTCCGCGGGCCACATGTGCCCCCCGGGCCACTGGTTGGGCACCCCTGAAATACAGATATTTGGTTTATATTTGTTTTTAGTCATATATTATTCTAATCTAAACAGTGAAAAAAACAATTGGCTCTGCTACACAGACATGCTTGGGCAAATTGAATTTTGTTTAAACTGGAACACTAGAGTATAAGCCACGCTTTAATGAAACAAAGAGGGTAGAAGAACAATTACTATAATTCTGTTTGGTTTTACTTAACAGATACAGAAGCCAGAGGGAACATAATGGACTTAATGATTCCACTGTCATTAATCAAAGGGCAAATTAAACATAACTGAGAAGCAGAAAAAATTCCCACACACACACAAAAAAAGCCTTAATAGCGGTCCCCGTGTGATTTTTAAATGCTTTTTGTTTCAAAGTGAACCTGTGAGGACAGAAATGGGAGGCGCCATTTCTACACTCGCATGTGATCGCAGCATGAGAGATTACATGGGAGTGGACGCAATTGGCTGCGAGAGCCGGCAGCCTCCTATTGCTTTCAATGGCGCTGCCTACCCCCACTGAGGTTCTGCATATAAATACCAGCAGGGTGCATTTGCATGTGTGAATGCACCCTTCAAGTTTCTGGCTTCATAACCTGAAGTTATTCATATGGAACAAGCATGGAAATCTCATCCTACATACTTGCTCCAGGTCATTGACCTAATATTTAGTGACATGCTGCAGGAGCTGGTCAGACTGCAGACCAGGCTTGCCAACCGTCAGTAACTTCACAGACAGTTTGTATAAATCAGGGATTTTTACAATTGTCTGTAAATATTAGGGGCTGATAAATTTTCATACTGTGTTGACTTTTTAAGTGTAAACCAGGAAAATTACTTGTTATGGGTATTGTCCATGTTTCCATATGGTGTTTATACTGTTTAAATATCGATTGACTTCGTTTTTAGGAATTATGTCATTTTTCAGTTTGTCAGTAAAAAAAAAAAAAGGTGCTCCGTCAGTAAATTTGCCATGTTTTGTCAGTAAAAAATGCAGTTGGCAACACTGCTGCAGACATGTTACAGAAGACCATCAGAGATGGCAGATAAGCTGCAGGAAACAGGCAAAGAATGTCAGAGAAACAGTGAGAAACTAAGGCAAGAGATGCCATAGAGAGGGGGACATGCTAAAGGAATATAGCCCGGGACTGCAGACATCCTGCCGTATACAATGACTGTGGGCATGCTGCAAGAGAGAATCAAAGACTGCAGACATACAAAGAGGAAAAGAAAATAGCACGGAAAAACAAAAACTATTTATAAATGGTGGTGGAATGCCCAAAACAACATTTAACCAGCGTAATCAAGTGTAATTAATGTTTTCCTTCATGTGTTTAAGTTCCAGTTCTGACAGTATGAGAATTTTGATATGTTGCTACAGTTCTGGCGTGTGGACATAGTGTTACGGTGCGGAAATTCTGGCAGTGAGGCTACTAACATTCTATTGGTTCCAGGCCAATCCAGCCCTTAGGTCTCATCAGGTTGAAGGCAATTAAATGTTAATTATTAAACAGAAAATTTTGCTGAACATCAAATTGTTTCTAAACAAATCTGAATCACAGAGATCAAGGCATACATAATATGTCCGCTAACTTTCTGCTCAGCTCTGCTTCTCTTAGTCTTTTAGGCATTTTTAAGTGCTCATGTTGTGTTGGTCCTTAATCCATGGTGGAGCTGCCAACTCCCCCTCACTAATGAATCAATAGCACATATAAAATGCTCTGATGACATAAGTCAGTAAAGCAGGCATGGGCGTAGCATAAAGGGTTGCAGGGGTCACAATCGCAACCCTCACCCCTAGCTCCAGGGGGCCCCTGCAGCCTCCCTGTCATATTTTCATATACGCCACAAAGTCCATCTCCGATCTGCCCAAGGGCCCCACAGCCACGCTCCAGTACTGGGCTTCCTCTTTGCCTTCCACGGTCCACACACCTCCGTTTTCATTGGCTGGGGACAAGCTGTGAGCCATTTCCTGAATGGAGAGGAGCACAGGGTGAGAACAGTCCAGGGAACAGGTCAACTTTTGCATCGGGGCCCACAAGCTTCAAGCTATGCCTCTGAAAGCAGGACTATTGAAAAACATGATGCCTCAAAGTACACATATGTCATAAAGTAATAGACCTCTTTGTGTGTTCTTGGTAGAACTGTTAAGAGAAACAAGGAAAGGTTTGGGACTTTAGATGAGGCATGCATTCAGGAAAGAGTAACAAACTATAAATTAGTAAAAAAGTTTATTACATATATTCATACATGTGGTCAAAACCAATACACACATACATATGAGTATGATGTTGATTTGATATATAAACACACATAATGAGTTCATATATATACATATAATTGCAAGGACATTGTATTTCATGGTGGCTCAAACATCAGCTTCTAAAATCATGAATTGTTGATAACATAGTAAAAAATATCTAATAAGACAAACAGTCAGACATAATATTGCACATATCTTGATGTTACTTTGAGTAAAAAACGCATTGTTGTGGCATCAATAGCTCGATGCGTTTCGTGGTTATTTACCACTCATCAGGAGCGGATACGACCAGGGTGTCTAAAGGGTATAAACAATGAGTCAGACTAGGTGAAAGGATGCAGAATTATTGAGGGGGAGTGATAAAACATCCACCCAGACTTACAGGCTAACCATGCGTCTCGAACATGGCAACAATCACTGAAGGTGGGTCTTGGTCATCATTTAGCATGGGAGCTGAGGCGGCACACAGAGGCACAGCACCAGGGAACAGAAAGAAGGAAGTGTGCTGGAAGGTGTAACTGAATGAACGGTTACCACCAGACAATCCATGGTGATGTGGGATTGTTCGTCCCAAATATCTGAAAATAAATATGAAAATAAATGTAGAATATGTATATTAGTATTAAGAAGTTAATTTGGATGTCTGATGGTGGAAAGGTTCTATGTGGTCCTATAAAATGGTGAATGTAACATAAGGAGTAGTGGGGTAATACGGCTGGGCCGATGGTTATTACTAAAGTGACATATTGAATATAATGTCCAAATATGAATTGGGGTTTACAAGTGGTGAAAGGGTATTACATAGGTGGTCAAGCACTGAACACCAGATTTTTGTTGGTAGAGCTGTCAATGCTGAATTCTAGATAGCTATATAAAAAAAACATAAATGTATATAGTCATATGATAAAGAAAATATTTCTTGTATTTGTAAATTAATCTGTCTAACAGCCCAGGAGGTGTTGTGGTACCACCCCAGAGGGTAGGTCCATGGCGGTCTGTGCTCAGTGGAAGTGGGTTGTATAAAGCTGGCTGTTATTCAACCTGGAAGACTATGCATCTAGGCGTGTAACTACTGCAAGGGATAGTAAGTACTGCAAGGGATAGCTAAGAATTAAAGGTAACCATTACAGGAAAATCTGCTTTTTATTTTTAAGGCCTTATTCACACGGGGTGATTTAATCTGTGCATCATGCAGGGCTGTCTTTTACTAGCACAGGAATGATCAGGTGCTGCGTGCATCCCTGTGCCAGAAGTCCTATTGTTGTCTATTGCGACGCAGTGGCTGCACGGACACAACTGCTGCTCTCAATATGACATCCGTGTGGGTTAAGCTTGCACCCACATGGATGTCACATTGGGAGCAACAGCTGTGTCCTTGCAACAATATATACAGTTCCTATTAGCGCTACAGACTATCAGTCATATACAAGGGCATATGCAACCTGGACAATATATAAAATGCGCTCATTCCCAGTGCAGCTACCAACCACTGGAAGGAATGGATAGCAAAATACAGAAAACAAAAAGCAGCGCTCAATGGGAATAGCATAGAAAACGTATAAGTCTCAGTGGCGGCTGGTGCTCAAAATTTTTGGGGGGGCGCAAACAAACTGAAAAAAAAAAAAACAATTGCCGCCACTGTGCCCATTAAACACAGCCACTGTGCCCAAACGCCACCAGTTTTCCCCCTCAAATACAGCCAGATTGTTTCCATATACAGCCAGTTTGTCCCCATATACAGCCAGTGTGCCCCCATTTATATATAACCAGTGTGCCCCCATATATACAGCCAGTGTGCCCCCCATATACAGCCAGTGTGCCCCCATATACAGCCAGTGTGCTCCCATATACAACCAGTTTGTCCCCATATATAGCCAGTTTGTCCCCATATATAGCCAGTGTGCCCCCATATATATATAGCCAGTGTGCCCCCATATACAGCCAGTGTGCCCCCATATATATAGCCAGTGTGCCCCCATATACAGCCAGTTTGTCCCCATATATATATAGCCAGTGTGCCCCCATATACAGCCAGTGTGCCCCCATATATATAGCCAGTGTGCCCCCATATACAGCCAGTTTGTCCCCATATATATAGCCAGTGTGCCCCCATATACAGCCAGTGTGCCCCCATATACAGCCAGTGTGCCCCCATATACAGCCAGTGTGTCCCCATATACAGCCAGTGTGCCCCCATATACAGACAGTTTGTCTTCATATATATATAGCCAGTGTGCCCCCATATACAGCCAGTTTGTCCCCATATATATATAGCCAGTGTGCCCCCATATACAGCCAGTTTGTCCCCATATATATATAGCCAGTGTGCCCCCATATACAGCCAGTTTGTCCCCATATATATAGCCAGTGTGCCCCCATATACAGCCAGTGTGCCCCCATATTCAGCCAGTTTGTCCCCCATATACAGCCAGTTCCCCCCAAATGCAGCCAGTTTGTCCCCCATATACAGCCAGTTCCCCCCAAATGCAGCCAGTTTGTCCCCCATATACAGCCAGTTCCCCCCATATTCAGCCAGTTTGTCCCCAATATACAGCCAGTACCCCCCAAATGCAGCCAATTTGCCCCCCATATACAGCCAGTTCCCCCCAAATGCAGCCAGTTTGTCCCCCATATACAGCCAGTTCCCCCCATATTCAGCCAGTGTGTCCCCCATATACAGCCTGTTCCCCCCCCCAGCCCTGCACTTACCTTCCTCGGTCTGCGCCGTCCTCGATGTGTTCTTCCACCCTCGATGTCGCTTCAGCCAATCAGGTTACCGGTAACCAGATCCGGTGAACCTGATTGGCTGAAACCTCCACAGTCTTCTCCAAGGAACGCACCCCCGTGCGTACCTGGGAGGAGTTTTTGGAAGCCGAATACAGCGTGAGAGCTGTATTCGGAAAGCCTATCAGAGCCGCTGGCTCTGATAGACACTTCCAGAACACACCCACCGCCGGCCGCCGCTCTAATTCATATGGCCGGCGCTCACCAGGAGGCCGGCCATATGAATAGTGGGCAGCGCGGCAGCGGTGACAATACACAGATTCATGCAATGCATGAATCTATGTATTGTCTTTCAGTGGCGGTGCGGGAGCGAGAGGGGGCGGCGCTCCGGCGCCCTCTATGGACGCACCGCCACTGATAAGTCTTTAAATAAATAAAAATTCATTTATTGCACTAGAAGTAAATACAGTAAAAACCTAACCTAGTTGACTGGTCGAAGGTTAACCCCCTCTCATCAGTGGTATCGTTGACTATTCTATACCAGTATCTTATCTATGACTGATGTTGCAACCATCAGAAAGTTTTTTACTATTATTGACTGTTGCCGCAGTTTTTACTGTATTTACTTCCAGTGCAATAAATACACTTTTATTTATTTAAAGACTTATACATTTTCTATGCTATTCCCATTTTGTTTTCTGTGTCCTTGCAACACCTGTGCATCCCCATGCCGGTAAACACAGCCCTGCATGGGGCATGGAGTAAATTGCCCTGTGTGAATGAGACCTAAATCTGCCGAGCTGCATATTTATTTTAGTCGGCTTTTGTAAACTCGGATTACAGGTTAGCTCCAATTTAGTTTGCAGATAGGTCCAGGACCTGGTTGTATTGTCTGGTTGAGGTGCTTGTATCACAAGGCTGGCTAAACAGAATTACAAACCCTTTTGGCAGGTAAAATAATTGGCATATATGGTATTTATTTGGCTATCTTGCCAGGAGTTCCCTTTAAATGTAGTTGGATATGTCTAATCGCAAGAGTTTTGATCCTAATTAGGGTTGAGCGAACCCGAACTGTAAAGTTTGGGTTCGTACCGGACTTTTGGGTTTTTGGTACCCGGGCCCGAACCCGAACAATTTACTTTATGTTCGGTGTTCGGCAATGTAATGGCGCATTTTAAAAAGCTGCAGGGCAGCCAATCAACATTTGTTTAACTCGTGTGCCTTTAGAAGCCATCACAGCCATGCCTACTAATGGCATGGCTGTGATTGGCCAGTGCAGCATGTGACCCATCCTCTATATAAGCTAGAGGCACATAGCACAGCACGTCACTCTGCTTCAGCTAGTGTAGGGGAAGGTTGCTGCTGCTGCTGCTTTGAGGGAGAGAATTAGATAGGAGTCCTGATTCAGAAATCAAATTACTCAGCGATCTACCTTGCTTTTGTTGTGTGGGTGCAGTGCACAATCTTTTTATCCTGCCCTGAGCCCAGTGCCAGAGAAAAGATAACTTTTATCTGTCTGTTAGTTAGGTTGGTGTCGGCGGGCATTTTATGCAAGCTCAGTGCACCAGCACTGCATATGTTACTGTGAGATACACACTTTAGATACTGTTCTCCTATTTTTTTGGTGCGTTTTCTGGGCAAAAAAATTTTTGGGTGCATTTTCTGCATATCTGTATGTGTGAGATACACACTTTAGGTACTGTTCTCCTATTCTGCCATTCCAAAAAAAAAAATTTAGGGCAAAAATTTTTTTTGCTGCGTTTTCTGCATATCTGTACCTGTGAGATACACCCTTTAGATACTGTTGCTCTATTCTGCTATTCAAAAAACACGCATTTAGGGCAAGATCCTAAATTTCAGAAATATGAGGAGAACGTCAAATAAGGGACGTGGCCCCGGTCGTGGTGCTGCTGGTGGAGCTCCTGTTGCAGGGAAAGGACGTGGTCGATCTGTGCCAGCTACACGCACAAGTGAAACACCTTCCTCAGGTGCGAATAGGCGACAGAGCCTGCAGCGGTATTTGGTCGGGCCTAATGCGGCTCTACGAATGTTGAGGCCTGGCCCAGGACAAGTACAGGCGATAGTAGATTGGGTTTAAATTGGGTAAAATTAAAAACAAAAACCAGTGTTGGCTACCTCGTCCTCCTCCACCGCTGCTTCCAACTACACCGCCACATCCACCGCCACCTAAACCTCCTACTCCATATGGACCTCGTCCTCCTAGGTCAAGATTATTATTTTTTATTTTTATGTATTTTATGTTATTTTAAGTTATTTCCCTATCCACATTTGTTTGCAGAGCACTTGCCATGCTCTGAACAAAATTTTGCTGCAATTTTCAGCCCTCTAGCCCTTTCCATTACTTTTTTTAGAGCCATTTTAGTCCTCAAAAGTTCAGGTCCCCATTGACTTCAATGGGGTTCGGGGTCAAGTTCGGGTCCCGAACTCGAACTTTTTTTGCGAAGTTCGGCCGAACCCGTCGAACCCGAACATCCAGGTGTCCGCTCAACTCTAATCCTAATTTCTCATAATATCAGGGGGAACCCTGTCCAAAATGAGTAATGATTGCAGAAGTGTATGGTAAGCATATTTACTTTTCCCAGTGAATTTTCACAGATCCATTAAAGTTTTCTAGAGAACTAGGCATCCAAACAGCACAGATGAGAAATCTCTATTCTGATGCAATATAATTTGTGGCAGTAGTTTTATAATAATAATAATTGTGATTTTATTTCCCCAGATTATAACAGCAGTGACCTAAAATCAGCATGCCGAAAACATGAACTCTATGTCAGTTTTCAAGATTTAGGATGGCAGGTAAGGAACTTTTATTGTTATCAATTTACATCATTAAAAATCGTTGTGTCTTATTGTCGTTATTACTTATTTGTTGGCATTCTACTCCGCCTGCGTAGCAGACTCACATTTATTTTTGTCATTTGATAGGTCATGCTGGGACGATTTTTAAGCCTTGTTTTCTTATGTCTTTTTATTTTTGTAAAAAGTTTTCAGCTTAGTATTGTTATACAAGATTTATAAAAGTGTACAATATGTACTTAGGAGAAGACAGTTAAGCTGGCTCTAAGTTATACAATTTTCTTATTCAATTTCCTTTAGATTTACTTTCAACTATGTAGTGCATGGTACGGCCTGCTTGCATAGTTTTACCCCATATTATATGGCTTTGGTAAACTTAAAGGAAAATCGTACAAGAAGATTGTATAATGTATGGCCAGCCTTAAATAGTAACTTTTATTATTATTATTATTAGTAGTATTATTGATATATTAAAGACCAACTCCAGCCAGGACTTAGTCTGAGTGACCAATTCTCTTGAAAGCCCATCCACACCATTACCCTCTTTTAATCCTATACCTTCCATGTGTTCCCCCACTGCTCAGTTCATCCATCAGAGCTGTGGGCGTAGTCCTCTTCTTAGCTTCATGTTGGACAGTGTTGAAGCCTATATAGGGTTAAAGGGGTTGTAAAGGTTTGTTTTTTATTTTCTAAATAGCTTCCTTTAAGCTATTGGTTCACTTTTCCTTTGATTTTCCTTCTAAATGTTTTTTTTCTTTGTCTGAATTTCTCACTTCCTGTAAGCTTGCCCCCATCATCCGAGCCATCCTGGCTGGTGGTTAGTCAGCGTGCTCGCCCCCTCCCTTGGGACTACATCCCTGTGGGGAGACACTGTGAACGTTCACAGCGTCTCCCTGCAGGGATGTAGTCCCAAGGGAGGGGGTGAGCACGCTGACTAACCCCCCGCCAGAACGGCTCGGATGATGGGGGCAAGCTTACAGGAAGTGAGAAATTCAGACAAAGAAAAAAAATTAGGATTCTGCTAAAAGGATAGGATGCACAGGAAAACATCAATATGATAAGTATGTGAATTATGCTTTTCCAAATTAACTTTGTCTTTGAGGGTTTAATAACACTTTAAAGCGGGGCTGAATATAGGTGGGTGCCAGGGTGGGCTGTTCCCCCCTGGACCAGTGGCATCAGCAGGGTGGACCTTATAATGAGGCACTGAAGCCCAGTCCAACCACCATGGTGCAATAGCCACAAGGTTTAAATGAAAGTGTTTGCACCCCCAGATCAGACAGTCTGGTCAAGCCCTGCTTTTCAGGAGTATTATTCCCCAAACAAAAATGTAATATATTGCAGCTTACCAGTTATTAGTGGCTGCATTCGTTTTAAATTTTTAGTTTTTTTTCCATTGTTTTCACCTGGTTATATAGTCAGTAAGTCTGGTTTTTATTTTGTTTTGAATATTTTTATTGAAAACATTAATTACAAAAAATAGAAATATTAGCAACAACTAAATCACAATCTCAGGTTATCACCAGTGTAGTCTGTTTTTATTTAACATTGGTTAGTTGAAAATTATAGGGTTGAGACAAACTATTTACCACTGTAAAGACCTGTACACACGATCGGATTTCCTATGGATTCTAATCCGATGTATTTTTCCATCGGAAATCCGATGAAGCTGACTTCCATCAGTCTTGCCTACACACCATCAGTCAAAAATCTGACCGTTCCAAAAGCTGTGACGTAAAACGCTCAGACAAGCCGAGAAAAATTAAGTTCAATGCTTCTGAGCATGCGTCGACTTGATTCTGAGCATGCGTGGGTTTTTTGTCCGATGGAGTTCCACACAGACGATCGGAATTTGCTATCAGTTTTTTTCCCATCGGATAAATTTAAAACATGTTCTATTTTTTCTCACCGATGGAAAAAAGACCGATGGGGCCCATACACGATCGGTTTGTCCAATGAGAAAAGTCCATCGGACTGTTTTCATTGGTAAAAAACCGATCGTGTGTACACGGCAAAAGAGGTGCTTAAAACGGGCAGCTTTTATTTATTTTTTGAAACCTTTATCCCAAAAAGAAAAAGGACTGTTGCTGTAACTGCTTACAAATTTGTTAGCTGGATTTCGGCCTTAATTTGTTAGTAAAGTCGGTCTAAATCTATTACACTACCCTCCCCACAGGTTAAAATTGCTGCTGTTTAAAGGGGACGTTGTTGCTCCTCCATCCATCCATGAGTGTTGACATCTTAAAGTGTATGTACGGTAAACCCCAAAAGAAAAATGTAAATTTAGACTTATATCTGTTACAGCAGAGGAGGTCATTTCATCTGTGTCCAGCCTTGTCACAAAGTTAATCCAGCTCTGAGCAATCCTCTTATCTTTTTTCAGTAAGATAAAAACAGACACACAGACAAATAGGTGTCCATTCTTCCCCCTTGCTGTGATTGACAGGTGATTTCCTTATCTCATGCAGGAGTGTGAGAGAGGCAATCTGTGTACTTCACACCTCCCCCCCTCCTTTCTTCTCCAGCTCTCCCAGGATTGGCTCCTCCACAACTCAGCATGATTGGGCATGCTGAAGTCATGTGATGACTTTCCTGGGTTTTGACTGGACGTTAGTTATCATGGGGCATAATCCATGAGACCATCAGAAGTTCCGTGTAAGAAATATCAATACCTGGCGAGGGGAGTGTAGAGGTGGGCGGGAAGTCTGCTGACATCACGACTCCACCCACGAGCTCCAGACAACAGACCTGCAATTATTGAAAATGTCATTTTTATGATATGGACACATCTGAGAGCCATGAGCAGTTGACCTTAAAATAAGCTTCTTTACACATGTCCATAGATTAATGTCATATTGCTAAATGCAATATAAGGCACAAGGCAAATATCTAAATATCTTTGCCATGTTAAAATTCACTAAAAAAATAGCAGGAGAGTTTAACACGCCTGAACTGCAGCAAGCAGGAATGATTAGACCTTTGAAAAATGGTGCTGTGAATTACTAAGGGTCTTTAAAAACTCTTTAGAAACTCTGTATTGCTGGATGACATAATACTGAGAGCTAACGGTATGGTTATGTGTTGAAGGACTGGATAATAGCTCCAAAAGGCTACGCGGCTAACTACTGTGGAGGAGAGTGCTCGTTCCCACTAAACGCTCATATGAATGCCACAAACCATGCCATTGTGCAGACCCTGGTGAGTATTATTTAAATGTATTATGTTTGTCAGTGATTACCTGGGCTTTCTGAGTTTGTTTTCATAGATAAACAATATGAATGATTTACTAAATGATGTGTGAACTAAAACTATCTTCACTTCAGTAATGGCAAAATAAAAGCAATCAGTACGTCTCTGTAATATATGCACATTACCCCATGCTTTTTTTCTTATAAAAACAATGCAAGTTGAGAGCAATTCCTGTTGATCTACCAGAAATCCAGATAGCTCCTAACTTCCTGTTTGGGCTGACATCACTAACTTGGCTACACTGAAATCCCAAACAGTGTTGTCAGCCCTGCCCAGTTCTCTTCTGCTGGACCCCAGACCACCTCCTTCTCTGCTTCTCTCTTTAACATAAGAGGATGTTCCATAGTCCAGAAGGGGGAACACTGCTTGACATTTCAGTCTAGCAAAGCAGCATTGTCAGCTCAAACAGGAAGTTAGGAGCTCACTGGATTTCTGGCAGATCAACAGGTATTTTTCTGTATCTAGAAAAAGAAAAGAGGGCGCACTGACCTAGTGCATTATCAGTTGCTAAAACCTGGGAACGGGGGGGGGGGGGGGGTCCTGGATGAGACTCCATCAGGCTGACGCGTTTTGAAGGACTGGCCCCCACTCCCAAGTTTGGTGATTCGAGCAACCGATGAGAGATAGCCACACATGTGGCCTGACAATGTTTCTAACTTATGTTTGTGAGCAGACATTTTTATGATTTTATTTATACCTGTAGCGGGGTGCTAAATTTAAGGGAAGTGTTTGAGTGGTAGTTTGCTCAAACACACTAATTTGTCAGGGTTTTGCAACCATTTCTATCCACAGGGAGAGTGTCGGTGTACCGTTCCCTGTGGCCTACAGGTGGCGCTGCCATGGTAGGCTAGGGTTGAACCGATGATACAGTGCTGTGCCTTGTGTGTCCCCTCTCAGCAGCCATACGGTGGGTGTGTTCTACCTGCTGGGCATGCTGGGAGAGGATATAAAAGGGGCAGACGCTGCCTGTTTGGGGTTCGTTCATTCGTTGTCGGGAGTCCTACTCCCAGGGAGTGTGTTCCTGTTCCATCCTGGGCACCTTTAGCCCAGGGTGAGGTACTACCATGCTGTTCCTGTCCGCCCTGGGTATGTAAGCCCAGGGACCGCAGTGGAGGCCTGGGGCCCAGCACCTTCGGCTGGGGTCCACCAAGGATCGAGGACTTTCAGGGTGCCGCCTTGCGAGGGGACCCGTATCTAGGATGAGGAGGCCGGGAAGGAACTCTCCGAAGACCCAGTGCAGTGTCATGGTGACGGTAGGGTCCCGGTAACTCTCCGGAGGGATGTCTTCTCCTAAAATGGAGCCATAGCTAAAGAAGGGGATCAGCTTCACCAGGTCTGTGGCAGAGACCAACTTCACAGTCTGTGGCAGAGACTGTGCGCCTAGCTAAACTTGCTTGAGAATCTGAGCAAATATCTGTAACATTTGTGCCTGGACCTCCTCCACACCTTGTACTGTTCTGTTTCTTGCTCCAACCTTTTTCCTATCAGAGACTGTGTTATTTGGCTAAGAGGAAATAAACTCTGAGTTGGAGTTTCAACTGGTGTGGACATTCACTTTACTGGGAAGTCAAGGACTTGTCTCTACTTTAACATAGAGGTGAGAATCAAGCTCTGGAGGTTTTCATGTTCTGACCGTGGAAGACCCAACACCAACACCGCTCAACCTCCTCGCACAGGAGGGTACGGGCTTGTGGTGCGGTGTGCCTCTCTCTTCCTGCGAGGAGCCAAAGTTAATGCAGGTAGGAGTGAGGTGGGTGCGCTACATATCTTTTATTAAATCTGTTGGATAATGCACTAGGCCAGTGCGCCCTCTTTTCTTTTCTCACAGCACTGTCAGGACAACCCCAGTCCTAGAGGGCAGCAAGACATCTATGAGATTATCCATGATTTGAGCAGGCACCTGTGACACTACGCAGTCAGCTGACTCTAGCGCAGGAGTGTGTTGTTCTTTTTTGTATTTTTCTGTATCTGCGGTGTTTGTGAAATGTTTGAAATGCGCACGCATAACAAAGACGTAATAAATGTTTTTTTGTTTGTTTGTTTTTTTTGCCCAAAAACACTTTTTCAGTTCTCATGCAGTTTTGCATTAAATACGGGTTCACGTCATCTTATTTCTTAATTTAGTAATTAAGGCCCAAGCGAACAAGAATATGTCATCTTTAAACTGGTGATGGGTCACTTGTATAGAATATCAAACCTACTAAAAGAATAGTCACTAGACCTACCTTTTTGGCTACCTGTTTATTTAAATGTAGCTCTTTGCCGACTACTGCTATACAACAGGTTAACCACTTCAGCCCCGGAAGGTTTTGCCCCCTTCCTGACCAAGCCATTTTTTTGTGATACGGCACTGCGTCACTTTAACTGACAATGTGCGGTCGTGAAACATTGTACCCAAACGAAATGTATGTCCTTTTTTCCCCACAAATAGAGTTTTCTTTTGGTTGCATTTGATCACCTCTGCGTTTTTTATTTTTTGAGCTATAAACAAAAAAAAGACGGACAATTTTGAAAAAAAAAAACACAATATTTTGTACTTTTTCCTATAATAAATATCCGTCCCAAAAAAAAAATTTCATCAGTTTAGGCCGATATATATTGTTCTACATATTTTTGGTAAAAAAAATTGCAATAAGTGTATATTGATTGGTTTGCGCAAAAGTTATAGCGTCTACAAGGTATAGATTTATGTCATTTTTATTATTATTATTTTTTTACTAGTAATGGTGGCGATCTGCGATTTTTATCAGAACTGCGACATTGCAACGGACAGATCACACTAGGGGGCGATCAAGGGGTTAACTGTGTTCCCTAGGTATGTTCTAACTGTAGGGGGATGGGCCTGACTAGGAGAGGAGAATGATCGTTGTTGCTACTTAGTAAGAACACATGATCTGTCTCCTCTCCCCTGAGAGAACCATGATTTGTGTGTTTACACACACACACCATCCCCGTTCTCGTTCTGTCACGAGCGACCGCGGGTGCCCAGCGGACATCTTGCCCGCCGGGCACACGCATCAGCTCCGGGGACACGTGGCAGGCACTTGCGCACGCACCTACTATGACGTATTAAAGGAGCGACATACAGCTACGGCGATTTGCGCAGCCGTGCCAACCTGCCGCAGTATTACTGCGGCGGCTGGTCGGCTAACGGTTAAAGGGGTCATATACCTGTTTCCCCCAATCAGGGCTGCTGTTTGAATTCACAGGGCCCTTCACAGCCTACCTGCCGCAAAGCAGTACAGCTGGTCCTCCTGCTCGGCAGGTGCCCGGGTCCCCCTTTTGAACCAATTGGGCCTGGGCCCGGTACAGGAGGGCTGGCTGTACTGCCTTATCAGCGGCCCTGTCCCCAATGCATGCTGTGGTTCCTCTTGTTGACTCTTATATCCTGTAGTGATGTATGAGTTGATGGAATCAAGCATAGCATGCTGTAGGGAAGTAGGAACTCCGCACACCCGGACGTATGGAGTACAGGAAGCATTCAGTGAACAGAAAAAGTCGATATATTGACTCTTCTTTTAGCAAGTATGTAATTCTATACAAGTGATCCTGTGTTGATTGGGTCTCTTTAACCACTTAAGCCCCGGACCATTTCGGGCCATTAGGACCAAGCCTGTTTTTGGGATTCGGCACTGCGCTGCTTTAACTGTAAATTGTGCGGACATGCAATGTTGTACCCAAATGAAATTTGCGTCCTTTTCTTCCCACAAATAGAGCTTTCTTTTAATGGTATTTGATTGCCTCTGCGATTTTTATTTTTTGCGATATAAACAGAAAAAGACCGAAAATTTTGAAAAAAAATGATATTTTCTACTTTTTGTTATAAGAAAAATCGAATAAACTCAATTTTAGTCATACATTTAGTCCAAAATGTATTCAGCCACATGTCTTTAGTAAAAAAAATGTCAATAAGCGTATATTTATTGGTTTGCGCAAAAGTTATAGCGTTTACAAACTAGGGTACATTTTCTGAAATTTACACAGCTTTAAATTTATGACTGCCTATCTCATTTCTTGAGGTGCTAAAATGGCAGGGCAGTACAAAACCCCCCCAAATGACCCCATTTTGGAAAGTAGACACCCCAAGGAAATTGCTGAGAGGCATGTTGAGCCCATTGAATATTTTTTTTTTTCGTCCCAAGTGATTGAATAATAACAAAAAAAAAAAAAAAAATTACAAAAAGTTGTCACTAAATGATATATTGCTCACACATGCCATGGTTATATGTGGAATTGCACCCCAAAATACATTCTGCTGCTTCTCCTGAGTACGGGGATACCACATGTGTGGGACTTTTTAGGAGCCTAGCCACGTACGGGACCCCGGAAACCAAGCACCGCCTTCAGGATTTCTAAGGGCGCAAATTTTTGATTTCACTCCTCACTACCTATCACAGTTTCGAAGGCCATAAAATGCCAAAATAGCACAAACCCCCCCCAAATGACCCCATTTTGGAAAGTAGACACCCCAAGCTATTTACTGAGAGGCATGTTCAGTCCATGGAATATTTTATATTTTGCCACAAGTTGCGGGAATATGACAAACTTTTTTTTTTCTTCACAAAGTTGTCACTAAATGATATATTGCTCACACATGCCATGGGCATATGTGAAATTACACCCCAAAATACATTCTGCTGCTTCTCCTGAGTACGGGGATACCACATGTGTGGGACTTTTTGGGAGCCTAGCCGCGTACGGGACCCCAAAAACCAAGCACCGCCTTCAAGGTTTCTAAGGGCATCAATTTTTGATTTCACTCCTCACTACCTATCACAGTTTTGAAGGCCATAAAATGCCAAGATGGCACAAAACCCCCCCAAATGACCCCATTTTGGAAAGTAGACACCCCAAGCTATTTGCTGAGAGGCATGTTGACCCCATTGAATATTTTTTTTTTTTGTCCCAAATGATTGAATAATGACAAAAAGAAAAAAAAAAATGTACAAAAAGTTGTCACTAAATGATATATTGCTCACACATGCCATGGTTATATGTGGAATTGCACCCCAAAATACATTCTGCTGCTTTTCCTGAGTACGGGGATACCACATGTGTGGGACTTTTTGGGAGCCTAGCCGCGTACAGGGCCCCAAAAACCAAGCACCGCCTTCAGGATTTCTAAGGGCGTAAATTTTTGATTTCACTCCTCACTACCTATCACAGTTTTGAAGGCCATAAAATGCCAAAATAGCACAAACCCCCCCCCCCAAATTACCCCATTTTGGAAAGTAGACACCCCAAGCTATTTGCTGAGAGGCATGTTGAGTCCATGGAATATTTTATATTTTGCCACAGGTTGCGGGAATATGACAAACTGTTTTTTTTTTGCACAAAGTTGTCACTAAATGATATATTGCTCACACATGCCATGGGCATATGTGAAATTACACCCCAAAATACATTCTGCTGCTTCTCCTCAGTACGGGGATACCACATGTGTGGGACTTTTTGGGAGCCTAGCCGCGTACGGGACCCCAAAAACCAAGCACCGCCTTCAAGGTTTCTAAGGGCATAAATTTTTGATTTCGCTCCTCACTACCTATCACAGTTTTGAAGGCCATAAAATGCCAAGATGGCACAAAACCCCCCCAAATGACCCCATTTTGGAAAGTAGACACCCCAAGCTATTTGCTGAGAGGCATGTTGAGCCCATTGAATATTTTTTTTTTTTGTCCCAAATGATTGAATAATGACAAAAAGAAAAAAAAAATGTACAAAAAGTTGTCACTAAATGATATATTGCT
Source organism: Rana muscosa (assembly GCA_029206835.1). NCBI lineage: Eukaryota > Metazoa > Chordata > Amphibia > Anura > Ranidae > Rana > Rana muscosa. Next base: position 1,107,119,956 of record CM055122.1, on the reverse strand, counting down.
CACACATGCCATGGTTATATGTGAAATTACACCCCAAAATACATTCTGCTGCTTCTCCTGAGTACGGGGATACCACATGTGTGGGACTTTTTGGGAGCCTAGCCGCGTACGGGACCCCAAAAACCAAGCACCGCCTTCAAGGTTTCTAAGGGCATACATTTTTGATTTCACTCCTCACTACCTATCACAGTTTTGAAGGCCATACAATGTCAAAATAGCCCAAAACCCCCACAAATGACCCCATTTTGGAAAGTAGACACCCCAAGCTATTTGCTGAGAGGCATGGTGAGTATTTTACAGCTCTCATTTGTTTTTGAAAATTAAGAAAGACATTTTTTTTTCTTTTTTTTTTTCTTTTTTTACATTTTCAAAACTTTGTGACAAAAAGCGAGATCTGCAAAATACTCAACATACCTCTCAGCAAATAGCTTGGGGTGTCTACTTTCCAAAATGGGGTCATTTGGGGGGGTTTTGTGCCATCTGGGCATTCCATGGCCTCCGAAACTGTGATAGGCAGTGAGGAGTGAAATCAAAAATTTACACCCATAGAAATCCTGAAGGCGGTGCTTGGTTTTTGGGGTCCCGTACGCGACTAGGCTCCCAAAAAGTCCCACACATGTGGTATCCCCGTACTCAGGAGAAGCAACAGAATGTATTTTGGGGTGTAATTCCACATATGCCCATGGCATGTTTGAGCAATATATAATTTAGTGACAACTTTTTGTACATTTTTTTTTTTTGGTCATTATTCAATCACTTGGGACAAAAAAAAAAAATATTCAATGGGCTCAACATGCCTCTCAGCAAATAGCTTGAGGTGTCTACTTTCCAAAATGGGGTCATTTGGGGGGGGTTTTGAACTGTCCTGGCATTTTATGCACAACATTAGGAAGCTTATGTCACACATCATCCACTCTTCTAACCACTTGAAGACAAAGCCCTTTCTGACACTTTTTGTTTACATGAAAGAAAATTTTTTTTTGCAAGAAAATTATGTTGAACCCCCAAACATTATATATTTTTTTAAAGCAAAGGCCCTACAGATTAAAATAGTGGGTGTTGCATTTTTTTTTTCCACACAGTATTTGCGCAGCGATTTTTCAAACGCATTTTTTGGGGGAAAAACACACTTTTTTTATTTTTAATGCACTAAAAAACACTATATTGCCCAAATGTTTGATGAAATAAAAAAGATGATCATAGGCCGAGTACATGGATACCAAACACGACATGCTTTAAAATTGCGCACAAACGCGCAGCGGCGACAAAACTACATTCATTTTTAAAAGCATTTAAAAGCCTTTACAGGTTACCACGTTAGATTTACAGAGGAGGTCTACTGCTAAAATGACTGCCCTCGATCTGACCTTCGCGGTGATACCTCACATGCATGATGCAATTGCTGTTTACATATGACGCTAGACCGACGCGTGCGTTCGCCTTTGCGCAATAGCAGGGGGGGACAGCGGTGCTTTTTTTTTTTTTTTTTTTTTTTTATTATTTATTTGGCTTTTTTATTTTATTTTTAAACTGTGCCTTCCATATTTTATTTTTTTACCATTTTTATCGTTATCTCAGGGAATGTAAATATCCCCTATGATAGCAATAGGTAGTGACAGGTACTCTTTTTTTGAAAAAAATTGGGGGGTTAGACCCTAGATCTTTCCTCTGCCCTCAAAGCATCTGACCACACCAAGATCGGTGTGATAAAATGCTTTCCCAATTTCCCAATGGCGCTTTTTATATCCGGGGGGGGGGGGACATTCCCTCCCACTGCTTGTAAAAGCAGTCTAGAGGCTAATTATCTGCTAGAATTGCTTTTACATGAAAGCCGGCTGCTGGCTGAAAAGAATGATACCAAGATGATACCTAAACCCGCAGGCATCATTCTGGTATAAACATTCAAAGTCCAGCAACATACCAGTACGTTGCTGGTCCTTGTTGGACATGTATTGTAATCTTTTTTTTCATACAGCCTATTGGCTGAACGAAAAAAAGAGATTGATTGGTGGGTATGCCCACCATTAGAATACCTCCCTTCATCCACCCACTTCTAATGATGGGCATATATGCCGAAGCATGGGGGCATCCTCCCGCAAAAAAGTTATGCCGCGTACACACAGTCAAGCCTTCGTCGGAATTTCGACCGTATGTACGCGGCATAAAAGGTTATGCCGCGTACACACGGTCGGACTTTTCCACGGATAAGCCTCCGTTGGAATTTCGACCGTATATACGCGGCATTAGGAGCAAAATCGCTCCTCCGCCCCTGCTGCCCCCATGCTTCGGCATATATGCTCTTTTTTTTAACTGTGGTGGTGAAATCACCTCCTACAGCGTTGGAGTCACGGCTTTATGTATCGTGGGAGCAAACGCTGATGCTGTCAAGATAAATAGATCCGCGCTGCAACTGAATGGCGTACCTGCTAAGCAAATGGTGGTTAACATTAAAACAAAGTAACATTACAGTACAACAGTAAGACCTTACCATGCCATACCTGCAAAGCAAATACCAAAACAAAACCTAGTAAAAAATAAAAAAATGTTTTAACGCAACCTGTGCCTAAAATATATATATGCCGAAGCATGGGGGCATCCTCCCGCAAAAAAGTTATGCCGCGTACACACGGTCGGAATTTCGACCGTATGTACGCGGCATTAGGAGCAAAATCGCTCCTCCGCCCCTGCTGCCCCCATGCTTCGGCATATATGCTCTTTTTTTTAACTGTGGTGGTGAAATCACCTCCTACAGCGTTGGAGTCACGGCTTTATGTATCGTGGGAGCAAACGCTGTTGCTGTCAAGATAAATAGATCCGCGCTGCAACTGAATGACGTACCTGCTAAGCAAATGGTGGTTAACATTAAAACAAAGTAACATTACAGTACAACAGTAAGACCTTACCATGCCATACCTGCAAAGCAAATACCAAAACAAAACCTAGTAAAAAATAAAAAAATGTTTTAACGCAACCTGTGCCTAAAATATATATATGCCGAAGCATGGGGGCATCCTCCCGCAAAAAAGTTATGCCGCGTACACACGGTCGGAATTTCGACCGTATGTACGCGGCATTAGGAGCAAAATCGCTCCTCCGCCCCTGCTGCCCCCATGCTTCGGCATATATGCTCTTTTTTTTAACTGTGGTGGTGAAATCACCTCCTACAGCACTGGAGTCACGGCTTTATGTATCGTGGGAGCAAACGCTGTTGCTGTCAAGATAAATAATTCCGCGCTGCAGTTGAATGGCGCACCTGAAAACAAAAAATTACATACCTGAAAAGCAAGCATGATAAAACATTGCAGAATAGAATACAGTAAAAAGAGAGCAGAACAATAGAGAGAAAATAGAGAGAGAGAGAACAATAAAACGACAACTATTTTTGGTTTTTTTATTTTATATTTTTTTTGTGTTTTGTTTTTTACGTTTTTTTTATCTTTTTTACACTTTTTTTTGTAACTTTACAACTGTAATGGTTCGGGTCTCTCAAAATGTAATGGCATCTTGGGAGACCCTGTGTAAGTGTGTCCTAGTCTGTGAAATGCTGTACCCTACGCTAAAACTTCACTTTTGAGTGGTAGCGTTCAAAACATTCACCTTGGCAAAGACCAGGCTTGTCAGGACAGAGTGGACAAAAACTACGGGTGTCACGCCTAAATCCGCGCTTGCTACAGACACAACATCTTTTTTGGGGGTGGCTTTGGGTAGGGGTACTCGGGAGGACATACGAATAATGCCTCTCATGCAGCCGGCTTACTGCATTTGGTTGGGGATGGTGAGGTGCAGAACCGCCTGGATACAGGAGTTCTGTGACTATCTCATTCTGGAATTTTAGAAGAGATAACGTCCCGCCTGAAGCTCTGTATAGCACATGAGCGTTCAGCAAAGCCAATTGGAATAATGATAGAGACACTTTTTTGTACCAGCGTCTCGCCTTACGGTCAATTAGATACGGCGCCATCAACTGGTCGTTGAGGTCCACCCCTCCCATATTTTGGTTATATTCGTGGACACAGAGGGGTTTCTCCACAACACCAGTCGCCGTACGAATTTGGACTGTCGTGTCTGCATGAAGGGAGGTAAGAAGGAAAACATTCTTATTGTCCCTCCACTTCATAGCGAGCAAGTTATTACACTTCAAGCAGGCTCTCTCCCCCAGCCTAAGACGGGCATCTACAAGCCGCTGGGGAAAGCCCCGGCGATTAGGTCGCACGGTGCCACATGCTCCAATCTTATGATCAAACAAGTGACTAAACAGTGGCACGCTCGTGTAATAATTGTCCACATACAAGTGGTACCCCTTTCCGAATAAGGGTGACACCAAGTTCCACACTATCTTGCCAGCGCTCCCTATGTAATCCGGGCAGTTGACCGACTCAATCTGACTGTCTTTTCCCTCATAAACCGTAAAGTTCACTACATAGCCTGTTGCCCTGTCACAGAACTTGTAGAGCTTGACCCCGTATCTGGCACGCTTGCTGGGAAGGTACTGCTTGAAAGACAAGCGGCCAGAAAATTTAATCAGGGACTCATCAACGCAGACAACTTGATCGGGAGTAAACAAGGCTGCAAAACGTTCGTTGAAGTGGTTTATGAGGGGCCGAATTTTATAGAGCCGGTCGTATTCAGGGTCCCCACGTGGACGACAAAGTTCATTGTCGTTGAAGTGCATGAACCGCAAAATCTGCTCGTATCGTGCCCTGGACATGGAGGCAGAGAACACGGGCATGTGGTCAATTGGGTGCGTGGACCAATAAGCACGCAATGACGGAAATTTATGTGTGCCCATGTTGAGGGAAAGGCCCAGAAAGGTCTTAAATTCGGAAACCGTAATTGGTTTCCAATTTCTGGCAATTTTAGGCAACTGGGGGTTAGCGGCGATAAATTGACCAGCATATAAATTACTCTGGTCCACAATAGATCTATAGAGATCTTCCGTGAAAAACAGCGAATAAAAATCAATTGGAATAAAATCATCTGTTTCCACCTGAATACCGGGTTGGGCAGTGAATGGGGGAAGTACGGGTTCTGCAGAAGTGGTGGGGACCCAATCAGGATAGGCGAATTCTGCAGGAAGGGCAGTATGGGCACGACGGGCCTACCTTTGTCTTCTTGGTGGCAGCGGGACACTACTTGTGCTTGCCACCTCGCCAGCTTGAACTGCACTTATGGGACTCGCCACGTCACCAAGTGTTACTGCAGTGCTGGATGTACGTCCAGGCTGTACTAGGCCGCTGGTGCTTGCCAGTTCACCAGAAGGAATAGCGGCGCTAGTACTACTCTGCTCCATGATACGAGAGACCTGCGGTTCTTGCTCCTCAACAACCTCAGAAGATCGGGATCGGGTACGCCTGACCTTAGCAGGGACCTCAACTTCGTCGTCAGAGCTATCTGACGTGGGGCCGCTGACGTCACTGTCTTCTACGGGAAGATATTCTGAGCCTGAATCTGACAGATACGTGACCTCCTCTTCACTATCTGTCATGCTCAGAATCTCGTAGGCCTCTTTACTAGTGTACCTTCGACTTGCCATTTTGGGCTCTAAATTTAGGGGTACACTAGTAAGATTCACAGGAAAAAAAGCACCTGACTGTCGTCAGCAAATATATCAAACGCTACAAAAAAACTGTTAGCGATCGCAGGGATCAGGCCTGTCTCTGCGAACGCTGCAGTTATGTGTGTTGTGTTTGGTAAGTGACAGTGATCGATCGATACTGCACTTGGGTGGGCTGGGCTGGGCTGGGCGGAGGGGCTAAACGCAGGTACTAGCAGGTATCTGGGCTGATCCCGCTAACACTGCATTTTTGGGAACCCTAAACCGCTGGGGATGCTAGTATAGATCTGATCAGATACTATACCACTAAGGGGGGTGTATGCTTTGCGCGTGGGTGTTAGCGTTACTGGCACTAACCTAACACTGCCTGGGGCGACGCAGACCCTCTCTGGCGCTAAAACCTAATTGATCTCACCCGCCGGGCGATCAGGGGGGTTAAACCTTTATTGGGTTATATACGGCGGGTGCCCTGATGCTATAAAAAGCAAACTAATCAACCAGCGTCACCCGTAACCTTTATATGGTGATCACTGGTGAAAGGGTTAACTAGGGGCAATCAGGGGGTTAAAACCTTTATTAGGTTAAATATGGGGGTACCTGACACCAATAAAAACCTGCGGCGAACCTAAAAAAAAAATAACTGCCTATCTAAAACACCAGCGACACGAATACAGCGATCGGAAAAACAATCGCTTAGTGACGCTGAAGTTAGGGGGTGAAAGGGTTACCTGGGGGGTGATCAAGGGGTTAAACCTTTATTAGGGGGGGTTAGGGGGCTACCCTGGACCTAAAGGGGCCTAATCCTAACTGCCTTGCAACTTTTTACAATCACAGATGACACTAAATGCAGTGATCAGTAAAATAAATGATCACTGCAATCAGTGACACTGTGATTGGGGGCTTTGGGGTGACCTGGGGGGTGATCTGGGGGTGACTGGGGGGTGATTTGTGTGCCTATGTGTACCTACGTGTCAGTGGACTGTTGGAGCACTAACCTCTGTCTTCACTCCTCGGCGCCGGGAACGAAAAGACCGCGGCGAGGGAGATGACATCACTTCCTCCAGCCTGTGTTTACATCACATGGCGGAGGAAGCATTTTCATTGGCCGGGAGCGATCGCGAGGGGGGGGCGGAATCGAGCGGCCGCCCCCTCATGCCTGATCGCTCCCGAACACTTAACGGCCGCTCACTGCAGTGAAGGGGGGTCCGGATGGACCCCCCAACTGCACAAAGGCGATCACGTAGATCTACGTGATTCTGCCTGTCCGTGCCATTCTGCCGACGTAAATCGGCGGTGGGCGGTCGTTAAGTGGTTAAAGCTACAGTGGCTTATAGCAACCAAAAATAATATTTTTTTCTGGCTACACTTTACTGATAAAAGGTAACGTCTGATTTAAGAGGCTTATTGCAGTTTGTTCATGATCTGTTATTTTTATGCTATTTTATTGTTTATTGTCTCCTGCAATAAGTGTTGAAAAGTTTTGTGACACTGCCGTAAGCACTGCACGTTTTTTTGTTCTTTTGCTTACTTACCGATCAGGGTTCCACCATAATGAGTGGAGTTCTAAGGCTACTTTCACACTAAAGCGCTTGATGCGCTGGCGGTATAGCGCCGCTATTTTTAGCGCCGCTATACCGTAATTTTTGCTGCGATTTGCGGACGCTAGCGGGGTGATTTTAACCCCCGCTAGCGCCCGAAAAAGGGTTAAAACCGCCTGCAAAAATGCCGCTTCGCGTCGTTTTGTGGGTGGTTTGGAGGCGCTACCCCATTGATTTCAATGGGCAGAGGCGCTGTAGGAGCGGTAATTATACCGCTCCTACAGCGCCTCAAAGATGCGGCTGGCAGGAGTTTTTTTACCCTCCTACCAGCGCAACACTCCATTGTGAAAGCCCTCGGGCTTTCACACTGGATAGAATGGAGCGGCTCTTTCAGGGTGCATTGCAGGCGCTATTTTTAGCGCAATAGCTCCTGCAAAGCGCCTCAGTGTGAAAGCAGCCTAACAAATACACTCACCATCCACTTTATTAGGTACACCTGCTCAATTGCTTGGTAACACAAATTGCTAATTAGCCAATCACATGGCAACAACTCAATGCATTTAGGCAACTAGATGCGGTGAAGACGACTTGCTGAATTTCACACCGAGCATCAGAATGGTGAGGAAAGGGGATTTAAGTGACTTTGAACGTGGCATGGTTGTTGGTGCCAGACGGGCTGGTCTGAGTATTTCAAAAACTGCTGATCTACTGCGGTTTTCACACACACAGCCATCTCTAGGGATTTATAGAGAATGGTATGAAAAAGATAAAATATCCAGTGAGCGGCAGTTGTGTGGAACAAAATGCCTTGTAGATGTCAGAGTGGAATGGGCAGACTGGTTTGAGATGATAAAAAGGCAACGGTAATTCAAATAACTACTCGTTACAATCAAGGTATGCAGAATACCATCTCTGAACGCACAACCCATCAAACCTTGAAGCAGATGGGCTACAGCAGCAAAAGACCACACATTGGGTGCCACTCCTGTCAGCTAAGAACAGGAAAATAAGGCTACAATTTGCACCGGCTCACCAAAATTGGACAAAAGAAGATTGGAAAAATGTTGCCTGGTCTGATGAGTCTCGATTTTCGGCTGTGACATTCATAGTTACATAGTTAGTCAGGTTGAAAAAAAAAACAAATCCATCCAGTTCAACCATAACATCCAGCTGTAACATTCAGATGGTAGAGTCAGAATTTGGCGTAAACAACATAAAGGCATGGATCCATCCTGCCTTGTATTAATGTATTAATGGTTCAGGTTGGTGGCGGTAGTGTGGCGGTGTGGGGGATATTTTCTTGGCACACTTTGTACCCCTTAGTACCAATTGAGCATCGTTTAAACTCCACGGCCTACCTGAGTATTGTTGCTGACCATCCATCCCTTTATGACTACAGTGTACCCATCTTCTGATGGCTACTTCCAGCAGGATAATGCACCATGTCACAAAGCTCCAATCATCTCACCACTGGTTTCTTGAACATGACACTGAGGTCACTGTACTCCAATGGCCTCCACAGTCACCAGATCTCAACCCAATAGAGCACCTTTAGGATGTGGTGGAACAGGAGATTTGCATCATGGATGTGCAGCCGACAAATCTACAGCAACTGTTAACATGTTATCATGTCAATATGGACCAAAATCTCTGAAGCCCTGTCCACACGACCGGTTTTCCTGGCAAAAACGTTGGTTTTCCCGACAGGATTCCTGCCAAGCTTGATGGGTTTCCTGCCAAGCTTGTCTTGCGTACAGACTGTCATACAAAATCCCGCCGGTCCAAAGCGCAGTGACGTACAACACGTACGACGGCACTATAAAGGGGAAGTTCCATTCCAACGGCGCCACCCTTTGGGCTGCTTTTGCTGATCTCATGTTATCGCGTGTTAGTAAAAGTTTGGTGAGAGACGTTTCGCGCTTTTTAGTCTTCATGCTTTCAGATGGTTTCCTGCTGTTCAGAATGCTGACGAATATCTCCATTCCGAACGCTAATTTTACCAGAACGAGTGCTCCCATCTCATACTTGATTCTGAGCATGCGCTTTTTTTTTGCCCTTTAGAAAAGCATACACACGACCGGTTTTCACAACGGGAAAAAGTCAGCCGGGAATCCCGGCGGGAAAATAGAGAACCAGCTCTCTTTGTCCCGACGCGTTTCGTGGCAGTTTTCCTGTCGGGAAAACTGCGATGGAGCATACACACGGCCGGTTTTCCCGGCAAAATGCTCTCATGGCAGTTTTCCTGCCGGGAAAACCGGTCGTGTGTACGAGGCATCAGAAATGTTTCCCACACCTTGTTGAATCTATGCTGTGAAGAATTAAGGCAGTTCTGAGGGCAAAAGGGGGTCCAACCCGGTACTAGCAAGATGTACCTAATAAGGTGGCCAGTGAGTGTACATGGAGCTGTCAGATAACATGTAGGAAAGAACAGCGATGCACAAAAATCAACAACCGTTATCAAATAATGAGTTTTTATTCATTTCACTTCAAGAAATTCCTAACAGCTAAATGGCGGTAATAATAGGCTAAAGTACAACATTTCTCATTGTTCTACTCTATGAAAAGCCTCTAGAAGGCTTATACGTTCCACTGCCAAACATCTAAGTGAGAATATATGTTTTTTGTTTGCAATATTTCCAGTTGTTTTTCCTTAATCCACGGCTCAGAAAAAGAAGCCTATTGTCTTAATTAATGATTTGTTTTGTGTCAAATTTTTGTTCAGTTTGGTTTTAGAAATGCAACACATATATAACAAAGCCCAAGTTGTGAGGTAAGACTAGCCTCAAAAGTTATTTATATTAGAGTTGGATCACTGAGAATGGAATAAAATGAATGTAGTGCCACCATCACAAATAACATTTTATTATAATAACCTTTTATGGTACACAAAGTCCTTTTTTCTTCTTTTTTTTTTTTTATATTTTTCTTCCCATTTACATGAAGCTGCAAAAGTGACAGATGGGGCAAACAAACACTACCAGTTTAAAGCGAAGGTCCACCCTGAAAAAATGTTTACATTAAAAATCATAAAAAAAAAAAAAAATTATGCTCACCCTAAATGCCTGTTGCTATGCGGAAGTCCCCTAATCTGCCTCTAATGTTCCTCTTCTCGTCCGCGGTGGGTCTCCTTCCGCTTCCTCTTCTTGTGAATGGGGCGCGCTGCCTTCTGGGAACTGTGTGTATCCCAGGAGGCAAGCCGCCCATTCACAAAGCGCCGTGCGAGTGGCGCATTGCGCAGTAGGAAACAGGCAGTGAAGCCTTACGGCTTCACTGCCTGTTTCCCTTACTCAGGATGCAGGAGCCGGGACCTGCCAGCAGTGATCAATCGCCGTGGCGGGACCGACATCGCGGGCGAGTAGGACAGGTAAGGCCCCATGCACACGAGACGCTGTTATTTGCTGTTGAACGCGCGTTCAGAGGCAGTAGGACGCTTTTTTCAACTGCTCCTGAACCCATTCAATGTTATCCTATGTGTCCATGCACACAGTCTCATTTTTTGGTGTTTACAAGCAGTTGCGTTTAACCTCGTTTTTCCAGAAGCAAAAAGATGGGTTCAGACGCAAAAGTTTTCCACGTTTCAGACGCTAAACGCTGCTAAACGCGGCTAAACGCGGCTAAACGTGGTACCGGCGTTTTGCCGCGTTTGCGTTTATAAGCGTTTTTAAAGGTGACCTATTTTTTAACATTAGAAATCTCAAAAATTATGGCAAATTATGAAAAACTATTAAAAAATATAAAAGAAAACTGTAATTGCTTGCATTGCATTGTGGACAATCCACAACTTGTGGCAGGTAACGTGGCAAGTGGACAATCAACAACTTGTGTCAGGTGATGTGGCCAGGTGACGTGGCCAGGTGACGTGGCAAGTGGACAATCCACAACTTGTGGCAGGTGACGTGGCCAGGTGACGTGGCAGGTGACGTGGCAAGTGGACAATTCACAACTTGTGGCAGGTGACGTGGCACGTGATGTGGCCAGGTGACGTGGAAAGTGGACAATCCACAACTTGTGGCAGGTGACGTGGCCAGGTGACGTGGCAAGTGGACAATTCACAACTTGTGGCAGGTGACGTGGCACGTGATGTGGCCAGGTGACGTGGAAAGTGGACAATCCACAACTTGTGGCAGGTGACGTGGCCAGGTGACGTGGCAGGTGACGTGGCAAGTGGACAATTCACAACTTGTGGCAGGTGACGTGGCACGTGATGTGGCCAGGTGACGTGGAAAGTGGACAATCCACAACTTGTGGCAGGTGACGTGGCCAGGTGACGTGGCAAGTGGACAATTCACAACTTGTGGCAGGTGACGTGGCACGTGATGTGGCCAGGTAACGTGGAAAGTGGACAATCCACAACTTGTGGCAGGTGACGTGGCCAGGTGATGTGGCCAGGTGACGTGGCAGGTGACGTGGCAAGTGGACAATCCACAACTTGTGGCAGATTGATGTGGCAAGTGATACGCTAAATACAAGTACACTGCTGCTCTCTCAGCTGCTGCTACTCACTCTGGTCTCACAAACTGGCTGAAATGGTTAAAATGTACTGTTTTTTGAGCTTAGGGAGGGTCTATGATGAAACGCTTATAAACGCAAACGCGGTAAAACGCCGCTAAACGCCGCTAAACGCGGCCGCAAACGCGGCAAAACGCGTGTTTATAAACGCCGGTTTCAGCGTTTAAAAACGTGTGTTCAGCAGAGTTTGCACCTGCGTCTCGTGTGCATGGGGCCTAAGTGTCCTTATTAAAAGTCAGCAGCTACTCTGTTAGTAGCTGCTGACTTTTTTTTTTTTTCCTGCACCTCCGCTTTAAATCATTAGAAAATAAAGAAAAATAGTGTTGCTGCAGCTGCTTTCAATAGATGTAAACATTTACTGAAGTACATTTAATAAGCTGAAGCTCTGAAGATTAAAAACAATTGCAATTTTCTAAATAAAAAAAAAAAAAAAAAGAAACCACTTTTTTTTTATTTATTTCCACCCTTTGTTGCATTTTAGTGCTGCTGTCCCCTTGCTGTCCCCTTTCCGCCTCTTGCATGCACTCTAGCGATGGCTGCATGATGTTTCCTGTTGATAAGTTTAGAGCTGGATTACAGAAATTCGGGAGGCAATACAGCTGCCTCCTGAATGCTTTTTTTTTTTCTTTTAAACCGAATAGGATTTTGTATTGAACTACCATGCTGAAACTGCCATAGGTAGGCGGCTGTAGTGCTGTCCTAATGACTTCAATAGGTGAGTCTGACGGGCGGTACAACTTGTCAAACTTGACATGCCAGGCTAGAACTGCCAAGTATCACGGCAGCAAAAATGTATACAGACCCAAGCAACTGTCATATCCTCTTATAGGTGGGCGGTTGGGGAACAGGGGGAGGTGACTGGGGCCACTAATAAAATGGATTGGACACCTTTTTTTAACACCTCCTGGCTTTCCGTGTGAATTTAGCCTTACAGTTTGTGCTAATCCCTGTCACTTTTACTGGACAGCTTGGTCTGCATGTAAGTGTGGAGAAAATATAAAAAAAGGCACGTGAAAATTAACCACTTCACCTCCGGAAGGTTTACCCCCTTTCCTGACCAGGCCATTTTTTTGTAATACGGCACTGCGCTACTTTAACTGACAATTGCGCGGCTGTGCGACACTGTACCCAAATAACATTTACCGTATATACTCGAGTATAAGCCGACCCGAATATAAGCCGAGGCACCTAATTTTACCACAAAAAACTGGGAAAACTTATTGACTCGAGGATAAGCCTAGGGTGTCCATCTGCATGCCTCACTGTGCCTCACTGTGTCCATGTGCATGCCTCACTGTGCCCATGCCTGACTGTGTCCATGCCTCACTGTGCCCATGCCTCACTGTGCCCATGCCTCACTGTGCCCATGCCTCACTGTGTCCATGACTAGACTGACGTTTAACATGGGAGTCTATGGAAGGGGAGCCCAGCTTTGAAAAATCAATGCTCCCTGTCCGTAGGTCCCCCAGACGAAAAATTTTGCACACTTATAGAAGAGAAATGGAGCTAGATGTGTGCCAAGTGTCGGGTTCCGAGGAGTCTATGGAAGGGGTGCCTGGGTTTGAAAAATCGATGCTCCCCGGCCGTAGGTCCCACGGACAAAAAACTTTGCACACTTGTAGAGGAAGAGTGGGGCTACGTGTGTGCCAAGATTGGCCAGTACTGGGTCCCCAAAGTCTGGGAAATCAGGCACAAAATGGTGACTTGAGTATAAGCAAAAAAATGTGCTGAAAAACTCGGCTTATACTCGAGTATATACGGTATGTCCTATAGAGCTATTGGTGGTATTTGTTCACCTCTGCGTTTCTTATTTTTTGCGCTAGAAACAAAGAACGACCAACAATTTAGAAAAAAAAAAATATATATTTTTTTACTTTCTGCTATAAAACGCATCCAATAAAAAAAATCTAATTTCTTCATCAATTTAGGCCAATATGTATTCTGCTACATATTTTTTGGTAAACAAAATCCAAATAATCGTATATTGATTGGTTTGCGCAAAAGTTATAGCATCTACAAACTATGGGATTTTTTTTTTCTTACTAGTAATGGCGGCAATCAGCGACGTATAGTGGGACTGTGGTATTGTGGTGGACAAATCGGACACCTAACTGACCCTTTTTTGGTGACCAGTGACATTATTACAGTGCTAAACATATGCACTGTCACTGTAATGACACTGGCAGGGAAGGGGTTAACATCAGGGGTGATCAAAGAATTAACGGTGTGCCTAGTTAATGTTTCAGTGTAGTGGGGGAGGTGCTTTTACTAGTGGAAGGCATGGATCAGTGTTCCTGCTTTACAGGAACACAGGATCCATGTCTTCTGTACTTATAGAATGGCAATCTGCCTTGCTTACCTAGGCAGACTGGCATTCTGTCATTGTACCATACGATCAGCGGGTGCTGGCGGATATCGGGTCCGAAGGAACCGCTGATCAGCTCTCGCTGTATAAAATCACAGCATGAGCGAGCTGCCGGTGGCACGCATTCGCACCCAAAACCCGTAACTGCAGAATCACGTATATATACCTTACCTGCTCTTTACAATGGTTTTGCACAGAGCAGCCCCAAACCTCCTCTTCTGGGGTTCCCCGCCAGTGCATCTGGCTCCTCCTTTTTTCCTAGTTCACCCATAGTGATCTGCTTGCTATGGGGGCACTCATGCAGGCTTGATTCTGAGCCAGGCTGTGTGCGTCTATAGACACACAATGCGGCTCGGCCTGCCCCCTGGTAATTTGACTGACTGCCTTTGACATCGGCTGCTCTCAGCGAAGCTTGTGAGGGCACAGAGAGCAGAGAGAAGAACTTAAGCCGGGCACAGCGCTGGATCAATACAATACAAGACACTCCGGTAAGTATTTAAAGGGGGGCTTTTTACCTTGGAGCCGAGAAGTGCAGAGAAGGTAAAACAAACTTTTACATTTATAACCACTTTCCCCCCTTCCTGCCCAGGTCAATTTTCAGCTTTCAGAGCTGTCACAATTTAAATGACCGTTTGCGTGGTCATGTAACACTGTACCCAAACAAATTTTTTATCATTTTGTTCACACAAATAGAGCTTTCTTTTGGTGGGGTTTGATCACCACTGGGTTGTTTTTTTTTTTTGCGAAACAAATAAAAAAAGACTGACATTTTTGTAAAAAAAAAAGTTGTTCTTTGTTTCTGTTATAAAATGTTGTAAATGAGGAAGTTTTCTCCTTCACTCATGGGCACTGATGATTAGGCACTAATATGCAGCACTGATAGGTGGCACTGATGGGCACTCATAGGCGGCTCTACTGGGTGACACTAAAGGACACTGATGGGTGACACTGAGGGGCACTGATAGGCAGCACTGATGAGGAGGCACTGGCAGGCATTACTGATGGGCACTGATGGGCTTTTCTAATGGGCACTGATTGGCACCTCTAATGGGCACTGATTTGCATCCCTGGTGGGCACTGGTGGGCATCCTTGGTGGGTCTGCACTAATAATCAATGCACTGATTATCAGCACAGACCTCCCCTGTCAGGAGATTAGCCGATCGTCTCTCCTCTACCCGCGCCTTGTCAGCGTGAATAGAGGAAAAGCCATTGGACTGATTGATTGGACACAGCTGATCACATGGTAAAGAGCCTATGTCATAGGCTCATACCGTGATCAGAGATGCGGTGTGTCATACTGACACACCACACCACCGATCGCCACCCCCGTGGGTGCGCGCGAGCGACTTATCCTGCTGGACGTCATATGACGTCCAGCAGGATAATGAAACTACTTTGCCGCTGTCATATTGCTATATGGCGGGTGGGAAGTGGTTAGGATATGTCAAAATGTTTACTCATTGGCTATGCATGCCTTTTTATTGAAAAGTTAAAAATAGCTCTAGATACTGTATTTATTCAATTTGATAAGCAGTCCTGCAACCTTTTGGTATGCTTTTCTCCCTCTAGCTCTCAGGGCTGGGGGCGGAGTTTGCTACATTACTGTTGTATTGAGAGTGATGATCCCTACAGGAGCCACTGTCATGCGGCGTACACACGACCGTTTTTAATGTCATTGAAAAAAACAAAGTTTTTCTCGACGTGATTCTTCTCAAGCCTGCCTTGCCTACACACGATCATGAAAAAAAATGCTAGAGCAAAGCGCGGTGACGTACGAAATGTACAACGGCACTATAAAGGGGAAGTTCCATTCGGATGGCGCCACCCTTTGGGCTGCTTTTGCTGATCCTTGTGTTAGTAAAGTTTGGTGAGAGACGATTCGCGCTTTTCAGCCTCGTGCTCTTCAGTCCGTTACAGCGTGACGAATGTGCTATCTCCATTATGAATGCTAGTTTTACCAGAACGTTTTTTTCATGTCGTTAAAGCCTACACATGGCCGTTTTTCATGACGAGAAAAACGACGACGTGAAAAACGACGAGAAAAATTAAAGCATGTTCCAAATTTTTAATGCCCATTTTTCATGTCATGAAAAATTCTCTGGAGCCCACACACGATCGTTTTTAATGACCAAATAAAAAAATTGAATTTTTCTCGTCATGAAAAGCGGTTGTGTGTACGCGGCATCAGTCTTCTTCTAGGAATGACAGGGCAAAAGGGTCCAATCAATATTAAAGGCGGCTCTGGCCAGGGGGTGTACCAGCCTGTATAACCACTGGCAGTCTGCTAGAGCATGTAGGACACTGTACCCTGGCCTGAGGAACCCTGGTCACCTGGAATGGAACTGAAGCTGCTGGCAGGATCCCATGGTAATTTAGGCATATAGAGTGAGAATATGAAGAATGGAAATGTATGAGATTATACTTAGCATTAATATGTTTAAACAATAAATGTGACATTTTAATAATAAAAAAAAAAAGGTAATGATACATATTAATTTGATTTTCTTTCAATTCACAGGTCCATCTTATGAATCCGGACTACGTGCCAAAGCCGTGTTGCGCTCCAACCAAGCTAAACGCCATCTCAGTGCTTTATTTTGATGATAACTCAAATGTTATACTTAAGAAATACAGGAACATGGTGGTGAGAGCATGTGGCTGCCATTGAGGAGAGAGGGAAAACAGTCCTACTATAGTCAACCCTCAGAGGGGCCCCAGAGTCAAGTGAGGACCATAGAATAGCAGCACATTGCTATTAAAGACTGAGACAATCAGAATAAAGCATAGACATTGCTTATTTATAAAGAGGTCCGTTTTGTATATTACACGTACTCACACTGTGCCGCCAAAGAGGGTTGTATCAATTCAGGATGGATATATGAAATGAAAGAGAATCGTTGGAAATAAGATTTTGAAATTTGTATTTTAGTTAGCTTGGATCAAGCTGTGTTTCAACATAAAATAAATAAATAATATATACGATCTGTAATATTATCTTTTCCCTCCTTTGGTGGTCTAGAAGTCGAGATATCAGAGGGACTGGGAATATTGCACAAATGGTTAAAGTCAAGGAATTCTTTTTCAAAAGGACGTAACACCAGCAGTACTTGTCATTGATATATATGTAAATAATGTTATTCCAAACATCTGCTCATATTTTTGCTTTGTCCCAGGCAGTGCGGAAACACTACATATGGGGGGTCATAGTATCTGAAAATTAACTGCTTATTGCCACAAACCCTGCAATGCACCTACTGAATACATGGGTCAAAATGTACTGACTCTAAAATAGTTAAATTTCTGCACTGAGTTTGCAATGAAATGTAAACATCCTCCCCATAGGTTTTCATTATCAGTATTCTTCAATCTTAAACATCTCATAAGTCACTTATTGAATTGGCTTAGTGCCTAAGCAGCACTCAGAACTTGCACCATGTGTAGCTGCTATTGGGTATTGATGCAGAACTAGCGTCCTTATGTTTTTCTAGAACTGAGGAGCATCTGAAGCCTCGTACACACGGCCGAGAATCTCGTCAGGAAAAAACTTGTCGTTTTTTCTTGATGAGATTCTTGGACAAGAAACTTGTCCTGGCCGAGGGTACACACGCTCGATTCAAAGAACCCGCGGTTCTTTGAATGGAGCGAACGCGGTGACGTAATCGACTACGGCGAACGTGCGCTCGTCACATTCGATGCCGTCGCCGCCATCTTGCTACACTCTACCTATGCCTAGGAAGCTAGTCATTTCGAGCATGCGCAGGTTTCCACGGCGACAGGTAAGTGTACACACACACACACACACACACTTTTCTCGTCGAGAAACATGCTGACGAGAATCTCGACGAGAAAATGGAGAATCCTGACGAGAAAATAGAGAGCAGGTTCTCTATTTTTCTCGTCGAGATTCTTGTCGGTTTTCTTGACGAGAAACCTGATAGCCGCGTACACACAACCGATTTACTCAGCAAGAAAGCTCTGCCAGCAAGTTTCTTGTCGTTTTTTGACGAGAAACTCGGTTGTGTGTATGAGGCTTAAGACATGGGTGCTCCTCCTGTGGCCCTCTAGCTGTTGCAGAAATACAAGTTCCATCATGCCTTTGGAAGGCATGCTTGTAACTGTCAGCCTTGCAATGCCTCATGGGATTTGTAGTTCTGCAACAGCTGGAGGGCCATAGGTTGAGCACCCATGATCTAAGATATTTAAGATTAACTCCAGGCATAAAAGCTTTCATTTTCATATTTTCCCTACATATACCCAGTGAAGTGACTAGCCTTAGGTGATACACAGAGATGAAACAAATCCTCCTACATAAGGGCCCTTTCACACCAGTGGACCGTATGTCCGTTTTTTCATCCATCTGTTTACGGATGAAAAAGGGACATACATGTATCCCTATGGGATTGCGGATGTTAGCGGAGGGACATCCGCTGACATCCGATCTCATCAGGCTCCGCTATGCTCCATTTCTGCAGATGGAGGAAAATCCTACTTTTCCGTCCGTCTGCAGAGCGGATTGGATGAACACGGACAAACGGTCCGTGTTCATCCGATCCCCCATAGAGGAGAGCGGAGATCTGACAGGGCGGTCCCTGCACAGTGTGCAGGGACTGCCCTGTCATCTGCCGCCTCAGCGGGGATCAACGGAGCGAGCAAGCAGATGTTTAAGGAACGGATCCCTACGGGATCCACATGTCTGAAAGGGGCCTAAGTTGTACCCGTTTATCAGAAATTGCCTCTTCTCTACATCCATTCAAAGTCCAGAAATGATATAGCTTGTCTGAAGTTACACTCTGCAGAGCTCAGTGAGGAGAGCTGATTGGAGGGAAGGGACACCCCTTCCTCACTCAGCAGACAGGAACAGAGCTAAGGCTTTCAACAGACTGTGTGCTAGATCTCCCTCCCCTGCCACCTTTTATCTGTTGGTATCAGGAAGTGACTCACGCAGATAGCAGAGGAACGAGGCAGCAAACAGAAATGACACATAGTGCTCTCTGGATTGAGACCAGTACACACTATAGAGGCATGTGCTTTGTTCATATTTCATGTCAAAGGTTTACAGACACTTTAAATTAGTTTGCAACTAGTGTACTTATTTTCAGACCCGAAAAATTGATTGTTCAGACAGCCAGTGCTGTCATAAGGGGACAAAGACTGTGTGTTCAGCCACGTGTTAGCTTCAAGTCCATACTTCGCTCCCAGTAGCCAATCAGAGTAACGTAGGAGTGAATGCAAGGGGCCAACATGGGGCCAACATTAAGGTGAACATTAATTTGCTCAGAATAGTCAAAGTACATGTTCAGCTTAAAGGAGCACTAAAGCTTTTTTTTTTTTTGCTTAAAAATAACAAACATGTTATACTTACCTCCACTGTGCAGCTCGTTTTGCACACAGTGGCCCCGATCCTGGTCTTCTGGGGTCCCTCGGCGGCTGTCTTGGCTCCTCCCCGCAAGGACTCCACACCTTAATGCGAGTGAGCTCGCATGGTGTGGAGTGATTGCGGGCGCGCTCCCGTGATACAGCGGCGGCCATAGCCGCCGACTGTATCACTCGGCCCCGCCCCCCGGCGTGCCGCGTCATTGGATGTGATTGACAGCAGCGCCAGCCAATGGCTGCGCTGCTTTCAATCTATCCAGTGTAGCCAATCGGCGGCCAGGCAGAAAAACAAAGAGGATGACGGGGACGAGCATGGGACTTTCGAGGGGCCAGGTAAGAAAAACGGGGGCTCGGGGGGGGCGGTATTGTCAAATGTTTTTTCACCTTAATGCATAGGATGCATTAAGGTGAAAAAACATGTAACTTTATTACTCCTTTAACCTTTTGTCTTAAAAACAAAGATGGCCAGGAAGAAAAACAATCTGCATGGGAAGAGGTCCAAAGGATCTATGGAACCACAGTACAGTTTAACCTGGAGTTTAAAAAAAAATATCATTCTAACCACTTGAGAAGCCTGGAAAATAAGTAAAACTTAAAGTGTATATATAAACTGTGGTAATATTGTTGCCGGGATGAATAAATATAGAAGTAATAGAACGGATGAACATTTTCTTGCAGAACATAATGATCTAGGTTCACTTTGGTATTTTCCAAAAAAACAAATAACCTGGTCTATTGTCAAGAGTAGTGAAGCTGGGAAGGATTGATCCTCTCCTTCAGTTGAATTCACATGATCAGAAATGGAGGATGCCTGGAGCACCACTTTATCCAGGAAGGCTATTTCAGGCTACTTATAGATTTTTATGTATCCATTTAGTTATGCACATTATGCTTAAAGCAGAATTACACTGCATCCGAGCACTACAAACCAAAAAACTTTTTAATATTCAAAGCAAACTCAACCATTCACCCATATCTTACATAGTAGGTAAGGTTGAATAAAGAAAATAGTGCATGTGTGTCAGTGTCTATAATTATTTCCCATATCCCTGTATGTTGTGTTCTTTAAGATGCACATCCAAGAATCTTTTAAAAATATACATACTCTTCTTGTTAAAAATATCCATACTCCGCACTGACACCACCAATTGTGGAAGAGTATTCCACATCCTTTTTTCCCTGACAGTGAAAAGCCCCCTGCACAGTTTAAGGTTAAACCGCTTCTCTTCCAATCTCCTTGTGCGGCCCCCGTGTCCTCTGACACTTCTTGAGACTGAAACGTTTTTTTCCAAGCTGGGATCACCATTGAGGTCTTTGTAAATCGCTAACATGTCCCCTCTCATGCGTCTCTTCTTCAGCTAGAATATATGTAATGCTTGCAGGCGTTCCTCGTAATTGAGGTGCTCCAGTCCCCTTATTAATTTCGTTGCCCTTCTTTGGACTCTCTCCAGTTCCAGCACATCCCTTCTGAGGACTGGTGACCAGAACTGGACAGAGTACTCCAGATGTGGTGTAACCAGAGTTTTTTATAAAGTGGTAGGATTATCGTTTTATCTTTGGAGTATATCCCTTTTTTTTATGCATGCTAATATTCTGCTGGCTTTGGTAGCTGCATGCTTTTGCTCAATCTGTCATCTACTAGGACCCCCAGATTTTTTTTCAATCCTTGATTCCCCCAGAGGTTCTCCCTCTAGTGAGTAGTTTGCATTTATGTTTTTTGCCCCACAAGTGCACTACATTTCTCCACATTAAACCTCATTTTCCATGTAGTTGCCCACTCAATTATTTTGTTCAGGTCTTTCTGTAAAATTTCTATATCCTGAAGTTATTGCCCTATTTTTTTTTTGTGTCGTCTGCAAAAACTAGATTGAGATATTCATCCCATTCTCATTAATGAATAAATTGAATAGAATTGGTCCCAAGACAGAACCTTTAGGTACCCCACTTACCACTCCAGACCAGTCTGAGTACACGTTATTTATCACTACCATTTGGACACGTCCCTGTAACCAGTTTTCTATCCAAGAACAAACCTTATGGTCCATGCCTACAGACCTCAGGTTGGAAATTAAGCATGTCTCCATGCTTTATTTTAACTAAATCACTTTGCAAAACACTCCCTAGCATTTCTGGCTTTGGCCATCTTGAGTAAGGGCAAATTATAAATGTAGCATTTACAGTACTTCCTGGAGTCCAACTGCCCTTAGCTCAGGCATGCAGGCAGGAGGATGTGCATAGCTGAAAAACCCTTCCTCCCCTCCTGAAGACTCCTGGGATGTATGACTATTATTTGCCTAGGCCTGGAAACTAGAAGGTAACTGAAGAAATGTTAAAAAAAAGTTTTAAATAAGTAAATATGATACACTTTCTTATCTATTTAAAAATGTTAGCTGCATAAGAATTAAAAATAGTAAGTATTGTGTGAAAGTGTGAAGTTCTGCATTAAAGAAAAATCGTGTTAGCCCCTCTAAGGTAACCTAACCGATCCCAATCTTTCCCACATCCCGAGATGCATACTTACCTTGATCAGATTGCCATGGCCTACAGGGATGGCTTATATTCTCTGAGACTGGGTTCACACTATTGCGAATTGAATGTGGGTTTTCTCTGCATCCAATTCGCATAGCAGAAGATTGTGACCAGCTCTCTATGGAGCCGGTTCACACATCTCTGCAGCGGCTCCGGTGGGAATTGCACACGAGTCCTGAGCATCTTTTGGTCCATTTCAGGTCCGAATTCAGTCAAAACTTTGGGGCTGAAATCGGACCTGAAACTGTGAACGGAGATGCACCGGACCCCTGCTGTGAGTCGCTGCATTCTCCAGTGTGAACCCAGTCTGAAAGTGCGCTTATCCTTTTGAAATGGACTACAGGTATACAGTTAAAGTGGTTGTAACCCCTTATATATACCTTACGAAGGGACTACCCTCAGGTGATAATCAGAGATGAAACAAATCCTCCTACATATGTTGTATAAATGTATTCAGCCAGTCTTGTGAACCAAGTATCCCTGCCAAAAAGCATTGCCAGATTAGCGACCTGACTTTTTCTACTGCGATCAAGCAGTACAACTTGGTCACCAATCTAATCTATGATTAGACAATAAAGGAGAGGCAGCAAACAGTTCCGCAGGTCATTGTTCTGCTCTCTACTCCTGTACATATTTTCAAACTGCTGATTGACAGCACTAAGCAGAGCAAATGACTCCTGCTCTCCCAATTAGGGAGTTCTGGTTTACATCAGGATACAGGAGGATGACATTAGAACAGATTCAGGAGTTCATGCTACTTCCGTGTAAAAATGCAAACATATAACTCAGGATAAAGTTAACAGAGAAAAGCTCAAAGGCACCGCATACCATCAATTAGAATAGGACACAAGAAAAAAATGCTCACATCAGGAGCTGGGATTTTTAAGGTGCCAGTAACCCAATTTCATAGACGGATAAATAGATTTATAAAACTTTTATTATTTTGACTTTAAAAAGATATATACCCATAGCAAAAATCAAATAAAAATTATATATATATATATTAGTATCTCACAAAAGTGAGTACACCCCTCACATGTTTGTAAATATTTTATTATATCTTTTCATGTGACAACACTGAAGAAATTACACTTTGCTACAATGTAAAGTAGTGAGTGTACAGCTTGTATAACCATGTCAATTTGCTGTCCCCTCAAAATAACTCAACACACAGCCATTAATGTCAAAACCACTGGCAACAAACGGGAGTACACCCCTAAGTGAAAATGTCCACATTGGGCCCAATTAGCCATTTTCCCTCCCTGGTGTCATGGGACTCATTAGTGTCTCAGGTGTGAATGGGGAGCAGGTGCATTACATTTGGTGTTAACGCTCTCATACTGGTCACTGGAAGTTCAACATGGCACCTCATGGCAAAGAACTCTCTGAGGATCTGAAAAAAGAGAATTGTTGCTTTACATAAAGATGGCCTAGGCTATAACAAGATTGCCAAGACCCTGAAACTGAGCTGCAGCACGATGGCCAAGACCATATAGGACAGGTTACACTCAGAACAGGCCTCACCATGGTCTATTAAAGAAGTTGAGTGCATGTACTCAGCGTCATATCCAGAGGTTGTCTTTGGGAAATAGACGTATGAGTGCTGCCAGCATTGTTGCAGAGGTAGAAGGGGTTGGAGGTCAGCCTGTCAGTGCTCAGACCATACGCCGCATACTGCATCAAATTGGTCTGCATGGCTGTCGTCCAAGAAGGAAGCCTCTTCTAAAAGATGATGCACAAGAAAGCCCGCAAACAGTTTTCTGAAGACAAGCAGACTAAGGACATGGATTACTGGAACCATGTCCTGTGGTCTGATGCGACCAAGATAAACTTATTAGGTTCAGATGGTGTCAAACGTGTGTGGCGGCAACCAGGTGAGGAGTACGAAAAAAAGTGTGTCTTGCCTACAGTCAAGCATGGTGGTGGGAGTCTCATGGTCTGAGGCTGCATAAGTGTTGCCGGCACTGGGGAGCTACAGTTCATTGAGGGAACCATGAATGCCCAAATGTACTGTGACATACTGAAGCAGAGCATGATCCCCCCCTTCGGAGACTGTGCCGCAAGGCAGTATTCCAACATGATAACTACCCCAAACACACCTCCAAGACGACCACTGCCTTGCTAAAGAAGCTGAGGGTAAAGGTGATGGACTGGCCAAGCATGTCTCCAGACCTAAACCCTATTGAGCATCTGTGGGGCATCCTCAAAGGGAAGGTGGAGGAGAACAAGGTCTCTAACATCCACCAGCTCCATGATGTCGTAATGGAGAAGTGGAAGAGGACTCCAGTGGTAACCTGTGAAGCTCTGGTGAACTCCATGCCCAAAAGAATAAGGCAGTGCTGGAAAATAATGGTGGCCACACAAAATATTGACACTTTGGGCCAAATTTTGACATTTTCACTTAGGGGTGTACTCACTTTTGTTGCCAGCGGTTTAGACATTAATGGCTGTTTTGCGTTATTTTGAGTCGACAGTAAATTTACACTGTTATACAAGCTGTACACTCACTACTTTACATTGTAGCAAAGTGTAATTTCTTCAGTGTTGTCACATGAAAAGATATAATAAAATATTTGCAAAAATGTGAGGGGTGTACTCACTTTTGTGAGATATTGTACATACACGTTTTGAAGTTTAACAAATGTGATCAATGGTTGATGGTGAATATGGGTTGATAATCCTGACATGTTTCGCCAATAAGTTTGGCTTACTCAGGGATTATCTATTATCACACCTAAGTAGATCGATAGATTGGAGTATAATCATCGTTATATGCAAAAAATGTATATTCATTTCAAATGATTTCAACCATACAAAGCATACAATATAATTACAAGGGATATTGTTTGTAGGGGCGATGGGTCTGATTATCCCCTCCTGCAGCCAGCATACAAGTGCCCCATCCCACAGCCACTTGATGTGTCTCTTTCTCCATGCTTGCTGAGTGTTTATACATGGATCTCTGGACTTTACCTCTTTTTGGATGTTTTCACCTACTATCAGTGTACAGTGGTAAGATATAAACAAGGCCAAGGATAAATCCAATGAAAAATTCCAAGCCCACTTACCGACCAGCCCACGGACAACCGAATCGACCTAACAGTATGCGTTAAAAACAGGGGTTTAGTCTGCATACATTTGCAAATACATGTGTAAGCTACAGAGCCCCGCCAAGGCACCCTGGTATCTGTATCTTATGTTATGAGTGACTCCACAGTGGAAGCACATGCATTCTGATGAATCTCACAATGGCTAAAAAAGGTGTCAGTGCATTGCCTGACCAATATAACATTGTTGCAAAAAAGGGGTCCACTACCCTCACCTATGACTGGCCATTACAGTAAGCACTATTGGGGGGCAAATAGATATAAATAAGGCCAAGGATAAATCCAGTGTGCATCTGTACCTTTAAGAATGGGTGGGCTCCCTTCAGTCCATCTGCCCTCAACCTACTCATCAGAATACATGTGCTTCCACTGTGGAGTCACTCATAAGCTAGTGATAGGAACTACAGATCCCAGGGTGCCTTGGCGGGGCTCTGTAGCTTACACATGTATTTGCAAATGTGTGCAGACTAAACCCCTGTTTTTAACGCATACTTTTGGAAAGGTTGATTCGGTTGTCTGCGGGCTGGTCGGTAAGTAGGCTTGGAATTTTTCCTTGGATTTATCCTTGGTCTTGTTTATATCTATTTGCCCTACAATGCTGCTTACTGTAATGGCCAGTTACAGTGGTAAGATGCCCCTCATCAATCTCTCTCTATATATACTGTTGTAATGTATAAGCTGTATTCACTTTGTATTCCTTTTTGGGGTGTTTATATTTCCTAATTTGTATGGTTGAAATCATTTGAAATGAATATACATTTTTGCATATAAAGATGATTATACTCCAATCTATCTATCTACTTAAAATGTGTTATGAGCACAACTGTGTAAATGTGTGTATATATAAGTTTACCCTCGCAGAATTTATGATTTCTTGGTAATTTTTCAGAGAATATGAATGATAACACAAAAACCATTCTTTCACTTATAGTTAGTGTTCTTTTGCTTTCCCCATGACTCAGAATCCAGAAACATCAGTGCAGCACTGGATGAAAGATGCAAGGATCTGTCAGGAGTCCAAAAACCCATTGACGTTGTATACACACACACACACTAATTAGAAGCAAACAGATCACAGGTGAGGATGGTTACCTTTAACCACCTCGCGCCCGCCGTACGAGAATATACGGCCGCAAGGTGCTTGTCAAATGCCGGGAGGCCGTTATTATACGGCCTCCGCTATTTGGCCACTGGGGGGGCGCACGAGCGCCGCCGGCAGCGCGCGCACGTGCCCGGCGCTTCACTGCAATGCCGATGCGCGTGCCTGGCGGCCGCGATGTCCGCCAGGCACCCCCGATCGGCGGTTACAGAGACAAGGACATGGATCTGTGTGTGTAAACACACAGATCCATGTCCTGTCAGGGAGAGGAGACCGATGCTGTGTCCCTTGTACATAGGGACACAGATCGGTCACCTCCCCCAGTCAGTCCCCTCCCCCCACAGTAACAATCACTCCCAGGGAACACATTTAACCCCTTCCTCGCCCCCTAGTGTTAACCCCTTCCCTGCCAGTCACATTTATACAGTAATCAGTGCATATTTATAGCACTGTTCGCTGTATAAATGTGAATGGTCCCAAATTAGTGTCAAAAGTGTCCGATGTGTCCGCCATAATGTCGCAGTCACAAAAAAAATCACTGATCGCCGCCATTACTAATAAAAAAAATATATATATAAAAATGCCATAAAACTATCCCCCTATTTTGTCAATAAACGCTGATTGCGATTTTTTTTTACCAAAAATATGTAGATGAATACGTATCGGCCTAAACTGAGGAAAAAAATATAAAAAAAAAAAAAATTGGGATATTTATTATAGCAAAAATCAAAAAATATTGCTTTTTTTTCAAAATTGTCGCTCTATTTTTGTTTATAGTGCAAAAAATAAAAACCACCGAGGTGATCAAATACCACCAAAAGAAAGCTCTATTTGTGCGAAAAAAAGGACGTCAATTTTGTTTGGGAGCCACGTCGCACGACCGCGCAATTGTCATTCAAAGCGTGACAGTGCTGAAAGCTGAAATTTCGCCTGGGCAGGAAGGGAGTATATGTGCCCAGTAAGGAAGGGGTTAATAGCCATTCAAAGCCCTTTGTGTCAACTTGTGTGCATGTTATCAGGCCAAAAGCACCAGGGTATGTAACATTTTGATCAGGGTCATTTGGGTAGTTTCTGTTGTCATTATGATTTAAAAAGAGTAAACACTGTTGATTAATAATAAATGGCTTTCATGAGTGAAAGAAATGTTTTTGTGTTATCATTCATATTCTCTGAAAAAATGACCAGGAAATCATAAATTCTGCCAGGGCATGCAAACTTATGAGCACAACTGTGTGTGTGTGTGTGTGTGTGTGTGTGTGTGTGTGTGTGTGTGTGTGTGTGTGTGTGTGTGTATATATATATATATATATATATATATATATATGTAGCGCCCTGCTCCCAATGAGTGGGCGCTATATTTGAAATTTAGTTGAAATTTAGTTGTCTGGGCATTAGTTTAGCTCAGAGAGATTGTTCATTTAAATTATGGCACTGTTTCAGTTTGGTTGGTTGCATCATTTTCCTCCTGACAGTGGGTGCCGCTGTCACCACTGGTCAGGATAGGAAAGGCAGCAGGCTGAACGTATTGGTTATCTCTTTCCCAGCAGCAGCCCAGGGGGGCGTGGTGAACCCGCGGTGCATGCTGGGGGAGGGTACTTAGGTGACAGGCACCATTAGGGTGGGAGTGTTTTTTGGAGAGTTGGGGGTCGTTGGTTGGTGGTGGGCACCACCCACCCGATCCCGACCTAAGGGGCCCTCATGGCCTCAGGGAAGCGCTGGCAGTTTCCGCCTCGGGGCCACGTTGGCCTGAGGCTCTGTTACTGAGATGTAGGCCCAGAAGTTACTGGGGGCCTACTTATTTGGGGATGATCCGGTGTCGCCTTGCCTGCTGGAAGGGACCAAGCAATTGAGGACTCAATTTAATTATGCATCCGGGTCATAACCTACCTCACAGTGCTGCCGGAATGGCTGTAAGCTCCTGACACTGAGAGCTGTGTTCTTTATTCCGAAGATAACCCAGGGAAGGGTTACGCTAAGTCTGTGGCAGAGACTGTTCTATTTTCATCAAGTCTGTGGCAGAGACTATATGTGAACGAGCTACGCTTCCGCTGCTAGGCCAGTGAGAGTGGGCCTATCCGGTGTTTGCTGAGTCCAGCGTGGAGCCAGTTGTTCCTCTGGACCTAGGAAAATTCCTGTGATCTGCAACTAAGGTACCCAAATCCCCCCCATCCCTTCACCCCCCCCCCCCCCCGTGTTAGAAACTTTATTCGATAAAACCCTTTGAAAGAGACTTTGTGTTGGTGCAAACTTCTTCTGGACAACTCTTCAAGGAGAACCCCTGAGACGAGCATACGGAACAGTAAGGTAACGGCAGGTCCAAATTTAAACCAGCAGCTTCTACGGGGGTATCGCTACATACATACATATATATATATATATATATATATATATTATTGCTTATCTTTTTAAAGTCGTAATAATAATAGATTTATTCATTTTAATATCTGTCTATGAAATTGGGTACTGGCACCTTAAAAATATTTTTTTCAATATCTGCTTGAAATCCATCTTTAATATTTGAGTATATTCATTTCACATTCCCGTTGCTGAAAAATTAGCCATTTAAAGGGAACCAGCCATAATTTTTACTGCAAACAAATTTTTGACTACATAGTTAATTTTTTATTTGCATTGTGTATCAGATTTCATGTTTGTATATATTTCTGCTTTCACTAGGGTCTGTAAAACTGTCAATTTAGCAGCCTTGCTGAATGATCACTTTGAAAAACACCATCGCTTCCGTGTGAACTATATACAAGTGTTATTTTTATATTTATAACAAAGGAAAAACCATTGGTAGGACGTACCTCAGACTCTACCTAGAGGAGAGACTGCAGACACTGCCAAAGTGTGAATCCGCATGTGAAGCTTTTACATATTTTTATGGACCTTTTTTCCCTATTGGACAATTGTGAATGGACTTTATACATTGACGTTTATATCCTTTTGAATATTTGTAACAGGGTTACTCCTGTTTGCGCTGGGTCGTCCAAATACCTTCTCATCACTGGGAATGTTCTTGGTATATTCACTTGTAGCGGGTATGTACTTTCCCGGGTGTAATTCAAACTGGCAGAGACATCAGTGATGTGCAGTTCCTTGCGGTCCAGTGGCTGGCGCTGTCGCCTCGGGCTGGGGTTGAACCATTGCTGTGCCTCCTTTTTGTCCTCCCTTGGCAGCGGTATGGTTGGGCGGGGAACCCGCCGTGCTTGCTGGGAGAGGGTATAAAGGGCCAGCCATCTTTGTCATGGGGTCGAGTCCCAGGCACCTTCAGCCTGTGAGCGGTGGTTCGTGTCGGTCCTCTAGGCGGGCCTAGGCCTAGAGGACGCCCGGAGGTCGTGTTCCATCCCAGGCCCCTTTAGCCTGGGGTGAGGTACTCGGATGGAGGTCTGGAGCTCAGTGCCCAACACTGAGTTCCGCGAGGGAAGGAGGTCCTAGGGAACCCAGGGATTGGGTACCCGAATCCAGAAGGCGTAATGGACTGGGGGGGAGCTCCTAACTTGAAGACCGGATGCAGCATATTGCCAGTGACAGGTGAGCCTCCTATCGGAGACCGCCTGGAGGGAAATCCCCCCTCGCTAGGAGACCTCAGCCCACTTTCAGGGAGGAAAGTGGAGAGTTCATTGTGTCTGGGCCTACTCGCATCCACACCTCCTCTTTTGTTCTGTTCTTTAAGGGAGTCTAACTGATTGTGCTGTTCACTCGAGAAGAATAAAGGAGTGTTGGACTTTAATGGTGTGGGGCTCTTTTCTGGTGGACATTGTTCAAGGTAACTCCAGGTGCACAACACTGACCTGAAGGTAGAGAAGGAACTTTGCTTACACCACACGGACACATGTGGTGAAGGCTTGGCGTGGTGACCCCACTCTCTCCCCTCTAAGGTACCCCTAGACAAGAGAAAGACAAGCTGAGCAAAGAGGGGAGTGAGGAGGCCGCTACACACTATACATTTATACCTTTATTTACATACTTTGTTCTAAAGACATTACTGTCTGCTGTGTCTTTCTCAAACTGTTTGCTAAATTACAAACTGCTCAGTGCAGACTAATGGGAAAAGTCAGTCAATCACACAACCAGGAAAAATAATATGGTGTATTGAACAGCCCAGGTTTCCATCCCGAAGACAAGTAAGCAACATTTACACTTTTTTTTTTTTACACTATTTTAGATAATTACAACAGCTTCAGCCTGAGTGAAAATCCACTATCATGGAATTACAAAATTGCTTGTGTGGCAATACACAATACTTTTTTTCAACAAAGCAACGTTTCCTATAAAATCCATGACCAAAGAAGCTATACTAAACATGATATAAGATTATATTGTACTGTTTAGCAGGGAGCACACCATGTACAAAAGTGGGTACAAAGATTTGGGCGTTCACACATTTCACGTTCGCAGGTTTTTTTTTTTTTTTTTTACTTTCGGCATTTCCTTGGGTGAAATGGACAGGTATTGGTGTGAAGAATGAATTGCCCCTTCACAGTTATTAAGTAAAAACTATTGCTTCATCAATCCACACAAATAAAATAAAAAAACGTATTAAGGCCGGGTTCACACATGCTGCAGCCACGGGTCCCAGCAAGGGGTCTGGTTCGTCCCTGTTCACAGTTCTGAATTTCTTCCTAAATTCGCACCTGATTCGGAGCCAAAGCTGCACAGGACCCTTTCCAAATGCGTGACCACGGCCACCCCTGAGCTGTGAGAGCCGGTCACTCTCCTGTCATTCAAATTGGATGCGGAGAAACCGGCATCCAATTCACATAAGTGTGAACTCAACCTAAGACATTCAGATCTATTACTTTTAAAAGATAAGGTTATTTTTATTTTTAATAGTTTAAGGCAAAGTTATACAAATAGTACAACAAGTAAGAGAAATAGTACAAAAGCATTACAAAACTTCAGCATCGAATATGCCTACCTAAAAGTGCTGCACTCCATACTCTACTACCCATGAGTATATCCAGAGTAGGGGAAGCATATTCTTCTTTCCATTGAAGGACAATCACCTTTCTGGCATAAAATATTAAGAGGCTAATGAGAATTCTAGTAGTCCTTCGATATGCTTCACCAAGCCCAAGAGACAGACCCCCTTCATCCTGGGGGACCGTTAAGCTTGTAAGATCAGTAGTATATTTTAATACCCAAAACCAGTGGAGGGAAAACTCTGTACAGGACCAAAACACATGTATAAAGTCTGCTGGGGAATGAGAGCATCTCTAGCAGGCGACATGGTTGCTGGGTATAAAGCACACTCAGTGTAAGATTAGGTTATTTTAACTAAATGGCCATCAGAATCGGGTTCCAAAACAAGCTTGACCCTATTTTTCTTCATTATATCACCAAGAGGAAAATATCAAAGAAAATGGTATAAATACAGCTCTCTCAATACATGTACTTGTATTGTACTCGTCTACTACACCAGACTGAAAAAGGAAGGAATAGACATCCTGCCACTGCAATCTCCACCCCTACATGTTACAATGCTCTGTTACCCAGAACAAACATATCCACCTCTTTTTGGAAACTTGTCTGCCGCTATAGCCAGCTGTGCTCAAGAACCCCGAGACATCACCCCTACACTACAGAAGCTGGGGGGAAAGGTAAGAATATTATCTAACTTTTTATCTCCGGTAGGTGTTTTTTTATATAATTTTGATATCTGTTTCAGCAAGGGGGGCATACCAAAGAAGAAGACCTTGCATGGAGTAATGCGTTTATCTGGCTTGATCTACTTTCAAGACACAGACCAAAACCAAGCATGAAGGGCAAAAAATTTAGACAAAAGTCAAAATTTCTCACCGTATACTTGTTCTGGGTCAGACCCCCTAAAAAAGTAATAAAGCCAGCAGTATCATATATGCAATAATGATAGCTTGCATATTTCACTTATGATAGGTGTGCAAAATTTGTGCCAGCCACCGGCAGGGAGCCACAGCTTTCTACCCAATTACAGCCGTTCTCTTGTACACACTGATGCTTGTTTGCATCAGCATTTACAAGAGCACAGCCATATGTACAAGCACAGGTAAACACCAATGCAAAAGAAAGCTTGAGGCCAGGTTCACACATATGCGGCTAAGTATGTGCCTGGGGTCCGGTACGTTCCTGTATACCGGTTTAAGTGCGATTCAGGTCCAAATTTTAGCCTGAATTCGCACCTGAACCAGACCCAAAGACGCACCAGACCCTTTTTCAATTTAATTTCTTCATAAATTTAGGCCAATATGAATTCTGCTACATATGGTTTGGTAAAAAATAAAATAAAATTACCAATAAGCATATATTGATTGGTTTGGGCAAAAGTTTAAGCATGCACAAACTATATTTTTACTAGTAATGGCAGCGATCAGCAACTTATAGCAGAACTGCAACATTGCGGCGGACATTCTGACACTCTTTGGGAACCACTAATACAGTGATCAGTGCTAAAAATATGTACGGTCTCAGTACTACTGACCTTGACTGGGAAGGGGTTAACATCAGGGGCGATTAAAGGGTTAACTGCATGCCTAGCCAGTGTTAATATACGGTGTGAGTCGCTTTTACTAGGGGAAGGGATGGAATTTAATTTATTTTAATTTATTAACTCCATCCCTTCCCCCCTGTGAGAACATAGATCTGCCTTGTTTACATAGGCAGATCGCAGTTCTGTGTCTCTGCCTAGCGATCGGTGGGTGCCAGAGGACAGAGTACCACCCTGCACCCGCCTATTGGCTTCCTCTGTGTGCATCAACACCCCCTACCCAGAAGTGTCGGATCACATATATATACGTGATCTGGCGCACAAGTGCTGCCCTGTAGCAGTAAAACTGCTATAGGGCGGACCTGAAGTGGTTAAGGATAAGGCACCATAAAGTTTTTATTTTTTTCACATGTAAGCAAAACTACAGAGGAGATTGGGAAGAGTTATTTTAAGTATACAACACTTTTCACCCAATACAACAACAAGTATCAAAGGAAGACACGCATGATTTAGAGCAGGGCTTGACAAATTTGCTTGGAATCTAGGAGCCAGCTAAAAAAGTTAGGAGCCAGGTTTTTTTTTTTTTTAACGACTGATACGTGCAGAAGCGAACGCATACGTGAGTAGCGCCCGCATATGAAAGCGGTGTTCAAACCACACGTGAGGTATCGCCGCGATCGGTAGAGCAAGAGCAATAATTCTAGCCCTAGACCTCCTCTAACTCAAAACATGCAACCTGTAGAATTTTTTAAATGTCGCCTATGGAGATTTTAAAGGGTAAAAGTTTGTCGCCATTCCACGAGCGGATGCAATTTTGAAGCGTGACATGTTGGGTATCAATTTACTCGGCGTAACATTATCTTTCACAATATAAAAAAAAATTGAGCTAATTTTACTGTTGTCTTATTTTTTAATGAAAAAAAGTGTATTTTTTCATCAAAAAAGTGCGCTTGTAAGACCGCTGCGCAAATACGGTGTGACAAAGTATTGCAACGACCGCCATTTTATTCTCTAGGGTATTAGAATAAAAAATATATATATAATGTTTGGGGGTTAACTTCTAAGTAAAGGGAAGGAGATGGGCGGGCAGTGAAACAGGCAAGCATTGCTGGTTGTCTTGTCATACCAACGGCCACCACAAGAGGGCGCCATATTACAGAATGAATCATAGGCCTGCAGAAGGCCGCGGCCTCAATTACCGGCCAGCGCGCCCCGACGAGATAGCGCGATCGCGGGGGGCGCACGGAGACACAGGAAACTTCAGCCGTGCTGCCTCAGGCGCCAGGTCGCTAATTCTAGTCACATTTGCGACCTGGTGCCCGGGTTTTGTCGAACCCTGATTTGGAGAGTTGTCTGACCATACTTAATCATAAAGTAAAAAAATGGGAGGTGAGCAAACAACTACACTATAGCACAGAAGAGGAATTTCACACAATACAAAGTACTTTACCCACTTGCCGCCAAATAACGTACCTGGTACGTTATTTGACTTCAGGTTGTTTTACCGAGATGTCTGCAGCTGCAGGCATCACCCCATTTTTTTAGAGCCAGCGGTCCGCTCTCTTGTAACAACTGGAGCGGCTAACCAGCCACTCGGTTATTACAAGCAGTGGGAGGGAATGTCCCGCTCTCCTGTGACTTGCTCGGGATCTCCCGCACAACCGGGAGACCCGAAGAAAGCTAGAATCGGCTTTCATTGGGTCTCTGTTATGGTAACCCGGAAGCAACAACATCACTTCCATTTTGCCAGCAGGTTAACGGCACCATTTATGAAAAAAAAAAAAACACTAAAGTATTAAAAAAAAGGCTGATCTTGGCGTTTTGAATGCTTTCAAGTGCAAAGGAAGAATTTGGGGTCTTATCCAGATCTTTCCATAAAAATGAGTACCTGTCACAAGGATGTTTACATTTCTTGTGACAGCAATACAAGTGATCAAAACAAAATTAAAAGCAACAGTGAAAAAAAAAAAAAAAGAATAAAAATGTAAAAGTGCCCTCGCCCCCTGTGCTAGTGCACTAAGGCGGTCCCGCACGCACACAGCGATTGTTCCGCACATGTGAGGAATTGCCGCGAATGTCGGATCATGGGCAGTAATTCTAGCACTAGACCTTTTCTGTACATCTAAAGTGGTAACCTGTAAAGGATGTATGGATAGTAAAATGTATGTCATTTGTTGCAGTTGGTCAGGCGTATGCAATTTTAAAGCGTAACATGTTTGGGATCTATTTACTCGGCGTGATATCTTTTATATTATACAAAAAAAAAAAAATTGGTTAATGAATTGTGTTTTTTGTATTTTAAATGTTTTTTTTCGTCAAAAAATTGTGTTTGAAAGACCACTGCAAAACCCACCAATTTATTCTCTACGGCCTCGGCCCTAAAAAAAAAAAAAAAAAAAAGATTTTTACATGTAACACAAAAAAAGTGTCAGAAAATGCCTGCTGAAAATGCTCAACTGGTTAAAAGGCATTTATTTAAAAAAAAAATGAAAAATAAATTAGTGGGGTGGTGGCGCTACCTAGAAGTAGTCTCAAATTTAAATAATAAAACGGGGGTAATAAACCCTGCCTTAGTGAAACACAAATAGTAAACCACATACAAGTGACCCCTAAGTGGATACAAATCCTGAAAAATATATGAACACTCAGGTGGTGTTTAAGTGAGCTGTAGGTTAATGCAAAAACTGTGATAATAAGCCACCTCACGTGAATAACCAAACCTAAATTGGTGTCATAACAGCTACATGCATAGACATACATTTCCACCATGTATATGGATCAGGTTAAAGGTCATAAAGTCCATAAACCATGTATGGTAGATGTGCAAGTAAATGTAATATGAGAGGTGATGGTAACATCCTACTGACAATACATATTGCACATGCCCTTATATAAAGTCCATCAACAAGTCCAAAAGAAAATCCAATAAATCAGAACAGGAATCTTCATAACATGTAGAATTGATAAGCTGTGCAGGGGGGTGTTCATAAAACCAAATGCCAGGTGCTCCGT
This sequence comes from Rana muscosa, assembly GCA_029206835.1. NCBI lineage: Eukaryota > Metazoa > Chordata > Amphibia > Anura > Ranidae > Rana > Rana muscosa. Next base: position 1,107,084,403 of record CM055122.1, on the reverse strand, counting down.
AGTGACAGGGGTAAATCAGGTGACTGTTGTGATCCCCCTCATGTGTCCCCACTCACCAGATCACGGCGCCCCTGCAGGGGCAGACAGCATAGCAGGTAGACTCCACACCGAAGCTCCTGGTCCTCCTCAAGACTGCTCACCCGGCCTGTTTCAGGTCCTCCTCTCCCACTCACTCCAGACAAAGTTGGACACTGGTAAAGGCCTCAAAATAAAAGGCAGAAGGCTCCCATGGTGTAGTATTAAGAAAAAAGCTGGTCTTTATTAAAATAAAAAGTTGCAGCACAAGCCGCTACAATCAGGCTAAACAGTGCTTAAAAACGTGTACAGTGGGTCACACACATATAAAAGAACGAGCGCTAGTGGTCGCGGCGTGCGCATCACCTGCGTTCCACTGCTTACTCGATATCCGGAAGGGACGTATGTACGTAGGCTCAGCGTCACGTATATAAGTCACTTCCGGATATCGAGTAAGCAGTGGAACGCAGGTGATGCGCACGCCGCGACCACTAGCGCTCGTTCTTTTATATGTGTGTAGCGGACCCTTAAATTTAGGGGGTCGCTATGCCCAAATTTAAGCGACGGCCTGGGCAATAGTTTGGCTCAGGCCTTCTAATTTGATACTGGACTCTGCTCTGCTGTGGTGCTGTCTGGTGTACAGTTCCCCACTGGTCTGTGGGTGGCACTGTTGCCCAGGCCGAGGGTCGAACCTCAGGTGACACAGTGGCATGATTGGATGTCCTCTCTCGGCTGCCGTGCGGTGGGCGGGGCTTTGCCTGCTGTGCATGCCGGGAGAGGGTATATAAGGGGCAGACACCATGTTTAGGCAGGAGTGACCGAGAGGAGTGACGGGGAGTGAGTCTCGGGGAGGGGGCGGGGAGTGTGCCCCATGGGGGTGCGTGGACTGGCTGAGGAGTCTCGGGCACCTTTAGCCTGAGGCTTCAACCTTCCAGGTAGGCCCAGTACCTTTAACTGGGTCTACAATCAGCACATTGGAGTCCCAGGGTGCCCAGGTGAGGGTACCCGCTCTGACCGAGAGGAAGCCAGGGGAGGATCAGTCCCACAGAGGAGACGAGTGATAGGTCGCTGTCTCAGGAAAGGCCTGGTTACCTGTCAGAGGGAAGGATTCCTTACTCAAAAAAGCTAACCCTGTAGAGTGCCCATTGGCATCATCTGTTCTCTAAATTCTACAGAGGTTTAAGGAAAGTTCTGGATTCAGGAATAACAGGATTCTGCTGCTATTAGAAGATCTCCTGAACCCATCCCTGGAGGGGACAAAGTGATAGTACTGTTCGAGCTCCACTCCGGCTGCTAGAACTGTGAGAGGGATCTATCCGGGTGAGCTAAACCCACTCGGGATCGAGTGGTGACGAGTGAGTCAAGTGTTGTGTGCCTGAATCCACCTAACTTCGCTAGCTTCTTTCTCTCCCGTTAACTGAAGCAAAGGAAAATAAACTCTTTGTTGGAGTTAAAGTCCTGTGGACATTGGCCTTCTTGGGAAAGAATCTAGACTTTTCCCTACATTCTAGGGACGAGAACCAGTGGAAGGAGGTAACTCGCTGCAGGACCCAAATCTGTGAACACCGCCTGACCTCTGATAAGGACACAGGCTTGTGGCATGGTGTGTCCTACCCCCCGCAGGTGAAGGTAAGCAGGGGTAAAAGGATTGGTGTTCTACATGTGTATGACCCGCTGTACGCGTTTTTAAGCACTGTTTAGCCTGATTTTAACGGCTTGTGCTGCAACTTTTTATTTTAATAAAGACCAGCTTTTTTCTTAAAACTACACCATGGGAGCCTTCTGCCTTTTATTTTGAAGACTTTACCAGTGTCCAACTTTGTCTGGAGTGAGTGGGAGAGGAGGACCTGAAACAGGCCGGGTGAGCAGTCTTGAGGAGGACCAGGAGCTTCGGTGTGGAGTCTACCTGCTATGCTGTCTGCCCCTGCAGGGGCGCCGTGATCTGGTGAGTGGGGACACATGAGGGGGATCACAACAGTCACCTGATTTACCCCTGTCACTACGGAGCACCTGGCATTTGGTTTTATGAACACCCCCCTGCACAGCTTATCAATTCTACATGTTATGAAGATTCCTGTTCTGATTTATTGGATTTTCTTTTGGACTTGTTGATGGACTTTATATAAGGGCATGTGCAATATGTATTGTCAGTAGGATGTTACCATCACCTCTCATATTACATTTACTTGCACATCTACCATACATGGTTTATGGACTTTATGACCTTTAACCTGATCCATATACATGGTGGAAATGTATGTCTATGCATGTAGCTGTTATGACACCAATTTAGGTTTGGTTATTCACGTGAGGTGGCTTATTAGCACAGTTTTTGCATTAACCTACAGCTCACTTAAACACCACCTGAGTGTTCATATATTTTTCAGGATTTGTATCCACTTAGGGGTCACTTGTATGTGGTTTACCATTTGTGTTTCAAGGAAGCAGGGTTTATTACCCCCGTTTTATTTAAATTTGAGACTACTTCTAGGTAATTTATTTTTCAAGTTTGTCCTCCCTTGGGAGAATTTAGGGGCGCTGCAACCATTTTTGTTTATCACCTAAGCGCAGACATTATTTAATCACTTAAAAAAACTGCACTATACAGTATATTGGTTAGTTTGTTTTACCCACTTCAGCCCCAGAAGATTTACCCCCCCCCCCATTCATGACCAGGCAATTTTTTGCAATACGGCACTGCGTCCCCAAATAAAATGTCTGTCCTTTTTTACCCACAAATAAAGCTTTCTTTTGGTAGTATTTGATCACCTCTGTTTAATTTTTTACGCTATAAATAAAATAAGATTGTCAATTTTGAAAAAAAAAAAAATTTTACTTTGCTATAAAAAACAAATCCAATAAAAAAAGCAGGGGGAAAGTAATCTTCATAAAATTTAGGTCAATATGCTACATATTTTTGTTAAAAAAAAAAAAAAAAAAAAAAAACACAAGCATATATTGATTGGTTTGCGAAAAAGTTATAGCGTCTACAAACTATGGGATATATTTGTTATTTTTGCAAGTAACGGCAGCGATCAGCAACTTATAGCGTGACTGCGATATTGTGGTGAACAGACACTGACACTTTTTTGGGAACCAGTGACACTTAATACAATGATCAGTGCTAAAAATATGTACGTCACTGTACTGACACTGGCTGGGAAGGGGGTTAACATCAGGGGCGATCAAAGGGTGAACTGTGCCTAGCCTGTGTTTTACAGTGTGGGAGGTGCTTTTTACTTTTCAGGAACACTGGATCCATGCCCACCCTTCTTGACAGAACGGTAATCAGCCTTGTTTACATAGAGTCTGCATTACCCTTCCCCATCGGCACGCATTTGTGCCTGCTACCTCAAAGTGCAGGCTCACATATATACACACGTGATCCTGCGCACAGCAGCCGCCCTTTAGCAGTAAAACTGCTACAGGGCAGTCAGCAACTGGTTCATTTGAACATCGCTGCACTAACTTTGGATTGTTTTAGAGCGGACACACCTTATATTGTGTGTTAGCATGCTGGCATCAAGGGGTCCAAGCAGCTCACAAGACACATCTGGTAATACATAATTGTATGACGATTTAAGAAATTTGATATTGTGCATTTTTCCTTTTTATTCTGAAAGCTTTTTTTTGAACATGTGACCGGCTACAGAGGACTAGAACCACCCCTTGTTGATGTTTTCCTTGCAGACTGGCTGGAAAGAGCTAGGTCACATGACAGTGGTACATTAATAAAAAAAAAAAAAAGTTTTTATGATATGGTGAGGCATACAGTATATTTGTAGAAAAGCCATAATTAATGCGATCTACACCATGAAGCAGCGCTTATCTAAGCAGAAACAGTCATAACTGCTGGAGCATTAGGCCCCTTTCACACGGGTGGACCGTATGTCCGTTTTTCACCCATCCGTTTTCGGATGAAAAACGGACATACATGTATCCCTATGGGACAGCGGATGAACATCCGCTGACACCCGATCTCACCCGTACCTGCTACGCTCCATTTTTCAGGATAGAAAAATTTATATTTTTCTATCCGTCTGCGGAGCGGATGAACACGGACAGACGGTCCGTGTTCATCCGATCCCCCATAGGGGAGAGCGGAGATCTGACAGGGCGGTCCCTGCACAGTGTGCGGGGACCGCCCAGTCATCAGCCGGCTCAGCGGGGATCAACGGAGCGATCCCCGCTGAGCAAGTGGAGGTTCACGGGGCGGCTCATGACTGATCCGTCCCGTGTGAAAGAAGCCTTACACAGTATTTCACAAAAGTCAACATGCACATTTTTGTAAATATTTTATTATATCTTTTCATGTGACAACACTGAAGAAATTACACTTTGCTACAATGTAAAGTAGTGAGTGTACAGCTTGTATAACAGTGTAAATTTACTGTCCCCCTCAAAATAACAAACATTAATGTCTAAACCGCTGGCAACAAAAGTGAGTACACCCCTAAGTGAAAATTTCCAAATTGGACACAAAGTGTCAATATCTTGTGTGGTCATTTTCCAGCACTGCCTTAACCCTCTTGGGCATGGAGTTTACCAGAACTTCACAAGTTGCCACTGGAGTCATCCTCCACTCCTCCATGGCGACATCACGGAGCTGGTGGATGTTAGAGACCTTGCGCTCCGCCACCTTCTGTTTGAGGATGCCCCACAGATGCTCAGCAGGGTTTAGGTCTGGAGACATGCTTGGCCAGTCCATCATCTTTACCCTCAGCTTCTTTAGCAAGGCAGTGTTCATTTGGAGGTGTGTTTGGGGTTATGTTGGAATACTGCCCTGCGACCCAGTCTCCGAAGGGAGGGGATCATGCTCTGCTTTAGTATGTCACAGTACATGTTGGCATTCATGGCTCCGTCATTGAACTGTAGCTCCCCAGTGCTGGCAATACTCAATTAGCCCCAGACCATGACTCCCACCACCATGCTTGACTGTAGGCAAGACGCACTTGTCTTTGTACTCCTCACCTGGTTGCCGCCACACACGCTCAACACCATCTGAACCAAATACGTTTATCTTGATCTCAGACCACATGACCTGGTTCCAGTAATCCATGTCCTTCGTCTGCTTGTCTTCAGCAAATTGTTTGCGGGCTTTCTTGTGCATCATCTTAAGAGGCTTCCTTCTGGGACGACAGCTATGCAGACCAATTTGATGCGGTTTGCGGCGTATGGTCTGGAGCACAAACTGGCTGACCACCCCCCCCCCCTTCAACCTCTGCTGGCGGCACATGTCTATTTCCCAAAGACCACCTCTGGATATGACGCTGAGCATGTGCACGCAACTTTGTCGACCATGGCGAGGCCTGTTCTGAGTGAAACCTGTCCTGTTAAACCTCTGTATGGTCTTGGCCACCGTGCTGCAGCTCAGTTTCAGGGTCTTGGCAATCTTCTTATAGCCTAGGCCATGTTTATGTAGAGCAACAATTCTTTTTTTAAGATCCTCAGAGTTCATTGCAATGAGGTGCCATGTTGAACTTCCATTGAACAGTAAGAGCGATAACACCAAAGTTAACACCTGCTCCCCATTCAAACCTGAGACCTTGGAACACTAACGAGTCACATGACTCCCGAGAGGGAAAATGTCTACTTTCGTTGCCAGTAGTTTAGTCATTAATGGCTGTGTTTTGAGTTATTTTGAGGGGGACAGAAAATTTACACTGTTATACAAGCAGTACACTCACTACTTTACATTGTAGCAAAGTAATTTCTTCAGTGTTGTCACATGAAAAGATATAATAAAATATTTACAAACATGTGAGGGGTGTACTCACTTTTGTGAGATATTGTAAGTGGGGATAGTGAAACACCCTGGTTAAGACTAAGATACCCCCATACATAACATGCAAGGGTCAAAAGGTACCTTATTTGCATAAAGTTCTCACCATGCTTATATGGGACTTTAGGCCATTAGGATTTAAAGTGAAGTTACCTTTAATGGTTTCCTGTGACTGAAGAGTGTTACTCATTCACCCCAATTACTTTATACAGATTGCTTACAATCTTTGATCCCACACATATGGGGATTTTGTCTATATAAAGGCTGTTGGTGGATAATTTTGGTAGGGAGGCAAGGACATCTGAGTGCCTTTACAACAGATTTGTAATATAATAAATGAGATAACGTCAGTAAACAGACATAAGCTCCTAGACGTTTGGATCTATGCCATTCGATAAGGCTCAGCAGTGAAATGCAGATGTTGCATGTAATTCTAACTGCTTAGACACTGTATTATCCTATTTCCAATGACAGGCAGAACTTCATAATTTATTAGGGTTCAATCATATGGGTGTCTAAAAACAGCAGATTTAGATGCTAGTGGTTTTGTATGCATCTAAAACAGCACTATAATGTGCAACTAGCATTTTGAGTAAGAGGTTGGCAAAGACTGCCTTCATTTTTCTCTCATGACAGATGTAATTTAAATCTCCTGTAAAGCAGCAATCACCTGATATATCTCCTGCTTTGATTGCTGCCAGAAGGAGCCAGAAAGTCTTCATTCCTTCACCTTCATGAAGAACCGACTTATGTACACAGCACCATACAGTGGGTATAGAAAAGAATCACCCCCTTTAAAAAAATAGAATTGTGTTGCTTTGCAGCCTGAAATGACACGTTTTGTTTTAACCACCTGTATTTACTCAGTGCAACATATCACATCCAAGTGAAAGAAAATGCCAACATAGCAAGAAAAAGGGGGGGGGGGTGCGATTCTTTACTATACCCACTATCTTCCCTGCATACTCTGACAGCACAAGGATTAAAAGGCACACAAAAGCAGATTTTAAACCCTGGCATCACCAATACAAAAAACACAGCCACATATAGTAAAGTTTTTTTCTGTTTATTGGGGTAGTTGTGCCAAAACCTAGAAAAAGGCAAGGCTCAACATTGCACTGAAACACATGATCAAAAAAATCCCACCCCCTGACCTCCTCCCCATCCCCCAACAGCAAGTAAAAAAGGGTAACATTTTGTGACAAGACAGTTATATTGAAAATTATCCATTTACGACAGAATTGAAGAAAAAGATTTAGATTAACCCTTCATCTTTCACCCACCAAGTAAGGCACTTCACAGCCATGATCTTCCATAAAACATTTTGATGACAAAGTTGCGCACAAGAACTGCTCAAGACAGATCGCTAAATCTACTAACTTTAAGAATATTGTCCAAAATAGTGGCATAACATACATCCTGAGATGTCTTCAAAAGAGTTTTTTTTGGTTATTCTGAAAGAAATTGTAGATCCAGTTTTTTTTTTTTCAGGGGTGTGTGCATCTTACAGAACACCAAGAAGACAAACCATTAAATTAAGTATGCTCTGCAGTACTGCATGTAAAATGACTCAGTAACCGTTTGGCCCTACACACAGTGCAAACCCATAGGGTTCAGGATGGTTTACAGTTCATCCCTGGAATTCCGCAATACAAAGTTCTGTAGCGTTTCCAGGTCTCTAGCTCCTTCGTGCTCGCTCACTTTTTCACCAGCACGGAATAGCAGCAAAGTTGGATACCCCCGAACCTGGCAAAAGATGACAAAGAAAATAATAAACCAAGTGCTTCTCAAAACAAATCCTAATGATAGCGTGAACACTAATCACAATACAAAAATTAACATGGATGAAGAAATGCTACATATCAAAACACTATCACATACTGCTTATCCAGAAAGTGGGTTCCGGTTAGCAATTTTAAAAAGCATGATTTACACAGGGAAACGTGGTTGCCGAATGGGCTACCAATGCCCGTTTGGCACACCAAAAGTTTAGGGACCAAATTTCGGTCCTGAGCCAGGCATGATTTTACACAAGCACTTTGCCACGATTCTGTGTTTTGTTGCATGACACATCGCATTTGGGGTGACATCCTGAATGGCACCCCAAAACGTTTTGCTGCGATTTGGAATCACTGATTGTGCCTATAATTCCAAATCGCCTAAATGTGAACAGGGCTTTAAGATATCCAAATCAAGAGCAGCTTTGATGGAAAATAAGGTCATTACGTGGAATACATGTACACCGCACAAATGGACTTCTAAAATAAACGTTCCAAGTGCAGTAACTTAAAACCAATTACAATACACCAAGACTAGTACAAGATGATTTTGACTAGTGGCTATTGGTGGCCAGCAATTTCGCGCAACATTTGTTCTACATTGAATTAGTACATATTCCTCATGGTGCGTTAAAAGCACGCAACACCACATTTCTAAATACTATCTGACAAAGCTGGGAAAGTCCAGTAATCTTTTTTTTTGCAAATGCAAAGTGTATGAGAGATTATATACAGGTCCTTCTCAAAAAATTAGCATATTGTGATAAAGTTCATTATTTTCTGTAATGTACTGATAAACATTAGACTTTCATATATTTTAGATTCATTACACACAACTGAAGTAGTTCAAGCCTTTTCTTGTTTTAATATTGATGATTTTGGCATACAGCTCATGACAACCCAAAATTCCTATCTCAAAATTAGCATATCATGAAAAGGTTCTCTAAACGAGCTATTAACCTAATCATCTGAATCAACTAATTAACTCTAAACACCTGCAAAAGATTCCTGAGGCTTTTAAAAACTCCCAGCCTCGTTCATTACTCAAAACCGCAATCATGGGTAAGACTGCCGACCTGACTGCTGTCCAGAAGGCCATCATTGACACCCTCAAGCAAGAGGGTAAGACACAAAGAAATTTCTGAACGAATAGGCTGTTCCCAGAGTGCTGTATCAAGGCACCTCAGTGGGAAGTCTGTGGGAAGGAAAAAGTGTGGCAGAAAACGCTGCACAACGAGAAGAGGTGACCGGACCCTGAAGAAGATTGTGGAGAAGGACCGATTCCAGACCTTGGAGGACCTGCGGAAGCAGTGGACCGAGTCTGGAGTAGAAACATCCAGAGCCACCTTGAACAGGCGTGTGCAGGAAATGGGCTACAGGTGCCACATTCCCCAGGTCAAGCCACTTTTGAACCAGAAACAGCGGCAGAAGCGCCTGACCTGGGCTACAGAGAAGCAGCACTGCACTGTTGCTCAGTGGTCCAAAGTACTTTTTTCGGATGAAAGCTAATTTTGCATGTCATTCGGAAATCAAGGTGCCAGAGTCTGGAGGAAGACTGGGGAGAGGGAAATGCCAAATGCCTGAAGTCCAGTGTCAAGTACCCACAGTCAGTGATGGTCTGGGGTGCCATGTCAGCTGCTGGTGTTGGTCCACTGTGTTTTATCAAGGGCAGGGTCAATGCAGCTAGCTATCAGGAGATTTTGGAGCACTTCATGCTTCCATCTGCTGAAAAGCTTTATGGAGATGAATATTTAATTTTTCAGCACGACCTGGCACCTGCTCACAGTGCCAAAACCACTGGTGAATGGTTTACTGACCATGGTATTACTGTGCTCAATTGGCCTGCCAACTCTCCTGTCCTGAACCCCATAGAGAATCTGTGGGATATTGGGAACAGAAAGTTGAGACGCAAGACCCAACACTCTGGATGAGCTTAAGGCCGCTATCGAAGCACCCTGGGCCTCCATAACACCTCAGCAGTGCCACAGGCTGGTTGCCTCCATGCCACGCCGCATTGAAGCAGTCATTTCTGCAAAAGGATTCCCGACCAAGTATTGAGTGCATAACTGAACATAATTATTTGAAGGTTGACTTTTTTTTGTATTAAAAACACTTTTCTTTTATTGGTCGGATGAAATATGCTAATTTTTTGAGATAGGATTTTTGGGTTTTCATGAGCTGTATGCCAAAATCATCAATATTAAAACAAGAAAAGGCTTGAACTACTTCAGTTGTGTGTAATGAATCTAAAATATATGAAAGTCTAATGTTTATCAGTACATTACAGAAAATAATGAACTTTATCACAATATGCTAATTTTTTGAGAAGGACCTGTATATATGTATATATATATATATATATATATATATATATATATATACGCACACACACACACACACACGAGGGGCGTGGCCTGGCCGGACTAGAAGATGGATGCTTAGTCTCGGAGCTCCCGCCACCTCAGCCCTTACCCGCCAATTATCGGAGGTATGATTGACCCCTTCTAGCTACAAACACAGCCTATATCATGGGGACAGCATCCGGGAACTCATCAGCATCCAGATCGCGCTCCCCCCGTGAGTTCTCCGGAGGCTCTAGCCAGAACATCCCGGAGATGTTCCGGACGAGCAGGGGGAACATGGCGTCTTCCCGCCAAGGACCTACACAGACCCGCTCGCAGGCTCACGCGGCACCCCTCCCAGGGAACACTCTGAATGAGACACCAACGATCCCCGTATCTCTGGGAGCCACAGAGAACGGAGGCATGAACGCTCCCCCTCCCTCTCCTCAGCTCAGCATCCATGATCTGCGGACAATAGCCGCAGATATCAAAGATACCCTGTCGGCGGCCATTTCAGAACTCCGCCTGGACATTAGAGCTCTCGCAGAGAGTGCATGAAGTCGAAAAGGTGTCTGAAAAACATGAAACAGCTATACACCGCACTACCTGGCAAATTGACACCCATACCCTACAGCTCAGGGATATGCAAAGACACGTGGAGGACCTGGACAACAGGGGACGCCGCCATAACCTCAGAATTAGAGGAATACCGGAATCGGTAGACGGCGAACACATCTCTCAGGCAGTGATCGCACTCTTCAATGGCTTGCTCAACAGACCACCTCAGACCCCAATCGCTATGGACCGAATCCACCGCGCCTTGAGACCCCGGGGCAGAGACACTGACCCTCCCCGGGACATAGTGTGCTGTATTGTGGACTACAAACTTAAGGAAGAGGTACTGAAACTAGCAAGGGGCCAGCGCTTGTCACACGGGGAGACGCCAGTTCAAATATTCCAAGACTTATCGGGGATAACCCTGCAGCATCGCAGGGATCTCAGACCGCTGCTAGACGTCCTGCGTGCAAAGGATATTCGTTACAAATGGAAATTTCCCTTTTGCCTATCCGCCACAGTGGATGGCCGCACAGCTCTGCTCAAGGTACCAGAGGACCTACCACACTTTTGCGATACGCTCGGCATTTCCAGAGTGGCTGTCCCGGATTGGTATGCCGCTTTCAGGAAGGCAGTGCACAGACCGAGTGCACGCACTGAAGAGCCCATGGACACACAGGCTGCAGGCGCTCGCAGGAGACGTTCCTCGTCAGGCTCCAGGCGCTACACCACATCCCGCAACCCACACCAGGAACTCAGCCCTTCCAACCCGCCCGGCTCCCGGAGAGCCCGCCGAGACTATTAATTGCGGCATTAATGGCCCCCACCTTATAGATTATATCTTCTCTTGTGTTTGTTTCACTTTTTATTTTTTGGCTCTTTACGTTTTTTCCTTTTACTTGCTTTGTCCGGGCATTGACATGTCTGCCAAGCCGTCTGCACCTGTGTACCCCGCTTTTTGCGGTCAAGGATACGGGAAGCTGGTAACGGGAGGACAACGCGCGCTCTGCCTATGAGAGATCACGCGGCGCTAGTTTCAATAGCAAGGACTACAACACCCAGAACTCTCTGCGCACAGCTGATGGACCTTGTGCTCCTACTTCAGCTGACCATTGGCCGTGACGGACTTCCGGAAGGGACGCTGCCGAACATAAACATCCCACAGCCATCGATCCACACAGACGCTTCTCTCCTCCTGTCTATTAGGCCGCACATCTCCGCCTCCTGTCCAGCGCCAATACAGACAGACTTTCTGTGGCCGGACGAGCTTGACCTACAATGGGGACTTCCAGCACCTTCCCTACCCTCAATAGAACTTGCCAGGGACACTATAATCAGAGGTATGCTCCCACTCACCTTCTGAAGGCAGGTAAGATTTATACCCAGGCTTATGAGATGAAGTCCTCCTAGCCTGTTCATGAGACTCTGGATGATTCTAATCACCTAGACATACCCTTACATGAGGTTCCCACTGTGCTACATGACATGATTGTTACTCATTTACTCCTCATGGTAATGCCTATATGTCAACTGACTGCCTTCACGCATGAAGAGGATACTAGATATCATTCTAGCTAAACCCCTCACCCTTTACTAACTCTGGGCAGAATAATGCTGCAATTTTTTCGGGTAGCTAGAATACACATGTCATTGATAGATTCCCCATGCACGGGCGCGACGACCTCATATACTCTAACTGTCGCCCTCCAGAGTCACAAAAACTGTCCTAGCGGAGGTCATATCCCCGCTGACACACATAGGCCCGACATTTAGTGCTGAGTGTTTCCTATGTTTTATGTGCGATATTTTACAATGGCACTTACTAAAGACCTTATTATCCTCCCTTGCTGGTCTGATTCATCAGGATACACTCAACCTCAGGATTGTCTTTTTTTTAATGTTTTGGGTTATATGATTGTTCCTCAACTGTTACTTAACAAGTTTGTTCCTTTAGTTGAATGCCTTCCATGCTCCCCACCCGCAGGACCTCTCGCACTACCTTACATGGGCACCGCCTGCCCTTACTCCCTCTCCCCATCAAGTGATTTCTTCAAAGGGGACGTACCTCCTCTCATTAGGCTACATTCACTCTGAGGTGGCGGATACCACCATATACCTGTGGTTAATTCCATTTCTTTGGTTCGGTTTGGTTCAACCCCCACACAGTGGCGTGTAGTGGGATCAGCACTCTACAGGCTGTGCTGTCTCACTGCGCGCTCTGTATACGTCCGACACTCTGTCCACCCCCCTAGAAGAGGTTGGTAAAACCCATCCTCTTCATCGGTTACTTTCATACAAGGGATACACGCCCCTGACTAATACTAGCAATCACATAGCTGCAACCCCCCTATCCCTTTCCTTACCCAATGCCTCCCCCTCCTGCCCTAACGGTCCCCCCCCCCCCCCAATATGACGGAAGCCTCTGACTCTGCCACTTCTAACACGCACAGCCAAGGATCACCGTTGCAACTTAAGCTGTATTCTCTAAACATTCGTGGGTTGAATACTCCAGAAAAGAGATCACAACTACTCTACACACTCCAGAAAGCCAAAACCCACATTGCACTTATCCAAGAAACTCACTTTAGGACAGACAACATCCCTAAACTCCATAACCAATTCTTCCCGACAGCATACCATGCCGCTAATGAGGAGGCGAAATCAAAAGGAGTCTCCATACTAATTTTGAAACACTGCCCAATCAAGATCACGGAGACCCAAAGAGACACCAAAGGCAGGTTCCTCTTTCTTAAAGTTACATTGCATGACAGACCCCTGACCATCGCTAACATATACGCCCCGAACTCACAACAGGTCTCCTTCTTCAAAGCCACACTCCATCAACTAACGGCATTCCAATCGGGCACCCTCATTGTAGGCGGAGACTTCAATGTCCCGCTGACTCCAACCCTAGACACCTCCAACGGATCCTCATGTATGCCATATAGGGCCCTCCGCGCGATTAAATCCCAACTACACATTCTTACCCTTCATGATACTTGGCGCATGTTACACCCAAACGTCAAAGACTTTACTTTCTTCTCCCCTCCACATAATAAGTATTCTAGACTTGACCATTTCTTTCTCTCGCAGAATGACCTTCCCATGCTTACTGCAGCCACGATTGAGCCAGGACTCCTTTCGGACCACAACCCTATTACCATGACTTTAACATTTCCAATATGGCGCCCTAGATCCGAGATCTGGCGCATGGATGACTCCCTGCTTTCAGACCTGGAACATGCCCGCTTAATTTCTGACGGCCTATCCCATTATTTTGCAGACAATGTCACAGAGGATATCTCTTCTGTTACAGTATGGGCTGCGCACAAATGCGTCATACGGGGCCAGATTATTTCCCTGATGGCTAAGAGGCACAAACTCAGGAAAGCACGCATTGAGGAACTGTCTAACCGTGTTAAAACTTTGGAACGAGCACACAAGCTGTCCCTAGCGGCAAAAGGCCTCTCTGACCTCCTTACGGCCAGAGAGGAATTGTTATCGGAACTCCAGGCGACGTTGAAACGTAAATTTGCACTGACACACATATATATACACACACATATACACACATATACACACATATACACACATATACACACACTCAATAACATTATGACCACTGACAGGTAAAGCGAACATTGATAATGTCGTTGCAATGGCACCTGAAAGTGGGTGGCATATATTAGGCAGCAAGTAAACATGTCACTGAACTCGGTGTTGAAAACAAAAAAAAAACGTAATGATTTGAGCGACTTTAAGAGGCCGATTCGTAATGGCTAGACGACTGGTCAGAGCAACTCCAAACTGCAGGTCGTGTGGGATGTTCCCGGTCTGCAGTGGTTAGAACCTACCAAAAGTGGTCCAAAGAAAACTGGCAACGCTCATGGGCAGCCAAAATTCACTAATGCACATATAAAGTGATGGCTGGCCCATGAAATCTGATCCAAAAGAGCTACTGTAGCTCAAAAAATTAATGCTGGTTCCAACAGAAATGTATCACAACACACAACGCATTGCAGTTTTTACTCCCAGGCTTGATATGACCTGAATGAAAACTGCTGTCTTTATTTACGAATATACAACACAAGAAGCACCAAACAGTCAAGCATACATTTTGTCTGATAAAGTCACTAGCGAATTGGTAAAGTAACCTCTACCTACTGATCCTACAAAAAAAAGTTAAGATTAGCAGAAGTCCAGAATTATATCTACATGCATATATGACTTACTGAGAACCTATTACAGAGGGATCGCTCAGCAGTGCAGTCCACTTTAGCTATTTTCACATCACTAAAACCAGGAAATTCTTTTTTGGAAAGATCCTCCCATATAGGTGCTAGATGTTTACAGTGTCCACACCTGGAAGTAAAACAATCTCATTAATATACACAAAGTTTTGAGATAGTAATGTATCTTGTATAATAAAGTGATTAAAAAATAGAACTACAGCAGGTGGGTGGAGGGAATGTCACTTAGGCCTATTTATAACAAGATGCATTTTACCAAGCCCCATGCGGTGCTTTATAAATTGACTTTTTTGATAAAACATCCCCCTCCCTCTTCATTCCTCTTTCTACTGCTGGTCTGTGGAAAGTGTTCACAGCTGACTCCTTCAAAGTTCTTGTTCACTCAGCTATGGCAGGATGGAAAGGGAGATGAGGCAGGTCAGACCTCAAAACTATGGGTAGCAAGCACTTTGCAACATGGGAGATAATTAAAATTCTAATCATAGATCTTCATATCTGTGAAGGTTCTCATTTAGGCCATGATCATTTACTCGCTACTTCGTAAGCAAAATTAAATTGATTTGTTCTGTAATGGTGAAAATGTTTCTCCAAGCCACCTCTTCGGTTACAATAAATGTCAGGAAGATAATGCAGCTTTAGGCCCCTTTCACACTGGGGCGTTTTTCATGCGGTTTAGCGCTAATATTAGCGCTATTATACCGCATGAAAAAATCATGCCCTTTAGCCTTCAATGTGAAAGCCCGAAGGCGGTGCGCTAGCAGGACCGCTCCAAAAGTCCTGCTAGCCGCTTTTTTACAGCGGTGAAGGAGCGGAAATCAATAGGACAGCGCGGTAATACCGCCCGCAAACCGCGGCAATAACCGCGGTTTGCAGGCGGTATTAACCCTTTTTCGGCCGCTAGCGGGGGTTAAATTTACCCCCCTAGCGACCGCATACCGCAGTAAGAACGACGGTATAGCAGCGCTGAAAATCGCGCTGCTATACCGCCACCGCTCCTGCCCGCCCCAGTGTGAAAGGGGGCTTAATGTATAATTTTAATATTAACCTTTTATTGCAAATCTAAGAACTTTACCAATTTAAAACACTGCAAGCAAAAGCAGAATAAGTAGAAATAAAAGCGAAAAGTGTGTTCATGCAGTCCATTCTGACAGACTAAAATAAACCATAATTTTAAATAGACATACATACACACACGTATATATATATATATATATATATATATATATATATATATATATATATATATATAAATCCTGTAAATATATATATATATATATATATATATATATAAATCCTGTAATAGGTTGTGTGTATATATATATATATATATATATATATATATATATATATATATATATATATATACACACACAACCTATTTTAGCTCTACATTATAAGTCTGTTACTCACGTATTACTCAACAGATGCACGATAAAATAAAATAGTTACCATGGTGCGTAGAACTTTATAAAGGCGATACCTTTGGCAACAGTTTGATCAAAGTTATTTTCGGTTAGATCCAGTACCTTGGACTGAAAGATAAAACCAGCAGTCTTTAGCTACAGCACATAGAAGTCTTCACATCTTAATGAGGCATGCTAGGTTGCAAGCAGCTATACTCTAGTGAACACAGACACATGACCTTTATTTAATACACTTTTGCATGAAGTGTGGCAATACAAATCTTCCCAACTGCTTCAGCAAGTATACAAACATTCCCTGTAAGCAGAACACTTTGTATATTTGCTCAGTTTAATCACCATGGCATTTCTACTGAAATTTGTACAAATTTAAAGTGTGGTGTGAAAAGTTATAGTACCCAAACAAGGTGTTTAGTAGATCGTAATCTAGGCAGATATGTGAGCTGCAAATCAATTTGATGGGATATAGCATGTTATTGGTTGGCCCGTGTGTACACTTTTTTTCACTACAATATATAACTGTAGCACTTGCACACAAGGGCAGGGCAGAGGTACATTTTATGAGCGTCCAAGGTATATGCTCCTATTGATATGGCTGCAGAGGGCATGGTTTTTTTCAGAACAGGTACTTTGGTACACATATCCTTTAAAGTGGTTCATGCATGCTATGCATGAAGATAAAAAAACCTGTGTGCAGCAGCACCCCTAATACTTACCTGAGCCCCATCTCAGCGATGTTGAACACAACTATCCAGGGCTCCCGATTGGCTGAGACAGCAGCAGACGCCATTGGCTCCCACTGCTCTCAAAATCAGTGAGCCCCCAAAAAAAAGGGGTAGGGCCAAGCTGCGGCTGCCTGAATGGAAACAGCAGCCACTGCTTGCGGTGGGGGAACTCAGCAGGAGGGCGGGGCCAGGAGCACTGGCAAGGGACCCAAGAGGAGGATCTGGGCTGCCCAGTGCAAAACCACTCTACAGGGCAGGCAAATAATGCAGGTTTGTCATTTTTAAACCCAAAAAATGAAGACTTAAAAAAGGAGAAGTCTAGCCTGAGCTAGTTTAGCTGGGCTTCTCCTATGCGTCACAGGAGTGCAACTAGTTTTGCACTCCTGTGACTCGTTTCCTCTGCCGACGTCACAGGAATCAGTCTGGGCACAGCGTAATCATGACAAGACTGGATCCGCCAGGTGCCTGGACTGATTCCAGTCTCAGCGAGCCGCTGAGAGCCTGACATGGCTGCTCCCTGCCACAGCTCAGCACTCCAGTAAACACGGGGGGGGGGGGGGGCAGAGCGGAGAGCTGCTGATTTGACAGTTAGCAGCTCTCTGCTCAGGAAGCTGTGAGAACCGAGCCATCAGCGATGTTCGATTGCTCGGTTCTCAGTGCAGAGGCGGCGGGGGACAGATGCAGCTTCAGACCGAGGCTGCATCCACCCAAGTATGATTCTGGGGGGGGAAAAAAAAATAAAAAAAAAAATAGCATTTTTATAACAGCTTACCTGTAAAAACCTTTTCTTGGAGTACACCACGGGACAGTGCCCAAGTCATTACATAGTGGGTTGTATATTTCACCTCAGGTGATTGGACACTGGTACAATCAATGAAGTCAAGTTCCCCTCTATATAACCCCTCCCATAAGGGAAGTACCTCCGTTTTGTAGCAAAGCAGCAAGTATCCCAGAAGAGGGGCGGGACCTCCGTCCCGTGGTGTACTCCAAGGAAAGGATTTTACAGGTAAACTTATAAAAATCCTATTTTCTTTATCGTACACCACGGGACAAGTCATTACATAGTGGGACGTCCCAGAGCAATGCTCAATATGAGGGGATGGACACAGATCAAGCAGACCACCATCGGACGAGAGGCCATAAACCGCTGCCTGCAGCACACTACGCCCGAAGACGGCATCCTCATGTCCTCTTACATCTATTTGGTAGAATTTGGTAAATGTATGGACTGAAGACCAAGTTGCAGCCTTACAGATCTGAGCCATCGAAGCCTGATGTACTGCCCAGAAGGCACTTATTGCCCTGGTCGAGTGCGTCTTAACAGGAAAAGGAAGAATTTTATTCCTTAAATCATAAGTTTGAATAATCACTTGTCGAATCCATTTAGAAATAGTCGATTCCGATGCTGCCTGGCCCTTTTTGGGACCATCTGGCAGAATAAACACCACATTTGTTTTACGTATCTGAGCAGTTGCTTGCAGATAAACTTTCATTGCTCTCACTACATCCAGAGTGCAATAATTTTTCCCCCACTGACTGCGGTTCAGGAAAAAAAGGCAAATAATATCTTGATTTTAATGGAACGGCGAGACCACTTTAGGAAGAAAAGTAGGATGGGGCCGTAATACAATTTTGTCTTTGTGACAAACTAAATAAGGCTCTTTACAAGAAAGAGCTGCCAATTCAGATACTCTCCTAGCAGAGGAGATAGCAACCAGGAATGCCAACTTCCGACTCAAGAGAATCAATGGAATATGACGCATAGGTTCAAAGGGCTGTTTTTGAAAGCCTGACAGAACTAGATTCAAATCCCATGGGCACAAGGGAGGTTTGACTGGTGGATTAACCCGCAACACTCCCTGAATAAATGCCCGGATTAAGGAGTGATATGCCAACGATCTCTGAAAAAAGATAGAGCCAAAATTTGACCCTTAATAGTACCGAGGGCTAATTTCATATCTACCCCAATTGACAGAAGACCAGAATCCTACCAATGACATATTTGAGGGTTCCACCCTCTGGATTAACACCAGGAAACATATGCCTTCCAGACTGATTCTGGAGGCCGGCTTTCTTAGCATTAATGAGAGTAGAAAGAACTGGGCCCGAGAGCCCACGTTTCTTCAGCATGTAGGTTTCAGCCAGACCGTCAAATTTAGCTTTCGTAAAGAAGGATGGAACACTGGACCTTGTAATAGCAGGTCTTGGCGAAGTGGGAGAATCCAAGGTTCCTCCACCGCCATCCTTATGATCTTGGTGTATCAGGACCTTCTGGGCCAACTCGTGGCCACCAGGAGAACTGGTATCCCCTCTTCCTTGATCTTGCAAAGAAGTCTCTGCAAGAGAGTGGAACTGGAGGGAATGCATAGATCAGGAAAAACTGATCCCAGGGAATCATCAGTGCATCCATTCCGTAGGATAGAGGATCCTTTGTCCGACACAAAATTGTCTAATTTCCTGTTCAACCTGGAAGCGAACAGGTCTACATGCAGGGTCCCCTGTTTTTGGCATATGTCCTGAAAAATGTCGGGGTGGAGAGACCTCTCCTGGCAGCAATTGCTGGCGGCTTAAGCAATCCGCTTGGCAATTCTCTACCCCTGGTATGAACATCGCAGAGAGGCAAGGAATATGAGCTTCTGCCCATGCTAAAATCTTGTTCACCTCTTTGAGCATCCCGACTGCGGGTGCACCCCTGGTGATTGATGTACGCCACTGCAGTAGCGTTGTCGGATTGAATCCGAACCGGGTAACCTTGTAACCTGTATGTCCAGGTTTTGAGGGCTAGATATACTGCCCGAATCTCCAAATGTTGATGGGCAGGCCCCTTTCGGACTTTGACCAACTTCCTTGGACTGAAGCCTCTTCCAGAATTAGCCCCCAGCCCAACAGGCTGGCATCCGTAGACACCACCTTCCAAGTGACCGGGAGAAAGGATTTCCCTGCTTGTAAATTCTTGGTGCTTAACCAACAACTGAGGCTTTGGCGCACCTCTGAAGACAGGCGCATTGGCCAATCTAGAGCCTGGATCTTTCTGTTCCAGGCAGCCAGGATACTGTTCTGAGGAAGTCTTGAATGAAACTGGGCATACGGAATGGCTTCGAAAGAGGCCATCTTCCCCAACAACTTCATGCAAAGGCAAATTGATGGTTTTCCCTTTACCCTGACCATGCGGACCAAATCCTTTAGAGATTTGACCTTTGGCGCTGGAAGGTATACTTTGGTTGGGTCGTGTCCAAGACCATGCCCAAGTACTCCACCCTTTTCAGAGGCTGTAGAGAGGACTTCTGGAAGTTTAGAATCCAGCCTAAATACTCTAGGTATTTTAACGTACTGCGTACACTGATTTAACCGTGCCACTGACTGTTCTACCAAGAGTAGATCGTCCAGATAGGCTGTCACCGCTATGCCCTGCGTCCTTAGATTTGCTAGAAGTGGGGCCAGAACCTTTGTAAACACCCGACGTGCTGTAGCCAAGCCAAAAAGGTAGAGCTACAAACTGATAGTGGCGGTGTTCCACTGCGAACCTTAGGAACTTTTGGTGAGCCGGATAAATAGGCACGTGCAAGTATGCATCTTTGATGTCTATTGACGCCAAGAATTGTCCGCCTTGTAGGGTGGAAACCACTGATAGAGATGTTTCCATTCGGAAATGCTGAATGTTTAAGAAACTGATTCAGAGCTTTTAGATCCAGAATGGGTCTGACGTCTCAGTTTGGCTTTGGAACCACAAAGATTTGAATAGAACCATTTGTCCTGGATCTCTGTTTGCCAATCGGCTGAAAATTGCCGAAGCCGTCCCCCCATTTGGCCGAACGGGGGCGCCCCTTCATAAGGAAGCTTTAGGGTTCTATTTACCGGTCCTTTGTACCTACGGCTTTTTGCGACCCTGGATGTATTTATCCCCAAAGAGCCGTTCCCCCATGAAAGGGGAAACCAGCTAAAAGCTTTTTACATGGAGCTTCCGCTGACCAATGCTTTAACCAGAGGATTCTGCGCATATGCACCAGTTGGAGCGTGAGGCGGGATGCCTGTTGGATAGAATCTCTAATGGCATCGACCGTAAAACATAATGCCTTAGGCAGGCTCTCCCAAAGCTTGAGCTGGTCTGGAGGAAGATTGAGGCCTTGTTTCACCTGTTCCTTTAGGATTTGACACATACCAACTGCTGCCACAGCAGGTTGGGTCACAGCGCCCGCCATAAGGAAGACTTAAGCAAAGATTCTAACTTCTTTTCAGAAAAATCTTTAAACACCTGAGCATTGTCTACTGGACAAGTTAGGTTTTTATTTACACAAGAAATGGCTGCATCTACCGCCGGTAGCTTCCATTTTTTTTGTAAATTTTTCCTCCATGGGATAGAGAACATCAAATTTCCTAGGAGAGAAACTGGATGCCGCCAGTCTGCGTGAATAAGATTCTCTAACAAAGGATGAACAGGAAAGGAGTATGCAGTTTGTGGGGATTTTAATGAACACAGGGAGGAGACAGGGTATTCAGTTAACCCCTCAGAGGGCAACTTGAACGTGGAATGTACTGCTTCAGTAGAACATTGCACCTGCAATTTTTGAGCCTGCGAGGCAAAAAAAGGTTCCTCTGATCCACCTGACTGCTCATTATCCTTATACTCTAAGGGTGCCACATCATCCTCAACGTCCATCAGGCTTATCTGAAGACGGACCTAGAACAACCGAAGGGAACCTGCTTGACTTTTGATCCTTTTTTGTGGATTTAGCGATTAAAGTAGCGGTCCTGCCTTCCAATTTGTCTAGAGCTGCTGCCAAAGTGTCTTCAGTGACATATGCAGGAGCTGACACAACAGGAGAGGCTGCTATACCTGATAAAGACAATAGCTCATCCTGTATGGGTGGCATCTGATTCCTCAGAAGAGGATAATATCCGCCCAGAACGTTTAGAGCCTTCTGTTTTAGGCGGCGTGTCTTTTTTTGTCTTAGTCCCTGAATTCTTTCTGGGAAGACCTATTCCTAAGCCAAAGCAGAGTTACAAGACAGTGCAAACACTACTGTGCTTGTTTAGCAATCTACATTAAGCATGCAACCAATCACAGTCTGAATGCTGAGTAGGTGCCTTCAAATAATGCCTGTAATCCAACCACCCAGAGAACTCACTGCTGTGTCTTTTTTTAAGAGTTCTTTATTTTAACTTTTTTCCCCTTTCACAAGGATAGTAATACAGCATGACATAGGCTACCGCTACACAACAGTTCTGTTATTTTACACATAACATTCTTTCCATTGACATTACTCTTTTCCAAACAATAAAAATTTATATTCTAATTCATCTGTCTTCTCATTTACCATTTTAACCAGCTGCTGTGTCTCTTCAGTGGGTCTGTCAGGCGTCTGAGGCTGCATTTTAAACATTGCTGCTTCGCGCATGCGCAGTAGAGCGGCGGACGCGCCAAAGTGCCTGCTCGCGTGGCCACGCCCCCTCGTGCTCTGAGAGATAAGAGCGCGCCCCCTGCGTGCGCGCGCCTATGGGAATGGCAGCTAAGGGGGTCAGTCTGTATCCTGAGCAGCAGACATCATGACCAGCCTCCCTGGGAGCCCCCTCATGTGGCACCCTGAAGAGACATCTTCTGCCCAATAGTACTGAGGGCTATGCAGAGCTAGTGTGCTGAACTGACACTGAGCTCTCGTTGCTCACATGGTAAGTGGAACTCCGGCTCTTTACTCCCTCTAGTGGTGGTTTACGGGCAAGACACTACTCAAAAACAGGGGAAGTTTAAGTGTTTAAAACTTAGACTTTTCCCCACTTACCTTATTCCACGCCGCAGGACTGCTGAAGACCAGACAGTACCAATCTTCACCCGACACGGCGGGTAGTGTTGTGCCAACCTTCAGGGGTATGGGTTCCCATTTAAAGGAGGCCTCTTCCCTGGGCCTTGTAAAAGACTCTGCCAGAATACTTTTGCACGTTTAAATAGCAAAAGTGCTGGATCCCAGAGCCCAGTCCTCAAGAGACATTACAGGCACCGCCTCGCTCTTCAGCGAGGCTCGGGTACCATCCATTTGGCAAAATTTAATAAGTGGTTTGGATGGACCCGGTGGCGTAGCTCCTTAACCCCCGGAGGGATTTTTTCCAACAGAGCTAGCACTTCCTTACTCGTGTCCTTCACCTTAGACACTGGCGAAAAAACTGAGGTACTTCCCTTATGGGAAGGGTTATATAGAGGGGAACTTGTCTTCATTGGTTGTGCCAGTGTCCAATCACTGGAGGTGAACTATACAACCCACTATGTAATGACTTGGGCTCTGTGTCCCGTGGTGTACGATAAAGAAAAATATACTTCTCTTTTAAGAATCACTAAGGATATTTTGCGTTTTTTGTCAACAAGGTGAAGGAAAGTAAACATACATTTGCCAACTAGCACACAGTGGGGTTGATTTACTAAAATAGCAGTGCAAAATCTGATGCAGCTCTAAAAATAAATCAACTTCCAGTTTTTTTGTTTTGTTTTGCAAAGTTTAATTGAACAAGCTGAAGAAGCCGATTTGCTGCAATGCACAGCTGCACCAGATTTTGCACTCCAAGCTTTGCAAATAAACCCCAGTGTCTGCTCCATCTTAAATTGAACATATACACTCAGTTACCCACTTCTACTATTGGTTCATCTTCTTGTGCTGGGACATCTGCTTCCTTATCGTCTGTGGGTTTCAACTGGCTTTCCACATACTCTTTTAAGGAATCCAAATCCCGTTTCCCCTTGTACTGATCGACCTAGCAAAGGAAACCCTGCATTATATAATCTGTTTAAAATAAATCGTGTACATTTCAGAGTAAAAGAACACTACTTACTTTTTCACCATTTCTAAACCAAAGCAGTGTGGGATAGCCACGCACTTCATTATCAGAGCAGAGGTCATTATGCTGAGTACAATCAACCTTTCAAAAGAGGGAGGAAAGAAAAAAAATATATAATGAAGAGTGCCACATTCACTATTTTTCTGTGCTTGCAATGTGTTAAAACATGTTGAAATGCAAATGTACTGCAGAGATGCATTTTTTTCCCTTGACGTGTTTTAACCACCATTTTTTTCGCAAACTGATCAATTAAACTGGAGAAAAAAAAAAAAGGGGGGATGAAGGTGGCTTTCCTGGGGTTTTAAAATATCTCATGGCCTTTGCTGACCCAGATCACTGACCTGTGGACAGTACTGCCGTTTTGGCCTTCCTAAATGACAAGTGATCGAGGCTTACAAGCCAGTCATACAATCTGGAATCTAACCATTTCACACTTTTCCTGATTTTACATATTTCTCAATAGATTAATACATAAGTACTCATTTTGCCAATAAGACAGATTAATTTGCCTTCAGATGAGGGGGGATGAATAAAAAGGCACCCACAGTTTCTAGAGAAAAAAAAATGAAAAACACATTCTCAGTAAAGTAGCTGCTCATTGGTGCCAGTTTATACAATTTAGTCGGCTATAAAAGGCCCGAAACACCCAGAAAGTGAAAATGGGCCATGCTACCCTTTACAAACCTTTGCAATTTTGGCTGTTGAAGATTCCTGATAAGAGGAAGCCAGCTGCTCCCATACTGGTGCCAAGGATTTGCAATGGCCACACCAAGGGGCAAAAAATTTGATGAAGTGGTTTCCTGACAAAATTAAAAGGAAAAATATTAAAGATACATCCAACCATAAAAACTGATGGAATGAATAGTGAAATGTACAATATGGCAACAGACATTAAAAACCTCCTGTTAACAATGGAACATGCTAACCCCAAAAATAGAATATAAAATTGAAGAATACACTAGCATTTGGGAAAGTCCATCCTTAATACAGATACAAGAAATTATTTTCTTAGAAGTTAAAACTGGCAACTAGAGATGCGCAAATACATACACGAGTCAGAGTTCGCAAAGAATCCATCCAGTACACTCAAAACTGAGTTTTCCCAAAACCTAGTACCGTATATACACGAGTATAATCCGACCCAAATATAAGCCGAGGCACCTAATTTTACCAAAAAAATATATATGGGGAAACGTATTGACTCGAGTATAAGCCTATGGTGTCCATCTGCATGCCTCACTGTGCCCATGCCTAGACTGACGTTCAACATTGGAGTCTATAGAAGGGGTGCCCGGCTTTGAAAAATCGGTGCTCCCCGGCCGTAGGTCTTCCAAACAAACTTTGCACACTTGTAGAGAAGAAATGGGGCTACATGTGTGCCAAGTTCCGTGTCCAGGAGACCTTGGACCGGCCGGTTCCAGGTACCCAAATTCACCGGAGAAATTACCGTTTAACATGGGAGTCTATGGAAGGGGTGCCCGGCTTTGAAAAATAGGTGCTCCCGGCCGTAGGTCCCCCGGACAACAAACTTTGCACACTTGTAGAGGAAGAGTGAGTGGGGCTACATGTGTGCCAAGTTTGGGTACCGTGTCCTCAAAGTCCGGGAGATCAGGCGCAAAAAAGGTGACCCGAGTATAAGCCGAGGGGGGCATTTTCAGCACAAAAAAAAATGTGCTGAAAAACTCGGCTTATACTCGAGTATATACGGTATTTGGAAACCTAACCTCTGGTGAACGATTTACCGGTTTACTTCTGGACTTGCAGGGTTCGGTGTGAGCTTCCAAACAGAAGCCTTTACTATCTCCTTAGTAGGTCACCAGCTTCAGATGTTCGGATCCTCACCCTATACAGTGACACACAACAGCCTTAAAAGCAGAATATTTATTGATTTTTCTGGGTGATCAGAGTTTGCCCAGGGGACAGAGTCCATGCACCAAGCTTCCTGATTGAGATGTCAGTGTATAGTAAACCAAGTGTCCCTTTGGGGATCACTTTTAAGCAGTTTGCCCACACCGCCTGGCAAAACATTTGCCTAGTGGAGTCAAAGGGGACCATGCTGCCAATTACTGATAGTGGATTTGCATAAGGTACTAGTGGTATGTTCATATAGAAGAATACATTTACTAACTCACAGTTAAAACTTAGTAGCCACCATAAAAAAATAAATAAATAAAAAAAAAGTACAACCTACTGAAAAAGGTCTGAATCTAATCTTTACTAGCCGCTACTGTAACCTCTAATAGTCCCCCTCCCAAGTTACATTAAAGCAGTTCTTCAGCTTTTCAAAAAAATAAAAAAAGTCAGCAGCTACAAATACTGTAGCTGCTGTCTTAAGGACACCAACATCTCCATGTGTCCAGAGCAGGTCTTTGGGTCCCGACATGTTTACTGTGGGGAGCTGGCCGATTCTTTGTGGCTTCCCAGCTGGCTGCCTATCGCACGTGCAAAACTTGCAGTGATCTGACGGAAGCGGAAGAGTTTGCCCCAAAAAAGTGGCAAACAGAAGCGGAGGGGGTAGGAGGGCATAAAGTGGAGATTCCCCTTTAGGGTGAAGTTCCACTTTAAGAGAGACTAAAACGCTTTTCCGCCATTGAGAGGAAGGAAAAAAAAAAAAAAGGATGGGGGGGTCATCAGGAGTATTATAGTATTATTAAATCCCCATGGGTACCAAGTGTACTTGATTAGACGCAAATCTGTCCAGTGTGGTTCGACAGCTTGATGCATTATTATCCGATCACACTGAACAAAAAGGAAACAGATCCATCACTGCCTCTCACTATGCACAGAGGGGGCACAGCAGACAAAGCACACAAGAGCTTACACAGCCTCTGCCCCAGCCTCCTGTGAATGCTGCCAGGAACATCATCTGCAGCCCTCCATCTTTGTGAAGCCCTGTGCCTCTATTACTTTATACTAAAAGGAAAAAGCTAGTGATCTCACACCCAAGCCCACCTACCATCTGCTTTTTAGGAAGCGTACACATGTATCTCTCTACACGTATTGTGAAAACCAGCGCTGGAGAGCACAAAAACCTTAAGACTTGTATAGTAGATGGCTGTTGTGTTATTGTGGGCTTGTGTTTTTGTAAATGGTCAGCGCTGCTTTCCAGTGCGGTCATTCACAAGACAGTTACATGGGTACTCTCCACTAAAAAAGCCGGCTTAAGTCTGGGATTGGGCTCACATGTGGGATCAGTAGCCTATTCCTTTCAGTTTAAGGCAGTGGTTCTCAACTCCAGTCCTCAGGACCCACTAACAGGCCAGGTTTGCAAGATAACTGAAATGCATCACAGGTGATATCATTTGCTGCTCAGGGATTGCAGTATTCTAGTCTGCATCTCCCCAAGGTAATACTTCAAATCTGGCCTGTTAGTGGGTCCTGAGGACAGGAGTTGAGAACCACTGGTTTAAGGGAAAGCAGCAGAGGCATGGGGCTTTACAATAGACAGGGCTGCTGGCTACTTCTCTCATTGGAGCACCATTTTGCACTTCATCATGGGGTATAGTTGTAACCAACACTGACAGAAATAACGTGTTTTTAATTTTAAACCACTGGACAGATCTGAGTGGAGTGCTACGTGTAAAATATAGCACAAGAGTTGCACCGCTCCAGGTGAAATATGAGATCTCCCCTGCTGTTATTGCCAGGTGCCAGCCTTGGTCCACAACCAGAACTTGAGTGAATGAAAAGAGGTGGCGGCACTACCAGCATAAAATTGTAGTTGAAATCCTTTAACCACTTAAGGACTGTCTTTTGCCTGTTTTTCAGACTCTGTGTTTACAAGTTTAAAACAGTTTTTTTGCTAGAAAATTACTTGGAACCCCCAAACATTAGACATTGTTTTTTTTCTAACACCCTAGAGAAAAAAATATGGCGGCCATTGCAATACTTTGTCACACCGTATTTGCGCAGCAGTCTTACAAGCTCACTTTTGGGAAAAATGCACTTATTTAAATTAAATACAGTAAAGTTAGCCCAATTTTTTTTAGATTGTGAAAGATAATGTTACGCCGAGTAAATTGATACCCAACATGTCACGCTTCAAAATTGCGCCCACTCGTGGAATGGCGTGAAACTTTTACCCTTAAAAATCTCCATAAGCGACGGTTAAAAAAATTCTATAGGTTGCATCTTTTGAGTTACAGGGGAGGTCTAGGGCTAGAATTGTTGATCTCGCTTTAACGATTGCGGCGATACCTCACTTGTGTGGTTTGAACAATGTTTTCATATGCGGGCGCTACTCACGTATGCGTTCGCTTCTGCGCGCGAGCTGGTCGGACGAGGTGCTTTAAAAAAATGTTTTTTTGATTTTATTTTTACACTGTTTTAAAAAAATAAATTAAAATGGGTCACTTTATTCCTATTACAAGGAATGTAAACATCCCCTTGTAATAGAAAAAAGCATGACAGGTCCTCTTAAATATGAGATCTGGGGTCATAAAGATCTCATATTTAGACTAAAATGCAATAAAAATAAAATAAAAATTGCCATTTGAAAAAATGACAAAAAATTGTCCCTTTAAGGCGTATGGGCGGAGCGGACGTTTTGACGGCGCTTCTACCCTGCTATGGTATGGAGCCGGGTGGGGGCCATCTTTCCCTCACTGGTATCCATACCACAGAGGGACAAGGACCCAATCGCCTCCGCCGCTACCGACGGCGCCGAAAAGCGGCGGAGGGCGCCCCCTCTCCCGCCGCCGATTACGGTGATCTCACGGGGGAACCTGCCACAGAGACCACCATTATCGTTTACAGGACCGCTCACAGAAAAGATGGATATCTCGGTTGTGGCAGCAGCTGCTGCCGTTACCGAGAGATCCATCTTTAAAGTGCCGACGTATATGGTCGGCAAGTATGTGGTCGGCAAGTGGTTAAAAATGAGGACAGCGCTTGCACACACATCTATGGCTTCAGCAAACACGTTTCACACAACTGTGCTTAGTCACTGCTCAATGACCAAGCACAGGTGTGTGAAACGCATTTGCTGACGCCACAGGAGATGTGTGTGCAAGCTGTGTCCTTATTTTTAAAGGACTTCAAATAAACTACAATTTTATGCTGGTAGTGCCACCACCTCTTCATTGCTCAAACAAGTGCCACATGCACCCTGGGGATTAGACAAGGCATTTACTAGTCTAAGTTCACATATGCACGGCACAGCAGCCCATTCATTTGAATGGGCTTCTATACCTGCAAGAAACACAGGAAAGTAGTCCCAGAAAAAAAAAAATGCACGGCACCATAGTTTTGTGCATGGGTGCCATTAAGAATTGACACCGCCTTGTGTCTGCTAAAGAGCATCATGTTTATGTGCCATCAGTAAAATGCATGATTAAACTAGTTCTATATGCGAACCTAGCCTCAAATTTCTTTAACCCTGTAAGGACCGTCCCAGGCAGATATGCTGCGGCAGGGTGGCCCTGCGGCATGAAATCACGTACCTGTATGCGATTTCGTGCACTGGGTCTGGAGCACGCGCCGACGGTGACCCGCTGTGATTGGATACAGCGTTAGCCAATCAGCGGGTCCGGCCAGGACCCGTCGATTCTTCTCCGGAGAGGCAGAACGGTGGTCTGCTTCTAAACAAGGCATACCGCTGTTCTGTGAGGGGAAGATTGAGATCTTTGTTTCTGCCAACCAGAAACATAGATCTGTTTTCCCCCAGTCAAAGAAGCCCCCCCACAGTAAGAAAGCACTCATAGGGAACACATTTAACCCTTTGATCGCCCAAGGTTAACCCCTTCTCTGCCAGTGTCAGTCCAATAATGGTGCATTTTTTAATCACTGTAATAATGTCACTGGTCCTCAAATAGTATCACTTTATGTTTGACCGCCAAAATGTCGCAGCCCTGCTAAAAAAAAAAAAATAATAATTGCTCTTCGCTGCCATTACTAGTAAAAAATACAAATACCATAACAATATCCCATAGTTTGTAGATGCTATAACTTTTGCGCAAAACAATCAATATATGCTTTTTGGGATTTATTTTTTTTACCAAAAATACGTAGCAGAATACATATTGGCCTAAATTGAGGAATAAATTAGATTTTATACATTTTTTTTATTGGGTATGTTTTATAGCAGAAAGTAAAATATGGTTTTCTTCTAAATTGTTGGTCTTTGTTTATAGCGCAGTGGTGATCAACTACCACCAAAATAAAGCTCTATTTGAGGGATAAAAGGACATCAATTTTATTTGGGTACGGTGTCGCACGACCGCGCAATTGTCAGTTAAAGTAATGCAGTGCCGTATTGCCTGGTGGCCTGGTCATGAAGGGGGTAAACCTTCCGAGGCTGAAGAGGTTAAGCACATACAGGTGAAATACATTTTTTTTTTTTTTTTTTACGTTTAAAGACAGGTCAGATTTTTATATACACTGGCACAAAGGGAACCAGTTCTTTACATACCATCAGCAATGTGATCCTTGAAATTTCCTGAGGAGAGCTCATAAAGACCCTGTTTGGCCTCTGGTGCTTTAGGGGCTTCTTGATCAACTTTTGGTTCCTGGAGAACAAAATTCTTAATATGAATATGTGTTTAAAGCTAAATTAAAAACAGGGCAAACAGATATAAAATAGAGATGTTCACAAACAGTGCACTCTGACTGTATGATCACCTTTATGCTGGAAAGATTGCCAATAATAGTCAAGTATATGATTTACACACATACATACGATTATAGCCTCAGCCACTGTGGATATGCTTTAGAAAAAAGTGTTTTGCACTTTAAAGTGATTCTAGGCTATTTTTTTTAATCAAACGTGTTATAATTACCAGCTCTGTGCAATGGTTTTGCACAGAGAAGCCCCGACTCTTTATGGGACCCTGCTGGTGGTCCTGGCTCCTACCTGCCGAGTGCCCCCAATAGCAAGCCTCTTGCTATGGGGGCACTCAAGCAGACTCGGCCCCAAGCCGGGCCTCCTATGAATAGACTGTCCATCAGCATCTGAACCCAGAGAAGCTGGAGGCTGGTAGACTGGAGGCAATATAAGGCATTACAATTACATTTACCAGTATTGTGCATTATATTTAAAATGATCATATCAATGAAAAAGTTTCAGCCTTTAGGACTACAACAAGATTTATATCCCCTCCACCCCTCATGTAGCTTCATGTCTGACTGAGGTAAAATACCCTTATATCCGACTTCCATCTATCTGATATAAGAGAGCAATCTATAACTACACACACTATAAGGGGTTAATTTATGCAGCAAAACGGTGAAAGGAATTTTTTTTAAATATATACATACATATACACACACACACACATATACATACACACATATACATACACACACACACACATATATATATATCCCTTATAGTAGAGATTATCTGCTGTTTTTGTACTACAGGGGATATTTTTTTTTAACCCCATCATGACAGGTGATAAAAACAAGCTGCTGCTACTAAACGTCTTATGCTGGCCATACACCTATGGATTTTTGCTCGAGAACATTTGTAAGAATATATTTGTCCAAAAGGTTGTACATTCGATGAATGGATTAATATAGCTTGAAAATGTCGCCTGCTTTTAACATTCAATTTTAAAATGAATGCAATTTCTGAACAAAAACCACATACAACATAAAAAGTTTTCTATTCTGCCCTTTCCAACTTTGCTGTCACTGTGGTGAAGTCGATTTGACTACACTAAAGTTTAGAAATCGAACGAACGTTCTTAAACTTACATTTTGGAAGGAAATTTTTTTTGTGAATGCCCGACATAAGTAACAGCAGGTAGTTTGTATCAAGCTACCTGCCTATGACAAGGGAGTGTCATGCACAATATTAGATTACATTATATTAATTCTTATTACAATCCTGTCTGAAAATCTGCAAAACATTTTTTTCTTCCTTTAGATAAAAATGTTGATCTCCGATTCGGATTATATGTACCAGATTCAACCATATACAGTAGCAGGTTATAGATATTCAAGAATACATTTTCTTTAAAATTTACATATCAAATTTACATATCAACTAAATTATACACCACACTAAGGTTTTTATCCGATTAATTGAAACAATCGGCCAACTGATAGATTAGGAAAATCATTAGTTGCAGCCCTAATATTTTTCTATAAATACACATGACCACAACAGTGCCAGTCTGCTCTACATGGCCCTATAGCAAAGGAAAATAAGCTTCCGACTGCACCACCCACCAATCCCACAGTGTGGAGCAAGCTTAATGGTCATGTTGCCACCATATAAAAACCGTACTATGTTTAAAGTGATCTATAGACTGTTAAATGGTTGCATTTGATAATGAATCATGAAAAAGTTTAAAGGGGTTTACTGAGAATTTTAAGTTATGATGCTGTCTAGGGTCTATTTGACAAGGGTTCCCCCATCTGTCCTAGCAAGGGATCCTAGATTGATCTGCCGAGTTGGATCGGAACAGAATTGGGTGTCACGTGTGATGTCTAGTCTGATTTTTCTTTTCCCATCTTGTGATATTAAAAAAAAAAAAAAAAAAAGACCAATGTAATCCTTATGGGTGGCTTGATTTAACCGTTTCTGTCCACACTGGTCAAGTCCATAAAAGTGGACCCGGTAGCAAACGGTTTGGTCCAATAAACCTAAACGGAGCCGGATGTGGTCATCCGGCCACACATATGGATACTTGCGGTGCATTTTTGTAATCAGAGGTCAAAAACTGTCTAATACCAGTGTCAAAAAGGCCCAATGCATTATTGACCAAACTTTAGTGAGTGATGTACTAAAGTCAAACCAGTTTCTATTGCAGGACTAAAATTGCATCAGTAAAGACCACATGCATCACCTACACATCTAGGAATGATAAAGCAGCCACATCCATTTGTTAAAACATACCACCACCCAATTTTTGCCACTGGTAGCCAACGACAAAATGCATCTCATAGCCTAAAGCAGTCTTGCACACCCATTCTGAGCACAGCTGGGTACTGCCTACAGCGAGATTTTAAGTTTGGGAAAACACTTCTCTGCAACCAGTAAAGTTCTGCGAGTGAGAAATGCTTTGCATAAAAAACAAAGACATGTACTGTAGCTGCAGAAATGCAAGATTGAGCAGATAACCAATTATAGATTTCAGATAACCAGTACCTATCTTTTCTTTTTATTTCAAAGTACTGATAAAATGGTCGATTTGGGCAGCAAGAGAGAAGTACATTTCAATCACCATGCTGCAGCTGCCCTGCAATGTTGCACAGATTATCACATTTGGGGGGGGGAATAGCTGGGATGAGCAGCAGCTGTCAGTCAACCTGTTAGAGCCACACCACAAGCTGAAGATTCACATGGAGCACCTTTCAGAAGAGAAAGGAGAATTGAACAGCTTCCTCTGAAGAACAGTACAGCATGCTCACTGAGAAGGGGGCAGCATAGCAGAAAGGGTTGGCTGCAATAGTGTTGCCACTCAGAAAAAGGAAGGTTGTTGAAACAGCAGTATCAAAAATATATTTATGAGCAATGAAAACGCACAAGATAGAAAGTTTACAAACACAAGTAAAAAACAAATTTAGAAATAACAGCACCAAAAAAAAAAAAAACCCTGACAGTCTGCATCACTTGCAGTAAAAGTTACAGCTAAGGATATCAGGGTATGTTGACTTATTGCCCACCTTCCAGAGCTCTGCTAAAAGGTCTTATTCTATAAAATCATGATGAAACCAACTGGAGCTGCTATAGATTTGGACTCCAGCAGTGCTGCTTCTGCATGCAGATATAAAAAAGCAGCTAAAAACCTCACCGACTTCACTAAGCAAGTTTCATTTAGCTTTGTCCATTTGAGCATTGACTTCAGAGAAAACCCAAACTCAGGAAGACAGAGCTTCCGGGACACTCACTTCTGGTTGCTCATTTAGAGTCTGAAGCATCCAGTTTTCCAGTGTCTGGAAGTCCCTTGCTCCCTGATACTTCACAGCTTCTTGGCCTGGTTTAAACAGCTTCAGACTGAAAGATAACAATGAGAGGAAACATTATTTGTTGCTAGACAGAAGATTATACTTGTAATTGGCAGTGAACAAGAAACAGGAAATATTACACAGACCTGAACCATGAAAAAAAAAAAAAAAAAAAAAAAATAAATAAAATCGATCAATTGTTCATATTTTAATATAACATGCATT
Source organism: Rana muscosa (assembly GCA_029206835.1). Lineage (NCBI taxonomy): Eukaryota > Metazoa > Chordata > Amphibia > Anura > Ranidae > Rana > Rana muscosa. The sequence continues at coordinate 1,107,050,594 of CM055122.1, read as the reverse complement.
TGTGGCATCTATTAAACAAAACACTCAAATTTCTTCAGATCAGAGCTATACTAACAGTATATTTTTCTAAATTATACCTTAAATTCACATTTAAAATACAAATATTTTAGTGGAAGGCATTTGGGTTAATAAGCAGGTGTTACAATGCTTAGTCAGTTTAGAGATCCAACTTGATGTACAAAACCTAAACTAGCAGCAAGCAATTAAAAAAGCAGTACAGTACTATGGGGTGCATATCTCTGCAAATAGTCACTGCATCCATCACTATGTATGTTACATATAACTATGTACTCACATCCAATTACTTGTGTTGGTAAAGGTATAAATGAGAATTCAGGCTTGAAATGTGGGTGGTACGTGTGTTTTTTCATCTCATGCACACTTATGTACTCAGAAAGGGGGCGGGGCCGAATGGCAGCTTCGCGTCTGAATAGACACACAAAGCTGCTTGCTCTGGGGGCACTCAACAGGAGGGAGGGGCCAGGAGCAGCGAAGAGGTACCCGAGAAAAGGAGGATCTGGGCTGCTCTGTGCAAAACCAACTGCACAAAGGAGGTAAGCATAACAATTTTTGTATAAAAAAAAAAAACACACACACACACACTTCATTGTTTCACCTATAATTAAAAACAGAACTCTATTGGGTCCCTTTTTATATACTTTTTTAAACTGCTTCGGATGGGTGAATTCATCCGAAGGGAGAGCGATCCACTTGATGAGACGGCTGCAGTAAGCTGATCCCAGCTTAACCACTTCGCGCCTAAGGACGTCCATGGACATCCTTGACTTTCAGCCGGGATATCTGAATGATGCCTGCAGCTACAGGCATCATTCAGATATCGTTTTTTAGAGCCGGCGTTCCTGCGTACCGTAAGAACGATCATAGCGGCTGTTCCGCCGCTTGATCGTTCTTACAGGCGGCGAGAGGGGACGTCCCCCCCCCCGCCGCCCTCCGGTGCTTCTACCGACTCACCTGTGCAATCGGTGAGTCGGTGACAGGATCTGCCGGCCCCGGCTTCTAACCATAGAGATTTCCGATGGACCAGATGGTCGCCGGAGTCTCTATGATCGTTCGGAGGCCGGGCGCGATGTTATGACGTCACGCCCGGCCTCTGCATTCGAAAAACGGCCCCGCTTCGGCTAGGAAGCGGTGATCGTTTTTTTTTTATTTCCGGCTTCTCAGCCTAGAGATGAGATGTGGGGTCTTATTGACCCCATATCTCACTGTAAAGAGGACCTGTCATGCTTATTCCTATTACAAGGGATGTTTACATTCCTTGTAATAGGAATAAAAGTGATTTTTTTTTCTCTAACTGTCAAAGTAAAAAGTTAAGTGTAAAATGAACAATAAACAAAAAAATAAATAAATGTAAAGCGCCCCTGTCCCCGGTAGCTCGTACGCAGAAGCGAACGCATACGCAAGTCCCACCCACATATTAAAACGGTGTTCAGAACACACATGTGAGGTATCGTAGCGAACGTTAGAGCGAGAGCAATAATTCTAGTCCTAGACTTCCTCTAACTCAAAACATGTAACCATTAAAAAAATGTAAAGCGTCGCCCATGAGGATGTTTAAGTACCGAAGTTTGGCGCCATTCCACGAGCGTGTACAATTTTGAAGGGTGACATGTTAGGTATCTATTTACTCGGCGTAACTTCATCTTTCACATTATGTAAAAAAATTGGGCTAACTTTAATGTTTTAATATTTTTTAATTCGTGAAACCGTTTTTTTCCCCAAAAAAATGCGTTTGAAAAATTATTGCGCAAATACCGTGCGAGATAAAAAGTTGCAATGACCGCCATTGTATTCTCTAGGGTCTTTGCTAAAAAAACATATATAGTGTTTGGGGGTTATATGTAATTCTCTAGCAAAAATTAGGAGCGAAGTGTCAGAATTGGCCCGGATGCAAAGTGGTTAATAAAGGGGAACAAGCGTACTTTGACCTTTAGGATCAAAGGTTTATGTCTGAGACAAGCAGCTAATCTGTGCGATGGTGGTCCCTTTCCAAGCACAGTTTTGGAGGAGATAGATCTCTTAAATTTACTTTAGAGCTATGATAATCTGCAAATTACTATGAAAGTGATCAGCCATAATTTCAAGGTGTAGGAACTTTTATATATTCACCTGTTGGTGGTTCGCATATATATTAATGAACACAGCGGCACATGTGATGGTATATTTTATGATGTAAAGTTAGAAACTTTAGGTGCTGCAGACACTTTTGATGCTTGTGAGTGCTACATTTTGATAGGTGAGTGCAGAAGTACTTTGTATCTTAGATTCTTTTTTTTTCCACACAAAGCTTTTTGGTGGTATTGGCTCACCACTGGGTTTATTTTTTGCGCTTTAAACGATAAAAAGCCTTCTGTGTGCAGCAGCCACTCTAACACTTACCTGAGGTCTCGCTCTGTCTAGCAATGTCCACCAGTGTCTCAGCCGTCCGAAATTCTCCCTCCCGATTGGCTGAGACACAGCAGCGGCGCCATTGGCTGCCAAAGTCAGCTAGTCAAAGAGGTGATGGGGCCGGGTCAGGTATCAGGGTCAGGTATCAGTGTCTGAATGGAAGCTGCTTGCTGTGGGGGCACTAAACAGGAGGGAGGGGCCAGGAGCACTGAAGAGGGACCCGAGAAGAGGATCCGGGCTGCTCTGTGTAAAACCACCTTCACAGAGCAGGTAAGTATAACATATTTGTAAAGATTTAAAAAAAAAAAAAAACGAGATCACTTTAATTGCTTTGTGTGAAAGGTCTAGCATCTGCAAACTCTGGTATATATACACAGCTATAGACACCAATATCAGTGATCAGCAACTTATAGTGTGATAGCGCCATATAGTCCGCCACCCTAACAGACTGCAAGGGTCACTGACATCGCTAGTAACACCAATACAGTGATCAGTGATAATACTGTACACTGACATTAATGATGGTTGGGAAGGGGTTGACATCTAGGGGCAATCATGGGTGTTTTACTATGTGGCTAATGTAATGCCTGTCACTTTTCCTTTGCCATCTGGCTGTTTTTTTTAAAACAGCCAGATGGCTGTTCACAGTACACAGAGTGCTATGTTTTTGTAAACACAGAAATCTGTAATTGGCCACAGCCGATCAGCTGCCTTCAGCCAAATCCATTGGCTGAAATAAGCTGTCAAACGCGTGCTGTGTCCAATCACAGTACGGGTTGGCAGGGGGCCATGCATGCCCCAAACCCGGAAGCAAGCCAGCGACATACAGGTATGATGTTGTCTGGCCTGCCTGTGCCACTCGCCCGCAGTAAAAGTACTGTGGGCAGGAGACAAGTAGTTAAAGCAAAACTAAACCTTCAAATATACTTGCCTCCACCTTCCAGCAATGCTGCGGTTACATCTCAGCAGCTGCGGTCTTCTCTTTGGCTACTAGTGGGTGCCGAGTTTTCAGCCTCTTGATTGACTGGTGGGGGAATAATGTCAGCCCGTGCATACACATGGGAGTCCGTGATTTTGGCACAGCTTAGTGTACAGCCAATATAAGACGTCGAGCAGGCAAGTGTTACTGCAGAAGATTTTAGCATGTCTTCTGTATTAAGAAACTGCCTAGCATTATTTTTGTTTTTTAACTAGCCAAGTTTCGTTCCACTTTAATATTGAGTCACCTTGAAAAATGTAGGTTCTAGTTTGCCTGATCCACATACTTGTTGCGGACAATGAATCTATAGGGTCTATAGGACAACTATGCAACTAGGATTTTCAGGTGGTCAATAATTGTGGTCACCATGTTTGTATCATAGCAGGTTTACGCTAAACAATTGAAGGCGATCACAACAAAAAAAAAAAGCAATTTGTACAGGCCGAGGCCAATAAAACAGAACAAAGCTAGGCATTTAGTATATAAGGACTTACGTGGGATATCCACGGACACCATTATCAGAGCACAATGTGTTGTCCACTGTACAATCCACCTTAGCAACATAAACTGCAGTCTTTTCCATATTATTGTATTTATCGCCCAAATCATTCCATGTTGGCTGAAGACGTTGACAGTGTCCACACCTTAAAAAAAAACAAAAAAACAAAAAAAAACTATTAGCTGCCAAGACATTTCATTATTTCTAGCTTTGACTGCTAGAAGTATAGAAAAGCTTCATTAGGTCACTTGAGTACCACACAATGCTCTGATCTGAGATTTAAATATTTAATAACCCATTTCTTAACTAAAGAGGGGTCGCATCCTCTTATGATCGTGTCATAGTACTACATGTAGATGTGTTCACAGTGATTTCACACTTTCTGTATAAATGTGTACTTACATGCTATGCTCTGTTTTGTACTCAATGGATATACTGTAAAATTTCCTATGTGACAATAAAGCACCTTTGTAAAAAAAAAAAAGAAAAGAAAAAAAAAAAAAAAGAGGGATCACAGCTTGGGAAACCAAGCAAGAACCACAGACAAGGATACAATGTCGCTTGTGCTAATTTTTATGATTTTAGCTAAACTTATGCTTTAAATTGTTTAATTTTTTTTTCTTATTAAAACAAACATGTCATACTTACCTGCTCCGTGCAATGCTTTTGCATAGAGCAGCCCAGATTCTTTTCTGGGGATCCCGCAGGCACTCCAAGCCCCTACTCTTTGGCAGGTGCCCCATGGAAAGCAGCTTTCCACGGGGGCACCCGTGCATGCTCGCTCCCAAGTCCTGCTGCTGCGTCCATTAACACAGTGGGTCCCTACTTGCCTAGCCAAGATGTACCCGTCATCAACAGATTGCTTCCGAGGGTGTTCCTTTACAATGTACTATGCTCCACATATGGTGGGAATACCCCCGAATTAGGAGCCATTGGAATCAAGTTTTTTCTATGATGTGTTAAACAGGCATTGGATTCGAACAACCACCCCTATTGCTCTTCTGAACTAATTTCTAGGCGATATGCCGCATCCTATGAAGCAACTGGTTTATTTTATGCTGCTGGCGACTAAGATCACTATCGCCAGAGAATGGAAGTCACCCTCCATAACTGTCCGCCGCTTGAAGCATAAAATATCCTGGATAATGGTGCATGACAAGGTAGCTAGTATTAATGACAAACAGGGACTCTTCGAACAAACGTGGGAGTCGTGGTAAACTATGTCAAGGTAACCCTGTCATCTGCACTTGGCTGACCATAACTTTTCTGTGAGTCCTAGGTCTCTTTCTCCTCACTCTCCTTTCTCTTGCCCGCTCCAAAGTGCAGTTTTCCCTTTTCCTCTTTGTTGCACTTTTACAAAATTCTGGTGCAACTTTGACAAGTAAGCCAATCGACAGCAGATCTCTCCTGTTGCCAATTGTTGCATTTTACAAACCTCTGACCCTTTTGAGTTGTGATCCTGTATGTCATGTTAACTTTGGTATTATCTGCAATTTACTACATAAACTGCAGAGGTGATCAAATACCAAAAGAAACTATTTGTGGGAAAAAATATATATATTTTGACAATCAAAATCGACCACGCAATTGTCAGCTAAAGTAACGCAGTGCCGGATCGCATAGTTTACAACAGCTCCCACGTTTGCTTTAAGAGTCCCTGTTTGCTTTGACACCATTTGCTGTTTTCTTGTTGTATAGTTCATATTCTAGCATGATTAGCTACAGAGCAGTACAACTGGTATAAATGGTGGCATTTTTAAGAGGAAGTAAACCCTGATGGGTTGTTCCAGTCTCTCCTCTCCTAAGTAGCCCAGTCTCTCCTCTCTGTATTCCATTCTCTCCTTTCTGTACTCCCTTTCACTGTTCCAGTCTCTCCTCTCTGTTCTCCTCTGTGTTCCAGTCTCTCCTCTCCTAAGTAGCCCAGTCTCTCCTCTCTGTATTCCATTCTCTCCTTTCTGTACTCCCTTTCACTGTTCCAGTCTCTCCTCTCTGTTCTCCTCTGTGTTCCAGTCTCTCCTCTTTGTTCTTTTCCTCAGTAGTCCAGTCTCCGCCGGCCATGGCACAGGCTCTGTAGAAACAGGCCACCAGCAGGGACATCGCAGGCTTCTTCTGCAGGCAAGTGCAACATAATGGGCTAGTATGCGTTGCATACTAGCCCATTATGCTTCTACTTTGCAGGGGGAAAAAAGGTAAAACCCATCAGGGTTTACTTCCTCTTGAAAATGCCACCATTTATACCGCTCTGTACTGCTCTGTAGCTAATTCTGCTAAAATATGAACTAAACAAGAAAACAGCTAATAGTTTCAAAGCAAATTTTAACTCCTCCCCAGCACAGTAATTGATTTCATAATTAACTAGGCCAGCCACCGTAAAGAGGTCATGGTAAGAGGCCAAGGTAAGCAGTCTCTCTCTCTCTCCTCCCCCTTCTCTAGAAGAACAAAACTTGCAGATCTTCTAATGGTAACCCGGATTCTAAGAATGTGCCTTTAATGTTTCCAGGATGCAATGCATGACATAACAAGCAGAACATTTAGAAGCACAAATTTCCACCAACCAAACTTGCTAATGGCCTAAAAACCGCAAGCAGCAGAAAGATCTGGCAATAAGGTTGTAAATAAACTGTAGATTTTAAGGGCCTTGTTAGAAATCACATTCTCTATGGTGCCCTTTCATTAGTGATGCAGTGTGATCTTGGAAAAGTTGCATTTTCTTTTGGTGTTACACGATGCATTTTTGGCCCCAGAGACACTTATGGTGCATTTTGTCTAAAAATACAGTCTATTCCTCCAAGCAACAATGATTTCACAGGAGATATTGCTGGTCATTGGAAAAAAAAAACAAAAAACAAATGATTCATTAAAAACCATCTAAAGCACACATACTTCGCAACAAAAACATAATGTAAGACACATGATTAAGCAGCAGCGCTAGTGTGAACCTGGGTCAAAGGAGACTGCAAAAACTGCTGACAAGTGACAACAAAATGTATAGTTTTGTACAATCACATTTTAATAATCTCCTTTAGGCTCCATGTACACAGAAGCTGATAAACTGCAGTTAATGGGCGTTTTGCCATTTTTTTAAAAAGCCCATTAACTGCACTCTATGTTAGCCTATGTGTTCATGTACACATAACGTTTTTTAGCTTTAATGAGCAGTGGAGTTAATGGGCTTTTTTCTGAACGCAAGAAATTTGCGTTCAAAGTGCCGTTTTTCGCCAGAAAAAAACGCAAAACGCCGAAAAACGCTCATAAACGCTCAAAAACGCTGGCCGCGGGCGTTTTTTAGCGTTTTTTGGTCCATTGAAAAACATTTTTTTTTTTTTTTTTTTTTTAAAAGCTAAAAAAAGCTACACTGAAAAACGCTAATAAAAGCTAGTAAAAAAACGCTGATAAAAGCTAGCTTTTTCTGCTGCTTTAAAAACGGCCGTTTTTGAGCTTCTGTGTACATGGAGCCTTAGACTTTCCAAAGCTATGTAATAGGACAAACCTAAACAAACTGATGCATTTGTATCGAAACAGGCAGGCGCTTATACTTAAACGAGAAGTCAAGTCAAAGCTTGCTGGGCTTCTCCTGTGGATCACAAGAGTGCAATTCATTTTGCACTCCTGTGACCCATTTTCAGCATAGAGCGGTCTGAATACCACTCTGTTGACGTCACAAATCAGTCCATGCGCCACGTCATCACGACAATAAAGTTTGGATCCACCAGGTGCCTGGACTGACACCTGTCTCCACCCTTCCACAGCTCAGCGCTCCAGTGAGCGCGGAGGGCAGAGCGGAGAGCTGCCGATTGACAGTCAGCAGCTAACTGCTCGGGTAGCTGAGAGAACCGAGCCATAGGCGTTGTTCGATCGCTCGGTTCTCAGTTCAGAGGCGCCAGGGAACAGATGCAGCATCGGACCGATGCTGCATCCACCTTGGCATGTACGATTCTGAAAAAAAAAATATGTATATACTCGAGTATAAGCCGACCAGAGTATAAGCCAAGGTACCTAATTTTACCACAAAAAACTGGGAAAACTTGACTTGAGTATAAGCCGAGGGTGAGAGTGCAGCAGCTACTGTAAGTGGAAGTGTGTCAACAATGCCCATTTGCACACCTCACTGTGCCCATTGCAACCTCACTGTGCCAATTGTCACTGTGCCCAACCTCACTCTGCCCATTGCCACCTCTGTGCCCATCCTTGCTGTACCAATCCTCACTGTGCCCATTGCCACCTCACTGTGCCCATCCTTACTGTACCAATCCTCACTGTGCCCATTGTCCGTGTACCTGAAATTGAAAGGCTGCGAGCGTCCATTCATTGTTTAAAACTCGTGGTCTCCTCCTGGTCCCTTCCGTGATAGGAGTTTCCCAGCAGACAGTTCTGCCTATCATGAACGTTTTCTCATCCTCAGTTTCCCAGTAGACACTGTTCAGTGTTCCGCCAATCACGGACGTCCTCTTGTCCGAGGATGAAAAGGCGTCCGTGATTGGCGGAACACTGAACACAGTGTCTGCTGGGATGGGTGAGGATGAGAGAACGTTCGTTATAGGCATTTCTCAGCAGACAGTTCCGCCTATCACGGAAGGGACCAGGAGGAGACCGCGAGTTTTAAACTATGGACGCCCGCAGCCTCTCAATATTTTCAGGTACACTGACTCGAGTATAAGCCGAGGGGGGCATTTTCAGCCCAAAAAAAAGGGCTGAAAATCTCGGCCTATATTTGAGTATATACGGTACTTCTCATTTAATAGTTGATGGTAGATCTAAAGATAGGTTCACATGACATCTGTTTCCCTGCAGCTGCGTTTGCATGGGCACAGCAGCCTATTCATTTGATTGGGCTGCTTGAAAAAAGGCAAGTCCAACCTACGTGTGTGCATTTATGTCAGTATTAACTTGTATATCCCTGTATGTTGTGGTCATTTAGGTGCCTATCAGTTTTTTTAAATTATCGATGCACCTGGTTGAAGCAATCGCCTGTGGAAGAGAATTCCACATCCTTGCCACTCTTACAGTAAAGAACCCTCTACACAGTTTAAGGTTAACCCGCTTTTTTCTAATTTTAGTGAATGGGCACATATCTTTTTACATTCCCTTTCACCGAAAAGTTATATCCCTATTGTGGGGTCACTAGTACGATATTTGTACACTGAAATCATATCCCCTCTCAAGAGAGAATAAGTTCAGTGCTCGTAACCTTTCCTCATAACTAAGGTCCTCCATTCTCTTTATTAGCTTTGTTGCCCTTCTCTGTACTCCATTTCCAGCACATCTTTCCTGAGGACTGGAGCCCAGAACTGGACGGCATACTCCAGGTGAGGCCGGACCAGTGTCTTGTAGAGTGGGAGAATTATTGTTTTATCTCTGGAGTTAATCCCCTGTTTATTGCATGCCAATATTCTGTTGGCTTTGCATGCAATTGCTGAGCCTATCTACTAGGACCCCCAGGTCCTTTTCAATCCTAGATTCCCCCAGAGGTTTTCCCCCTAGTGAGTAGTAGGGATGAGCTCCGGCGTGTTCGCATTGAACACGTGCAGAGCCTGCCAAGATGTCGGCACCGTGCTCAGCTAATGACAGGCAGGGAGACATTTCCCGATGCTCGGCTGCAGAGATCAGGAAATGTCTCACTGGCTGTGATTAGCGCAGCGCGGACTTCCTGGCGGGCTATGCACATGTTCAATGCGAACATGCCGGAGCTCATCCCTAGTGAGTAGATTGCATTCAATGCAAGGAAAGGTCCCTGCACATTTTCCAAAATTGCAGCCGCATGGAAACCGCAGGGTATGCATGCGATTTACAAGCAGTCCTGCACCCACCCTAAAGCCTAGTACACACTGAGAATATTGGATAAATAATCATCTTTTTTTGCGCATGCTCGTCTCAAATACATTCAATAGGTTACTAAAGTTAGGAAAATTCTTGTAAGACAAAATACAACCGTTTTGTATTGTATTCTTTCATTTCAGAGCATGCGTACCGATTTTTTTGTGCTTACCCCTTTGGATATTTTCGCATAAACTGCCATGATCGGCTCCCAAAAGCTTAGCAGTAACGAATAGATCCGATTGTGCCAAACGTGTTTTTTTTCCTTCCAATATGCTCATTGTGTACAGAGCTTAAAGTGGTTCTAAAGATGTTTTTTTATCATAATGCATTCTATGCATTACGATATAAAAATAAAACAAACACTGCAGCACCCCCCCCCCCCCCCATCTCGATCCAGTGATGTTGCACGAGAGCCTCGGCTGTCTGGGACTATCCCCCCTGATTGGCTGAGACCACAGTGAAGCACCATTTCTCTCCCGCTGCTGTCAAAGTCAGTGACCCAATGAGGGAGAGAGGGGGGACATGGCCAGGCCACAGCTCCGTGTCTGAATGGACACAGAACAGTGACTCGAGTGACCCCATAGCAAGCTGCTTGCTGTGGGGGCAGGAGCACCGATGAGTCACCCAAGAAGTGGAGGCTCTGGGCTGCTCTGTGCAAAACACAGAGCAGGCACGTATAACGTGTTATTTTTAAACCACAAAAATAAAAACACAAGACCTTAATATCACTTTAGGCCCCTTTCACACATGGGGTCCGTTTTTCATGCATCAGTTGACAGATGAAAAACGGACATCGATGCATCTCTATGGAAAAACTGATGTAAGTGGATGATCAACCATTTAAAGCCGCATCTGTTTTTTTTAAACCGATCAAAGCTCTATTTTTCTAACGTTAAAAAAAAACAAAAAACAGATCAGATGAAAAATGGATGTAAACTGACAAATGGTCAGTTTTTCAACCATTTTTGCATTGGTAGTGGCTGATGAAAAACTGATGAAACTGCATCCGTTTTCACATGATTGAACTGATGAAATGTGTGAAAGGGACTAATGGCTCCGCTCACATCTGAGCATTCTAGAATTGCGCAATTCTGCCCGCAATTCCATTATCTCAGAAAACACGGGGCGCGTTTGCGATGCCATTATTTTTTAATGCCAACATAAACACGGTGCGATTTTGTTGAGCGACAAAGCGCACTAAAATTGCGGGAAAAAATAAAATAAAAATCACACCGCCAAACGCTCCTGGCTTTGTACCAACGTTTGGTACATTTGTTTCTTTGGAGCAGAGGGAGGCCCATTCAAATGAATTGTGCTGCTCCAAAAAAAAAATTGTGGTGCAGCAGCTGTCGTTGCACTACGCTTTAGGTGTGAATGAAGCCTAAAGGAGACTGTACAGTTTAGACAGCATACAAAATGATTTGCTCTATAAAACAGACATTGTAACAAAAAGCCTGCTCATACATCTCATGTAGAATTATTTTATGTATCCCTGATCCCTCCAATCACTAAATTTAATACTGTTCTCCCGCCCCAAACTGAAGTTAAGAGGCGGAAGTGGTGGAGATGTAAACAGCCTTCCATGGCCTGTATGTGAAAAGCCTTGCTGGTACAACCCCCTAAGCACACGTAAGCTAATGCCAAGAATCCTGAGCCACGTCAGCAGTCCCTCACACCCTGTGAACTGGGATGAGGCCAGGAGAAGGAGGGAGGGGGGAGCCAGGCCTCTTCTATGAGGGCAGAACATGGGGGGGGGGGGGGGGGGAGCTGCTGTCATATCATACAGGGGAACTGTATAGAAATCAGTGATAACCCTCCCATATTAAACATTCTCTATCACAGTGCACACACCCTCAGGATAATGAATGGACCTCTGATCAGCTGCAAGTTCATGTTTACCTTCAGATAACACAACAGCACACAGGCAGGACTTATGTTTACCAACACTAATCTCAGACTGGCCCTGAGCTGTATGCCAGGAAAGTCTGTTTCCTACAACTCACTCTTATCACTTCCTCTGCCTTCAACTTTCCTCAGTCATCAGAGCTCAATCATCTATTAGTGTAGATTGCCCCCTCCCCCAGTCTATGAGCCCCATTCATATACCACCCCCCCACTATGAGCCCCATTCATATACCACCACCCACTCTATGATCCCAATTCATATACCACCACCCACTAAGAACCCCATTCATATACCACCACCCACTCTATGATCCCAATTCATATACCACCACCCACTAAGAACCCCATTCATATACCACCACCATGAACCCCATTCATATACCACCACCCACTAAGAGCCCCAATCATTTACCCCCCCCCCCATCTAGGAGCCCCAATCATATACCCCCCCCATGAGCCCCAATCATATACCACCCCTTCCCCCATCTATGAGCCTCATTTATATACCACCCCCCTCTATGAAACCCATTCATATACCACCCCCCCCTATCTAGGAGCCCCATTCATATACTACCCCCCACTCTGATCCCATTCATATACCACCACCCCCCACTATGATCCCAATTCATATGCCACCACCCCCCACTATGATCCCAATTCATATGCCGCCCCCCCCCCCACTCTATGATCCCATTCATATACCACCACCCCCCACTGTGAGCCCCATTCATATACCCCCCCCCCATCTAGGAGCCCCAATCATATACCACCCCCTTCCCCCATCTATGAGCCCCATTTATATACCACCCCCCGCTATGAGCCCCATTCATTTACCACCCCCCACCATCTAGGAGCCCCAATCATATACCACCCCTTCCCCCATCTATGAGCCCCATTTATATACCACCCCCGCTATGAGCCCCATTCATTTACCCCCCCCCCATCTAGGAGCCCCAATCATATACCACCCCTTCCCCCATCTATGAGCCCCATTTATATACCACCCCTCTCTATGAGCCCCATTCATATACCCCCCCATGAGCTCCATTCCTTTACCAGGGTGCGAAGAACATGATAAAGTGCGGGGCCTCTTTCACGGCATGGCTGAACATCTCGGTGGTGTAGAGGTGCTTGCTGTGCGGGTCGTCCTCCTCTTGGCCATCCCCGGACACGCTGACCAGCAGCGCCCAGAACAGCAGAACTAAGCGGCGGTGACGAGGAGCTGGGAGCATGGTTCCGGCCTGGTCTAGTCTGAGGAGGAGGAGAAGAGAGAAGAGGCGCACACTTCCCGGTGTGTGTGTGAGGAGGAGAGGGGGCGGCGGGCGCCAGGGGGGCGGGCTTATCACAGCACGGAGGGGGAGGGGCGGTGCGCAGGACAGGTGTGTCACCACAGAGCTCGCCTCACATCTGTCTTCACCGCTAAAGAGGAACTCTGACTTGTGTAATGTAATGTGACAGGGGCTGTGCTGCAATGTGACAAGGGCTGTGCTGCAATGTGACAGGGGCTGTGCTGCAATGTCCGGCTTCCTATTACCACACAGATAACAGTCTGCAGGTTAGTGACCCCCCCCTTCATGGCACAAAGACAGTGGCGGCTGGTGCTCAAATTTTTTGGGGGGCGCAAACAAACTGAAAAAAAAACCACACCAATTGCAGCCACTGTGCCCATCAAACGCAGCCACTGTACGTACCCCTAAATTGCCACCACTGTGCCATCAAACGCATCTACTGTACCCAGAAATTGCTGCTAGTGTGCCCATGAATTGCTGCCAGTGTGCCCATGAATTGCTGCCAGTGTGCCCATCAATTGCTGCCAGTGTGCCCATCAATTGCTGCCAGTGTGCCCATCAATTGCCGCTATTGTGCCGCATCAAATGCTGCCAGTGTGCCCATAAATTGCCGCTACTGTGCCCATCAATTGCTGCCAGTGTGTCCATCAATTGCTGACACTGTGCCCATCAATTGCTGCCAGTGTGCCCATCAATTGCTGCCAGTGTGCCCATCAATTGCCGCTATTGTGCGGCATCAAATGCTGCCAGTGTGCCAATCAATTGCCGCTACTGTGCCCATCAATTGCTGCCAGTGTGCCCATCAATTGCTGCTACTGTGCCCCATCAAATGCTGCCCGGCACTTACCTGTCTCGCAGCGGGCCAGCGGCGGTGTCCTGCACGTCCTCCATGTCTTCTTCTGTCCTCTCTATCAGGCGTCCAATCACAGCGCCTGACGTTTCAGCCAATGAGGTGACAGGTAACAGACCCGAGCACCTGATTGGCTAAGAGGCGGTTCAGTGTTAGCAAAGCAAATTCCTTCGCTTTTCTAACAGAACACTGAGTGACCAGTGAGCGCTCAGCATGGCGCCCGCTGTTCACCTTTTTGGGCGCCTATATTAGAGCCTATGACTCTAATCAGGTGTTTCCAAAAAACACCCCCCGCCGCTGTATTTCAGGTGCCCGGCATCTGAAAAGGGGCCGGACACCTGAATAGGTATAGAAAAGAGAATGAAGTGAAGCTAACCAGTGAATATGCAATTCCAATGGTCCTCCTAATCACATCCCAATTTAAATCTGAAAATTTAGAAAAGAATGCCCCTGGGATAATGCCAACTAGGACAATAATATGGAATTGGCAAGAGATTATGTATAAAAAGTAGAACATATTTATTAAATATGGTAACAAAATTATAACAATATACAAAAATGACAGAAAAATATTAAAAACAATAGAACTGACATGCAATTGAAGTTGCCAATATACATAATTCCACACCTAAATGTTGACGATGAGTCCATACAAAAGGGGATAGATGGTACCCGACATGTTTCGGAGACAAATGGCTAAGTTTATTCAGAGCACATATATATTTATATATACTGTGAGGGGGTTAGCTCGGCAGCGGGTGTGTGTGACCCCCGGGATGGGCTCCCCACACAAAAACAGGCCCAGCAGACGGCGGTTGTGGTTTTCAAAATCAAAAAGGTGCCGTTTATTTTCTATTTACAGTGACAAAAACACAGCAAAGCAAAATATAGCCACACAGGCTTTCTCTCACCGCACAGGGGTTCACTCTCCCTAGACAGTCCACACAGGTCTGCTTCCAGGCATGAGCTAACACCTAATGAATCTGGGAGTTTTTTATAGAGGCCTAAATGAGCTGACAAGCTTCAGCTGGCCTCATCAACTCCCTGTCTGCACGACGCCCAGCCCTCTCCCTAGAGGTATGAGTCATCAATGAGCCCACTAGTCTCAGCTGGGCTTATACAACTCTCCACCTAGCTGTATAAATCGGCGTAAAGCCTGAATCTGGGCGAAATATATCTACCCCCCTGGATGCAACCAGGTGACTTTACCTTCCTGCTGTCACATACCCCCCCCCTCTTGTTTTAACCTCGGGGTTGGAACACCAGCAATCAGGCATTCATGTACTCGAGACAAAGCATCCACATTCCCCATTTGAACGCCAGGGCGATGCTTTACTGTGAAGTTGAATTCCTGGAGGGCCAGGAACCACCTATTCACTCTTCTATTTGTTTCCTTGTTTTGAGCCATCCACTTTAACGGAGCGTGATCCGTAACCATGTCAAAGTGCCTACCTAGCAGGTAGTACCGAAGGGAATCTAGAGCCCACTTCACCGCTAAACACTCCTTTTCAACGGTGGCGTAATTTACCTCATGGGACTTCAACTTCCTGCTGAGGTAAATGACTGGGTGCTCTTCCCCGTTCCAGACCTGGGACAATACTGCTCCTAACCCCACATCTGACGCATCACTTTGTACGACAAAGTCTTTAGAGAAGTCGGGTGAGTACAACACTGGCTGGCTACATAAGGCTTGTTTCAAGAATTGGAATGCTGCCTCAGCCTCGGGGGTCCATTTAATCATGACCGACCCTTTCCCCTTCGTCAGGTTGGTTAGGGGCACAGCCTTAGAAGCAAAGTGGGGAATGAATCGCCGATAATACCCAGCGATTCCCAGAAAGGCTCGTACCTGCTTCTTGCTGTTGGGACGTGGCCAACTCTGGATGGCCTCGACTTTGTTGAGTTGGGGTTTTATTACTCCCCTCCCAATGGTGTACCCAAGATATTTGGCCTCCTCCTGCCCAATGGTACACTTCTTGGGGTTAGCCGTAAACCCTGCTTCCCGAACAGAGTCCAGGACTGCTTGCACTTTTGGCAGATGTGAGGCCCAATCTGTGCTATGGACAATTACGTCATCCAGGTAAGCCGCAGCATACTTCCGATGGGGCCTCAGCATCTGGTCCATTTTCCGCTGGAATGTGGCCGGCGCATTCTGTAACCCGAACGGCATTCTTTTATATTGGAACGCCCCGTCTGGGGTTACAAATGCGGTTTTCTCTTTGGCTGACTTGGCCAGGGGGATTTGCCAATACCCTTTTGTGAGGTCAAGAGTCGTCATGTATCGGGCTGTTCCCAGCCGGTCGATCAACTCATCTATACGTGGCATGGGGTAGGTGTCAAATTTTGTAACTTTGTTCAACTGACGAAAATCGTTACAAAATCGCCAGCTCCCATCCGGTTTAGGCACCAACACAATGGGACTAGACCAATCACTTTGGGACTCCTCTATCACCCCTAAGTTCAGCATTTTCTGTACTTCCTCCCGTATTGCCTCCCGTCGGGCCTCTGGGATCCGATAGGGTTTTAACTTCACCCTTTCACCGGGCGGGGTAATAATGTCATGCTCTACCCCAGATGTTTGTCCCGGCAGCTCAGAGAATACCTCCTTGTTGCGAAGCACAAACTCCTTAACCTCCTGTTGTTGGGGTTGTGACAAGGTGGCTGCGATTCCAACCTCAGGAATCACGCAACCAGTTTGAGCTGGTGACCAAGTGTCTGCGACTAGGGACTCTCTATCCCTCCAGGCTTTCAACAGATTAACGTGATAGATCTGTTCGGGCTTTCGCCTTCCTGGTTGTCTGACCTTGTAATTCACTTCGCTCACTTTTTCCATTATCTCGTAGGGGCCTTGCCATTTGGCAAGGAATTTACTTTCAACCGTAGGGACAAGTACCAATATCCTATCCCCCGGGGAAAAGGTACGGGTCTTGGCTCCACGGTTGTACACTCTCTGCTGTGCCAACTGCGCTTGGGCCAAATGTTCCTTCACGATGGGCATTACCTGTGCAATTCGATCTTGCATCAGGGCGACATGCTCAATCACACTCCTGTGGGGAGAACTCTCACTTTCCCAAGTTTCCTTGGCAATATCCAACAGCCCTCTTGGGTGTCTCCCATACAGTAACTCAAAGGGGGAGAATCCCGTAGAGGATTGGGGCACCTCCCTAATAGCAAACATCAAATAAGGAAGTAGACAGTCCCAATCCTTTCCATCCCTATCCACCACTTTCTTCAACATTTGTTTTAGGGTTTTGTTGAATCTTTCAACCAGCCCATCGGTTTGGGGGTGATACACAGATGTACGTAATTGCGTCACTTTGAACAATTTACACAGCTCCTTCATAACCCGGGACATAAAGGGTGTACCTTGGTCCGTAAGCAGTTCTTTACAAATACCCACCCGGCTAAAAACAAGAGATAGCTCTTTGGCTATGGTTTTGGCCGAGGTATTTCTGAGAGGGATCGCTTCTGGATAACGGGTGGCATAGTCCATTATAACCAATATGTACTGGTGCCCCCTAGCGGACTTGATTATAGGACCTACCAAATCCATTGCGATTCTCTCAAACGGGACCTCAATGATGGGTAGAGGGACCAGCGGGCTACGGAAGTGTGGCATCGGGGCCGACCTCTGACACACAGGGCAGGAGGAACAATAATTTTCTATGTCCTTCATCACCCCAGGCCAATAGAATCTCTGTAATACCCTCTCTCGGGTTTTCTCTGTCCCCAGATGACCTCCAAGAATGTGCCCATGGGCCAACTCCAACACCAACTTCCTGTAAGGTTTGGGCACCACAAGCTGCTCAACGGTTTCTTCTGCCCTTTTTGCCACCCGATACAGTAGGTCCTTCTCTACGCTGAAGTATGGGTAAGTGCAGGTATTATCTGGGTTCACTAACTCGCCATCTATTTTCACTACGTTTTCCCGTGCCTTTATTAGGGCGGGGTCTTTCAACTGTTCTGTGGCAAAGTTTTCCCTGTGAACCTCAAGATCAGAAAACTCCACAGACGGTAGGTTTTCGTCTGAGGAGGTGGGCTCCTCTCCAGTTTCTTGAGTCTCCCCTGCCAATACTGACAAGGGAAATTCGGGAGAGTCCTCACCACTCTCAGAGGAGTTCTGGCTATCATATTCCTGGTACATAGGGGCACCAGTGGGGGGCTCAGGATCATCCCACAGTTCCCAGAACTTCGGAAAATCCCTTCCCACAATGGCGTCATGCGGTAACTGAGACACTAAGCCCACTGGATGAGAAAGGGTACCTTTGGGGGTCTCGAAACACACTGTAGTCACTGGATACTCTCGGGTGTCCCCATGCACACAAATAACAGCTACCTTGCTATTCCCAGAGACCTCTGTTTTAACTAATTCAGCCTTTATCAGGGTCACAAGGCTACCTGAATCCAGCAATACCACAACATTTCTACCATTAATACACATTTTGCATAAATGTTTCTCAGTTCCTCGAATGGCAGTGCATGCGACTGTCGCACACAGCGACTGACGTCTGCCCGTCAGAAAGTCACACTGCATGGGTTCCTCCGAAACCGGGCAATTTGCTGCAATATGTCCCGCTTGCCGGCAGCGGTAGCAAATGATCCTTCTTGCCGCCTCTTGAGCCGCTGATTTCCCAGGCTGTTCTCGCCAAACTTGGGGTAGAGCTCCCACCCTCTCACTCTCTCCACCCTTACCCCTTGGAATCATCTTATCCGCCCCTGGGGATGGTCTGGTCTTAGGGTGGAAAGTCCGAGTGTCTCTGGAAGAGGCCGTCAGGTTCTCTGTAGCCAAGTATTTCTCCACACGATCCACAAGACCATCGGCCGTCTCTGGGTCTCCATGGCTTACCCACTTTTGGATGGCAGTAGGAAGAGCTCTCAAAAACCGATCCATTACAACACGTTCCACAATCTTTGGTGCGGACAAAGTCTCTGGCTGTAGCCACTTTCTGCTCAGGTGAATGAGATCATACATTTGAGACCTGGGGGGTTTTCCAAGCTGGAAAGTCCAGTTATGCACACGCTGAGCCCGGACAGCCAGGGTGACACCCAGCCTTGCCAATATTTCAGCTTTTAGCATCACATAGTCTTTTGCTTGGTCAGGCTCTAGGTCATAGTAAGCTTTCTGCGATTCACCCGTTAACAGAGGAGCCACCAGTCCAGCCCACTGCTCCTCAGGCCACTTTTCTCTTTCAGCAGTCCTTTCAAACGTGGTCAAAAATACCTCTGGATCATCCTCTCCAGTCATTTTTGTCAATAAACGACTCACCCCAAAGGACGCGGTATTAGTGGGACGGCTTTCCTCACTGGTCTGCGGACGTTGCTGCATTACTGCTTCCATTTGTTGTAGTCTCTGCTCTTGCTTCTGTAATAGGTCTATGAAGCGGGCCTCAGATCGTTGCTGGGCTTGTTGCTGAGCTTCCAGACTCTGTTGGTGAGCTTGCTGCTGGGCTGCAAGGCTCTGTTGATGAGCTTGCTGCTGGGCTGCGAAGTTCTGTTGTTGAGCTGCAAGGCTCTTTTGCAAACCTGCATTTGTCTGCTGTTGATTGGCATTTGCTAGAGCCAGCTGTTTCAGTATCTCCTCCATGCTGGCTTAAAAAAAAACTGCCACTGGTTCTCCACCAACTGTGAGGGGGTTAGCTCGGCAGCGGGTGTGTGTGACCCCCGGGATGGGCTCCCCACACAAAAACAGGCCCAGCAGACGGCGGTTGTGGTTTTCAAAATCAAAAAGGTGCCGTTTATTTTCTATTTACAGTGACAAAAACACAGCAAAGCAAAATATAGCCACACAGGCTTTCTCTCACCGCACAGGGGTTCACTCTCCCTAGACAGTCCACACAGGTCTGCTTCCAGGCATGAGCTAACACCTAATGAATCTGGGAGTTTTTTATAGAGGCCTAAATGAGCTGACAAGCTTCAGCTGGCCTCATCAACTCCCTATCTGCACGACGCCCAGCCCTCTCCCTAGAGGTATGAGTCATCAATGAGCCCACTAGTCTCAGCTGGGCTTATACAACTCTCCACCTAGCTGTATAAATCGGCGTAAAGCCTGAATCTGGGCGAAATATATCTACCCCCCTGGATGCAACCAGGTGACTTTACCTTCCTGCTGTCACAATACATATATATTTATTAGTGATCTTTAAGTCTTATCCTTTTTAGGGTAGGCTACATTTTATTTTCTGGTTTTTAATATCAATTTAACCTATAGGCACTACTGTCATTTTTATAAGACACATATTTATTTATTTTATATGTTATCTTATATATTGTGATCCTATTTCTACCTTTATTTTACATATATATATATATATATATATATATATATATATATATATATATATATATATATTTATGTGGGGTACCCCCATATTTTTATAAATATTTTTATAAATATTTATAATTATTTTATATATATATATTTTTTATTCATTGTCTGTCATGATTTAATTTATTTTTATCATGGTTAGTTATTTTTGGCTGTCTTTTATTTAAGATATTGGCCATAGCCCTATTATCTATTTTTATCTATTGATTATTATCTATTGATTGGTTCACTGCTATCTGTTACATTAGCCCCAGCCGGCCCTGCTGACAGTATGTCTTTGGTGATATTGTTTGGCTATGCGTTTTCCGCTCTCTCCCACTGACATTATTAATATATTCAGCATATGCGGCGTTTAATAGATGTAACATTATAGATAATAACTCTTCATCGATTATCTGATGATAAAGCAATTACCATATCACTATGCACTTTTAGCCATTGATATTCATGGTATGAGTATTAGTGACTCTGATATATATGTATATATATATATATACTTCATAGTATTATCAGCAACTATGGTACATATACACTAAAGATGATTAATATTAACATATCTCTCTGTTAGTTCCGCTTATTCTAACATTGTTTTTTCCAGCTATGGTTTTGTATACTGTGTTATCCCGCAGCCATTGTTACCGTATGATGTATGTTTGCCCTCTGTCGAAGTCAGATGACGAAACGCGTCAAGGCGTAACTACGACAACACACGACCCGGAAGTGACGAGTGCGCTCCAAGGTTGCGTTCCACCGCCCTTCACCTCTACCCAGGAAGTGTCTGCAGGACTTGCGAACGCTCTGAGAGACGGCTGATTACGGTGATAGCGCCCTCTGAGGCCTCGATATGCTCATTTTCTTGCTTAATTTTTGTACGTAGTTTATTAAAGGGGTCTCCTGATGTATGGGAAGCAGTTTGTTTAATAAACAGGATTACGCTATGTTTGCTGTTATTTTCCATTATTATATGAGCTGCGGTGGAGCCCAGTGCATTGGTGGATCTTTGTAAGGAGTGACGAGCCACGACAGAGTAGCAGATATTTCCTTATTACTGAAGGCACATTTTTATTGTGGTTCCGGTGAGTTTGAACCCCAGAGGGGATTATTACATCACGCGGTGGATTACAATTGATTTCTGTGTTGGTGGAAGGTGCACACATATGGACAATTGTTGATACTCACCTCATTATTCTCTGGACTGACTCTGTCATAACACTACGTTTGAGACTTTTATCAGTGGCTTGTCCACGAGTCTATTTATTATTTTAGGTTTAATTTTTTAGCGCTGTTTGGTGTAAATTAATGTTGCAGTTTTTATCTGTTTTATTGATTTACCTCGCTTTCTATATATATATATATATATTTCCTTCTTCAGGGTTTATGTATGGGCAGAAATATTACATTTTTCTGATGAAAAAGAAAGGAAAAAGGATATTGTATCAACATACAAGTAAATTGAAAAATATTAAATTGTTTGTTTCTTATTTTTTACTTATTTTTTGTTTTTCTCTCATAGAAAACAGTTTACATATAGTTCATTTGACTAGACATCCAATGATAGATAAAAATATATTTAATGATTAGTAAAGTGCATGGTACTTACATCCCACAAAGATGTTTGCATATGTAGACAACATGGACATGTCAGATGGATGGATCCTCGGAGAGCAGGGAGTCCAGCCTAGATGTGGTCACGCACAGCCAAAAAAAAAAAAAAAAATCGGGGTATCGCACTGGCGCAGCTCAGTGTTGACACACCTGTAGTATAGGTGATGCGGGATGGACCAGAACTATTGGTCCCCCGCATACACCTGCACTCTCCATCCTCCGCCCTCTATCTGGCGTGAATTTCAAGCCACCATGATTGCCTCAAGTATACCTGCTGACCTATTTAATCCTGGTTGTGCTGGCTTTGCATTGCCCCACAGCCAGGATCCACGCATATACCCCAACACAGAAGCCCAGGTATGGGAATACTATCAATTCGAATGCAAAAAGTAGAAGAAAGCTTGGACAGCCGCACTCCAAAAAACTAGTTCTTTTATTTAAAACAAAATCACAAAGTACATGCCACAGCAAAAAAACAGCAGGTATGAGCTGACGCGTTTCACACTGCAATTCAGTGCTTATTCATAGCAGTCACCTCAGTAAGCACAAGCTATGGTGTTCCCTCTCTCCCTCCCTATCCATCGTGGCCAAGTTATTATGTGCCAGTGCCACCTTCATTAAGGGGGACAGTTCTATGAGCCCGTGTTATAATGACTGGGTCTCTTAAAAGTTTTGTTATTGGAAAAGTTTCTTTGAAGTAAGTTATGTGATGTGTGGGTATTTTCCCCCGCCCTAAAATATTCCAGCTCGAGCCGTAGTGATTGAGCTGATGGTATGTTTTAAAGTACAGGGGTGCAAATCTTTTTAAGTTATTGTTTTAAGCCAATAATAAAAACGGCCGTGGCCAATATTTTTCTAACAAAAGGTGTGTCTGGTGTTTTTTCTTGTTTTGAATTTCCTGCTGTCTGCTGTCCCATGACTATTGCATAGTTATCCAGCACTTTACCCAAATTAAAATTTTTACTACAAATAGAGCTTTCTATTTAGTGGCATTTAATCACTGCTGGGTTGTTGTTTTTTTTGCTAAATTAATGGAAAAAGAGCGAAAATATTGAGAATTTATTTTTTATTTTGTAAATAAATAATCTTTCTTCATAAATTTAGGTCAAAATCTATTCAGCTACATTTCTTTGGTGAAAATAACCCAAATCAGTGTATATTATTTAGTCTGTAGGTAAGTAATGCAAACTATGGTATACATTTGAAAATCAATCAATCCTGATGTACTGACACCCTATCATATTTCTTGAGGCCCGATAACACCAGGACAGTACAGATATCCACCAAATTACCCCTTTTTGGAAAGTAGACAGTACAAGGTATTTAGTAAGAGGCATGGCAGTTTTTTGAGGTGGTTATTTTTTGTCACAATTCTTTTGGAAATGAAGACATTTTTCACAATTTTGTTTTTTCATACTGTCCCCTGCAATGGTAAATGTCTTAATTTCCCGAAAATTGTGACAAAAAATTACCACCTCAAAAAATAACGCCATGCATTTTACTAAATACCTTGGGCTGTCAACTTTCCAAAAAGGGGTCATTTGGGGGATATCTGTACTGTCCTGATGTTATCATATAATGGGTGATCAGGCACACTGACAGCATGTAAAAAAAAAACAACACACTGTGACCAGAGCAATACAGTGTTACCATAGTAACACTACTACTCTGGGGAAGTCATCAGGATTTTTTTTTTTTTTTACACTATGATTGTTTGTACCAGTGAATTTCCCTGTTATAAGCAACCATTTTTACTGAATAAAATCGATTAATTCAGTGTCTACTATTGCGGTAAGCTATGATTGGCCACAGCTAATCACATGGCCATGTCTGTACCATGTGATCACTGTGGCCAATCACAGGGATCAACACAATAGTACACAATGGATGGCATGAATGTGTACAATTGTCATGTGATCATTTACAGTGATCACATGGTACCGGCAGTGGCCAGTACAATGAGCGGGACACAGCAGGTGACAGATCATGCTGCAGCGTGGCCCATGGGGCGTGTCCTGCAGGGAATGTCGTATGACGTCCACCCGGAGTGGTGTGTGTCCCGCCCAGCCGTCGTTTGTCTATAGGCCAGGTGGGAAATGGTTACAGCCAAACAAAACTTACCTTCATTCCAACCGTCCCATCCCTCACTGGCCTCTTCTGCTGTTTGTTGGTCTTTCACCATCTTCATTGGCTGGCTAAGTCCAGGTCGTCAGCGTAAGCTCAGTTTACATATATTATATATACACATATATATATATATATATATATATTATATATATATATTACAGGTACTTGTATAGTGCCATCAATTTGCACAGTGCTTTACATATGTATATTGTACAGTACATTCACATCAGTCCCTGCCCTCAAGGAGCTTACAATGTAAGGTCCCTAAGAGCCCTTTGACACTAGTGCCGCCCATAGCGCACGGCGGTAAAATAGCGTTAAAACGCCGCTATTTTACTGTCGGCTTTGTGGCGCATTTCGGCCGCTAGCGGGGCGTTTTTAACCCCCGCTAGTGGCCGAGAAAGATTTAAAACCGCCCGCAATGTGCCGCTACAGCGGCGTATTGCCGGCGGTACGGGCGTCGCTGCCCATTGATTTCAATGGGCAGGAGCGCATTAGGAGCAGTAAGTTCACCACTCCTAATGCGTTTCAAAGAAGCTGATGGCAGGACTTTTCCTGATGCCCTGCCAGCGCACCGCTCCAGTGTGAAAGCCCTCGGGCTTTCACACTGGAGACAATAGAGCAGCTGTTTTAGGGTGGATTTCAGGTGCTTTTTTTAACGCTATAGCGCCTGCAAAACGCCCTCAGTGTGAAAGGGGTCTAAATCACATTCAAAAATACACATACTAGGGCAAATTTAGACAGGAGCCAATTAGGCTTCATGTACACGGGACGTTGTTCATCCTCTCCTGAACGATTTAACTTGACAGCTAAAAACCAGTGTCTAAAAATGGCCGTTTAGCCGCGTTTACATGCCGCATTTAGCCGTGTTTGCGTCTAAAAGCATTTGAAAAAAATTTTTTTATTTTTTTATTTTTTTTGTAAAAATGAAAAATGTCTGTAAACGAAATGCTGCTAGACGCGAGTTGCCTCGTTTAGCCGCATTTGGCACTTCAACTGCCTCTAAACACACATGTACTGATAAAATAACATAGAGGAGAGTTCAGGAGCAGTTGAAAAAAATGCCCAACTGCCCCTAAACCTCCATTTACCAGCAGCAGTGTACATGAGGCCTTAACCTACCAGGGTGTCTTTGGAGTGTGGGAGGAAACCAGAGTACCTTGAGGAAACCTACACAGGCACAGGAAGAACATGAAAACTCCAGACAGGTAGTGCCGTGATTGGGATCCAAACCAACGACCCCAGTGCTGCTAGGTGAAAGTGCTAACTACTTACAGTACCTTGAAAAAGTATTCATACCCCTTGAATATGTTAAAGCCAAAAACGTAAATGTATTTTATTGGGATTTTTTTGTGATAGACCAACACAAAGTCGCACATAGTTGTGAAGTGGAAGGAAAATTATTAAATGGTTTTCAAAAGTTTTTACAAATAAATATGTGAAAAGTGTGGCGTGAATTTGTATTCAGCCCCATTGAGTCAATACTTTGTAGAACCACCCTTCCCTGCAATTACAGCTGCAAGTCTTTTTGGTTATGTCTCCACCAGCTTTGCACATCTAGAGAGTGACATTTTTGCCCATATCTCAAACTCTGTCCGATTAAATGGAGAGCATCTGAACAGCAATTTTCAAGTCTTGCCACAGATTCTCAATTGGATTTAGGTCTGGACTTTGACTGGGCCATCCTAACACATGAATATGCTTTGATCTAAACCATTCCATTGTAGCTGTATGTTTAGGGTTGTTGTCCTGCTGGAAGATGAACCTCCACCCCAGTCTCAAGTCCTTTGCAGACTCTAATGCCGTGTACACACGGCCATTTTTAATGTCATTAAAAAAACAAAGTTTTTCTCGACAGGATTCTTCTCAAGCCTGCCTTGCCTACACACGATTGTGAAAAAAAATGCTCGAACAAAGCGCGGTGACGTACGAAACGTACAACGGCACTATAAAGGGGACGTTCCATTTGGATCCTTTGGGCTGCTTTTTCTGATCCTCGTGTTAGTAAAGTTTGGTGAGAGACGATTCGCGCTTTTCAGCCTCGTGCTCTTCAGTCCGTTACAGCGTGACGAATGTGATATCTCCATTACGAACGCTAGTTTTACCAGAACGAGTGCTCCCGTCTCATGACTTGCTTCTGAGCATGCGTGTCTTTTTAACGTCGTTAAAGCCTACACACGGGCGTTTTTCACGACGAGAAAAATGACGACGTGAAAAACGACGAGAAAAAATAGAGCATGTTCCAAATTTTTAATGCCCATTTTTCACGTTGCGAAAAATGCTCTGGAGCCTACACACGATCGTTTTTAATGACCAAATAAAAAAATGGCTTTTTTCTCGTCATGAAAAACGGTCGTGTGTACGCGGCATTACAGGTTTTCTTCTAAGATTGCCCTGTATTTGGCTCCATCCATCTTCCCATCAACTCTGACCAGCTTCCCTGTCCCTGCTGAAGAAAAGCATCCCCACAACAGGATGCTGCCACCACCATGTTTCACAATGAGGATGGTGTGTTCAGGGTGATGTGCAGTGTTAGTTTTCTGCCACACATAGCGTTTTACTTTTAGGCCAAAAAGTAAAATTTTGGTCTCATCTGACCAGAGCACCTTCTTCCACATGTTTGCTGTGTCCCCCACATGGCTTCTCGCAAACTGCAAACCGGACTTCTTATGGCTTTTTTTCAACAATGGCTTTCTTCTTGCCACTCTTCCATAAAGGCCAGATTTGTGGAGTGCACGACTAATAGCTGTGGATCTCTGCAGCTCCTCCAGAGTTACCATGGGCCTCTTAGCTGCTTCACCATCACCCGATTGGCTTAAAGGACAGGCGATCCTATTGGATGCCTAGGAGAAGGAGGGAGTAAGCCGCTATGATGCAGAGGAGGAGAATACGCAATGGAAATTGCTGCCCAGTGCGGGGCTGGATGAACGACAGCATGGGGGGGGGGTGGGGTGGCGGTTTGCTGACAGCCAACCCGGTGGGTGGTTGTTTGCTCGCCCTCCCTGCTGTCAGAAAACACTGATCAGCGCTACAGCCGCTGATCGAATAAAATTTTTCCAGGAGGTCTGCTCAGCAGTCAAGCCAACGCTTGGCTTCTGTTAAACAGGGAGAGCTACACACAGATAGAAATTCAGACTTTTTAGCAAAGATTTTGATCTCTGTATATCCAGCTTAAATGTTACACTTCTATATATTTATCACCTCTCTCAGAGATCACAATGCTCCTCTGACAAAGCCTTCATCTGTATTTCTTCCCAGAAGAATGGCACTACCTTTGTTCAGGCATCATCCTGGGTCACCAGGGTTATCTTCCTGGACTAAGATGCTGACTCAGAGATGCCATAATCATGTAAAGCCTGGTGCCTGAGCAGTTAGTGGCTTTGTTCACAAAGGTCTGACCCAGGCAAGCCCCCTACTGAGCCTTTCAGTACTGCAGACTTAGTACAAAGTTATAATGCTGCAGTTTAAAACGAGAGAAGGGACTGGAAATGCCTACTACATACTGATGACATTTTCTCAACTTAAGCTAGGTAGGGTCACTTGACCTGAGCTCAAGAACTGCTTTCGACTGATAAAGATACCGCTGTTTTTTTTTAATTGTATTTTCATACAGTGACCTCAACCCCCGGCTGATGCATCCTTCCTTGGACCACCTTATACCCCCACCAGTCACAGCGCATTATTCCCTGGCCACCCCACTCTCCCTACTGGCTACACTGCTTCCTTCCTTGTGCATCTCACCGCCATTCCTCCAACTCACAGCACATCTTTTCCAAGCCACTTCATCACCCTCTGTTACAGGGCATCCCTCGCTAGCCCCCTCACTGCGCCCCAATTCACAGCATATGCTTTCCAGGAAAACTCACCCCATGGTCACAGTGCATTCCTTTCCGGCCTCCTCACCCACCCATTAAAGTACATTCCCCACCTCTGCTACTCCAACTCTGCTCACTACATGCCCATCTCTGGTCACCTCACCACCTGGTCATAGCACTCTCCTGACACTTGTTAACAACCTCACCTTCCCATCAGAGCAGCAGAATAATGATAATCCTAGCCTGGACAAGATCATCTGACTATAGCTCAAGGACTTTTTTCTTTAATAATAAAGGTAGAGACCTTTTTTGAAAAATTATACTGTTATACAGATATATAAAGACCTTTTCATCACACTGTGTCTCTCTGGCCACCTCCACCCTCCCAGTTGCACTGCATCTTGCTCTGGCCACTTCAATCCTCCCACCACTTTATCACTTCCTGACCACCTCACATCACATCCTTATTTGGCCACCTCACCCCGGCTTCCAGCACAGCCTTCCTTGGTCACTTCAGCTTCCAGTGATGGGACATCCCTCCCCCTTGTCACACTGCACCCCTCCCAAGTCATCACACTCTGCGCTTTACTTTGACAATTTTCTCCATTCCACAAAAATACCTGTTCTGGATTGAGCACATTTTTGCTAATACTTGTAGTGCAGCTCTAAGAAAAAAAGGACGTATACAGTATATAGTCCTGCTGGTACTCTGAAATGGGGTGCTGGTGAAAAATATCACCATTCAGTAGTGTATAGCATACTTGAAAAAATCGCCTAACCCTTATGCCGTGTACACACGATCGGAAATTCCGACAACAAACCGTGGATTTTTTTCTGACAGAATGTTGGCTCAAACTTGTGTTGCATACACACGGTCACACAAATGTTGTCGTAAATTCCGAACGTCAAGAACGCGGTGACGTACAACACGTACGACGAGCCGAGATCAATGAAGTTCAATAGGCAGTTCGGCTCTTCTGCTTGATTCTGAGCATGCGTGCTTTTTTGTGCATCGGAATTGCATACAGACGATCGGAATTTACGACAAGAACTTTTTTTGTCTGCAAATTTGAGAACCAGCTCTCAAATTTTTGTTGTCGGAAATTCCGACAGAAAATTCCTGATGGAGCCTACACACGGTCGGAATTTCTGACAAAAAGCACACATCGAACATTTGTTGTCGGAAATTCCGATCGTGTGTACGCGGCATAAGACCTCTATGACTAAACCCCGATGGGTGGGGCGAAACATGTCAGAGGACATGGCGTGTGGAGTGGTGCAAGGCTGAGGCCAACTTATACATGTTAACCATATAGACTGGATAGAGTTTATGCTAAAGCATTATACCCAAGACCCCTTTCACACTGGTGCGTTTTTCAGGCGCTGTAGCGCAAAAAAAGTGTCTGTAAAGCACCTGAAAGAAGCCTCATCTGCAATCCCAATGTGAAAGCCTGAGTGCTTTAAGGCTTATTCTACTCTAACATGAGCTACACAACACAATATGATATATGCACTCTAATGATACCTTACAATTTCTTTTCCAACAAATATGCTGCCCATTTCCATAACAGTCACACAAACAGTATTTTAATTGTAATGATGGCTATATTTATTACTATATTATTTAATCTATGACTAAGTCTCATTGTCCTACAGCTGCTGAGTAGCCACCCATGTAAATATGGTTTGTTACAGTTTTGCAAGAATAAAGTAGCAATAATTTGAAAACAAGCTTGTAATATGTGTGAGTAATGAATTGAAGAGAAACACTTTGTTATTGCCATCAGGGCTCTATGCCCACTGGCTTAAAAAACGCTGCTTCTACAGAACTTTTGTGAACCGTTCTACCTGTAGAAACAGCTCAATGTTATCCTATGTGTCCATGCACATTTCTGATTGGAGCCTAAACTCGCCTACACTATGTACAAAAACACTCTATATGAGCGTTTTTTTCTGCCAAGAGAACAGATGTTTTTTTTTAAGCCAGTGTGCATGGAGCCTAAAGTTTTGTTAGGAAAGCTTGTGAAACATGTCTTCCTTTACCTTCTTGTCTGTTTGCTCCTACCAGTGTCTTTGTGCCTGCTGTCCAAGTGGGAACTCTACAACTTCAACCTTTTGCTGTCCAAGTAACACAAGAGGGTGGGTGTTAATGCCCACACAGCATATATATGCGTCCATGGGCAGCAGAGGCTTCTGTACTGAAAGCACGCTCACTGCCAGCACAGTGACCGATCTGTCAAAGACAGCTCCCAGTCTGTAGTAATGATTAAGAGCCAGCTGGGGCCCCCAGGCATAAGGACCCAGTTAAAGGGATGCCGGGACTGGGCAGGAAGGTGTTAAAGGATACGTTCACATTTTAGAAATAAATGAATTTTTTTTTGCAGGTAAAAAAATGTGCATCATATTTTATTTTATTTTTTTGGAAGCTATAAAGCATTGCACCAGCGATCGGTAGGTCTCCTCCAGATCTGTGAGAGTATCTGTGTGCCCGTACATCCCGTACGGGCAAGCAGATACAATCTGACAGGAAGAATCAATGAACTTGCGCTGTTCTCCACAGCACTGTGATAGTTCATTGAGGGCTTGTAGTTAGACATGTGCAATTCGTTTAGTATCTAATTCCTTTTTCACGAATTTAGAGAAATTCGTTAATTCCAAAATTTCTGAATTTCCGAATTTTTGAATTTTCGGATTTCCAAAATTTCCGAATTTTTCAATTTACGGAAATTCGGAATTTCAGACATTCGGATTTTCAAAATTCCGAATTTCGAATTTTCGAATTTCCGAAATTCGGATTCTCAAAAATTCGATAATTAGAAATTTCGAAAATTCGAAAATGTTTAGACTTTCCGAATTTCCGAAAATTTTAGTTTTTTTGCTTTTTGCGGAAATTTGAAAAATTTGGGTTTTTTTCCGTTTTCGTTTTATTCGTTTTTTTGGAAATTCGGAAATTCAAAAACTCGGAATTCGGAAATTCGGAATTCGGAATTTCCGAATTTCCAAAAATAAGAATAAAACTAAAAAAAAACTAATTTTTCAAATCTCCGCAAAAAAACAAAAAAACAAAAATTTTCGGAAATTCGGAAATTCTAAAAATTCGGAATTCGGAAATTCAACTTTCCAAATTTCCCATTTTCGAAATTTCGATTTTCGAATTTTGCAAATTTGGAAAGTTGAATTTCCGAGTTTTTAGAATTTCCGAATTTCCGAAAATGTAAATTTTTTTGCTTTTTGCGGAAATTTGAAAAAAAAAAATTTTCGTTTTCGTTTTATTCGTTTTTTCGGAAATTTTTTCGGAAATTCGAAAATTCGGAATTCGGAATTTCCCGAAATTCCGAATATAGCAAAGAAAAAAAATGAAAGAAAAAAAACTAAAAAAACAAATTACTCTTTCGTCCATGGACCGACACAGCTTCTCTATTGACAAAGTGGGTATTATCCGTTAATTAGGAGTGACTAGGCAGAAAAACTTGTAAAAAGTGTTGCATCACACCTTCTACAGTACCGCCCAGGGGGCGGACCCTCTGGGTATAACCTCTCAGTCTGCATCTCGCAGATCAGTTTTTTTCTGTCTAGCAAGGAGTAGGACATGGCTCCCTTCGGGCCCATTGGTCCGGGGGAAAAAAAAAATATATATATATTTTTTTCATTTGTTGTTTCCTGCGATCTTCGATCAACTGCCGACTGGGTGACAGGCTGGATCCTCGATCCTTGTAGTCTCCCCAGTTTCGGCCATCGAGCGTGTGCCGACCCTAGCTACGCGCTGGGTTTTCCACTACATGCCCGTCGCTCCACGGGTGGCCGGTGAGCCTACGCTCCAGGGCCTGCATCGGACCGCTCAGCTTCGGCTGACCTTACGGCCGAGTCACAGCAGCCTGGCCAGTGAGCTTACGCTCCAAGGCTTGCATCGGACCACTCAGCTTCGGCTGACCTTACGGCCGAGTCGCAGCAGCCTGTCCGGTGAGCGTCACGCTCCAGGGCATACATATGATCGTCCCTTTTGGGTCCAATCACAGCATGCCTGGCCAACAGTCACCTTCCGTGCGCGGACGATGATCTGTTTGGAATGTCTTCCAGCATAATACATGCAGGATAGGTAAGTAAAACTCCCCTGCCTCGGCTGGGTGATTTAGCTGGACATTCCTGGAGAGATCAAGTAAGTGGTTGTGGCCCCTTTCTTCCCTCTTTCCCTGCCTTTCCCTCCTCCCTGGGCTTCTAGCTAAAGGTTGCTGGGTGCTGGGGGTCACCTAAGGGGTCCCACTGGAGCGGGGCTGGCTGTAACTAACATTTAAAAGAAATGTCATTTCTGCATACCTGTGTGTGTGTGTGTCCTTCCTCCTCCATGCTGTCGGCCATTTTGAGGTGGTCCATGCCAAGTTTGGCCTCTTGTGACTGCCCGGCGGCCATCTTCCTGTGGTTCGGCCACACCCACTGGCCCCTATCAGGTGATCGGCGGCCATGTTTGTCCACCCTGTATGTATAGATTGCCATTCGGCGGCCATCTTTTTGTGGGCTACGGCTGCTTGACCTCTATCTTCGGCTCCACGGCCATTTTCTTGGAGCCCACATTATCTTCCATACAGACGTTTTTGGCAGCCATTTTGCGAGAGCCTCCGGCCTCTAGGGTGCATTACACTGGCGCGAAAATTCACACAGGAAGTGCTGATAAAAGAAGCAGACTGACACAGCAGCAGGGGGACAGCATCACAGACGCAGCACACGGCAGCATAGCAGTACCTATCCAGGGTGGTGAGTCCTCTGGGTGACCCAGCCTCTCTGCAGCACAGGAGGGTGGCCTATTGATATCTTGCCTGGAGCCCTGTGGGTGTCAGCGTGTGGTCAGCATGGCATCTGAGCCAGATGTCTTCTCCCCTGAAACACCAGATTTAGCAGCTGGTGTCCCTGAGGTGTCTATGGACGCTATGTCAGCAATCCTAGAGGCGTTTGCTGCCAGGGTGGAAGCAGCACACGGGAATACAGGGGGTAATAAACGCCCCCGTCCCCTGCAATCTTCTGGGGATATTTCTGATGCAGAACCAGGTCCAGCTACGGCTCATGGCCCAGATTCTGATGCATCAGAGACTGCAGACCGTGACCGATCGGACAGTGAGGAGGACTCCAAGTCCAGGTCAGTACGCGAGACGGCTTTGGTATCTGACCTTATTACTGCAGTGCGGGATACGCTAAAGTTGGAAAATACTGCAGAAGTAGCAGATACTCCAGTCCCTTTTGGGTTTCGTAAACCTGCCCGCACTGCTAAGGTGTTCCCTTGTGTGTCTTATTTTGACAAACTCTTATACAAGGAATGGGAGAACCCACTGAGGGTCTTTACAGCCCCAAAGAGGTTTGCAGTACGGTACCCCTTTGAGGAGAGTTTTCTGAAGATATGGACCTCTCCCCCTATAGTGGACCCTTCAGTGTCCAGACTTAATAGAGCCACCACTATTCCAGTAGAAGGGGCTCCGGTTTTCAAGGACCCTGTGGATAAGAAGGCTGAAGCACTCGCTCGCTACCTATACTCAGTGGTAGGCTCGGCAGTATGCCCGGCATTGGCGGGGGGCCCTAGTGTCTCAGACACTTACTGAATGGCCAAAATTGCTACTCCAGGGGTTAAAGGAGCGAGATGCTCCTCCTAATGAGATAACTTTGGCCGACCAGTTGGTCCAGGGCCTTAAGTTTGTCTGCGAGTCAGACATGGATACTATTCCCCTGCTGTCAAGAGCTTCGGTTTATGCAGTAGCAATACGCCGCCTGATCTGGCTAAAGGGCTGGTCTGCGGACCAGACTTCCAAGAAAGCCCTGTTGGATCTGCCTTTTAAGGGCGACAGACTTTTTGGGGCTTCTCTGGATGACATCATCAAGGATGCCACAGGAGGTAAAAGCACTTTGCTTCCCCAAACTAGCAAGGGTAAGGGGCCACGCCAAGGGCAAGGGCCCTCCTTTACTGCACGCAAGCGTTTTTTTCGCCCCCTTAAGGCGACAGAGAAAAGACCCCAGGCCGATAAAGCGCCTGCCCAAGGACAAAAGCGTCCTTGGTCCCGCAGACCCAACAAGCCTGCGGACAAATCTGCGTCCACATGAAGGTCTGCCCCCACCCAGCTCTCGGGTGGGGGGACGTCTTCGCAAATTTGAGACTCAGTGGACTGCTCTAGTCTCCGACAGGTGGGTTTGCGAAGTAATCTCCTCAGGCTACAAGATAGAATTTCTCTCTTGTCCACCGGACAGATTCATCACCTCCAATCTCCAGCTACTACCGACCCGTCGGGAGGCCCTGTATGGGGCGGTCCAGGGTCTACTGGAACGCGGGGTAGTTATTCCAGTTCCAGAACAGGAACGGGGTCAGGGTTTTTACTCAAATCTGTTCATTGTGCCGAAGAAGGAGGGGGTTCGGCCAATCTTGGATCTCAGAGCCCTCAATTGCTTTGTGAAAGTACAAAGATTTCGGATGGAGTCGGTTCGATCTGTAGTCACGGCTCTCCATCCGGGGGACTTTCTGGCCTCCTTGGACATCAAGGACGCATACCTGCATGTCCCCATATACTCCAGACACCAGAGGTTTCTGCGATTTGCTATCGGGAAGAACCACTACCAGTTTGTGGCCCTCCCGTTTGGCCTTGCCTCAGCACCCAGGACGTTCACCAAGGTGCTCGCTCCGATTCTGGCACTTCTAAGACAGCGGTGTATCGCTATCACAGGTTACTTGGACGACCTTCTGCTGAAGGCCCCTTCAAGCTCAGAATTAGAGGTAAGCGTGTCCATTACCTGTCAGACTCTTCGAGACTGTGGTTGGATACTAAACACGCAAAAGTCAGTATTGGTGCCCACTCAACGCCTAGTGTACCTGGGGTTGATTCTGGATTCCTCAGAGGCAAAGGTATTCCTCCCTGTGGAGAAGTTGCAGACCCTCCGGGCTGCAGTACGGCAGCTGACTTCCAGGAATTGGTCGTCACTCCGTTTTTGCATGCGAGTGTTGGGCCTCATGGTAGCCTCCTTCGAGGCGGTCCCATATGCTCAATACCACACTCGAGTGTTACAGAAGGAAGTTCTGTCCAGATGGAACAGATGCCCTTCATCTCTGGATTATCAAATCCGAGTGAGCCACCTAGTCAGGAGATCCCTGGTATGGTGGCTGACAGCACCGGCTCTAAGGGCCGGGAAGTCATTTCTTCCGGTTTACTGAATAGTGATCACGACGGACGCCAGCCTTACAGGTTGGGGGGGAGTCTGGGGTGTCCAGTCGGCACAAGGTCGCTGGACACCAGAGGAAGCCCTCCTGCCGATCAATGTCCTGGAGATCCGGGTGATCAAGCTGTGCCTCTTCAAATGGTCTCAGAGACTGCAAGGGCGTCCAGTCAGGATCCAGTCAGACAACGCCACAGCGGTGGCATATGTCAATCATCAAGGAGGAACAAGAAGCTCAGCTGCAGCATCGGAGGTTGCTTGCATCCTGAAGTGGGCAGAGAAGAGCGTACCGGCACTATCGGCCGTGTACATTCCGGGTGTGGAAAACTGGCAGGCGGACTACCTGAGCCGCCAGATGCTGGACCAGGGAGAATGGTCCTTACACCCGGAGGTGTTCCACCTCCTCTGCCAAAGATGGGGCACACCAGACGTAGATCTTCTGGCTTCCCGACTCAATCGGAAGGTATTGAGGTTTGTGGCCCGGTCAAGAGACCCATGGGCAGACGCAACGGACGCGTTGGTAGCATCGTGGGGTCAGTATCGGCTAATCTATGCCTTCCCTCCCTTAAGGCCTCTTCCTCTTCTGCTCCGCAGAGTGGAGGCAGAGGGAATTCCAATGATCCTAATCGCTCCAGATTGGCCTCAGCGTCCTTGGTACGCCGATCTAGTACGTCTGGTAGCAGACGTCCCCTGGCGCCTACCACTACGGAAGGACCTGCTATCGCAAGGTCCCATATTCCATCCTGCTTTACAGTCATTGGCTTTAACGGCATGGCTGTTGAGAACCAGGTACTGAGAGACCGGGGCCTGTCAGAATCAGTAATCTCTACTATGAGAAGTGCTCGAAAACCGTCCTCTAGGAAGGTTTATCACCGCACTTGGAGGGCCTACATCTCCATGTGTGAGGAAATGAAATGGCATCCGCGTACCTATTTGGTTTCCAGAATCCTGCTGTTTTTACAGCATGGGGTGGACCAAAGGCTTGCCCTAAGTACGATTTAAGGGTCAGATATCTGCCCTGGCTGTCTTTTTTTAGCGACCCCTGGTGACTCACTCTCTCGTGAGTACATTTGTGCAGGGGGTTCGACATGTGGCCCCTCCGGTCTGTCCTCCGTTACCTCCGTGGGACTTGAACCTGGTCCTCTCGGTGCTTCAGAAGGCACCGTTTGAGAAGATTAGAGATATTCCCCTGTTGACACTTTCTCAGAAAGTGGTCTTTTTGGTGGCTGTTACGTCAGTTAGACGAGTCTCTGAGCTGGCAGCCTTGTCCTGCAAGGCTCCCTATTTGATTTTCCACAAGGATAAGGTGGTGCTGCGGCCGCAGCCTTCCTTTCTTCCGAAAGTCGTTTCGGCTTTTTATCTCAACGAAGACATTGTACTTCCATCCTTGTGTCCTCATCCGTCGAATCCTAAGGAGTCGGCGTTGCATTCCTTGGACGTTGTCCGAGCTTTGAGAGTATACCTATCTGCTACTTCCCTGTTCCGGAAGCCAGACTCACTGTTTGTTTCGGTGGCTGGTCCCAAGAAGGGCCAAGCAGTCTCGTCGGCCACCATCTCTAGGTGGATCCGACAGATAGTAATCCAGGCTTACGCCTTAAAGGGTCAGGCGCCCCCCTTTCCTGTCACGGCGCATTCGACCAGGGTAATAGGTGCCTCTTGGGCTTTCCGACATCAAGCGTCTGTTTCCCAACTATGTAAAGCGACGACTTGGACGTCCGCTCACACTTTCACAAAATTCTACAAAGTTGATGTAGGTGCATCTTCGGATGCCTCTTTCGGCCGCAAGGTTTTGCAAGCGGCTGTTTAGAGTTGCAACTCCTCCGTTTGGAGGAGTGCTGTTTTGTGTTTTGGGGTGAAGTTTGTTTTTATGCTGTTACCAACCCTCGTTTTTTTCTCTGACACTGCTTTGGGACGTCCCACTTTGTGAATAGAGAAGCTGTGTCGGTCCATGGACGAAAGAGTAAATAGGATTTTTTACTCACCGTAAAATCCTTTTCTCTGAGTCCATGGACCGACACAGCACCCACCCCTCCTTTTAAGTTTGTACTGCTTTTTGACAAACTGATCTGCGAGATGCAGACTGAGAGGTTATACCCAGAGGGTCCGCCCCCTGGGCCGTACTGTAGAAGGTGTGATGCAACACTTTTTACAAGTTTTTCTGCCTAGTCACTCCTAATTAACGGATAATACCCACTTTGTCAATAGAGAAGCTGTGTCGGTCCATGGACTCAGAGAAAAGGATTTTACGGTGAGTAAAAAATCCTATTTTTTCCAATTTCCCGAATTTCTGAAAAAACGAAAAAAACGAAAAAAAACGAAAACGAAAAAAACAAATTTTTCGGCAGTGCACATGTCTACTTGTAGTTCATTCACACAGAGAGCTGTGCGAATAGATGATGCAGCCCTGTGGGCGGAGCCCCGCACGGCCGTGCTGATTTAAAAAAATGACAGCTAGTACAGAAAACTTCTCCCCATACTGCTGTCACAGGGAGTGTGGGGATTGGGCAGCGTGCTGCAGCACTGGAAACATGTTACATGTTCCACCCTAAAAATGGATGGAATATGTAACATGTTCCTAAAGGTGAACTTATCCTTTAACCACTTAACGACCGCCCACTGTAAATATACGTCGGCAGAATGGCACGGACAGGCACAATCACGTGCCTGCCTTCGTATGGGTGGGGGGTCTAATCGGACCCCCCTCCGGTACAGTGAGTGGCCGGGATCGCTTCGGGAGCGATCCGTGATGAGGGGGCCGCCATTCGATTCTGGCCACCCCCTCGCGATCCCTCCCGTCTAATCAAATGCTTCCTCTGCCTGTGTAATGTTTACATAGGCAGGAGGAAGTGATGTCATCCCTCATGTGGCGCTCACATATACCGAGCGCCGCATGAGAGAAGACACACAGGTTAGTGCACAAACACTACACTAACACCAGCACACATAGGTACATAAATCGCCCCCCCAGGCCCCCCCAGACACCCCCAGATTACCCCACAGCCCCCAGTCACAGTGTCACTGATTGCAGTGACCATTTATTTACTGATCACTGCAATCAGTGACATTTGTGACTGTAAAAGTGTCAGGACAGTTAGTTTTAGGTCCAGTGTAGCCCCCTAACCCCCCCCCCCTAATAAAGGTTTAACCCCTTGATCGCCCCCCCAGGTAACCCTTTCACCCCCTAGCACTGCCGTCACTAAGCGATCGTTTTTCTGATCGCTGTTTTAGTGTCGGTGATGCCGATAGGTAGCCAGTTATTTTTTTTAGGTTCGCCGCAGGTTTTTATAGCGTCGGGTACCCCCATATATTATCTAATAAAGGTTTAACCCCTTGATCGCCCCCCCAGCTAACCCTTTCACCCGTGTCACTAAGCGATCGTTTTTCTGATCGCTGTCTTAGTGTCGGTGATGCCGATAGGTAGCCAGTTATATTTTTTAGGTTCGCCGCAGGTTTTTATAGTGTCGGGTACCCCCATATATTACCTAATACAGGTTTAACCCCTTGATCGCCCCCCCCAGGTAATCCTTTCACCCCATTTTGCCAGTGTCACTAAGCGATCGTTTTTCTGATCGCTGTCTTGGTGTCGGTGATGCCGATAGGTAGCCAGTTATTTTTTTTAGGTTCGTCGCAGGTTTTTATAGCGGCGGGTACCCCCATATATTACCCAATAAAGGTTTAACCCCTTGATCGCCCCCCCAGGTAACCCTTTCACCCCCTAGAACCGCTGTCACTAAGCGATCGTTTTTCTGATCGCTGTCTTAGTGTTGGTGATGCCGATAGGTAGCCAGTTATTTTTTTTAGGTTCGCCGCAGGTTTTTATAGCGTCAGGTACCCCCAAATATTACCTAATAAAGGTTTAACTCCTTGATCGCCCCCCCAGGTAACCCTTTCACCCCCTTTTGCCAGTGTCACTAAGCGATCGTTTTTCTGATCGCTGTCTTAGTGTCGGTGATGCCGATAGGTAGCCAGTTATTTTTTTTGGTTCGCCGCAGGTTTTTATAGCGTCGGGTACCCCCATATATTACCTAATAAAGGTTTAACCCCCTGATTGCCCCTAGTTAACCCTTTTACCAGTGATCACCATATAAGTGTTACGGGTGACGCTGGTTAGTTAGTTTGCTTTTTATAGTGTCAGGGCACCCGCCGTATATAACCCAATAAAGGTTTAACCCCCTGATCGCCCGGCGGGTGATATCAATTAGGTTTTAGCGTCAGAGAGGGTCTGCGTCGCCCCAGGCAGCATCAGGTTAGTGCCAATAACGCTAACATCCACGCGTAAAGCATACACCTCCCTTAGTGGTATAGTATCTGAACAGATCAATATCTGATCTGATCAGATCTATACTAGCGTCCCCAGCAATTTAGGGTTCCCAAAAACGCAGTGTTAGCGGGATCAGCCCAGATACCTGCTAGCACCTGCGTTTTGTCCCTCCGTCCAGCCCAGGCCACCCAAGTGCAGTATCGATCGATCACTGTCACTTACAAAACACAACACACATAACTGCAGCGTTCGCAGAGACAGGCCTGATCCCTGCGACTCCAGTGCTGTAGGAGGTGATTTCACCACCACAGTTAAAAAAAGAGCATATATGCCGAAGCATGGGGGCAGCAGGGGCGGAGGAGCGATTTTGCTCCTAATCCCGCATACATACGGTCGAAATTCCGACGGAGGCTTGCCGGTGGAAAAGTCCGACCATGTGTGTGCGGCATAACTTTTGCGGGAGGATGCCCCCATGCTTCGGCATATATAAATGGTGCATGTATGCCCATCATTAGAAGTGGGTGGATGAAGGGCGTTATTCTAATGGTGGGCATACCCACCGATCAATCTCTTTTTTCGTTCAGCCAACAGGCTGCATGAAAAAAAAGATTACAATGTCCAACAAGGACCAGCAACGTACTGGTATGTTGCTGGACTTTGAATGGTTATACCAGATTGATGCCTGCGGGTTTAGGTATGATCTTGGTATCATTCTTTTCAGCCAGCGGCCGGCTTTCATGTAAAAGCAATCCTAGTGGCTAATTAGCCTCTGGACTGCTTTTACAAGCAGTGGGAGGGAATGTCCCCCCCCGGATATAAAAAGCGCCATTGGGAAATTGGGAAAACATTTTATCACACCGATCTTGGTGTGGTCAGATGCTTTGAGGGCAGAGGAAAGATCTAGGGTCTAATAGACCCCAGTTTTTTCAAAAAAAGTGTACCTGTCACTACCTTTTGCTATCATAGGGGATATTTACATTCCCTGAGATAACAATAAAAATGATTTAAAAAAAAAAATATGGAAGGAACAGTTTAAAAATAAAATAAAAAAGCAAAATTAATAAAAAAAAAAAAAAAAAGCACCCCTGTCCTGCCCTGCTCTTGCGCAATGGTGAACGCAAGCGTCGGTCTGGCGTCATATGTAAACAGCAATTGCACCATGCATGTGAGGTATCACCGCGAAGGTCAGATCGAGGGCAGTCATTTTAGCAGTAGACCTCCTCTGTAAATCTAACGTGGTAACCTGTAAAGGCTTTTAAAGGCTTTTAAAAATATATGTAGTTTGTCGCCAATGCGCGTTTGTGCGAAATTTTAAAGCATGTCGTGTTTGGTATCTATGTACTCGGCCTAAGATCATCTTTTTTATTTCATCAAAACATTTGGACAATATAGTGTGTTTTAGTGCATTAAAATTAAAAAAAGTGTATTTTTTCCCCAAAAAATGCGTTTGAAAAATCGCTGCGCAAATACTGTGTGGAAAAAAAAATGCAACACCCACCATTTTAATCTGTAGGGCCTTTGCTTTAAAAAAATATATAATGTTTGGGGGTTCAACATAATTTTCTTGCAAAAAATTTTTTTTTTCATGTAAACAAAAAATGTCAGAAAGGGCTTTGTCTTCAAGTGGTTAGAAGAGTGGATGTAAGCTTCCTAATGTTGTGTATAAAATGCCAGTACAGTTCAAAACCCCCCCAAATGACCCCATTTTGGAAAGTAGACACCCCAAGCTATATACTGAGAGGCATGTCAAGTCCATTGAATATTTTATGTGTTGACACAAGTTGCGGAAAAAAGACAATTTTTTTTTTTTTTTTTTGCACAAAGTTGTCACTAAATGATATATTGCTCAAACATGCCATGGGCATATGTGGAATTACACCCCAAAATACATTCTGTTGCTTCTCCTGAGTACGGGGATACCACATGTGTGAGACTTTTTGGGAGCCTAGCCGCGTACGGGACCCCGAAAACCAAGCACCGCCTTCAGGCTTTCTAAGGGTGTAAATTTTTGATTTCACTCCTCACTGCCTATCACAGTTTCGGAGGCCATGGAATGCCCAGATGGCACAAAACCCCCCCAAATGACCCCATTTTGGAAAGTAGACACCCCAAGCTATTTGCTGAGACGTATGGTGAGTATTTTGCAGGTCTCGATTTTTGTCACAAAGTTTTGAAAATTGAAAAAAAAATAAAAAAATGTCTTTCTTCATTTTCAAAAACAAATAAGAGCTGTAAAATACTCACCATGCCTCTCAGCAAATAGCTTGGGGTGTCTACTTTCCAAAATGGGGTCATTTGGGGGGGTTTTGTGCTATTTTGGCATTTTATGGCCTTCGAAACTGTGATAGGTAGTGAGGAGTGAAATCAAAAATTTGTGCCCTTAGAAATCCTGAAGGCGGTGCTTGGTTTTCGGGGTCCCGTACGCGGCTAGGCTCCTAAAAAGTCCCACACATGTGGTATCCCCGTACTCAGGAGAAGCAGCAAAATGTATTTTGGGGTGCAATTTCACATATAACCATGGCATGTGTGAGCAATATATCATTTAGTGACAACTTTTTGTAATTTTTTTTTGTCATTATTCAATCACTTGGGACAAAAAATAAATAAATATTCAATGGGCTCAACATGCCTCTCAGCAATTTCCTTGGGGTGTCTACTTTCTAAAATGGGGTCATTTAGGGTGTTTTGTGCTAATTTGGCATTTTATGGCCTTCGAAACTGTGATAGGTAGTGAGGAGTGAAATCAAAAATTTGCGCCCTTAGAAATCCTGAAGGCGGTGCTTGGTTTTCGGGGGCCCATACGCGGCTAGGCTCCCAAAAAGTCCCACACATGTGGTATCCCTGTACTCAGGAGAAGCAGCAAAATGTATTTTGGGGTGCAATTCCACATATAACCATGGCATGTGTGAGCAATATATCATTTAGTGACAACTTTTTGTAATTTTTTTTTTTTTTTTTAGTCATTATTCAATCACTTGAGAGTAGACTAAAAAAAAATATTCAATGGGCTCAACATGCCTCTCAGCAATTTCCTTGGGATGTCTACTTTCCAAAATGGGGTCATTTGGGGGGGGTTTTGTACTGCCCTGCCATTTTAGCACCTCAAGAAATTAGATAGGCAGTCATAAATTAAAAGCTGTGTAAATTCCAGAAAATGTACCCTAGTTTGTAGACGCTATAACTTTTGCGCAAACCAATAAATATACGCTTATTTACATTTTTTTTTTTTACTAAAGACATGTGGCTGAATACATTTTGGCCTAAATGTATGACTAAAATTGAGTTTATTCGATTTTTCTGTCTTTTTCCGTTTATATCGCAAAAAATAAAAATCGCAGAGGCAATCAAATACCATTAAAAGAAAGCTCTATTTGTGGGAAGAAAAGGACGTAAATTTCGTTTGGGTACAACATTGCATGTCCGCACAATTTACAGTTAAAGCAGCGCAGTGCAAAATTCTGAAAACACCTCTGGTCCTTTAGCTACAAAATGGTCCGGGGCTTAAGTGGTTAAAGAGCCTGCAAAGTAAAGTCAGAGAATTCACAAGAACAGAATTATGTAATGTAATGCAAATGTGAGAGTTACTGAAAAGATTGGGACCTGAATGTTGAGAAAGCTAAGTGTCTTGAGTGTCGTACATAAGACCTTATGTGTTTCCCTAATGAAATGTTCAGCCTTTGATAAAGTATTCCTAAACTTCTGTGCTACATACTAATTATAGGGAAGTTTTTGAGTAAACAGAATCAGTTTCACCACCCAAAACCAGTATGTAGCAAGTAAGTTACATAACAAGTTACATCATACCTAATCACAATGGCAGTTTTCTTTGTGACACATTACCTATATTATTTATAATAAATGGGTATACAAGGTACAGCATTGCAGCATCTTTCAGGAGACATATGTAGCACTACCCCCGCAGGAGCTGCTGGTTTAATTTTGGGTCTGCACTCTGCCTGTCAACCCCGGAAATTTTTCTCGAACCCCCCTTGGCACAACTGGATAACAATATGGATGTGGGACCCAATGAGAAAGGGGACCACAACAACACCACACTGTAATATGTATAGTTACCGTTACCTTGATACTGGTCACCTGACTCTCAGCTGCAATAGATAGAGTTCCACACAAGATGTAACTTAACCAGTTGTAAAGTGTTTACTTGGAAAAGAGTAGAACAATGGTTATACAGATAAAATTGACTGTACACAGATCCCTGCATAGTCAATGAAACACAACTGGTTCAAGGTTTCTATATTACAAGACCCAATTACTATAACCTGGGTCAAATGTGAGTAAGTGTATGGTGGAGGAATCTCCCAATGCTATGACACCGACACTGGGACATTTCCTCACCAATTCTCACACACACTTACTATAACAGCAGCACAACAGAGGCAATATAAACAGTGATATCAAACATAAGAGTTATTATGGCTATATGACTCCCTCTAGTGGACAGTTCAAACTGGTGCGTATCCCTTCGCAGTAAACGTTGCAGAGAAATAAAGTGGTGACTGTTCCTTTAAGTTCACTTGTCTTCTGCTAGCTCTGTTGGTGCACTTATATTGTATTCCACACAATATGTGAAGAGGGAAAGTAATCACTCAGTGCATGTAAAGTAGAGGTAAAGGAAACGCTAGTTCTCCCAATCCGCTGTCCTACTCTCAGGTTCAAAGGATCCCTATCTGTGGCACTGCAAGCGTCAGCAAGTATAAGTGGGACAATAGGGACCACTCTTCTATAACTCAGTTATTTATGTTGGTAGGCAAGTGCCTTCTCACCACCCGGAGTCCTCTCCTCACTGGTATCACCGTCAGGCAAGATGTCGCCGGTCCACCGCACGGCCGCTCACAAGATGCAGGTGGATGTATGGCGTCAGATGTGAGTGGAGCGTAGGACGGTCCCCTCTCTGGCTCAGTCATCGATGCTGTTCACAAGGAACCCTCT
Source organism: Rana muscosa (assembly GCA_029206835.1). NCBI lineage: Eukaryota > Metazoa > Chordata > Amphibia > Anura > Ranidae > Rana > Rana muscosa. The sequence goes on along the minus strand of CM055122.1, from coordinate 1,107,006,587 downwards.
CTGGCTCAGTCGCTCTCCAACTTTAGGCCCAGGCTTCTACGGCCTAGGCACGCTCACAGCAGGCCTCTTGCCTGTTGAAAGATGGTGTCCAGAGAGAGCGTGCTGAGGCCTTGCTTGCCCTTATATCACATCCCCCAACAGGCTGTGCGGTGGTGCCCTGCATTCTGGTAGCACACAATGGCACTGTGGGTATTGTAGTCTCAAGCCAACCCACAGCAATAGAGTCACTTCCTCATGACTCACCTCTCACCTTGCTTTGTTCCATAATGCAACTGAACTGAACAAACTTCAATGGCACAACATAAACAGACACCAGAGGGAGCCAACCTCTTAGTTAAGAACACAAAGTAGTCTTTTAGGATACTCTTAATAGTAACCCCTTGCTACACACTCCCCCCACTTGAAATCTTTGGTCCCCAAAGACAGTGACAGTATATGACCTGTTACATGCTTTGCTCATATACAAGAGGAGAGAAGAATCAGTTAGTGTACACAAGAAATAAGGCAGTTTGCATTCTCAAAAGAACCAGGCAGAGGAACCCCCCACCATGCTTTGGAAAGGAGGTTGTCCTGCCTACAGACCACTTTGACTGGGATGGCCCAGCAAGAAGTGCCAGGGGGTGAGCAGGGGTCGTCCTCCACTAAATGTGAAATGGAAGAGCCAGGCGTTTCAATTGTCTTTTTGAGGTAAACACAGCCTCTTCAGAGCTTTCACCCAATTGATCATAAGTCAGTCTCTTGGGTGGGTGAATAGCCCTTCTCTCTCTCTGCTCTTTTGGCTTTGGTGTTTCTGGCACGCTGAACTCTGTTCTTTCCTCAGCTTCCTCTTCTTCCTGCTCAGACACACTGCATTCTGTTTCCTCTACAGCTTCTTCTCTCTGCAAATCAGCTTCCACTTCTCCTTCTGTAAAAGATGAGACTTCTTCAGGATCTCCTATTGACACGGAAGCTTGGTCATCCTCCAACTCTTCGGACGGCAGAGTCCGAGGCACAAACTCAGGGGCATCGGGTCTGAGGACTCAGGTGTCCGCCGCTTCAGGTGGGGACAAAGGAGGGGTCATGGATCCTGGTAATTGAGATGACCACAACCAGTCTAGTTCCATCTCTTCATCCTCACTGCCTTCATCATCCACATCTTGGGGCGCTGATTGAGACCTAGTGACTGGTCGAGCCCTTTGAGAGGCCGAAGGAGTCGTCTGTGGATCTGACAGGGGTGACAGACGAACTGCTTCTGATAGAGGTAGTAGATGAGTATGATGCAAAGTCTTTAGTGTAGTGATGAGCCGAACACCCCCGGGTTCGGTTCGCACCAGAACCCGCGAACAGACCGAAAGTTCGTACGAACATTAGAACCCTATTAAATACAATGGATGCGAACGTTCGAATTCTAAAGTGCTAATTATAACAACTATTATGCATGTTATTGTCCTAAAAAGGGTTTGGGAACCCGGGTTCTGCACCAGGGGACATGTATCAATGCAAAAAGAAGTTTTAAAAACGGTCGTTTTTCGGGAGCAGTCATTTTAATGATGCATAAAGTGAAAAAAAAAAAGTCAAATATTCCTTTAAATATCGTACCTGGGGGGTGTCTAAAGTATGCCTGTGAAGTGCCAGGTGTTTCCCGTGTTTAGAACTGTCCCTGCACAAAATGACACTTCTAAAGGAAAAAAAAGCCATTTAAAACTGCTTGCGGCTTTAATGTAATGTCTGCTCCCGGTAATATGGATGAAAATCTTTAAGAAAAATGGCATAGCTACCCCATGACCCCCCCCCCCTACCCCAGCCCATTACCAGCCCCTTTGGGTCTTGTATGGATATTAAGGGGAACCCCGCACATAAAATAAAAAAGGCCCTATATACTCTGAACAGCCGTATACAGGCGGTGCATACAAGACAGGGACTGTAGGTTTGTTCTTATGTAGAATCTGTTTGTAATTTTGAACAGGTACATTGTTGAAGTGTAGCTCCAGCCCAAAAATCTATTTTTAAACTTTTTGGAAAACATAGGTAAGGGTTATCACCCCTGTAACATTTGTTTTGCTGTCTGTGCCCCTGTTCAGAACATTTCACCTCACTTTCCGTCCCAATGACAACTGTTTTTGAAATGTGGTGTTTTTCTTGAAACAAGGATTGCTGATAAAGCATCAGTACAGAGGAGACACCTTTCTCCCATATTTATTCTTACAGGAGAGAATTTTCCTTCCTAGTGGTAGATTTCCTCTCACTTCCTGTTGTCTTCTTGCGTTTGCAAGTAGGAGTCGTTTGTAAGTTGGATGTTTGAAAGTAGGGACCTGCCGTATATACTCTGCAGAAATAGGCCCCTTAGTTGTTGGTGTTGGCACAACACTGTAAGCACTCACAGTTACTCTTGGTTGGTGCTGGAACGCCCTGCTGTCAACTATTATATCAGGAATTTTAATTACATATAATTGTTGAACAGTGGTAGTAAAAATTGGGCCTTTGATGGTGGTGCTGGTGCCACAACACTGTAAGCCCTGACAGTTACTCTTGGTGGGTGCAGCAATGGGCCCTGCTGTGAATTATTAGATCAAGAATTGTAATTGCATGCCCCTGTTGAACAGGGGCTGAAAAATTGGGCCTTTCGTGGTGGTGGTGGTGGTGGTGGTGTTGCCACAACACTGTAAGCCCTCAGAGTTACTCTTGGTGGGTGCAGGAATGGGCCCTGCTGTGAATTATTAGATCAAGAATTGTAATTACATGCCCCTTTTGAACAGGGGCTGAAAAATTGGGCCTTTCGTGGTGGTGGTGGTGGTGGTGGCGTTGCCACAACACTGTAAGCCCTCAGAGTTAGTCTTGGTGGGTGCAGCAATGGGCCCTGCTGTGAATTATTAGATCAAGAATTGTAATTGCATGCCCCTGTTGAACAGGGGCTGAAAAATTGGGCCTTAGGCACTGGTGGCACAACACTACAACCCCTCACAGATACTGTACTTGGAGCACAGCAATGAGCTCTGTTGCAAAGTATTGCTTCAAAAATTGTAATGACACGCCCCTGTTAAACAGGGGCTGAAAAATTGGGCCTTAGGCACTGGTGCCACAACACTCCAACCCCTCACAGATACTGTACTTGGAGCACAGCAATGAGCCCTATGGCAAATTATTGCTAAAAAAATTGTAATTACACGCCCCTGTAAAACAGGGGCTGAAAAATTGGGCCTTAGCCACTGGTGGCGGCACCCATAAACAAAAATGATCTTCCAAGCTATCATCATCAATCGTATCATTGAGGACTCGGAGGAGGAGGATAGCCAGTCAACATAACAGCACAGGCACTCAGCATCAGCATCAGTCTTGAAGGGATGTGACATGTTAAAATCAATTAGTCTGTTATATCAGCATCAGGTGTGTGGTAGCTGGTGGTGATCCAAGACTGGTTCATCTTGATGAAAGTCAGTCGATCAACCGAGTCGGTGGACAGGCGCACCCTGTGATCCGTGACAAATCCTCCAGCAGCACTGAATGTGCGTTCCGAAAGAACGCTGGATGCAGGACAGGCCAGTAGCTCAATTGCATACTGTGCAAGCTCTGACCAGTGATCCATCCTCAAGACCCAGTAAGCCAGAGGATTTTCGGTGGGGAAGGTGTCCAAGTCTGACCTTGCCCCTAGATATTCCTGCACCATGTTTATCAGACGCTGGCGATGGTTGCTGGAACCGATCATACTTTGGGGCTGCGGACTAAAGAATTGTCTGAACGCATCGGTCAGACGGCCACCTTCCCCACCGCTCCTTCTTTGACTGGCCGAAGCCTCAGCAACTCGTTGTCCAGGACCAGGAGTTTGTAACCTCCCAGTCTCTGGGAACGCGTTGCACAGACCTTTCTGCAAGGCCTCCCGGAGTTGTCTCATCCTCTGCTCCCTCTGCGAAGGTAACATAAGGTCCGCAACCTTACCCTTGTACCGTGGATCAAGGAGAGTGGCCAGCCAGTAATGGTCCCTCTCCTTGATCCGAAGAATACGAGGATCCTTCCGCAGACTTTGCAGGATCAGGGAGGCCATGCAGCGTAGGTTTGCTGAGGCATTTGCTCCGGAGTCCTCTGGGTCACTAAGGACGACATGATCCGCAGCCACCTCCTCCCAGCCACGTACAAGTCCACTGGTTTCTTGGGACTGTAAATCATCCCTAAAAGACTGCTGCTGATGATGCTGAGTGCCAGCCTCCACCTCCATGCTGACACAATCCTCCTCCTCCTCCTCCTCCTCTTCCTCTTCCTGTGCGATGGGTGGGACAGAAGGAACACTGTCTGGGTAAAGGGGGCCTTGAGAGGCAAGGAAGTCCTCCTCTTCCTGCCTCTGTTCTGCCTCAAGTGCCCTGTCCATTATTCCACGCAGCGTGTGCTCCAACAGGTGGACAAGAGGTACAGTGTCACTGATGCATGCACTGTCACTGCTCACCATCCTCGTGGCCTCCTCAAATGGTGCCAGGACAGTGCATGCATCCCTGATCATGCCCCACTGGCGTGGAGAAAAAAAACCAAGCTCCCCTGACCCTGTCCTGGTGCCGTAGTCGCACAGGTACTCATTGATGGCCCTCTGCTGCGTGTGCAGCCGCTGCAGCATGGCCAACGTTGAGTTCCACCTGGTGGGCATGTCACATATAAGGCGGTTCTTGGGCAGGTTCAACTCCTTTTGCAGCTCAGCCAGGCGAGCACTGGCATTATAAGATCTGCGGAAATGCACACAGACTTTCCTGGCCTGCCTCAGGACATCCTGTAAGCCCGGGTACCTGCCCAAGAACCGCTGCACCACCAGGTTAAGGACGTGAGCCACACAGGGCACATGGGTCAGTTGTCCCTGTCGGAGGGCGGAGAGGAGGTTGGTGCCATTGTCGCAAACCACCATTCCTGGCTTAAGCTGGCGTGGCGTCAACCACCTCTCGGCCTGGCCCTGCAGAGCAGACAGGACCTCTGCCCCAGTGTGGCTTCTGTCCCCCAAACACACCAGCGCAAGCACGGCATGGCATCTTTTTGCCTGCGTACTTGCGTAGCCCCGTGAACGGCTACGGAGCACCGCTGGTTCATAGGACAAACCACAGGAAGAGGCCATGGAGGAAGAAGAAGAGGAGGGGGTGGAGGAGAGAGGTGTGTCACAACCAGTAGTAGCATTTTGGAGGCGTGGCGGTGGAACAACCTCCAACACTACTGCACCTTGTCCTGCATCCTTCCCAGCTGCCAAAAGAGTGACCCAATGGGCCGTGAAAGAAAGGTAACGTCCCTGTCCATGCCTGCTGGACCATGAGTCAGCGGTAATATGCACCTTACCGCTGACCGCCCTGTCCAGCGAGGCCAAGACATTGCCTTCCACATGCCGGTAGAGAGCCGGAATAGCCTTCCGTGAGAAAAAGTGGCGTTTGGGAACCTGCCACTGAGGAACCGCACATTGCACAAACTCACGGAAGGGGGCCGAGTCTACCAACTGAAAAGGCAGCAGTTGAAGCGCTAGCAATTTAGCCAAGCTAGCATTCAACCGCTGGGCATGTGGATGGCTGGGAGTGAACTTCTTTCGACGGTCCAGCAGCTGGGGCAGGGAAATTTGCCTGCTAGAATCAGACGTCGGTGTACTGCTAGCAGAGTGGCCGCAAGTACTTGGCTGTGACACACCTAATTCTACACCTTCATTCCTCTCAGTGCATGTTTCAGAGAGGACTGAAGTTATAGTGGGGTTGGAGATCCCAGCTGATGCGGTGCAAGGAGAGGTCCGCTTTGTTCTTTGGTGTGGGTCTTTGAGGTAGGCTTGCCAACGAGCTGCATGGCAGGTCAACATATGTCTGGTCAGGCATGTGGTACCCAAGCGGCTGATGTTTTGGCCACGCGATATACGCTTGAGACATATGTTGCAAACAGCAGCTGTGCGATCTGATGCACTAGCCTCAAAAAAGGCCCACACCAAGGAACTTTTTGAATGACGGGCAGAGGCTGCGCCCTGCACAGGCGGAGCTCTGCGGTGTGATTCCGTCGGTGTACTGCCCTTACGCTGGCCACCAAAGGGCATCCTGCCTCGTTGGAGATGTGCCTCCTCCTCATCCTCCTCCTCCTCCTCTCTCCTATTAGGCACCCACGTGGAGTCAGTGACCTCATCATCCCCTCCCTCCTCATCACTGGAGCCAATCTGGCAGTATGCTGCAGCTGCTGGAACATGACTGCCAGATTGGTGTCCTTCTTGAGCATCCCCTCTGTCTGCTCTCACGCTACTGCCTTCCTGTAGCTGGGTTTCATCATCAGACCCTTCGAAACGCTGGGCATCCTCCTGGAGCATGTACCCAACACTGTGCTCAAACAGTTCGGGGGACTCCTCAGGAGGAGGACATGGTGGGTCTAGGGAAGGAGTGACTGATGATGAGTCTGACATTGATACCAGGGAAGAGGACGCTTTGGCAGCTGCTTTGCCAGTACCCTGAGCCTGGGTGAGAGAGGATGAGGAGGAGGAGGAGGGCTTGGTCATCCACTCTACCAAGTCTTCGGCATGATGTAGCTCAACATGTCCAGCTGCCGAAAAGAAGGACAAGCGTGTCCCATGGCCATGTGCTGATGACAATGCACCGCGTCCACGACCAGCACTGTTGCCCCCAGACACAGAGCCTGCTTGCCCTCTTTTATTGCCTCCTGACTGTCTGCCTCTCCTTGTTTGCCTTCCAGACATTCTAATAGATGGCCTGCAGGGAGATGGGAAAAAAGCAATAAGGGCTACCTTCAGGTGTCCTTCTCTGTCCCTTTACTTAAGGATTTCTAAATATGGTTGAGGATTATTGCTTTTGCACAGAATAGCACAACGACAATTTCCCTGACTGTCCAAAAAACAAGGATTTCAAAGATGGTTGATGAGGAATGCTTTAGCACACTATAGCACAAGGAGAATTCCCCTCACTTTCCTTCTTTGTCCCTAGAAACAAGGACTGGCACAGTGAAAGAAACTGACACTCTCCCTACCTAGAGTTTTCTGTCCCTAGAAAAAATGTTTTTTTAAAGCACACTATAGCACAAGGAGAATTCCCCTCACTTTCCTTCTTTGTCCCTAGAAACAAGAACTGGCACAGTGAAAGAAACTGACACTCTCCCTACCTAGAGTTTTCTGTCCCTAGAAAAAATGTTTTTTTAAAGCACACTATAGCACAAGGAGAATTCCTCTCACTTTCCTTCTTTGTCCATAGAAACAAGGACTGGCACAGTGAAAGAAACTGACACTCTCCCTACCTAGAGTTTTCTGTCCCTAGAAAAAAATGTTTTTTTAAAGCACACTATAGCACAAGGAGAATTCCCCTCACTTTCCTTCTTTGTCCCTGAAAACAAGGACTGGCACAGTGAAAGAAACTGACACTCTCCCTACCTAGAGTTTTCTGTCCCTAGAAAAATTTTTTTTTTAAAGCACACTATAGCACAAGGAGAATTCCCCTCACTTTCCTTCTTTGTCCCTAGAAACAAGGACTGGCACAGTGAAAGAAACTGACACTCTCCCTACCTAGAGTTTTCTGTCCCTAGAAAAAAATGTTTTTTTAAAGCACACTATAGCACAAGGAGAATTCCCCTCACTTTCCTTCTTTGTCCCTAGAAACAAGGACTGGCACAGTGAAAGAAACTGACACTCTCCCTACCTAGAGTTTTCTGTCCCTAGAAAAAATGTTTTTTTAAAGCACACTATAGCACAAGGAGAATTCCCCTCACTTTCCTTCTTTGTCCCTAGAAACAAGGACTGGCACAGTGAAAGAAACTGACACTCTCCCTACCTAGAGTTTTCTGTCCCTAGAAAAAATGTTTTTTTAAAGCACACTATAGCACAAGGAGAATTCCCCTCACTTTCCTTCTTTGTCCCTAGAAACAAGGACTGGCACAGTGAAAGAAACTGACACTCTCCCTACCTAGAGTTTTCTGTCCCTAGAAAAAATGTTTTTTAAAAGCACACTATAGCACAAGGAGAATTCCCCTCACTTTCCTTCTTTGTCCCTAGAAACAAGGACTGGCACAGTGAAAGAAACTGACACTCTCCCTACCTAGAGTTTTCTGTCCCTAGAAAAAATTTTTTTTTAAAGCACACTATAGCACAAGGAGAATTCCCCTCACTTTCCTTCTTTGTCCCTAGAAACAAGGACTGGCACAGTGAAAGAAACTGACACTCTCCCTACCTAGAGTTTTCTGTCCCTAGAAAAAATGTTTTTTTAAAGCACACTATAGCACAAGGAGAATTCCCCTCACTTTCCTTCTTTGTCCCTAGAAACAAGGACTGGCACAGTGAAAGAAACTGACACTCTCCCTACCTAGAGTTTTCTGTCCCTAGAAAAAAATGTTTTTTTTAAAGCACACTATAGCACAAGGAGAATTCCCCTCACTTTCCTTCTTTGTCCCTAGAAACAAGGACTGGCACAGTGAAAGAAACTGACACTCTCCCTACCTAGAGTTTTCTGTCCCTAGAAAAATTTTTTTTTTTAAAGCACACTATAGCACAAGGAGAATTCCCCTCACTTTCCTTCTTTGTCCCTAGAAACAAGGACTGGCACAGTGAAAGAAACTGACACTCTCCCTACCTAGAGTTTTCTGTCCCTAGAAAAATTTTTTTTTTAAAGCACATTATAGCACAAGGAGAATTCCCCTCACTTTCCTTCTTTGTCCCTAGAAACAAGGACTGGCACAGTGAAAGAAACTGACACTCTCCCTACCTAGAGTTTTCTGTCCCTAGAAAAAATGTTTTTTTAAAGCACACTATAGCACAAGGAGAATTCCCCTCACTTTCCTTCTTTGTCCCTAGAAACAAGGACTGGCACAGTGAAAGAAACTGACACTCTCCCTACCTAGAGTTTTCTGTCCCTAGAAAAAATGTTTTTTTAAAGCACACTATAGCACAAGGAGAATTCCCCTCACTTTCCTTCTTTGTCCCTAGAAACAAGAACTGGCACAGTGAAAGAAACTGACACTCTCCCTACCTAGAGTTTTCTGTCCCTAGAAAAAATGTTTTTTTAAAGCACACTATAGCACAAGGAGAATTCCTCTCACTTTCCTTCTTTGTCCCTAGAAACAAGGACTGGCACAGTGAAAGAAACTGACACTCTCCCTACCTAGAGTTTTCTGTCCCTAGAAAAAAATGTTTTTTTAAAGCACACTATAGCACAAGGAGAATTCCCCTCACTTTCCTTCTTTGTCCCTAAAAACAAGGACTGGCACAGTGAAAGAAACTGACACTCTCCCTACCTAGAGTTTTCTGTCCCTAGAAAAAAATGTTTTTTTAAAGCACACTATAGCACAAGGAGAATTCCCCTCACTTTCCTTCTTTGTCCCTAGAAACAAGGACTGGCACAGTGAAAGAAACTGACACTCTCCCTACCTAGAGTTTTCTGTCCCTAGAAAATTTTTTTTTTTAAAGCACACTATAGCACAAGGAGAATTCCCCTCACTTTCCTTCTTTGTCCCTAGAAACAAGGACTGGCACAGTGAAAGAAACTGACACTCTCCCTACCTAGAGTTTTCTGTCCCTAGAAAAAATGTTTTTTTAAAGCACACTATAGCACAAGGAGAATTCCCCTCACTTTCCTTCTTTGTCCCTAGAAACAAGGACTGGCACAGTGAAAGAAACTGACACTCTCCCTACCTAGAGTTTTCTGTCCCTAGAAAAAATGTTTTTTTAAAGCACATTATAGCACAAGGAGAATTCCCCTCACTTTCCTTCTTTGTCCCTAGAAACAAGAACTGGCACAGTGAAAGAAACTGACACTCTCCCTACCTAGAGTTTTCTGTCCCTAGAAAAAATGTTTTTTTTAAAGCACACTATAGCACAAGGAGAATTCCTCTCACTTTCCTTCTTTGTCCCTAGAAACAAGGACTGGCACAGTGAAAGAAACTGACACTCTCCCTACTTAGAGTTTTCTGTCCCTAGAAAAAAATGTTTTTTTAAAGCACACTATAGCACAAGGAGAATTCCCCTCACTTTCCTTCTTTGTCCCTAAAAACAAGGACTGGCACAGTGAAAGAAACTGACACTCTCCCTACCTAGAGTTTTCTGTCCCTAGAAAAAAATGTTTTTTTAAAGCACACTATAGCACAAGGAGAATTCCCCTCACTTTCCTTCTTTGTCCCTAGAAACAAGGACTGGCACAGTGAAAGAAACTGACACTCTCCCTACCTAGAGTTTTCTGTCCCTAGAAAAAATGTTTTTTTAAAGCACACTATAGCACAAGGAGAATTCCCCTCACTTTCCTTCTTTGTCCCTAGAAACAAGGACTGGCACAGTGAAAGAAACTGACACTCTCCCTACCTAGAGTTTTCTGTCCCTAGAAAAAAATGTTTTTTTAAAGCACACTATAGCACAAGGAGAATTCCCCTCACTTTCCTTCTTTGTCCCTAGAAACAAGGACTGGCACAGTGAAAGAAACTGACACTCTCCCTACCTAGAGTTTTCTGTCCCTAGAAAAAAATGTTTTTTTAAAGCACACTATAGCACAAGGAGAATTCCCCTCACTTTCCTTCTTTGTCCCTAGAAACAAGGACTGGCACAGTGAAAGAAACTGACACTCTCCCTACCTAGAGTTTTCTGTCCCTAGAAAAAAATGTTTTTTTAAAGCACACTATAGCACAAGGAGAATTCCCCTCACTTTCCTTCTTTGTCCCTAGAAACAAGGACTGGCACAGTGAAAGAAACTGACACTCTCCCTACCTAGAGTTTTCTGTCCCTAGAAAAAAATGTTTTTTTAAAGCACACTATAGCACAAGGAGAATTCCCCTCACTTTCCTTCTTTGTCCCTAGAAACAAGGACTGGCACAGTGAAAGAAACTGACACTCTCCCTACCTAGAGTTTTCTGTCCCTAGAAAAAAATGTTTTTTTAAAGCACACTATAGCACAAGGAGAATTCCCCTCACTTTCCTTCTTTGTCCCTAGAAACAAGGACTGGCACAGTGAAAGAAACTGACACTCTCCCTACCTAGAGTTTTCTGTCCCTAGAAAAAATGTTTTTTTAAAGCACACTATAGCACAAGGAGAATTCCCCTCACTTTCCTTCTTTGTCCCTAGAAACAAGGACTGGCACAGTGAAAGAAACTGACACTCTCCCTACCTAGAGTTTTCTGTCCCTAGAAAAAAATGTTTTTTTAAAGCACACTATAGCACAAGGAGAATTCCCCTCACTTTCCTTCTTTGTCCCTAGAAACAAGGACTGGCACAGTGAAAGAAACTGACACTCTCCCTACCTAGAGTTTTCTGTCCCTAGAAAAAATGTTTTTTTAAAGCACACTATAGCACAAGGAGAATTCCTCTCACTTTCCTTCTTTGTCCCTAGAAACAAGGACTGGCACAGTGAAAGAAACTGACACTCTCCCTACCTAGAGTTTTCTGTCCCTAGAAAAAAATGTTTTTTTAAAGCACACTATAGCACAAGGAGAATTCCCCTCACTTTCCTTCTTTGTCCCTAGAAACAAGGACTGGCACAGTGAAAGAAACTGACACTCTCCCTACCTAGAGTTTTCTGTCCCTAGAAAAAAATGTTTTTTTAAAGCACACTATAGCACAAGGAGAATTCCCCTCACTTTCCTTCTTTGTCCCTAGAAACAAGGACTGGCACAGTGAAAGAAACTGACACTCTCCCTACCTAGAGTTTTCTGTCCCTAGAAAAAATGTTTTTTTAAAGCACACTATAGCACAAGGAGAATTCCCCTCACTTTCCTTCTTTGTCCCTAGAAACAAGGACTGGCACAGTGAAAGAAACTGACACTCTCCCTACCTAGAGTTTTCTGTCCCTAGAAAAAAATGTTTTTTTAAAGCACACTATAGCACAAGGAGAATTCCCCTCACTTTCCTTCTTTGTCCCTAGAAACAAGGACTGGCACAGTGAAAGAAACTGACACTCTCCCTACCTAGAGTTTTCTGTCCCTAGAAAAAATGTTTTTTTAAAGCACACTATAGCACAAGGAGAATTCCTCTCACTTTCCTTCTTTGTCCCTAGAAACAAGGACTGGCACAGTGAAAGAAACTGACACTCTCCCTACCTAGAGTTTTCTGTCCCTAGAAAAAATGTTTTTTTAAAGCACACTATAGCACAAGGAGAATTCCCCTCACTTTCCTTCTTTGTCCCTAGAAACAAGGACTGGCACAGTGAAAGAAACTGACACTCTCCCTACCTAGAGTTTTCTGTCCCTAGAAAAAATGTTTTTTTTAAAGCACACTATAGCACAAGGAGAATTCCCCTCACTTTCCTTCTTTGTCCCTAGAAACAAGGACTGGCACAGTGAAAGAAACTGACACTCTCCCTACCTAGAGTTTTCTGTCCCTAGAAAAAAATGTTTTTTTAAAGCACACTATAGCACAAGGAGAATTCCCCTCACTTTCCTTCTTTGTCCCTAGAAACAAGGACTGGCACAGTGAAAGAAACTGACACTCTCCCTACCTAGAGTTTTCTGTCCCTAGAAAAAAATGTTTTTTTAAAGCACACTATAGCACAAGGAGAATTCCCCTCACTTTCCTTCTTTGTCCCTAGAAACAAGGACTGGCACAGTGAAAGAAACTGACACTCTCCCTACCTAGAGTTTTCTGTCCCTAGAAAAAATGTTTTTTTAAAGCACACTATAGCACAAGGAGAATTCCCCTCACTTTCCTTCTTTGTCCCTAGAAACAAGGACTGGCACAGTGAAAGAAACTGACACTCTCCCTACCTAGAGTTTTCTGTCCCTAGAAAAAATGTTTTTTTAAAGCACACTATAGCACAAGGAGAATTCCCCTCACTTTCCTTCTTTGTCCCTAGAAACAAGGACTGGCACAGTGAAAGAAACTGACACTCTCCCTACCTAGAGTTTTCTGTCCCTAGAAAAAATGTTTTTTTAAAGCACACTATAGCACAAGGAGAATTCCCCTCACTTTCCTTCTTTGTCCCTAGAAACAAGGACTGGCACAGTGAAAGAAACTGACACTCTCCCTACCTAGAGTTTTCTGTCCCTAGAAAAAAATGTTTTTTTAAAGCACACTATAGCACAAGGAGAATTCCCCTCACTTTCCTTCTTTGTCCCTAGAAACAAGGACTGGCACAGTGAAAGAAACTGACACTCTCCCTACCTAGAGTTTTCTGTCCCTAGGAAAAAATGTTTTTTTAAAGCACACTATAGCACAAGGAGAATTCCCCTCACTTTCCTTCTTTGTCCCTAGAAACAAGGACTGGCACAGTGAAAGAAACTGACACTCTCCCTACCTAGAGTTTTCTGTCCCTAGAAAAAAATGTTTTTTTAAAGCACACTATAGCAAAAGGAGAATTCCCCTCACTTTCCTTCTTTGTCCCTAGAAACAAGGACTGGCACAGTGAAAGAAACTGACACTCTCCCTACCTAGAGTTTTCTGTCCCTAGAAAAAAATGTTTTTTTAAAGCACACTATAGCACAAGGAGAATTCCCCTCACTTTCCTTCTTTGTCCCTAGAAACAAGGACTGGCACAGTGAAAGAAACTGACACTCTCCCTACCTAGAGTTTTCTGTCCCTAGAAAAAATGTTTTTTTTAAAGCACACTATAGCACAAGGAGAATTCCCCTCACTTTCCTTCTTTGTCCCTAGAAACAAGGACTGGCACAGTGAAAGAAACTGACACTCTCCCTACCTAGAGTTTTCTGTCCCTAGAAAAAATGTTTTTTAAAGCACACTATAGCACCAGGAGAATTCCCCTCACTTTCCTTCTTTGTCCCTAGAAACAAGGACTGGCACAGTGAAAGAAACTGACACTCTCCCTACCTAGAGTTTTCTGTCCCTAGAAAAAATTTTTTTTAAAGCACACTATAGCACAAGGAGAATTCCCCTCACTTTCCTTCTTTGTCCCTAGAAACAAGGACTGGCACAGTGAAAGAAACTGACACTCTCCCTACCTAGAGTTTTCTGTCCCTAGAAAATTTTTTTTTTTAAAGCACACTATAGCACAAGGAGAATTCCCCTCACTTTCCTTCTTTGTCCCTAGAAACAAGGACTGGCACAGTGAAAGAAACTGACACTCTCCCTACCTAGAGTTTTCTGTCCCTAGAAATTTTTTTTTTTAAAGCACACTATAGCACAAGGAGAATTCCCCTCACTTTCCTTCTTTGTCCCTAGAAACAAGGACTGGCACAGTGAAAGAAACTGACACTCTCCCTACCTAGAGTTTTCTGTCCCTAGAAAAAAATGTTTTTTTAAAGCACACTATAGCACAAGGAGAATTCCCCTCACTTTCCTTCTTTGTCCCTAGAAACAAGGACTGGCACAGTGAAAGAAACTGACACTCTCCCTACCTAGAGTTTTCTGTCCCTAGAAAAAAATGTTTTTTTAAAGCACACTATAGCACAAGGAGAATTCCCCTCACTTTCCTTCTTTGTCCCTAGAAACAAGGACTGGCACAGTGAAAGAAACTGACACTCTCCCTACCTAGAGTTTTCTGTCCCTAGAAAAAAATGTTTTTTTAAAGCACACTATAGCACAAGGAGAATTCCCCTCACTTTCCTTCTTTGTCCCTAGAAAGAAGGACTGGCACAGTGAAAGAAACTGACACTCTCCCTACCTAGAGTTTTCTGTCCCTAGAAAAAATGTTTTTTTAAAGCACACTATAGCACAAGGAGAATTCCCCTCACTTTCCTTCTTTGTCCCTAGAAACAAGGACTGGCACAGTGAAAGAAACTGACACTCTCCCTACCTAGAGTTTTCTGTCCCTAGAAAAAATGTTTTTTTAAAGCACACTATAGCACAAGGAGAATTCCCCTCACTTTCCTTCTTTGTCCCTAGAAACAAGGACTGGCACAGTGAAAGAAACTGACACTCTCCCTACCTAGAGTTTTCTGTCCCTAGAAAAAATGTTTTTTTAAAGCACACTATAGCACAAGGAGAATTCCCCTCACTTTCCTTCTTTGTCCCTAGAAACAAGGACTGGCACAGTGAAAGAAACTGACACTCTCCCTACCTAGAGTTTTCTGTCCCTAGAAAAAATGTTTTTTTAAAGCACACTATAGCACAAGGAGAAATCCCTTCACTTTCCTTCTTTGTCCCTAGAAACAAGGACTCGCACAGTAAAACACACTGACACTCTCCCTACCTATCCTTCTCTTTCCCTAAACTAAAGGAATCCAGGTTAAGCAAGAAATAAATAAATGTCACTGTCCCTGCCTATGCTTGTCTTTCCCTGCTCCGGAACACACTACACTAGGCCGCCGTGCTGGCGGCCTTTTATAGTGTGGGGCGTGTACTAAACACCCTCAGCAATAATTGGCCACAGGCATCCTGCCTGTGGCCAATCATTGCTCTCCTCGCTGCCGGCGCTGTGATTGGCCAAGCATGCGGGGTCACAGTGCATGCTTGGCCAATCACAGCGCCTGGATGACACTGCGATGGCGTAGTGCATTGTGGGCCGTTCGCGTCACTCGAATTTGGCGCGAACGGCCCAAATCGTTCGATCTTCGTCGAACGATCGAACAGCCGATGTTCGAGTCAAACGTATGTTCGACTCGAACACGAAGCTCATCCCTACTTTAGTGGGCCTACACTCCCTTCTGGTTGGATCTGATACACTGGGAGTTCTGGTAGTTGCTTGCAAATTATATAAGGCTGTGACTTCCAGCGGTCAGCTATTTTGTGCTTCCCAGGGATGCCCAGATTCCTTAACAGCACTCTGTCTCCTGGTTGTAGGTCCTGCACTCTGACTTTTAAATTAAAGTTCTTCTGGTTTCTCAGTCCCCTCCGGTCTGAAGTAGCTTGGGCCTTGTCATAGGCGGTCTTCAGGCTTTTCCGCAGACGATCTACATACCCTCTGTGGGAGGTTGCTGAGGTGTGGTCTAGGGAGGTGCCAAAGGCCAGGTCTACTGGTAGCCGGGCCTCCCGTCCGAACATTAGGCGATAAGGAGAGTACCCTGTGGCATCGTTTGCAGTATTGTTGTAGGCATGTACAATGGCGGCTACATGTCTGCTCCAATGCTGCTTCTTCTATGAGTTTAAAGTCCTGAAAAGTGTAACACCTCATGCAACCCAACATGTAATTGCCATCATCCCGAATATATGTGGAAAATGAGAAAACCTCTATTGTTGGGATTTTGGAGGCAATGCAAAAAAAGGGGGGAGGAAAAACCTCAATTTAAAAATATCTAAATATTTATTTGTAACAAAACCGTATAAAACGGACACATATATAAAATTACAAAATTGTACAAAAAGGCACATATAAACATGGATATTGTACAATAACTACATAAATCTAACATATTACAAATCTTTCAAGAAGCAATACAGTAGCCTGATTGACCACTCCCGCCGGAAGCAGATCAAGAGAGGCTTATCCAACGCGTTTCAAACTGTAATTGTCCTTCATCAGGGATTTCAAATGCGTTTGCTTCTAAGAGATCAAATTTCTGTTAAATACAGAAACAATAAGATAAGTTTTCACTTTAATTTCAACCATTATATAAAATGCAATACAAAGGAAACAAACTTACACAAAAAATCATATATAAATTATTCCATCAATGTTCCCATACATGCATCCCAGGTTCCAGAAACTCCAGGGGTAGATTCCCCGATGCCCTCAAAATGCCAGGAAAACCCTCTGTCAGAACACATGTCCATATAAGAAGTACGGACATCTAAATAAATTGGTCCAAAATAGGTGCCTTAAACAAAAAATAATAAATAACATACATAAGTATGGATGTAATTCTGTTGGGGAATAAAATAATTATCCCTAGAGAGAATGTGGTACCTGTAGATGGAAAAATGGAAATCTAGGATTCAGATTCATCAGGCAAGTATAACTCATGTACAGAGACAGGACCAAAGGATGCTTGAGTCCAAAGATATATGTCCTAAAAATAATTAAAGAAAACAATAAAAATTGTATCAATCAAAAGAGAAGAAAAGTTCTTCCCTCTTCTAAATAAAACGTCTCCAAAAGTTTTTGAGTATTACCTGTCAAAAGGATCAGAAATCCCGATAATTATCCAAAAAAGTTTCCATGCAGTAGAGGTCCATACAGAAACATCCTCTGCCTGCCAGCAGAGGGAAAGAATGACACCATATAACTCCTTTGGCGTCCTTTATATCCCTCTGTTATGTCTGATTGGTCCAGACCAGGTCACATGACGCACCTGCTCATAGAGCAGAGCCTCATGTAGCCATGGAAACGCCACGCTTCCCAGGTCAAGCCACGTCAGGCGCCGATCACATGACGCAACCAAACCAATCAGCGGTGCGTCTGCCATCATTGCATATCAGCAGCAAAACACCAAGGGAGCGCGGCATGAAAAAGCCCACGGCCGCATCATTGAACCGCTATAGCGTCACCCATCATACCCCGCTATGGAAGCAAGGGTATGATAAACGACCCCTCTGCTAAATCGGTCCCCATTCCGATCCGTCCCGCACCGCAGGAAGTGCATAGACGGCCATCTTGAATGTGGGCAAAGTAAAGGGATGCCAGATGGAAAAAATGGTTTAGATGGAAAAGATGGAACTAAATTGCCGTGGGGAAATCAGACATTGAATATTAGCACCAGTTTACCATTGTAAAGCCGTGCCCAGGATATAGATCCTTATCCCAGAACAATTGTATATGGTCGGGGAGCGGACCAGGGACTAACACCACCGGTGCCGTTTTAAGCCTACGGGAGGAACAAAAAGGTTTCTCCTGCCCAGGAAAAAAATGGTGGGGGATAAATTCCATTGGAAAACCCCCTCCCCGGCACCGGATATGCACATGTGAAATTGAAAAAGAAGGAATCCTAGATAGAGAGAAAGAAAACGGCCACCCCAAAACGGAACTCTGGCTTGATCACAAACCAATATGGGACGCATGCATGGGAGCACGTCAAAAAATCAGCCGAAGCATCAAAAAAGATGCCTCCGCAGAAAAAATGTTATGGAACATTGAGCACACAGAATATATATGATATAAAAGTCTATATATCTCAAAACCCCACATGTGTGTCAGTGTGTTTTTAGAAAAAATTAGAAAAGTTCTCCTCTATCCATAGACATGGTAGAAAAGCTGGAATGTCAGGGCTCATAACTGGGGGTGGGTGGAACATCACGCCAGAATATATCAACCAGGCTAATCAGTCTTCCCCGAACTAAAGCCCTCCAGGAATGGACGAAAGCTTTCAACTTCATTTAAACCTGGGGGCGTAGTTGCCCTAAGGTACCTGATCCAGCGTATTTCCCGCTGGAGCAGGACCTTGTTCCAGTCACCCCCCCCCCCTACATGGAATATGAATCCTTTCAACAACTGAAAAAATTACTTTGGGCATTCTATACCTGTGTTTTTTGGCCACATGTCTCCCAAGAGGCAAGTAGAGGTTCCCTATCCTCATGCTATGTATATGTTTTTCCACTCTCTTCCCAAATTCCTGTCTTGTTTTTCCGACGTAAAAACATCCACACTGACAGACCATTAAATAAACCACACCTTGTGTCTTACAATTGGCAAAGTGCCTAAGTGTGAAAGTCTCCCCATTGGGTAAAGTGAGTGTGGATCCCCCGCCAATGACAGTACATTGAGAGCATGCCCCACAGGGATAGGTCCCAAAGATTTTACATGGGTCCTTTCTTGCCTCTCCCTTGTATTCACTTTTGACTAGCATTCCACCGATAGATTCTGCCTTTTTGAAAGTGATTACTGGTTTTGATGGTACTAGTGTCTTCAGGACTGGGTCCTCAGTAAGGATCGGCCAATATTTGGTTAGAATCTGTATGATTTTCTTGTGCTCATTAGAGAATTTGAAAATTATTCTTGAAATATTATCTTCTTGAGTTTTTTTCTTTTTCTTTGAAGTCTTAAAGACCAGAGTATGTCTTTCCATTCCCTTTACTCTATTGAAAGCTTTCTTTAGTGTGGATCTACTGTAACTTCTCGCTAGTAAACGGTTACTTAATTCATTAGATTCAAGTTGAAAGTCATCATCTGATGTACAATTCCTCCTAATCCGGAGGAACTGGCTGAAAGGTATGGATTCTTTGAGTGTTGTTGGATGGAAACTGGCTGCATGCAACATCGTGTTGCCAGCCGTTTCCTTCCTAAACAGTCTACTTTGGACTTTCCCCTGTATATCTTTCGATATAAGGATATCAAGAAAACTGACTTTCTCAGAGTCATAAGACATGGTAAAAAATAAATTTTGGTTGTTAGTATTCATAAGTTCCAAAACTCTCTTGAGCATGTCTTCAGGCCCATCCCAGATGATGAAGATGTCGTCTATGTAGCGCTGCCACATGAGAATGTGGCAGGCATACATAGACGCATCATCTCCCAGGAGGAAATCCTTCTCCCACTCCCCCAGGTACAGGTTGGCATATGAGGGTGCACAGCACGTCCCCATAGCCACCCCCTGTACCTGGAGGTAGTGGGAGCCCTGAAACAAAAAAATGTTATGCTGTAAAATAAAATCAAGCATCTGTATGATGAATTGATTAAACTTCCAGGTTTGATGAATCCTTTAGAGATGGTGCCATAAACCAAGATATCTGGGACTTTATTCGAACCAGACACCCACGTATCCCTACGATGTATGCACTTCCTAAAGTGCACAAAAACCTGTTGAGGCCACCTGGCAGGCCCATCATATCAGGTAATGGTTCCACCTCTGAAGGTGCTAGCCGAGTTATTGACCAGCACCTCAGACCTCATGTGATGGATCTCCCTTCGTACACCAAAGACACAATCCATCTTCTGCAAATATTGGAAGGTCTTGTCATACCACCATCAGCGCTCTTGGTTACTGTAGATGTAGAGTCTCTCTACAACAGCATACCACACGATCTTGGCATTTTAGCTGTCCAAAGAGTGCTACGACAACGCCCAACCATGGACTGGAAGTTTAATCAATTCATCATACAGATGCTTGATTTTATTTTACAGCATAACATTTTTTTGTTTCAGGGCTCCCACTACCTCCAGGTACAGGGGGTGGCTATGGGGACGTGCTGTGCACCCTCATATGCCAACCTGTACCTGGGGGAGTGGGAGAAGGATTTCCTCCTGGGAGATGATGCGTCTATGTATGCCTGCCACATTCTCATGTGGCAGCGCTACATAGACGACATCTTCATCATCTGGGATGGGCCTGAAGACATGCTCAAGAGAGTTTTGGAACTTATGAATACTAACAACCAAAATTTATTTTTTACCATGTCTTATGACTCTGAGAAAGTCAGTTTTCTTGATATCCTTATACCGAAAGATATACAGGGGAAAGTCCAAAGTAGACTGTTTAGGAAGGAAACGGCTGGCAACACGATGTTGCATGCAGCCAGTTTCCATCCAACAACACTCAAAGAATCCATACCTTTCAGCCAGTTCCTCCGGATTAGGAGGAATTGTACATCAGATGATGACTTTCAACTTGAATCTAATGAATTAAGTAACCTTTTACTAGCGAGAGGTTACATTAGATCCACACTAAAGAAAGCTTTCAATAGAGTAAAGGGAATGGAAAGACATACTCTGGTCTTTAAGACTTCAAAGAAAAAGAAAAAAACTCAAGAAGATAATATTTCAAGAATAATTTTCAAATTCTCTAATGAGCACAAGAAAATCAGACAGATTCTAACCAAATATTGGCCGATCCTTACTGAGGACCCAGTCCTGAAGACACTAGTACCATCAAAACCAGTAATCACTTTCAAAAAGGCAGAATCTATCGGTGGAATGCTAGTCAAAAGTGAATACAAGGGAGAGGCAAGAAAGGACCCATGTAAAATCTTTGGGACCTATCCCTGTGGGGCATGCTCTCAATGTACTGTCATTGGCGGGGGATCCACACTCACTTTACCCAATGGGGAGACCTTCACACTTAGGCACTTTGCCAATTGTAAGACACAAGGTGTGGTTTATTTAATGGTCTGTCAGTGTGGATGTTTTTACGTCGGAAAAACAAGACAGGAATTTGGGAAGAGAGTGGAAAAACATATACATAGCATGAGGATAGGGAACCTCTACTTGCCTCTTGGGAGACATGTGGCCAAAAAACACAGGTATAGAATGCCCAAAGTAATTTTTTCAGTTGTTGAAAGGATTCATATTCCATGTAGGGGGGGGGGGGTGACTGGAACAAGGTCCTGCTCCAGCGGGAAATGCGCTGGATCAGGTACCTTAGGGCAACTACGCCCCCAGGTTTAAATGAAGTTGAAAGCTTTCGTCCATTCCTGGAGGGCTTTAGTTCGGGGAAGACTGATTAGCCTGGTTGATATATTCTGGCGTGATGTTCCACCCACCCCCAGTTATGAGCCCTGACATTCCAGCTTTTCTACCATGTCTATGGATAGAGGAGAACTTTTCTAATTTTTTCTAAAAACACACTGACACACATGTGGGGTTTTGAGATATATAGACTTTTATATCATATATATTCTGTGTGCTCAATGTTCCATAACATTTTTTCTGCGGAGGCATCTTTTTTGATGCTTCGGCTGATTTTTTGACGTGCTCCCATGCATGCGTCCCATATTGGTTTGTGATCAAGCCAGAGTTCCGTTTTGGGGTGGCCGTTTTCTTTCTCTCTATCTAGGATTCCTTCTTTTTCAATTTCACATGTGCATATCCGGTGCCGGGGAGGGGGTTTTCCAATGGAATTTATCCCCCACCATTTTTTTCCTGGGCAGGAGAAACCTTTTTGTTCCTCCCGTAGGCTTAAAACGGCACCGGTGGTGTTAGTCCCTGGTCCGCTCCCCGTCCATATACAATTGTTCTGGGATAAGGATCTATATCCTGGGCACGGCTTTACAATGGTAAACTGGTGCTAATATTCAATGTCTGATTGCCCCACGGCAATTTAGTTCCATCTTTTCCATCTAAACCATTTTTTCCATCTGGCATCCCTTTACTTTGCCCACATTCAAGATGGCCGTCTATGCACTTCCTGCGGTGCGGGACGGATCGGAATGGGGACCGATTTAGCAGAGGGGTCGTTTATCATACCCTTGCTTCCATAGCGGGGTATGATGGGTGACGCTATAGCGGTTCAATGATGCGGCCGTGGGCTTTTTCATGCCGCGCTCCCTTGGTGTTTTGCTGCTGATATGCAATGATGGCAGACGCACCGCTGATTGGTTTGGTTGCGTCATGTGATCGGCGCCTGACGTGGCTTGACCTGGGAAGCGTGGCGTTTCCATGGCTACATGAGGCTCTGCTCTATGAGCAGGTGCGTCATGTGACCTGGTCTGGACCAATCAGACATAGCAGAGGGATATAAAGGACGCCAAAGGAGTTATATGGTGTCATTCTTTCCCTCTGCTGGCAGGCAGAGGATGTTTCTGTATGGACCTCTACTGCATGGAAACTTTTTTGGATAATTATCGGGATTTCTGATCCTTTTGACAGGTAATACTCAAAAACATTTGGAGACGTTTTATTTAGAAGAGGGAAGAACTTTTCTTCTCTTTTGATTGATACAATTTTTATTGTTTTCTTTAATTATTTTTAGGACATATATCTTTGGACTCAAGCATCCTTTGGTCCTGTTTCTGTATATGAGTTATACTTGCCTGATGAATCTGAATCCTAGATTTCCATTTTTCCATCTACAGGTACCACATTCTCTCTAGGGATAATTATTTTATTCCCCAACAGAATTACATCCATACTTATGTATGTTATTTATTATTTTTTGTTTAAGGCACCTATTTTGGACCAATTTATTTAGATGTCCGTACTTCTTATATGGACATGTGTTCTGACAGAGGGTTTTCCTGGCATTTTGAGGGCATCGGGGAATCTACCCCTGGAGTTTCTGGAACCTGGGATGCATGTATGGGAACATTGATGGAATAATTTATATATGATTTTTTGTGTAAGTTTGTTTCCTTTGTATTGCATTTTATATAATGGTTGAAATTAAAGTGAAAACTTATCTTATTGTTTCTGTATTTAACAGAAATTTGATCTCTTAGAAGCAAATGCATTTAAATACCCTGATGAAGGACATTTACAGTTTGAAACGCGTTGGATAAGCCTCTCTTGATCTGCTTCTGGCGGGAGTGGTCAATCAGGCTACTGTATTGCTTCTTGAAAGATTTGTAATATGTTAGATTTATGTAGTTATTGTACAATATCCATGTTTATATGTGCCTTTTTGTACAATTTTGTAATTTTATATATGTGTCCGTTTTATACGGTTTTGTTACAAATAAATATTTAGATATTTTTAAATTGAGGTTTTTCCTCCCCCCTTTTTTTGCATTGCCTCCAAAATCCCAACAATAGAGGTTTTCTCATTTTCCTGAGTTTAAAGTCCTAAGCATGTCTAACAGGGTTCGGTTGAATCTCTCTGGTTGAGGATCCCCCTGGGGATGGTACGGGGTGGTGTTGGACTTTTTGATGCCTAACAGGTCTAAGAGTCTTTTAATAAGGCTACTCTCAAAATCTCTCCCTTGATCTGAGTGGATACGTTGAGGCAGGCCATAGTGCACAAGGAACTTTTCCACTAAAATTTTGGCCACTGTTGAGGCTTGTTGATCCTTGGTGAAGAATGCTTGGGCATATCTAGTAAAATGGTCAGTCACCACCAGAATATTCCCCTGCCCACTCAGATCAGGCTTCAGGCACACAAAGTCAATGCACACCAGCTCCATGGGTCCCTGACTCTGAAGATGGCCCATTGGTGCGGCTCGTGGGGCAAGGTCTTCCTTTGAATGCATCAGATACAGAAGTGGCAGTAACCCTCAACTTCAGCCCGCATGCAGGGCCAGTAGAATTGGTCCCTCACCAAATGAAAAGTCCTCTCAGGCCCTAGATGGCCATGATTGTCATGAAGGGCAGTTAACACTGTCTCTCTGTGTTTTCTGGGTAGAAACAGCTGCCATTTCTCTTCAAGGCCATCAGCGGGGCCCCTTTGGTAGACCACCCCTTGATGTAGCTGCAGCCGATCCCACTCTCGGTGTAGTAGACGGGTCTCCTTTGGGGAGTCGGTGAGGAGCATGTCAGAACATTGACTCTCCACAGCCTTCAAAGCCAAGTTACCCAGGGGGTCTTCCAACTGATCCCTTCTAAGGTCCTTCTTTGACAGTTTTGGCAGACCTTCATCTCCAACTTGGGTTGCATTGCAATAACACTTGGGAACACCAGTTGCAGAAACTCCAATGTCTTCGGCCCTGGATCCTCCCCCAGCATGGTGTTCGGCTCCCTGATACAAGGCTCACACTCCTTCAGGTGTCAGCTGGGTCCACTCTTGTCACTAGAACCATGAGGTCTTCTGGACAGAGCTTCCGCATCTCTGTTTCCAACCCCCGGTCGATACTTCAAACTGAACGTGAACCCCGATAGGGCAGCCAACCATCTGTGTCCTGTGGCATCCAACTTGGCTGTGGTGAGGAGGTAGGTGAGTGGATTGTTATCTGTCTTAATCACAAATTCTGCCCAATAGAGATAGTCTCTTAATTTATCCACCACAGCCCACTTCAAGGCCAGGAACTCGAGTTTATGTGTGGGGTAGTTCCTTTAAGCTGGGCCCAAACTTCGGCTCACATAGGCGACAAGCCGTAGGTGACCATCGTGTTCTTGGTACAACACCCCACCTAGCCCATCTCGACTGGCATCGACATGTAATTCATAGGGCTTGGTTGTATCTGCATAGGCTAGAACTGGGGCAGTTGTTAGACTCCATTTCAACTGCTTAAAGGCCTCTTCACACTTGGTGGTCCACTGGTCCTGAATGGACTCCCTGTGTTTTCAGGCTCCTTCTGCTGGTTTCACAGGTTTGACCGAGTCTGGGACATCATCCTCTCCTTCACTTCTTAGTAGCTCATTAAGTGGACGAGCTATCTTTGCAAATCCCTCTACAAATCTTCGGTAGTAGGAGCAGAACCCCAGGAATGACCGAAGCTCAGTCACATTAGTCGGTCTTGGCCAAGAGGTGATGGCATCCAGCTTCTCAGGGTCTGTGGCAACTCCTTCCGCAGACACAATGTGGCCCAGGTAGTGGACCGAGGGCTGATAGAACTGACACTTTTCAATGGAAAGCTTCAGGCCCTCTTCATAATGTCTCTTCAAGACCTTCTCCAGCCTCCTTTCATGCTCTTCCAGAGTCCTGACAAACACTATGATGTCGTCCCGGTACGCTAAAGCCCTGTACACACGATCGGATATCCTATGGATTTTTCCATCGGAAATCCGATGAAACTGTCTTCCATCAGTCTTGTCCACACACCATCAGTCAAAAAACCAACCGCACCAAAACGACGTGACGTACACCACGTACGACGGCACTATAAAGGGGAAGTTCAAATCTAATGGTGCCACCCTTTGGGCTGCTTTTGCTGATTTTGTGTTACCGCGTGTTAGTAAAAGTTTGGTGAGAGCCGATTCGTGCTTTTCAGTCTCCATTCTTTTCAGTCCGTTACAGCATGACGAATGTGCTATCTCCATTACGAACGCTAGTTTTACCAGAACGAGCGCTCCCGTCTCATAATTCATACTGAGCATGCGTGGGTTTTTTAACCGATGGACTTGCCCATAGACGATCGGAATTTGCTATCGGTTTTTTATCCATCGGAAAAATTTAAAACATGTTCTATTTTTTCACACCGATGGAAAAAAGACCGATGGGGCCCATACACGATCGGTTTGTCCGATAAAAACAGTCCATCGGACTGTTTTCATCGGTAAAACCGATCGTGTGTACAGGGCTTAACACCTCAATCAGGTTCATGTCACCCCAGTGGCGGATCCAGGGGGGGGCAACAGGGCAATTGCCCCCCCGAGACCATCTGTCACACTCACTTGCTTGCTCTGTTTTTTTTTTTTTTGCGCCTGATCTCCCGAACTTTGGGGACCCGGTACTGGCCGGCCGTAGGACCCCTGGACCCCAAACTTGGCACACATGTATTCCTATGTCTCCTCTATAAGTTTGAAAAGTTTGGTGTCTGGGGGACCTACAGCCGTGGAGCACGGATTTTTTAAAACCGGGCACCCCTTCCATAGACTCCAATGTTAAACGGTCATTTCTCCAGTGATTTTGCGGACCCGGTACCGGCCGGTCGTAGGTCCTCTGGACCCCAAACTTGGCACACATGTAGCCCCATGTCTCCTCTATAAGTTTGAAAAGTTTGGTGTCTGGGATAACCGATTTTTCAAAGCCGGGCACTCCTTCCATAGACTTCCATGTTAAACATCAGTCTAGTCATGGGCACAGTGAGGCATAAGCACAGTGAGGCAAAGTGAGGCAAGTATAAGCCTAGGACACCCTAGGCTTATACTTGAGCCAATAAGTTTTCCCAGTTTTTTGGGGTAAAATTAGGTGCCTCGGCTTATATTCGGGTCGGCTTATACTCGAGTATATACAGTACTTGTTCTGCGGCTGCCTCTCTGAGTCTCTCTCTCAGTTTCTCACATCAGCCGATCAGCGGCGCTGAGAGAGAGACTCGTCTAATGTAGTTACGTGGCGCACTGACACGATACCAGGAGCCGAGGAGGAGGTGGGTGGAGCCTCTTCCCTGCACTTGCTGCTAACGCCTGGGCCGCTTGGCGTCTAGCAACGAGTGACGTCAGTGAGTCACGTCAGGCCGCTCTGCGGGCAGGTGCAATAGCGTGCGGCTCCACAGACGGGTAAGAAAGCGGGCGGCTCCGCTTGCGGCGCGGTTTGTTGTCGGGGGGCGGCGCGGTCCGTGGGCAGACCGTGCTGCTCAGTGTGTTGGCAGCGCAGGTGAGAGTGAGAGAGCAGGCTCAGTGTGGCAGCTGACCAATCAGCTAGCCGGGAGCGGGGGAGCAGAGAGATGAGATCATCTCTCACCGCCCGTGCCTGCCCTGCATTCCTGCAGTGACTTCCGCCCTCACTGTGCAGGCAGCAGAGAGATTACATTATCTCTCTGCTGCCTGACTCTGGGAGTCTGGGACACAACAAGAGACAACCAAAACTACACCTTAGCAGGCAAGTTAGTGACAATCCGCAAGGTGTGGCAGGCGACGTGGCAAGTGACAATCCGCAAATTGTGTCAGGTGACGTGGCAAATGACAATCTGCATCTTGTGGCAGGCAAGTGACAATCAGCAAGGTGTGGCAGGGCAGGTGACGTGGCAAGTGACAATCTGCAAGGTGTGGCAGGTGATGTGGGAAGTGACAATCCACAAGGTGTGGCAAGTGACAATCCACAAGATGTGGCAGGTGACGTGGCAAGTGACAATCCACAACGTGTGGCAAGTGACACGCTCAGGGCTCCCACTAATTGCAGGCGACGGTGGCAAGTGACACACTCAGGGCTCCCACTGATTCTGCATTGAACTATTTAATTTCATATTACAATGTAATAATAGAAATAATGCGCTTCAATCATCCTGACACCATAACAACCATGGTGCCGGGATGATTGAAGCGCCGACACCAACCATTTCCCCGATAAATTTCCCACAAAAAATCATTTTTTGGCAGTGCCCCTCCCGAGAAAAGACTCTGGATCCGCCCCTGTGTCACCCACTGTCTTTTCCATCAATCTTTGGAAGGTGGCCGGGGCCCCAGACAGGCCTTGAGGCATACGATCAAACTCAAAGAAACACACCGGGTAATGAAGGCAGTTTTCTCTCTTCAGGTCCAGTACACTGAACCACTTGGCCCCTGACAGGCTCTGCAAGGCGTCTTCTATTCAGGGGGTGATGTACTGGTCAGGGATGGTTCTTCTGTTCAGCGTTCTGTAGTCAATACACAGTCTTAGTGACCCATTTTTCTTTCGCACCACCACTATCGGAGAGGCGTATGGACTCCTGGACTCTCTGATGATCCCTACTCTTTTGAGTTCTGCCAATTGTTCACGCAGGTCTTCCAAGTCTCCCAGAGGTACCCGTCGGACCCTTTCTCTAAATGGCTTGTCCTCTTGCAGACGAATCTTGTGTGTGGCACTCTTCGCACACCCCACATCGAATTCACCCCTGTAGAATGCGGCTTGCCATCTGGAAAGCTGAGTTTTAACTCTTTCTCTCCATTCTGGAGGGAGAGCAGTGTCCTTTTGGATAGAACTCCTCTACTGAGACTTTACCCTTCTTTTCCCTCATCAGGTCAGATGGTTCGACCGGGGTGGCCGTGCTCACTTGGCCTATCAACATTCGAGCTGGTATCTTCACAGGTGAAGTGGTTGTGTTGCGAACACTCACCGAGACCTTCCCACGATTCTTCTGCAAGGCTTTCAAGGGGACCACTTAGGGGATTATCTCTATTCCCTTGTCTTCCTTCTGTTGGTTTGCTTTGAGGACGATAAAAGGGCCTGGTTGATTCCAAGTAAGCTTGATGGACGCCCTCAAACGGGTCACTTCCCCTGGCTGCAGCACTCTCTCTCTCTCCTGTCCAGACGCCAGATTTTTCCCACTCCTTCAGCTGGGACCTTCTGTTCTTGTACAAGGTGCTGGTACGCCTGTCTCAGCATGGGGTGCACGCCTGAAGTTGAAGCACTTTGTCCCTGAGCCAGTGGTGTTAGCAGTCTCCTGACTAGATCAGTGTTGGTCCCTATGATGAGGGAACTTTTGCTAGCCCCTGGTGGGCGAGGGCAAATCACTGCCAAAGTGTCAAAAGTCTCTGCCTTCCCAGCCACGGAGGGGTCAAAGAACAGCTTGACTGGTAGGTAGCCATCATAAGGGAAGATCTGAGTTCCAATGCCCCATATCTCCAACTCTTCTAACTTCTGCAACAGCAAGTGTTTCAGGTGCTTGTCGTAGAAGTCTCGGTATAGTAAAGTCACTTGGGCTCCAGTATCCAGAAGGGCTTTGGTGTAAATCCCTTCTACTTGGACAGGGACAACTGGAGAGAGCCCCACTAATTTGGCAGGAAACTTCCGGGGAGAGGCCTGTTTGGCTTGTTCAATGGTTTGGATCCTCACTCTTTTCTTTCCATTCTGACTTGGGTTTGACCTCTGCTGGGTCTGATGTGCATTGACTCTCTGCCCCTGGGCATGTTGTGTCAAAGGGCGTGGGACACAGGGTCGATCAGAGGCAACAACGGGGGTCCTTCGCAAAGGTCTGGACTCCTGAGGCTGTCTCCTCGCGTCGTTGAACTTTATGGAGTTAGCTGAAGCTGGTGGGCACCCAGTTGACTCCTTCACCGGGGCCCTCTGGAGTTTTCCGCTGGCTTTTGGTACTGTGCCGCAGCTTTCTCTGGACTTGGGCATACTTCTCGAACATGTCCGACTCCTCCACAGTTGAAGCAGGTCAACAGTTTCCTTTGCTTTTGCTCTTGGGCAACAGTAAAACTTGGAAATTTCTTTGGTTCCTCTGAAACTGTTTCACTGGACAGAGCAGTGGGTTGGCTGGTCAACAAGGACATCATCTCTATAAGCTGTGACACTTGGGACTTCAGGGTTGCTATTTCAGAGTTTTGCTCCACTGCCCCCACGGACCCAACTTCAACTAAAGATGCAGAGGCTGGACGAACAACCACATGCTTGTCATCAAACATGGCTTCTTCTTCTCTCACTACTTTAATGAGATCAGAGTATTTTAGGGACATAACACCCGCAGAGGTCTTTAGCTGTAGCCAGACTGGATCAGAGCGTAGGGCCCCCTTTAGGATTTGCTGTATTCTGGCCTGGTCTATGGCAGAAGGCATCATTCCTTTTTTTAGCACAATCTGGTATAGCATCTTGTTCAGTCGTCTGATGTATTCAGACAGACGTTCACCTTGGCGTTGAAGGGCATGCTCAAATTGAAAGATCAGGTCAGCTGCTTTCTCTGTCCGCCCAAACTCCTCCTGTAGCATGGCCAGGTAATCATAAGCCATACAGGTTGTGTTACTAAATTTCAAGTTCCCGATAGCCTCAGCAAACTCTCACTGATGCGTTGCTTCTTTTGGACCTCCGGAAGGTCCCACTCTTCGAGGGCCTGCATGGCCTGTTCCATCCAGACTTCACATTCTTCCTCTCCAGTGGGCTTCCGGTATCCAGCCCCAGAACACACTGGATTGCCCTGCTGATACTTCGATACAAATTCTCCCATGGCTGTGAAAAATTCTGGCCCGATTATAGCCAATGGTGACGGGGAGCGAACTTCTTCTGTATTGGATTCAGCTTGACTGGAGGAGGTAGGGCCCTCTTGTGGGACCTTCAAATGGATTACACCAAGTTCCGTCTTGTTGGCCAATTGCACACTGGCACCTTTGAAATTGTCAGGAATTCCTAGTTTCCACTCTAGTAGTGCATAGGTGTGAGAAGTCCCATGGTCTGTTTTGACAGCAATCACCCATGCCTTTCTGTCTGGGGACAGTGTCTTTACAGCTTGGCTGATCTGTTCCTCGGACCAGGCCTCTCCTCGAAGTTCGATCACCACGCTCAATTCTGAGCGGGCGCCTTCTTCCTCACACCACCGGATAGCAGCAGTAGGGTCTATCCTGGTGCCCTGAGAGGGGGGTGGGTTGGTTGCAGAGTCGCAGAAATCCTGGACGAGCCCCCACATGTAGCACTACCCCAGCAGGAGCTGCTGGTTTAATTTTGGGTCTGCACTCTGCCTGTCAACCCCAGAAATTTGACTCAAACCCCCCTTGGCACAACTGGATAACAATATGGATGTGGGACCCAATGAGAAAGGGGACCACAACAACGCCACACTGTAATATGTATAGTTACCGTTACCTTGACACTGGTCACCTGACTCTCAGATGCAATAGATAGAGTTCTACACAAGATGTAACTTAACCAGTTGTAAAGTGTTTACTTGGAAAAGAGTAGAACAATGGTTATACAGATAAAAATGACTGTACACAGATCCCTGCATAGTCAATGAAACATAACTGGTTCAAGGTTTCTATATTACAAGACCCAATTACTATAACCTGGGCCAAATGTGGGTAAGTGTATGGTGGAGGAATCTCCCAATGCTATGACACCGACACTGGGACACTTCCCCACCAATTCTCACACACACTTACTATAACAGCAGCACAACAGAGGCAATATAAACAGTTATATCAAACATAAGAGTTCTTATGGCTATATGAATCCCTCTAGTGAACAGTTCAAACTGGTGCGTATCCCTTCACAGTAAACGTTGCAGAGAAATAAAGTGGTGACTGTTCCTTTAAGTTCACTTGTCTTCTGCTAGCTCTGTTGGTGCACTTAAATTGTATTCCACACAATATGTGAAGAGGGAAAGTAATCACTCAGTGCATGTAAAGTAGAGGTAAAGGAAACACTAGTTCTCCCAATCCGCTGTCCCACTCTCGGGTGCAAAGGATCCCTATCTATGGCACTGCAAGTGTCAGCAAGTATAAGTGGGACTATAGGGACCACTCTTCTATAACTCAGTTAATTATGTTGGTAGGCAAGTGCTTTCTCACCACCCGAAGTCCTCTCCGCACTGGTATCACCGTCAGGCAAGATGTCGCCGGTCCACCGCACAACCGCTTACAAGATGCAGGTGGATGTATGGCGTCAGATGTGAGTGGAGCGTAGGATAGGGTGACCAGACATCCCCGGTTTCGGGGGACAGTCCCCGGATTGAGGACACTGTCCCCGGATCAAGTCTGTCCCCGGTTTTGTCCCCGGATTGGATTTGAACAGGGGCTGGGGCAAATTCAAAGACAGTCAGTGCAGAATTAAAAAAAAAATATTCTGAATTACACACCCCTGCTCCACTGCACCTACTAGCTTAGGGGGGTGTATTTTTTCCATTATCTGTGCCCCTTTCTGATGATCATGTGCTGGTCAGAGCGGAGGGACCATTTCTTCAGTTTCAGGTGCATGCCCATTCAGCTCCGCTCGCATGTTCTTATGCCTTGGCTCAAGTCCCGGCCAGCCGCTTGCCTGTTTTATCTCCTTGCCTTCCCTGGTGGAGTGATCTTTCTCTGCTCTCCACCCAGTGGTAGCCAGGGCCCAGAGAGTGAGACTTGAGAGGCTGTGAGGCGGGCAGGGGGTGGCGGCGACGGGCAGAGAGAGGCAGCTGGGCTCAGATGACGGTGTCCAGTAGCAGGAACACAGAGGAAGAGGATCCGATCGTGGGGCTGACAGCGCCTTCAAGGCTTCAAAACAGGAGTGCTTTGGGGGTGTCTGTGAATAGACTACATTGCACTTTGTCTGTCTCTCTGGAATAATGAATGGTATCATAACTCACAGGCAGCAGGCACTCTATCATGGCTCTGGCTGGCTATGTCACAGTGGGGCTGATTTACCAAACGTTTGCGCCATGAGTATTGGCGCATCTGCGTGTGCAATGGCTGTTTTGGTATTTACAAAACATTAGCGCCGGTATCGCAGCCCTATTTCCCATTTACTATAGTGTTCTCTGCGCCCGGGAGGAGGCGCTCAGTGCGCTACTATGGACCTGGCGCACAGCATGTTAAAATCTAAATATAAAAAAGTTGGAAGTGAGAAAATATTGGGGGTGATGTGGGGTGATGTGAGGAAGTGTAGTGACACCGGCCCAAATAACAAACATGCCCAAAATAGAGAGGGAAAGTAAGTTTTTCAGAACCAGCCCGCTGCGCCGGCAAGTACGATTCGAGCTGCGGGAGGTTTTTTTGAGCTCAGCACGGGAATTTCAATGGTTTAAATGCGCCGGGACACTCCGCCGGCAAAATCTTAGTAAATGTCAAGTCACCTAAGTCAATTTGCATAAGTTGAACAGGCGCAGCCCTGAACTTCACAGTGCGCCAGCAAAATGACATTTCTAAAGGAAAAAAAACCCATTTAAAAGCAGCCGCGGCTATTAACCACTTAACGACCGCCCACCGCCGATTTATGTTGGCAGAATGGCACGGACAGGCAGAATCACGTAGATCTACGTGATGGCCTTTGTGCAGTTGGGGGGTCCATACGGACCCCCCTTCACTGCAGTGAGCGGCCGTTAAGTGTTCGGGAGCGATCAGGCATGAGGGGGCGGCCGCTCGATTCCGCCCCCCCCCCGCGATCGCTCCCGGCCAATGAAAATGCTTCCTCCGCCATGTGATGTAAACACAGGCTGGAGGAAGTGATGTCATCTCCCTCGCCGCGGTCTTTTCGTTCCCGGCGCCGAGGAGAGAAGACAGAGGTTAGTGCTCCAACAGTCCAATGACACGTAGGTACACATAGGCACACAAATCACCCCCCAGTCACCCCCAGATCACCCCCCAGGTCACCCCAAAGCCCCCAATCACAGTGTCACTGATTGCAGTGATCATTTATTTTACTGATCACTGCATTTAGTGTCATCTGTGATTGTAAAAAGTTGCAGGGCAGTTAGGATTAGGCCCCTTTAGGTCCAGGGTAGCCCCCTAACCCCCCCCTAATAAAGGTTTAACCCCTTGATCACCCCCCAGGTAACCCTTTCACCCCCTAACTTCAGCGTCACTAAGCGATTGTTTTTCCGATCGCTGTATTCGTGTCGCTGGTGTTTTAGATAGGCAGTTATTTTTTTTTAGGTTCGCCGCAGGTTTTTATTAGTGTCAGGTACCCCCATATATTATTTTAACCCCCTGATTGCCCCTAGAGTTAACCCTTTCACCAGTGATCGCCGTATAAGCGTCACTGGTGTCACTGGTTAGCCAGTAAGTTATCTAGTTATTTAGGTAACCCGTCAGGTTTTTATATAGCGTCGGGTACCCCCATATTTAACCTAATAAAGGTTTTAACCCCCTGATTGCCCCTAGTTAACCCTTTTACCAGTGATCACCATATAAAGGTTACAGGTGACGCTGGTTGATTAGTTTGCTTTTTATAGCATCAGGGCACCCGCCGTATATAACCCAATAAAGGTTTAACCCCCCTGATCGCCCGGCGGGTGAGATCAATTAGGTTTTAGCGCCAGAGAGGGTCTGCGTCGCCCCAGGCAGTGTTAGGTTAGTGCCAGTAACGCTAACACCCACGCGCAAAGCATACACCCCCCTTAGTGGTATAGTATCTGATCAGATCTATACTAGCATCCCCAGCGGTTTAGGGTTCCCAAAAACGCAGTGTT
This sequence comes from Rana muscosa, assembly GCA_029206835.1. Lineage (NCBI taxonomy): Eukaryota > Metazoa > Chordata > Amphibia > Anura > Ranidae > Rana > Rana muscosa. Next base: position 1,106,972,784 of record CM055122.1, on the reverse strand, counting down.
AGCGGGATCAGCCCAGATACCTGCTAGCGCCTGCGTTTAGCCCCTCCGCCCAGCCCAGCCCAGCCCAGCCCACCCAAGTGCAGTATCGATCGATCACTGTCACTTACCAAACACAACACACATAACTGCAGCGTTCGCAGAGACAGGCCTGATCCCTGCGATCGCTAACAGTTTTTTTGTAGCGTTTGATATATTTGCTGACGACAGTCAGGTGCTTTTTTTCCTGTGAATCTTACTAGTGTACCCCTAAATTTAGAGCCCAAAATGGCAAGACGAAGGTACACTAGTAAAGAGGCCTACGAGATTCTGAGCATGACAGATAGTGAAGAGGAGGTCACGTATCTGTCAGATTCAGGCTCAGAATATCTTCCCGTAGAAGACAGTGACGTCAGCGGCCCCACGTCAGATAGCTCTGACGACGAAGTTGAGGTCCCTGCTAAGGTCAGGTGTACCCGATCCCGATCTTCTGAGGTTGTTGAGGAGCAAGAACCGCAGGTCTCTCGTATCATGGAGCAGAGTAGTACTAGCGCCGCTATTCCTTCTGGTGAACTGGCAAGCACCAGCGGCCTAGTACAGCCTGGACGTACATCCAGCACTGCAGTAACACTTGGTGACGTGGCGAGTCCCATAAGTGCAGTTCAAGCTGGCGAGGTGGCAAGCACAAGTAGTGTCCCGCTGCCACCAAGAAGACAAAGGCAGGCCCGTCGTGCCCATACTGCCCTTCCTGCAGAATTCGCCTATCCTGATTGGGTCCCCACCACTTCTGCAGAACCCGTACTTCCCCCATTCACTGCCCAACCCGGTATTCAGGTGGAAACAGCTGATTTTATTCCAATTGATTTTTATTCGCTGTTTTTCACTGAAGATCTCTATAGATCTATTGTGGACCAGAGTAATTTATATGCTGGTCAATTTATCGCCGCTAACCCCCAGTTGCCTAAAATTGCCAGAAATTGGAAACCAATTACGGTTTCCGAATTTAAGACCTTTCTGGGCCTTTCCCTCAACATGGGCACACATAAATTTCCGTCATTGCGTGCTTATTGGTCCACGCACCCAATTGACCACATGCCCGTGTTCTCTGCCTCCATGTCCAGGGCACGATACGAGCAGATTTTGCGGTTCATGCACTTCAACGACAATGAACTTTGTCGTCCACGTGGGGACCCTGAATACGACCGGCTCTATAAAATTCGGCCCCTCATAAACCACTTCAACGAACGTTTTGCAGCCTTGTTTACTCCCGATCAAGTTGTCTGCGTTGATGAGTCCCTGATTAAATTTTCTGGCCGCTTGTCTTTCAAGCAGTACCTTCCCAGCAAGCGTGCCAGATACGGGGTCAAGCTCTACAAGTTCTGTGACAGGGCAACAGGCTATGTAGTGAACTTTACGGTTTATGAGGGAAAAGACAGTCAGATTGAGTCGGTCAACTGCCCGGATTACATAGGGAGCGCTGGCAAGATAGTGTGGAACTTGGTGTCACCCTTATTCGGAAAGGGGTACCACTTGTATGTGGACAATTATTACACGAGCGTGCCACTGTTTAGTCACTTGTTTGATCATCAGATTGGAGCATGTGGCACCGTGCGACCTAATCGCCGGGGCATTCCCCAGCGGCTTGTAGATGCCCGTCTTAGGCTGGGGGAGAGAGCCTGCTTGAAGTGTAATAACTTGCTCGCTATGAAGTGGAGGGACAATAAGAATGTTTTCCTTCTTACCTCCCTTCATGCAGACACGACAGTCCAAATTCGTACGGCGACTGGTGTTGTGGAGAAACCCCTCTGTGTCCACGAATATAACCAAAATATGGGAGGGGTGGACCTCAACGACCAGTTGATGGCGCCGTATCTAATTGACCGTAAGGCGAGACGCTGGTACAAAAAAGTGTCTCTATCATTATTCCAATTGGCTTTGCTGAACGCTCATGTGCTATACAGAGCTTCAGGCGGGACGTTATCTCTTCTAAAATTCCAGAATGAGATAGTCACAGAACTCCTGTATCCAGGCGGTTCTGCACCTCACCATCCCCAACCAAATGCAGTAAGCCGGCTGCATGAGAGGCATTATTCGTATGTCCTCCCGAGTACCCCTACCCAAAGCCACCCCCAAAAAAGATGTCGTGTCTGTAGCAAGCGCGGATTTAGGCGTGACACCCGTAGTTTTTGTCCACTCTGTCCTGACAAGCCTGGTCTTTGCCAAGGTGAATGTTTTGAACGCTACCACTCAAAAGTGAAGTTTTAGCGTAGGGTACAGCATTTCACAGACAAGGACACACTTACACAGGGTCTCCCAAGATGCCATTACATTTTGAGAGACCCGAACCATTACAGTTGTAAAGTTACAAAAAAAAGTGTAAAAAAGAAAAAAAAAAACGTAAAAAACAAAACAAAACATAAAAAAAATATAAAATAAAAAAACCAAAAATAGTTGTCGTTTTATTGTTCTCTCTCTCTCTATTTTCTCTCTATTGTTCTGCTCTTTTTTACTGTATTCTATTCTGCAATGTTTTATCATGCTTGCTTTTCAGGTATGTAATTTTTTGTTTTCAGGTGCGCCATTCAACTGCAGCGCGGAATTATTTATCTTGACAGCAACAGCGTTTGCTCCCACGATACATAAAGCCGTGACTCCAGTGCTGTAGGAGGTGATTTCACCAACACAGTTAAAAAAAAGAGCATATATGCCGAAGCATGGGGGCAGCAGGGGCGGAGGAGCGATTTTGCTCCTAATGCCGCGTACATACGGTCGAAATTCCGACGGAGGCCTGCCCGTGGAAAATTCCGCCCGTGTGTACGCGGCATAACTTTTTTGCGGGAGGATGCCCCCATGCTTCGGCATATATATATTTTAGGCACAGGTTGCGTTAAAACATTTTTTTATTTTTTACTAGGTTTTGTTTTGGTATTTGCTTTGCAGGTATGGCATGGTAAGGTCTTACTGTTGTACTGTAATGTTACTTTGTTTTAATGTTAACCACCATTTGCTTAGCAGGTACGCCATTCAGTTGCAGCGTGGATCTATTTATCTTGACAGCAACAGCGTTTGCTCCCACGATACATAAAGCCGTGACTCCAACGCTGTAGGAGGTGATTTCACCACCACAGTTAAAAAAAAGAGCATATATGCCGAAGCATGGGGGCAGCAGGGGCGGAGGAGCGATTTTGCTCCTAATGCCGCGTACATACGGTCGAAATTCCGACGGAGGCCTGCCCGTGGAAAATTCCGACCGTGTGTACGCGGCATAACTTTTTTGCGGGAGGATGCCCCCATGCTTCGGCATATATATATTTTAGGCACAGGTTGCGTTAAAACATTTTTTTATTTTTTACTAGGTTTTGTTTTGGTATTTGCTTTGCAGGTATGGCATGGTAAGGTCTTACTGTTGTACTGTAATGTTACTTTGTTTTAATGTTAACCACCATTTGCTTAGCAGGTACGCCATTCAGTTGCAGCGCGGATCTATTTATCTTGACAGCAACAGCGTTTGCTCCCACGATACATAAAGCCGTGACTCCAACGCTGTAGGAGGTGATTTCACCACCACAGTTAAAAAAAAGAGCATATATGCCGAAGCATGGGGGCAGCAGGGGCGGAGGAGCGATTTTGCTCCTAATGCCGCGTATATACGGTCGAAATTCCAACGGAGGCTTGCCCGTGGAAAAGTCCGACCGTGTGTACGCGGCATAACCTTTTATGCCGCGTACATACGGTCGAAATTCCGACGAAGGCTTGACCGTGTGTACGCGGCATAACTTTTTTGCGGGAGGATGCCCCCATGCTTCGGCATATATGCCCATCATTAGAAGTGGGTGGATGAAGGGAGGTATTCTAATGGTGGGCATACCCACCAATCAATCTCTTTTTTTCGTTCAGCCAATAGGCTGTATGAAAAAAAAGATTACAATACATGTCCAACAAGGACCAGCAACGTACTGGTATGTTGCTGGACTTTGAATGTTTATACCAGAATGATGCCTGCGGGTTTAGGTATCATCTTGGTATCATTCTTTTCAGCCAGCGGCCGGCTTTCATGTAAAAGCAATTCTAGCAGATAATTAGCCTCTAGACTGCTTTTACAAGCAGTGGGAGGGTATGTCCCCCCCCGGATATAAAAAGCGCCATTGGGAAATTGGGAAAGCATTTTATCACACCGATCTTGGTGTGGTCAGATGCTTTGAGGGCAGAGGAAAGATCTAGGGTCTAACCCCCCAATTTTTTTCAAAAAAAGAGTACCTGTCACTACCTATTGCTATCATAGGGGATATTTACATTCCCTGAGATAACGATAAAAATGGTAAAAAAATAAAATATGGAAGGCACAGTTTAAAAATAAAATAAAAAAGCCAAATAAATAATAAAAAAAAAAAAAAAAAAAAAAAAAGCACCGCTGTCCCCCCCTGCTCTTGCGCAAAGGCGAACGCAAGCGTCGGTCTAGCGTCATATGTAAACAGCAATTGCATCATGCATGTGAGGTATCACCGCGAAGGTCAGATCGAGGGCAGTCATTTTAGCAGTAGACCTCCTCTGTAAATCTAACGTGGTAACCTGTAAAGGCTTTTAAATGCTTTTAAAAATGAATGTAGTTTGTCGCCGCTGCGCGTTTGTGCGCAATTTTAAAGCATGTCGTGTTTGGTATCCATGTACTCGGCCTATGATCATCTTTTTTATTTCATCAAACATTTGGGCAATATAGTGTTTTTTAGTGCATTAAAAATAAAAAAGTGTGTTTTTCCCCCAAAAAATGCGTTTGAAAAATCGCTGCGCAAATACTGTGTGGAAAAAAAAAATGCAACACCCACTATTTTAATCTGTAGGGCCTTTGCTTTAAAAAAATATATAATGTTTGGGGGTTCAACATAATTTTCTTGCAAAAAAAAATTTTTTTTCATGTAAACAAAAAGTGTCAGAAAGGGCTTTGTCTTCAAGTGGTTAGAAGAGTGGATGATGTGTGACATAAGCTTCCTAATGTTGTGCATAAAATGCCAGGACAGTTCAAAACCCCCCCAAATGACCCCATTTTGTAAAGTAGACACCTCAAGCTATTTGCTGAGAGGCATGTTGAGCCCATTGAATATTTTTTTTTTTTGTCCCAAGTGATTGAATAATGACCAAAAAAAAAAAAATGTACAAAAAGTTGTCACTAAATTATATATTGCTCAAACATGCCATGGGCATATGTGGAATTACACCCCAAAATACATTCTGTTGCTTCTCCTGAGTACGGGGATACCACATGTGTGGGACTTTTTGGGAGCCTAGTCGCGTACGGGACCCCAAAAACCAAGCACCGCCTTCAGGATTTCTATGGGTGTAAATTTTTGATTTCACTCCTCACTGCCTATCACAGTTTCGGAGGCCATGGAATGCCCAGATGGCACAAAACCCCCCCAAATGACCCCATTTTGGAAAGTAGACACCCCAAGCTATTTGCTGAGAGGTATGTTGAGTATTTTGCAGATCTCGCTTTTTGTCACAAAGTTTTGAAAATGTAAAAAAAGAAAAAAAAAAAGAAAAAAAAATGTCTTTCTTAATTTTCAAAAACAAATGAGAGCTGTAAAATACTCACCATGCCTCTCAGCAAATAGCTTGGGGTGTCTACTTTCCAAAATGGGGTCATTTGTGGGGGTTTTGGGCTATTTTGACATTTTATGGCCTTCAAAACTGTGATAGGTAGTGAGGAGTGAAATCAAAAATTTATGCCCTTAGAAACCTTGAAGGCGGTGCTTGGTTTTTGGGGTCCCGTACGCGGCTAGGCTCCCAAAAAGTCCCACACATGTGGTATCCCCGTACTCAGGAGAAGCAGCAGAATGTATTTTGGGGTGTAATTTCACATATGCCCATGGCATGTGTGAGCAATATATCATTTAGTGACAACTTTGTGCAAAAAAAAAAAAGTTTGTCATATTCCCGCAACCTGTGGCAAAATATAAAATATTCCATGGACTCAACATGCCTCTCAGCAAATAGCTTGGGGTGTCTACTTTCCAAAATGGGGTCATTTGGGGGGGTTTTGTGCTATTTTGGCATTTTATGGCCTTCGAAACTGTGATAGGTAGTGAGGAGTGAAATCAAAAATTTACGCCCTTAGAAATCCTGAAGGCGGTGCTTGGTTTTTGGGGCCCTGTACGCGGCTAGGCTCCCAAAAAGTCCCACACATGTGGTATCCCCGTACTCAGGAAAAGCAGCAGAATGTATTTTGGGGTGCAATTCCACATATAACCATGGCATGTGTGAGCAATATATCATTTAGTGACAACTTTTTGTACATTTTTTTTTCTTTTTGTCATTATTCAATCATTTGGGACAAAAAAAAAAATATTCAATGGGGTCAACATGCCTCTCAGCAAATAGCTTGGGGTGTCTACTTTCCAAAATGGGGTCATTTGGGGGGGTTTTGTGCCATCTTGGCATTTTATGGCCTTCAAAACTGTGATAGGTAGTGAGGAGTGAAATCAAAAATTTATGCCCTTAGAAACCTTGAAGGCGGTGCTTGGTTTTTGGGGTCCCGTACGCGGCTAGGCTCCCAAAAAGTCCCACACATGTGGTATCCCCGTACTCAGGAGAAGCAGCAGAATGTATTTTGGGGTGTAATTTCACATATGCCCATGGCATGTGTGAGCAATATATCATTTAGTGACAACTTTGTGCAAAAAAAAAAAAGTTTGTCATATTCCCGCAACCTGTGGCAAAATATAAAATATTCCATGGACTGAACATGCCTCTCAGTAAATAGCTTGGGGTGTCTACTTTCCAAAATGGGGTCATTTGGGGGGGTTTTGTGCTATTTTGGCATTTTATGGCCTTCGAAACTGTGATAGGTAGTGAGGAGTGAAATCAAAAATTTGCGCCCTTAGAAATCCTGAAGGCGGTGCTTGGTTTCCGGGGTCCCGTACGTGGCTAGGCTCCTAAAAAGTCCCACACATGTGGTATCCCCGTACTCAGGAGAAGCAGCAGAATGTATTTTGGGGTGCAATTCCACATATAACCATGGCATGTGTGAGCAATATATCATTTAGTGACAACTTTTTGTAATTTTATTTTTTTTTGGTCATTATTCAATCACTTGGGACAAAAAAAAAAAAATATTCAATGGGCTCAACATGCCTCTCGGCAATTTCCTTGGGGTGTCTCCTTTCCAAAATGGGGTCATTTGGGGGGGTTTTGTACTGCCCTGCCATTTTAAAGAAATGAGATAGGCAGTCATAAATTTAAAGCTGTGTAAATTTCAGAAAATGTACCCTAGTTTGTAAACGCTATAACTTTTGCGCAAACCAATAAATATACGCTTATTGACATTTTTTTTACTAAAGACATGTGGCTGAATACATTTTGGCCTAAATGTATGACTAAAATTGAGTTTATTCGATTTTTCTTATAACAAAAAGTAGAAAATATCATTTTTTTTCAAAATTTTCGGTCTTTTTCTGTTTATATCGCAAAAAATAAAAATCGCAGAAGCAATCAAATACCATTAAAAGAAAGCTCTATTTGTGGGAAGAAAAGGACGCAAATTTCATTTGGGTACAACATTGCATGTCCGCACAATTTACAGTTAAAGCAGCGCAGTGCCGAATCCCAAAAACAGGCCTGGTCCTAATGGCCCGAAATGGTCCGGGGCTTAAGTGGTTAATGAATTGTCGGCTCCCGGCAATATAGAGAAAAGTCTTTGAAAGTCTTTGCTAACCAAAAAAAAAAAGCGTGGGGGTCCCCCCAAATTCCATAACCAGGCCCTTCAGGTCTGGAATGGATATTAAGGGGAACCCCGCTGCAAATAAAAAAAAAATGACGTGCGGGTTCCCCCCAAATATCCAAACCAGGCCCTTCAGATCTGGTATGGATTTTAAGGGGAACTCCACCCCAAATTTTCTAAAAAAATGGCGTGGAGTCCCCCTAAAAATCCACACCAGACCCTTTATCCGAGCACATAACCTGGCCGGCCACAGGGGAAGAGGGGGGGACGAGAGCGGCCCCCCTCCCTCCTGGACTGTACCAGGCCACATGCCCTCAACATGGGGAGGATGTCCCCATGTTGATGGGGACAAGGGCCTCATCCCCACAACCCTTGCCGGTGGTTGTGGGGGTCTGCGGGCGGGGGGCTTATCGGAATCTGGAAGACCCCCAAAGGGGACCCCCAGATCCCGGCCCCCCCTATGTGAATTGGTAAGGGGTACATTGTACCCCTACCATTTCACAAGGAAAAATGACAAGAGCCGGTTTTTGACAATTCCTTTATTAATGTCTTTTCTTTTCTTCCATCTTCTTCTTCCATCTTCTTCTTTTCTCCATTCGGGTTTCTTCCTCCATATTCATCTTCCTCTTCATCTTTATCTTTATCTTCATCTTCCTTCTTCCTTCGGTGTTCTCGTTCGCATCTTGCTCCGGCGTCTTCCCTTCTTCTTTCTTCTCCGGATGCTCCGTTTGAATTGGAGGTTCCCGCTGTGCGACACTTCAGTTCTCCACTTGGTCCGCTTACACCCGGTGGCTCCGCCCCCCTCTGTCACCACGGGGAAAGTCCCCGTGAAATCCATGTGCGTCAGAGGGGGGCGGGGTCACGGGTGTAAGCGGACCCAGAGGCGAACTGAAGCGTCGCACAGCGGGAACCTCCAATTCAAACGGAGCGGCCGGAGAAGAAAGAAGAAGGGAAGACGCCGGAGCAAGATGCTGGACGAGAAGACCGAAGGAAGAAGGAAGATGAAGATAAAGATAAAGATGAAGAGGAAGATGAAGATGGAGGAAGAAACCCGAATGGAGAACAGAAGAAGATGGAAGAAGATGAAGGAAGAAGATGGAAGAAAAGAGAAGACATTAATAAAGGAATTGTCAAAAAACGGCTCTTGTTATTTTTTAAATTTTTGACACTTTCTTCGTGAAATGGTAGGGGTACATTTGTACCCCATTACCATTTCACACAGGGGGGGTGGGATCTGGGGGTCCCCTTTGTTAAAGGGGTCTTCCAGATTCCGATAAGCCCCCCGCCTGCAGACCCCCACAACCACCGGCAAGGGTTGTGGGGATGAGGCCCTTGTCCCCATCAACATGGGGACATCCTCCCCATGTTGAGGGCATGTGGCCTGGTACGGTCCAGGAGGGAGGGGGGGCCGCTCTCGTCCCCCCCTCTTCCCCTGCGGCCGGCCAGGTTATGTGCTCGGATAAAGGGTCTGGTGTGGATTTTTAGGGGGACTCCACGCCATTTTTTTTTTAAATTTGGGGTGGAGTTCCCCTTAAAATCCATGCCAGATCTGAAGGGCCTGGTTTGGATATTTGGGGGGAACCCCACGTCATTTTTTTTTAAAATTTGCAGCGGGGTTCCCCTTAATATCCATTCCAGACCTGAAGGGCCTGGTTATGGAATTTGGGGGAACCCCCACGCATTTTTTTTTTGGTTAGCAAAGACTTTCAATTACTTTTATCTGTATTGACAGGAACCAGCAATTCATTACAGCCGCAAGGACTTTTAAATGACTATTATTTTACTTTAGAAATGTCATTTTGCTCTCCAACTGTTATAAACATGGAAAACATGTGCTACTTTACAGGCATACTATAGACACCCCCCGGGGATGATATTTAGGGCCAGTTCACACCGGATGCAGTGCAGTGCGTTTTTTTGATGCCTGAAAAACGCAAAGAAAGTTGATCACATTAATGCCAATGCCATAGTTCACACCACTGCAGTCCGTTCCAGTGCATTTCAGAAAGCCAAAAAATAATTGGTCATGCTGCATTTTTTAGGTACAAAACTGTACTGGACCCCAGTAAAACACATCAAAAACACAATGGAACGTACCAAAAATGCACTGGAATGCACCGCAACGCACCTAAATGCACCAAAGACGCACTGCAACACACTTGTCCTAAGTGAAAAGAGGCAGAAAAAAACACTGGACTGCATCAAAAACGCATCAAAAATGCACTGGAATGTGTCAAAAACGCGCATGCAGAAAAGCACCTGGAACGCACCCAGACTGCGTTTCTATAGTGTGAACTAGGGCCAGTTCACACCATAGAAACACAATCCGGATGCGTTCCAGGTGCTTTTCTGCATGCACTTTTTTCATGCGTTCCGGCGCATTTTTGGTAAGTTTTTGATGCAGTCCAGTGCTTTGTTTTCACCCCTCTTTTTTATTAACCATAGATAAGGACAAGTGTGTTCCAGTGCGTTTTTGGTGCATTTAGGTGTGTTCCTGTGCGTTCCAGTGCGTTTATGATGCGTTTTGATGCGTTCCAGTACAGTCCAGTGCGGGTAAAATGCAGCATGTTCTACTTTTTTGGTGGAACTGGAACGCACTGGAACAAACACTGCCATTTAGAACCATATAACCAACTTTCCATGCATTTTGGATGCATAAAAAACGCAATGCACTGCATGTGGTGTGAAATGGCCCTTAACTACTTCCCACCCGGCCACTGTACATATACGGCCGGGTGGGTGCTCTCTCCTTCTGAGTGGACGTTCCTGAACGTCCTTCAGAAGGAGGGGGATTGCGCGCGCGTGCGCGCGCCCGCCGCGTTACCAAGGACCCGGTGCGCGTGCCCGGCGGCCGCGATTGCCGCCGGGCACCCGCGATTGCCCGGGAACCAAGCAGGAAAGTGGATCTGTGTGTGTAAACACACAGATCCACGTCCTGTGAGGGAGAGGAGGCTGATGGTGTGTCCCTTGTACATAGGGACAACCATCGGTCACCTCCCCCAGTCAGTCCCCTCCCCCCACAGTTAGAACACATTGAGGGAACATATTTAACCCCTTCCCGCCCCCTAGTGGTTAACCCCTTCCCTGCCAGTCACATTTATACAGTAATCAATGCATTTTTATAGCAGGGATCGCTGTATAAATGTGAATGGTACCAAAAATGTGTCAAAAGTGTCCGATGTGTCCGCCACAATATCGCAGTCACAATAAAAATCACAGATCGCCGCCATTACTAATAAAAAAATAAAAAATGCTATAAAACTATCCCCTATTTTGTAGACGCTATAACTTTTGCGCAAACCAATCAATACGCGCTTATTGCAATTTTTTTTTATACCAAAAATATGTAGAAGAATACGTATCGGCCTAAACTGAGGAAAATTTTAATTGAAAAAAAAAATGGGTATTTATTATAGCAAAAAGTAAAAAATATTGTGTTTTTTTCCAAACTGGACGCTCTTCTTTTGTTTATAGCGCAAAAAATAAAAACCGCAGAGGTGATCAAATACCACCAAAAGAAAGCTCTATTTGTGGGAAAAAAAGGAAAAGAAAAAAAGGACGCAAATATTGTTTGGGAGTAATGTCGCACGACCGCGCAATTGTCATTCAAAATGTGACTGCGCTGAAAGCTGAAAAAGGGCTTGGGCAGGAAGAAGGTTTTAGTGCCCAGTAGGGAGGTGGTTAAGCAATTTGGCATATTTAAAGGCACTTCTCCTTGTTTTTTTTTGGTGTTTTCCAAATTGGTGACATTGATATATGTCCCTTAGGGTGGGACCTGGGCCCCCATTTTAAGGGCAATAACTTTACTAGAAGATAAGCCAGCCAAGTGGGGACTAGCAAAATTAACAAGTCAGTTCCCATAGACTGCAATGGTATTTGTTGGTGGGGGGGAGGGGTGATTGTCCCATCTCTAACTTTGTAGCATGCTGGATGATGTGCTTAATTTTGGACGGGGGGGGGTTATTTTTTGCTAGCTGCATTGGTGTTGTTCTGCACATGCCCAGCCAGTTATTTTTTTTTGGCGTGCTTTTTGTGTGTGAACAGCGCCTGGATATTTCTGGGCATGCTCACTCAGAGAGTGTTTTTATGGGTTAGAAATTGAAGGACATCTTAACAGGTGTGCCCACTTTGAATTTCAGTCTCTACATTGGGAGAACTTGCATTTTGGGTGTTTCATGGACTGTGCATGTGTTTTCAATTGCCTCATTAGCACACAAACATATGTTATATAAAGCTCACAGAGCATTCAGTCGCTTGCCTTGAGAAGAGGCAAGTGTGTGGGGGGCAAAATGTACATGTTGGTGTCCTTATCGAGTTTGTAACACATGTATTTTATTTGTTATGTCTTTGCAAAACAAGTGATTGGTTAACTTTCGTGGATTGTATATTTTTGGTGTGGGGGAGATATGTTCCCCTGAAATAATTCTGATGTTGTTAATGTGTGTTGTTTGTTTACTTTGATTTAATTGTCTGCTGCATTTTTTTTGGCCAAAAATTGCTCAAGATGTTGAGTCGAACTGTTTCAAATTGACCATGTTTTTTATTTTGCCTTCCCTTTTGTTTTGTTGAACAATAAAATTAGATGTAAAGTTTTGATGTTTGTTTTGTGTTTTCTTTGCAACAAATGTGACAGCTGATTGGCATGTCAAAACAAAACAGGTGTAATTTGTCTACCCTGGTGCCTTCATGCTAGCATATGCATGTATTGTGTGCTGCCATGGAGCGTCACCAGGAAATGAAATACAGAGCGGTAAGTATTCAATTTTCCTTTTTTACTGCAGTGGTTCTCAGCCTCAGTCCTAAAGTACCCCCAACAGGACATGTTTTATGAATTTTTCTTATCGAGAATTGCTGTCCAAAAATCTAAACCATTGACTGTGATTTAAAGCACATGTGCAAGATGAAGGAAAACCTGCAAACATGGCCTGTTGGGGGTACTTGAGAAGCACCGATTTAGAGCACTGCACTTAAAAATAGCTCAAGGCAATACAATTCTAATTGTGGGCATTTTGAGGGAAACAAAGTAAGTGTTAGAACCCCTGTGTGTGGTTTTTTTTTTTTTTTTTTTTTTTTTTTTGTAGTTTGGCCTTTTGTCTCCTTTTCTTAAAATTGGCTTCACTTCCTGTCACACAGCTAAACAGGAAGTGAAGGTAAAACCCTACCAATGGCTTTTCTTGGGGACACACAGATCAATCTAACTAGTGTCCCCATTAAGCAAATTGCACGCTAGCACTTTGTTGTGTACACCCCAAATCAATGTATAGTTTGGGGTTTACTAAAGACAAATCCACTCTGCAGTAAAAGTGTAGCTGCTGAAAATCTGAGGGAAAGTACTGGTGATTGGATGTTACAATCATGTAAAAGCAAAGATGTTTTTTTTTTTTTGGCTTGCATGTCCCCCTCAGATATACAGCAAGTGCACTTGTAGTGCAAAGTAGATTTGCCTTTAGTAAATAAACCCCACAGTCCAAACTACCTAATAAATTGTGGTGTACCCCGCAATATGCTCAAGTGCAATGTGCATAATGGGGAAAGTATTTAGACTGACCTGTGTGTCCCCAAGGAAAGACATTGTTAGGGATTTCCCCTCACTTCCTGTGTGGCTATGTGACAGGAAGTGAATTATTTGGAAGGATAAAGTGGCCAAATTATTTAGTTTAACTTTTCAAAGACTCATTCCTAAGTTGAATTGTGATGCATGTCAATGGCCCATTTAGACCCTCTTTAATCACTTGAGATCAGTGCTATAACTGATCGACGGCCACAGCATGGTCCTCAATTGCCGGGAGTCCGTCAATAAACGTCCTCCCCTTTGCGCGCGCTGTGGTCACAGAGTCACTGAGACTCAGGTGATGACAGATCCTAGTAAGGGGCCGATCCCTGCCCTTTACCATGTGATCAGCTGTCAGCCAATGACAGCTGATCACGTGATGTAAACAAAAGCTGGTTAATGGTTTTTGTTTTCTCCTTGTGCTGACAGCGTGAGCATAAAAAAAAGGAAATCACCGGCTTATGTGCAAGGGACATGGGGCCCGAAGAGGAAGAGGCAATTCTGCATCATCTGTGACAATTAGTAGCCCCTGCCAGTGCCACCTATCAATGCCCACCACTGGTGCCCATCAGTGGCACCTATCAGTGCCCATCACTGCCAACTATCATTGCCACCTAGCAGTGCCACTTCTCACTGCCCACCAGTGCTAAATAGCAATGCCACCTCTCAGTGCCCACCCTTGCCACCTTATCGGTGCCCATCAGTGCATTCTCATCAGTGTACATCAATGAAGAAGAAAAATTACCTTTTTTAAAAATATTAACCAGTTTCCTACCGCCCACCGTCAAATGACATCCTTGGCTTTGGGCGGTGACATCTGAATGATGCCTGCAGTTGCAGGCATCATTCAGATATCATTCTTTTCAGCCGGCGATTCTGTGCACAATAAAAACGATCATAGTGGCAGTTCCGCCGCTTGATCGTTCTTATAGGCGGGGGAGGGGACGTTCCCCCCCCTCTTGCCGCCATCCGGTGCTTCTCCGGGCTCTCCCGTGCCATCTGGGGCTCGGAGAACGATTTGGAGATGACTGGTGACCAGATGGTCATCAGTCATCTCTATGACAGTCGGAGGCGCGGGCACGACGTTATGACATCACGCCGTGTTCCCGTATGTTAACCAAGCCGTGATCTCGGCTGTCAGCATGAGATTGGTGATTTTTTTGGAACAATATCATGCTTTCCAGCCTGGAGGAGAGATGTGGGGTCTTATTGACCCCGCATCTCTCCATAAAGAGGACCTGACACACACATTCCTATTACAAGGGATGTTTACATTCCTTGTAATAGGAATAAAAGAGATCCCAAAAAATAAAAAAAATAAAAAAAGAGTAAGAAATACAAAAAAGTAAAAAAACAAAAATAAGAAAAAACGCCCATGTCCCCGGTAGCTCGCGCTCAGAAGCGAACACACATGTAAGTCCCGCCCACATATGTAAACGCCGTTCAAACCACACATGTGTGTTATTGCTGCGTGCGTTAGAACGAGTGCAACAATTCTAGCACTAGACCCCTCTGTAATGCCAAAATGGTAGCATGTAAAAATTTTAAAGCATCGCCTAGGGAGATTTTTAATTACTGAAGTTTGGTGTCATGCCATGTGTGTGCGCAATTTTAAAGCGTGACGTGTTAGGTATCTATTTACTCAGCATAACAACATCTTTCACATTATACCAAAAAATTGGCCGTAACTTTACTGTTTTGTAATATTTTTAGCAAACAAAAGGCGTTTGAAAATTTATTGCGCAAATACCGAGCGAGATAAAAATTTGCAATGACTGCCATCTTATTCCCTAGGGTGTCTGCTCCAAAAAAATATATAATGTTTGGTGTTTTGAAGTAATTTTATAGCCATAAATTTATGATTTTTACATGAAGGAGAGAAGTGCCAGAATAAGCCCAGTGCTGAAGTGGGTAAAATATCCTTTTTTTTTTTTTTTAAACTCGGTCTTTTGTATTTAAAGAAAAAAAATAAAACTAAAACACAAAGGTGATCAAATAGCACCAAAAGCAAGCTCTATTTGTGTGCCAACAAATAAAACATTTTCCTTGGGCTACAGTGTTGTATGAGCGCGCAATTGTCATTAAAAGTGCATCAGCGCTGAAATGTGAAACTTGGTCTGGGCAGTGCGCAAGTGGTTAATATAAGGCTACATGCACACGGACGTTTTTCCAACCGCTTGTTTGAGCGTTTTTGCAGCTTAAAAACATCTCTCCATGTTAGCCTATGGCCTCATGGCCACCATGGCGTTTTGGAGCTGTAAATGGCATAGGCGTTTTTAGGCCCCATGTAGACGGAACGCTGGTGCAAAGTGTTCTGAACTAAGATTGAAAGTGGCGTTTAGAAAGGCGCGCTTTGTGGCGTTTGCATACCGTGTTT
The DNA here is from genome assembly GCA_029206835.1 of Rana muscosa. NCBI lineage: Eukaryota > Metazoa > Chordata > Amphibia > Anura > Ranidae > Rana > Rana muscosa. The sequence goes on along the minus strand of CM055122.1, from coordinate 1,106,957,166 downwards.
TACCACATTTGCATGTATATGATAAGGAGCCGCCCTAAGCTCCAAAAAGAGTATTATTTACGATTTGAGCTATTTAGTGAGACCAGAGTAGGGATGAGCTTCAAGTTCGAGTCAAACTCATGTTCGACTCGAACATTGCCTGTTCGCCCGTTCGCCGAACAGCGAACAAATTGGGGTGTTCGCGGCAAATTCGAAAAATCTATGGGAGAAATCTTAAGTGCTAATTATAAAGGCTTATATGCAAGTTATTGTCCTAAAAAGTGTTTGGGGACCGGGGTCCTGCCCCAGGGGACATGTATCAATGCAAAAAGAAGTTTTAAAAACGGCAGTTTTTTCGGGAGCAGTGATTTTAATAATGCTTAAAATGAAAAAATAAAAGTGAAATATTCCTTTAAATTTCATACCTGGGGTGTGTATATGATATGCATGTGAAGTGGCGCATGTTTCCCGTGCTTAGAACTGTCCCTGCAAAAAATTTCATTTTTGAAAGAAAAAAATGCATTTAAAACTGACTCGCGGCTATTAATGAATTGTCGGCTCCCGGCAATACATACAAAAGTCATTGATAAAAAAAAAAAAAAAAAGCGTGGGGGTTCCCCAGAATTCAATTACCAGGCCCTTCAGGTCTGGAATGGATATTAAGAGGAACCCCGCTGCAAATTTAAAAAAAAATTGACGTGGGGTTCCCCCAAATATCCATTCCAGGCCCTTCAGATCTGGCATGGATTTTAAGGGGAACTCCACCCCAAATTTAAAAAAAAATTGGCGTGGAGTCCCCCTAAAAATCCATACCAGACCCCTTATCCGAGCACGCAACCTGGCCGGCCGCAGGGGAAAAGGGGGGGACGAGAGAGCGGCCCCCCCTCCCTCCTGAACCGTACCAGGCCACATGCCCTCAACATGGGGAGGATGTCCCCATGTTGATGGGGACAAGGGCCTCATCCCCACAACCCTTGCCCGGTGGTTGTGGGGGTCTGCGGGCGGGGGGCTTATCGGAATCTGGAAGACCCCTTTAACAAAGGGGACCCCCAGATCCCGCCCCCCCTATGTGAAATGGTAATGGGGTAAAAATGTAAAAAATGACAATAGCCGGTTTTTGACAATTCAGTTGAGGGCATGTGGCCTGGTACGGTTCAGGAGGGTGGGGGGGCCGCTCTCTCGTCCCCCCCTCTTCCCCTGCGGCCGGCCAGGTTACGTGCTCGGATAAAGGGTCTGGTGTGGATTTTTAGGGGGACTCCACGCCATTTTTTTAAAAAATTTGGGGTGGAGTTCCCCTTAAAATCCATGCCAGATCTGAAGGGCCTGGTTTGGATATTTGGGGGGAACCCCACGTCATTTTTTTTAAAATTTGCAGCGGGGTTCCCCTTAATATCCATTCCAGACCTGAAGGGCCTGGTTATGGAATTTGGGGGAACCCCCACGCATTTTTTTTTGGGTTAGCAAAGACTTTCAATGACTTTTATCTGTATTGACAGGAACCAGAAATTCATTACAGCCGCAAGGACTTTTAAATGACTATTATTTTACTTTAGAAATGTCATTTTGCTCTCCAACTGTTATAAACATGGAAAACATGTGCTACTTTACAGGCATACTATAGACACCCCCGGGGATGATATTTAGGGCCAGTTCACACCGGATGCAGTGCAGTGCGTTTTTTTGATGCCTGAAAAACGCAAAGAAAGTTGATCACATTAATGCCAATGGCATAGTTCACACCACTGCAGTCCGTTCCAGTGCATTTCAGAAAGCCAAAAAATAATTGGTCATGCTGCATTTTTTAGGTACAAAACTGTACTGGACCCCAGTAAAACACATCAAAAACGCAACGGAACGTACCAAAAATGCACTGGAATGCACCGCAACGCACCTAAATGCACCAAAGATGCACTGCAACACACTTGTCCTAAGTGAAAAGAGGCGGAAAAAAACACTGGACTGCATCAAAAACGCCTCAAAAATGCACTGGAATGTGTCAAAAACGCGCATGCAGAAAAGCACCTGGAACGCACCCAGATTGCGTTTCTATAGTGTGAACTAGGGCCAGTTCACACCATAGAAACGCAATCCGGATGCGTTCCAGGTGCTTTTCTGCATGCATGTTTTTCATGCGTTCCGGTGCATTTTTGGTAAGTTTTTGATGCAGTCCAGTGCTTTTTTTTTCACCCCTCTTTTTTATTAACCATAGATAAGGACAAGTGTGTTCCAGTGCGTTTTTGGTGCATTTAGGTGTGTTTCTGTGCGTTCCAGTGTGTTTATGATGCGTTTTGATGTGTTTCAGTACAGTCCAGTGCAGGTAAAATGCAGCATGTTCTACATTTTTGGTGGAACTGGAACGCACTGGAACAAACACTGCCATTTAGAACCATATAACCAACTTTCCATGCATTTTTGATGCATAAAAAACGCAATGCACTGCATGTGGTGTGAAATGGCCCTTAACCACTTAAGCCCCGGACCATTTGGTAGCTAAAGGACCAGAGGTGAATTCAGAATTTTGCACTGCGCTGCTTTAACTGTAAATTGTGCGGACATGCAATGTTGTACCCAAACGAAATTTGCGTCCTTTTCTTCCCACAAATAGAGCTTTCTTTTAATGGTATTTGATTGCCTCTGCGATTTTTATTTTTTGCGATATAAACGGAAAATACCGAAAATTTTGAAAAAAATGATATTTTCTACTTTTTGTTATAAGAAAAATCGAATAAACTCAATTTTAGTCATACATTTAGGCCAAAATGTATTCAGCCACATGTTTTTAGTAAAAGAAATGTCAATAAGCGTATATTTATTGGTTTGCGCAAAAGTTATAGAGTTTACAAACTAGGGTACATTTTCTGAAATTTACACAGCTTTAAATTTATGACTGCCTATCTCATTTCTTGAGGTGCTAAAATGACAGGGCAGTACAAAACCCCCCCCAAATGACCCCATTTTGGAAAGTAGACACCCCAAGGAAATTGCTGAGAGGCATGTTGAGCCCATTGAATTTTTTTTTTTTTTTTTGTCCCAAGTGATTGAATAATGACTAAAAAAAAAAAAAAAATTACAAAAAGTTGTCACTAAATGATATATTGCTCACACATGCCATGGTTATATGTGGAATTTCACCCCAAAATACATTTTGCTGCTTCTCCTGAGTACGGGGATACCACATGTGTGGGACTTTTTGGGAGCCTAGCCGCGTACGGGACCCGGAAACCAAGCACCGCCTTCAGGATTTCTAAGGGCGCAAATTTTTGATTTCACTCCTCACTACCTATCACAGTTTTGAAGGCCATAAAATGCCAAAATAGCACAAAACCCCCCCAAATGACCACATTTTAGAAAGTAGACACCCCAAGGAAATTGCTGAGAGGCCTGTTGAGCCCATTGAATATATTTTTTTTTTGTCCCAAGTGATTGAATAATGACAAAAAAAAAAAAAAATACAAAAAGTTGTCACTAAATGATATATTGCTCACACATGCCATGGTTATATGTGGAATTACACCCCAAAACACATTTTTCTGCTTCTCCTGAGTACGGGGATACCACATGTGTGGGACTTTTTAGGAGCCTAGCCGCGTACGGGACCCCGAAAACCAAGCACCGCCTTCAGGATTTCTAGGCACAAATTTTTGATTTCACTCCTCACTACCTATCACAGTTTCAAAGGCCATAAAATGCCAAAATCGCACAAAACCCCCCCAAATGACCCCATTTTGGAATATAGACACCCCAAGCTATTTGCTGAGAGGAATGGCGAGTATTTTACAGCTCTCATTTGTTTTTGAAAATGAAGAAAGAAAATATATATATATATATATTTTTTTTTAAATTTTCAAAACTTTGTGACAAAAAGCGAGATCTGCAAAATACTCACAATACCTCTCAGCAAATAGCTTGGGGTGTCTACTTTCCAAAATGGGGTCATTTGGGGGGGTTTTGTGCTATCTGGGCATTCCATGGCCTCCGAAACTGTGATAGGCAGTGAGAAGTGAAATCAAAAATTTACACCCTTAGAAAGCCTGAAGGCGGTGCTTGGTTTTTGGGGTCCCGTACGTGGCTAGGCTCCCAAAAAGTCTCACACATGTGATATCCCCGTACTCAGGAGAAGCAACAGAATGTATTTTGGGGTGTAATTCCACATATGCCCATGGCATGTTTGAGCAATATATCATTTAGTGACAACTTTGTGCAAAAAAAAAAAAAAAAATTGTCGTTTTTCCGCAACTTGTGTCAACATATAAAATGTTCCATGGACTCGACATGCCTCTCAGTATATAGCTTGGGGTGTCTACTTTCCAAAATGGGGTCATTTGGGGGGGTTTTGAACTGTTCTGGCATTTTATACACAACATTAGGAAGCTTACATCCACTCTTCTAACCACTTGAAGACAAAGCCCTTTTTGACACTTTTTGTTTACATGAAAACATTTTTTTTTTGCAAGAAAATTATGTTGAACCCCCAAACATTATATATATTTTTAAAGCAAAGGCCCTACAGATTAAAATGGTGGGTGTTGCATTTTTTTTTCTACACAGTATTTGCGCAGCGATTTTTCAAACGCATTTTTTGGGTTAAAAAATACACTTTTTTAAATTTTAATGCACTAAAACACACTATATTGCCCAAATGTTTGATGAAATAAAAAAGATGATCTTGGGCCGAGTACATAGATACCAAACACGACATGCTTTAAAATTTCGCACAAACGCGCATTGGCGACAAACTACATACATTTTTAAAAGCTTTTAAAAGCATTTACAGGTTACCCCGTTAGATTTACAGAGGAGGTCTACTGCTAAAATTACTGCCCTCGATCTGACCTTCGCGGTGATACCTCACATGCATGGTGCAATTGCTGTTTACATATGACGCCAGACCGACGCTTGCGTTCGCCATTGGGCAAGAGCAGGGCAGGACAGGGGTGCTTTTTTTTTTTTTTTTTATTATTAATTTTGCTTTTTTATTTTATTTTTAAATTGTTCCTTCCAAGTATTTTTTTTTTTTATCATTTTTATTGTTATCTCAGGGAATGTAAATATCCCCTATGATAGCAATAGGTAGTGACAGGTACTCTTTTTTGAAAAAACTGGGGTCTTCTAGACCCTAGATTTTTCCTCTGCCCTCAAAGCATCTGACCACACCAAGATCGGTGTGATAAAATGCTTTCCCAATTTCCCAATGGCGCTTTTTATATCCGGGGGGGGCATTCCCTCCCACTGCTTGTAAAAGCAGTCCAGAGGCTAATTAGCCGCTAGGATTGCTTTTACATGAAAGTCGGCCGCAGGCTGAAAAGAATGATACCAAGATGATACCTAAACCCGCAGGCATCATTCTGGTATAAACATTCAAAGTCCAGCAACATACCAGTACGTTGCTGGTCCTTGTTGGACATGTATTGTAATCTTTTTTTTTCATGCAGCCAGTTGGCTGAACGAAAAAAGAGATTGATCGGTGGGTATGCCCACCATTAGAATACCGCCCTTCATCCACCCACTTCCAATGATGGGCATACACTCACCATTTATATATGCCGAAGCATGGGGGCATCCTCTAGCAAAAAAGTTATGCCGCACACACATGGTCGGACTTTTCCACGGGCAAGCCTCCGTCGGAATTTCGACCGTATGTACGCTGCATTAGGAGCAAAATCGCTCCTCCGCCCCTGCTGCCCCAATGCTTCGGCATATTTGCTTTTTTTTTTTAACTGTGGTGGTGAAATCACCTCCTACAGCACTGGAGTCGCAGGGATCAGGCCTGTCTCTGCGAACGCTGCAGTTATGTGTGTTTTTGTTTTGTAAGTGACAGTGATCGATCGATACTGCACTTGGGTGGCCTGGGCTGGACGGAGGGGCAAAACGCAGGTGCCAGCAGGTATCTGGGCTGATCCCGCTAACACTGCGTTTTTGGGAACTCTAAACTGCTGGGGACGCTAGTATAGATCTGATCAGATCAGATATTGATCTGTTCAGATACTATACCACTAAGGGGGGTGTATGCTTCACGCGTGGGTGTTAGCGTTACTGGCACTAACCTGACGCTGCCTGGGGTGTGACTCAGACCCTCTCTGACGCTAAAACCTAATTGATATCACCCGCCGGGCGATCAGGGGGTTGAACCTTTATTGGGTTATATACACGGCGGGTGCCCTGACACTATAAAAAGCAAACTAACTAACCAGCGTCACCCGTAACACTTATATGGTGATCACTGGTGAAAGGGTTAACTAGGGGCAATCAGTGGGTTAAAACCTTTATTAGATAATATATGGGGGTACCTGACGCTATAAACCTGCGGCGAACCTAAAAAAAATTACCAGCTACCGATCTGCATCACCGACACTAAGACAGCGTTTAGAAAAACAATCGCTTAGCGACAGTGGTGATGGGGTGAAAGGGTTGCCTGGGGGGCGATCAAGGGGGTTAAACCTTTATTAGATAATATATTGGGGTACCTGACGCTATAAAAACCTGCGGCGAACCTAAAAAAAATTACTGGCTACCGATCTGCATCACCGACACTAAGACAGCGTTTAGAAAAACAATTGCTTAGCGACAGTGGTGATAGAGGGTGAAAGGGTTACCTGGGGGGCGATCAAGGGGGTTAAACCTTTATTAGATAATATATTGGGGTACCTGACGCTATAAAAACCTGCGGCGAACCTAAAAAAAATTACCGGCTACCGATCTGCATCACAGACACTAAGACAGCGTTTAGAAAAACGATCGCTTAGTGACAGTGGTGATAGGGGGTGAAAGGGTTACCTGGGGGGGCGATCAAGGGGGTTAAACCTTTATTAGATAATATATTGGGGTACCTGACGCTATAAAAACATGCGGCGAACCTAAAAAAATTACTGGCTGCCGATCGGCATCACTGACGCTAAGACAGCGATCAGAAAAATGATCGCTTAGCGACAGTGGTGATAGGGGGTGAAAGGGTTATCTGGGGGGTGATCAGGGGGTTAAACCTTTATTAGGGGGGGTTAGGGGGCTACACTGGACCTAAGACTAAACTTTGGTGACACTTTTACAGTCACAAATGTCACTGATTGCAGTGATCACTAAATAAATGGTCACTGCAATCAGTGACACTGTGACTGGGGGCTGGGGGGTGATCTGGGGGGTGATCTGGGGTGTCTGGGGGGGCCTGGGGGGGCGATTTATGTCCCTATGTGTCCTGGTGTCAGTGTGGTGTTGTGTGCACTGACCTGATGTCTTCTCTTGTACGGCGCTCGGTATATGTGAGCGCCGCACCAGAGATGACATCACTTCCTCCTGCTCCCTCTGTCTGACACAGACAGAGGGGGCATTTCCATTCGCCGGGAGAGATCGCGAGGGGGTGGCCAGAAACGAATGGCTGCCCCCTCATCCCGGAACGCTCCCGGACACTTAGCCACCGCTCACTGTATAGGAGGGGGGTCCGATTGGACCCCCCAACTATACAAAGGCAATCACGTATACTCTACGTGATTGTGCCTGTCGGTGCCATTCTGCCGACGTATATATACAGTGAGCGGTCGTTAAGTGGTTAAGCAATTTGGCATATTTAAAGGCACTTCTCCTTGTTTTGTTTTTGGTGTTGTCCAAATTGGTGACATTGATATATGTCCCTTAGGGTGGGACCTGGGCCCCCATTTTAAGGCCAATAACTACTAGAAGATAAGCCAGCCAAGTGGGGACTAGCAAAATTAACAAGTCAGTTCCCATAGACTGCAATGGTATTTGTTGGTGGGGGGAGGGGTGATTGTCCCATCTCTAATTTTGTAGCATGCTGGATGATGTGCTTAATTTTGGACGGGGGGAGGGGGGGTTATTTTTTGCTAGCTGCATTGGTGTTGTTCTGCACATGCCCAGCCAGTTATTTTTTTGGTGTGCTTTTTGTGTGTGAACAGCGCCTGGATATTTCTGGGCATGCTCACTCAGAGAGTGTTTTTTATGGGTTAGAAATTGAAGGACATCTTAACAGGTGTGCCCACTTTGAATTTCAGTTTCTACATTGGGAGAACTTGCATTCTGGGTGTTTCATGGACTGTGCATGTGTTTTCAATCACAGAGCATTCGGTCGTTTGCCTTAAGAAGAGGTGTGTGTGTACATGTTGGTGTCCTTATCGAGTTTGTAACACATGTATTTTATTTGTTATGTCTTTGCAAAACAAGTGATTGGTTAACTTTCGTGGATTGTATATTTTTGGTGTGGGGGAGATATGTTCCCCTGAAATAATTCTGATGTTGTTAATGTGTGTTGTTTGTTCACTTTGATTTAATAGTCTGCTGCATTTTTTGGGCCAAAAATTGCTCAAGATGTTGAGTCTGTAACTGTTTCAAATTGACCATGTTTTTTATTTTGCCTTCCCTTTTGTTTTGTTGAACAATAAAATTAGATGCAAAATTTTGATGTTTGTTTTGTGTTTTCTTTGCAACAAATGTGACAGCTGATTGGCATGTCAAAACAAAACAGGTGTAATTTGTCTACCCTGGTGCCTTCCTGGTAGTATATGCATGGATTGTATTGTGTGCTGCCATGGAGCGTCACCAGGAAATGAAATACAGAGCGGTAAGTATTCAATTTTCCTTTTTTTACTGCAGTGGTTCTCAGCCTCAGTCCTAAAGTACCCCCAACAGGACATGTTTTGTGAATTTATCTTATTGAGAATTGCTGTCCAAAAATCTAAACCATTGACTGTGATTTAAAGCACATGTGCAAGATGAAGGAAAACCTGCAAACATGGCCTGTTGGGGGTACTTGAGAAGCACCGATTTAGAGCACTGCACTTAAAAATAGCTCAAGGCCATACAATTCTAATTGTGGGCATTTTGAGGGAAATAAAGTAAGTGTTAGAACCCCTGCGTGTGTTTTTTTTTTTTTATATTTGTTTTTGTAGTTTGGCCGTTGTCTCCTTTCCTTAACATTGGCTTCACTTCCTGTCACACAGCTAAACAGGAAGTGAAGGTAAAACCCTACCAATGGCTTTTCTTGGGGACACACAGATCAATCTAACTAGTGTCCCCATTAAGCAAATTGCACTCTAGCACTTTGTTGTGTACACCCCAAATCAATGTATAGTTTGGGGTTTAGTAAAGACAAATCCACTCTGCAGTAAAAGTGTAGCTGCTGAAAATCTGAGGGAAAGTACTGGTGATTGGATGTTACAATCATGTAACAGCAAAGATGTTTTTTTATGGCTTGCATGTCCCCCTCAGATATACAGCAAGTGCACTTGTAGTGCAAAGTAGATTTGCCTTTAGTAAATAAACCCCACAGTCCAAACTACCTAATAATAATTTGTGGTGTACCCCGCAATATGCTCGAGTGCAATGTGCATAATGGGGAAAGTATTTAGACTGACCTGTGTGTCCCCAAGGAAAGACATTGTTAGGGATTTTCCCTCACTTCCTGTGTGGCTATGTGACAGGAAGTGAATTATTTGGAAGGATAAAGTGGCCAAATTATTTAGTTTAACTTTTCAAAGACTCATTCCTAAGTTGAATTGTGATACATGTCAATGGCCCATTTAGACCCTCTTTAATCACTTGAGATCAGCGCTATAACTGATCGACGGCCACAGCATGGTCCTCTAGGGTTGCCACCTTTTCTTCAAGCCAAACCCGAACACTTCAGCAGCACATGGCAAAAATTTTTTTTTGGTAGTACATTAAATTCATTGCCTCTGTACACGGCAATTTTTTATGTCTTATACACTATACATATAGTTTTGTGATTAAATAACATTTCTGGTGGGTATGATGGGGGTAATTTTGTAGAGGAGAGGAGTGCGGCGGGTATGATGGGGGCAGTATGTACTGGAGAAAAGTGCGGAGAGTATGATGGGGCAGTATGTAAAGGAGAGGAGTGCGGAGGGTATGATGGGGGCAGTATGTACGGGAGAGGGGTGTGGAGGGTATGATGGGGGTAGTATGTAAAGGAGAGGAATGCGGAGGGTATGATGGGGGCAGTATGTACGGTAGAGGGGTGTGGAGGGTATTATGGGGGCAGTATGTACGGGAGAGGGGTGTGGAGGGTATGATGGGGGTAGTATGTAAAGGAGAGGAATGCGGAGGGTATGATGGGGGCAGTATTACGGTAGAGGGGTTCGGAGGCTATTATCGGGGCAGTATGTACGGGAGAGGGGTGTGGAGGGTATTATGGGGGCAGTATGTACGGGACAGGGGTGTGGAGGGTATGATGGGGCAGTATGTAAAGGAGAGGAATGCGGAGGGTATGATGGGGGCAGTATGTATGGTAGAGGGGTGTGGAGGGTATTTTGGGGGCAGTATGTACGGGAGAGGGGTGTGGAGGGTATTATGGGAGCAGTATGTACGGGAGAGGGTTGTGGAGGGCATGATGGGGCAGTATGTAGAGGAGAGGAGTGCGGAGGGCAGTATGTAAAGGAGAGGGGTGTGGAGGGTATTTTGGGGGCAGTATGTACGGGAGAGGGGTGTGGAGGGTATTATGGGAGCAGTATGTACGGGAGAGGGGTGTGGAGGGTATGATGGGGCAGTATGTAGAGGAGAGGAGTGCGGAGGGCAGTATGTAAAGGAGAGGGGTGTGGAGGGTATGATGGGGGCAGTATGTACGGTAGAGGGTATTATGGGGGCAGTATGTACGGGAGAGGGGTGTGGAGGGTATAATGGGAGCAGTATGTACGGGAGAGGGGTGTGGAGGGTATTATGGGAGCGGTATGTACGGGAGAGGGGTGTGGAGGGTATGATGGGGGCAGTATGTACGGTAGAGGGTGTGGAGGGTATTTATGGGGGCAGTATGTAAAGGAGAGGATTGCGGAGGGTAGTATGTAAGGGAGAGGGGTGTGGAGGGTATTATGGGGGCAGTATGTACGGGAGAGGGGTGTGGAGGGTATTATGGGAGCAGTATGTACGGGAGAGGGGTGTGGAGGGTATTATGGGAGCAGTATGTACGGGAGAGGGGTATGGAGGGTATTTTGGGGGCAGTATGTACGGGAGAGGGGTGTGGAGGGTATTATGGGAGCAGTATGTACGGGAGAGGGGTGTGGAGGGTATGATGGGGCAGTATGTAGAGGAGAGGAGTGCGGAGGGCAGTATGTAAAGGAGAGGGGTGTGGAGGGTATGATGGGGGCAGTATGTACGGTAGAGGGTATTATGGGGGCAGTATGTACGGGAGAGGGGTGTGGAGGGTATAATGGGAGCAGTATGTACAGGAGAGGGGTGTGGAGGGTATTATGGGAGCGGTATGTACGGGAGAGCGGTGTGGAGGGTATGATGGGGGCAGTATGTACGGTAGAGGGTGTGGAGGGTATTATGGGGGCAGTATGTACGGGAGAGGGGTGTGGAGGGTATTTATGGGGGCAGTATGTAAAGGAGAGGAGTGCGGAGGGCAGTATGTAAGGGAGAGGGGTGTGGAGGGTATGATGGGGCAGTATGTACGGTAAAGGGGTGTGGAGGGTATTATGGGGGCAGTATGTACGGGAGAGGGGTGTGGTGGGTATTTATGGGGGCAGTATGTAAAGGAGAGGGGTGTGGAGGGGATGATGGGGGCAGTATGACTGGGAGAGGAGTGCAGAGGGTATGATGGGGGACAGTATGTAAAGGAGAGGGGTGTGGAGGGGATGATGGGGGTAGTATGTACGGGAGAGGAGTGCGGAGGGGATGATGGGGGCAGTATGTACGGGAGAGGGGTGTGGAGGGGATGATGGGGGCAGTATGTATGGTAGAGGGGTGTGGAGGGTATTATGGGGCAGTATGTACGGGAGAGGGGTGTGGAGGGTATTATGGGAGCAGTATGTATGGTAGAGGGGTGTGGAGGGTATGATGAGGGCAGTATATAGAGGAGAGGAGTGCGGAGGGCAGTATGTACAGTAGAGGGGTGTGGAGAGTATGTATGGGAGAGGGGTGTGGAGGGGATGATGGGGGCAGTATGTACGGGAGAGGGGTGTGGAGGGGATGATGGGGGCAGTATGTACGGGAGAGGGGTGTGGAGGGGATGAGGGGGGCAGTATGGGGAGGGATTACTTGCAGTGTCTGTGGGGTGACTATGGAATGATGTCCCTCATCTGGGGGGGGGAAGAAGCAGCTCTAAGGGATGTCTGTATGAAGTGGTTTGGGGGTGATGTAAGCTGGGGGGAGTGGGGGGCTGAGAAGTGGTCAGATAATAATGTCTATATTAAAAATAAAAATAAATCTATTGTGGTCATCTACTAAAACATACAACAACAATACTACTCAATGAAAACATTCTGTTATAAGATGCCGGCCCCCAGCACTCTGTATGTCCAGGTGATGTGAAGGTAATTGATGACCATTCATATATCCCTGTGTTCTCCAGGCACTGAGTCTGGACAATCAGAGGTGTACACTCATCACATACACACAGGGTTCAGTGAATGGTTATAAATGACTTCACATATAATGAGGACAGAGGATGGGGGAAGTTTGTATACAAAGATAAGTGTTGCTTGGGATATACTGTGAGTTGGCTGGGCTGTGATCATCGGGCTGCAGACTCCCCCCCCCCCCCCCACTCACACTCGCTCCTGTCTCTTCCGATTCTGCTTATCTTAATTCAATGCACAAGAAATCCTCCTGGAACTTTGCACCTCAGGAAACTTTCCCTACTAAAAAAAAAAGTCAGCTTACCTCCTAGTGAGCAGCGGCGAGCCCAACGCAGCTACAGTGATCTCCTCAGCCCCGCCTCCCCCTTCTTTTGGAACATGGCACTAGTGACTGGAGAGAGGGGGGGGGTCAGAGATAACAGAGACTGCAGGAGCCTGGAGGGGGGAGACAGAAAGGAGCTTCAGATTGCCAACACACACACCAGCACAGTGTGTGTATTTAGTGAGAAGAAATGACACTGCTGCTGTAAATGTCTCCACAGTGGCAAGTATGCTAACGAAGCTCTCCCCCCCCATGCCAGAATGGTTTGTCCGGGTGAATCCTGTACAGGTGGCAACCCTATGGTCCTCAATTGCCGGGAGTCCGTCAATAAACGTCCTCCCCTTTGCGCGCGCTGTGGTCACAGAGTCACTGAGACTCAGGTGATGACAGATCCTAGTAAGGGGCCGATCCCTGCCCTTTACCATGTGATCAGCTGTCAGCCAATGACAGCTGATCACGTGATGTAAACAAAATCTGGGTAATGGTTTTTGTTTTCTCCTTGTGCTGACAGCGTGAGCATAAAAAAAAGGCAATCACAGGCTTATGTGCAAGGGACATGGGGCCCGAAGAGGAAGAGGCAATTCTGCATCATCTGTGACAATTAGTAGCCCCTGCCAGTGCCACCTATCAATGCCCACCACTGGTGCCATTCAGTGGCACCTAGCAGTGCTGCCAGTGCCTATCAGTGCCCATCACTGCCAACTATCATTGCCACCTAGCCAGGGGCGGATCCAGAGTCTTTTCTCGGGAGGGGCACTGCCAAAAAATGATTTTTTTGTGGGAAATTTATCGGGGAAATGGTTGGTGTTGGCGCTTCAATCATCCCGGCACCATGGTTGTTATGGTGTCAGGATGATTGAAGCGCATTATTTCTATTATTACATTGTAATATGAAATTAAATAGTTCAATGCAGAATCAGTGGGAGCCCTGAGTGTGTCACTTGCCACCGTCGCCTGCAATTAGTGGGAGCCCTGAGCGTGTCACTTGCCACACGTTGTGGATTGTCACTTGCCACGTCACCTGCCACATCTTGTGGATTGTCACTTGCCACACCTTGTGGATTGTCACTTCCCACATCACCTGCCACACCTTGCGGATTGTCACTTGCCACGTCACCTGCCCTGCCACACCTTGCTGATTGTCACTTGCCTGCCAAAAGATGCAGATTGTCATTTGCCACGTCACCTGACACAATTTGCGGATTGTCACTTGCCACGTCGCCTGCCACACCTTGCGGATTGTCACTAACTTGCCTGCTAAGGTGTAGTTTTGGTTGTCTCTTGCTGTGTCCCAGACTCCCAGAGTCAGGCAGCAGAGAGATAATGTAATCTCTCTGCTGCCTGCACAGTGAGGGCGGAAGTCACTGCAGGAATGCAGGGCAGGCACGGGCGGTGAGAGATGATTTCATCTCTCTGCTCCCCCGCTCCCGGCTAGCTGATTGGCCAGCTGCCACACTGAGCCTGCTCTCTCACTCTCACCTGCCCACGAACCGCGCCGCCCCCCGACAACAAACCGCGCCGCAAGCGGAGCCGCCCGCTTTCTTACCCGTCTGTGGAGCCGCACGCTATTACACCTGCCCGCAGAGCGGCCTGACGTGACTCACTGACGTCACTCGTTGCTAGACGCCAAGCGGCCCAGGCGTTAGCAGCAAGTGCAGGGAAGAGGCTCCACCCACCTCCTCCTCGGCTCCTGGTATCGTGTCAGTGCGCCACGTAACTACATTAGACGAGTGTCTCTCTCAGCGCCGCTGATCGGCTGATGTGAGAAACTGAGAGAGAGACTCAGAGAGGCAGCCGCAGAACAAGTACTGTATATACTCGAGTATAAGCCGACCCGAATATAAGCCGAGGCACCTAATTTTACCCCAAAAAACTGGGAAAACTTATTGGCTCAAGTATAAGCCTAGGGTGTCCTAGGCTTATACTTGCCTCACTTTGCCTCACTGTGCTTATGCCTCACTGTGCCCATGACTAGACTGATGTTTAACATGGAAGTCTATGGAAGGAGTGCCCGGCTTTGAAAAATCGGTTCTCCCAGACACCAAACTTTTCAAACTTATAGAGGAGACATGGGGCTACATGTGTGCCAAGTTTGGGGTCCAGAGGACCTACGACCGGCCGGTACCGGGTCCGCAAAATCACTGGAGAAATGACCGTTTAACATTGGAGTCTATGGAAGGGGTGTCCGGATTTAAAAAATCATTGCTCAACCGCTGTAGGTCCCCCAGACACCAAACTTTTCAAACTTATAGAGGAGACATAGGAATACATGTGTGCCAAGTTTGGGGTCCAGAGGACCTACGACCGGCCGGTACCGGGTCCGCAAAATCACCAGAGAAATGACCGTTTAACATTGTTGTCTATGGAAGGGGTGCCCGGATTTAAAAAATCAGTGCTCCCCGGCCGTAGGTCCCCCAGACACCAAACTTTCCACACTTGTATAAGAGACATGGGGCTATATGTGTGCCAAGTTTGGGGTCCAGGGGTCCTACGGCCAGCCGGTACCGGGTCCCCAAATTTCGGGAGATCAGGCGCAAAAAAAAAAAAAACAGAGCAAGCAAGTGAGTGTGACAGATGGTCTTGGGGGGGGCAATTGCCCTGTTGCCCCCCCTGGATCCGCCACTGCACCTAGCAGTGCCACTTCTCACTGCCCACCAGTGCTAAATAGCAATGCCACCTCTCAGTGCCCACCCTTGCCACCTTATCGGTGCCCATCAGTGCAGTCTCATCAGTGTACATCAATGAAGAAGAAAAATTACCTTTTTTAAAAATATTAACCAGTTTCCTACCGCCCACCGTCAAATGACATCCTTGGCTTTGGGCGGTGACATCTGAATGATGCCTGCAGTTGCAGGCATCATTCAGATATCATTCTTTTGAGCCGGCGATTCTGTGCACAATAAAAATGATCATAATGGCAGTTCCGCCGCTTGATCGTTCTTATAGGCGGGGGGAGGGGACGTCCCCCCCCTCTCTTGCCGCCATCCGGTGCTTCTCCGGGCTCTCCCGTGCCATCTGGGGCTCAGAGAACGATTTGGAGATGACTGGTGACCAGATGGTCATCAGTCATCTCTATGACCGTCGGAGGCGCGAGCACGACGTTATGACATCATGCCGTGTTCCCGTATGTTAACCAAGCCGTGATCTTGGCTGTCAGCATGAGATTGGTGATTTTTTTGGAACAATATCATGCTTTCCAGCCTGGAGGAGAGATGCAGGGTCTTATTGACCCTGCATCTCTCCATAAAGAGGACCTGTCACACACATTCCTATTACAAGGGATGTTTACATTCCTTGTAATAGGAATAAAAGATATCCCAAAAAATTTAAAAAATTAAAAAAGAGTAAGAAATACCAAAAAGTCAAAAAACAAAAACAAAAAAATAAAATAAGAAAAAACGCCCATGTCCCCGGTAGCTCGCGCTCAGAAGCGAACACACACGTAAGTCCCGCCCACATATCTAAACGCCGTTCAAACCACACATGTGAGTTATTGCTGCGTGCGTTAGAACGAGTGCAGCAATTCTAGCACTAGACCTCCTCTGTAATGCCAAAATTGTAACGTGTAAAAAAAATTTAAGCATCGCCTAGGGAGATTTTTAATTACTGAAGTTTGGTGTCATGCCATGTGTGTGCGCAATTTTAAAGCGTGACGTGTTAGGTATTTATTTACTCAGCATAACAACATCTTTCACATTATACCAAAAAATTGGCCGTAACTTTACTGTTTTGTAATATTTTTAGCAAACAAAAGGCGTTTGAAAATTTATTGCGCAAATACCGAGCAAGATAAAAATTTGCAATGACCGCCATCTTATTCCCTAGGGTGTCTGCTCCAAAAAAATATATAATATTTGGTGTTTTGATGTAATTTTATAGCCATAAATTTATGATTTTTACGTGAAGGAGAGAAGTGCCAGAATAAGCCCAGTGCTGAAGTGGGTAAAATATCCATTTTTTTTTTTTAAACTCGGTCTTTTGTATTTATAGAAAAAAATAAAAAATAAAACACAAAGGTGATCAAATAGCACCAAAAGCAAGCTCTATTTGTGTGCCAACAAATAAAACATTTTCATTGGGTTACAGTGTTGTATGAGCGCGCAATTGTCATTAAAAGTGCATCAGCGCTGAAATGTGAAACTTGGTCTGGGCAGTGCGCAAGTGGTTAATATAAGGCTACATGCACACGGACGTTTTTCCAACCGCTTGTTTGAGCGTTTTTTGCAGCTTAAAAACATCTCTCCATGTTAGCCTATGGCCTCATGGCCACCATGGCGTTTTGGAGCTGTAAATGGCATAGGCGTTTTTAGGCCCCATGTAGACGGGACGCTGGTGCAAAGTGTTCTGAACTAAGGTTGAAAGTGGCGTTTAGAAAGGCGCGCTTTGTGGCGTTTGCATGCCGTGTTTTACCACATTTGCATGTATATGATAAGGAGCCGCCCTAAGCTCCAAAAACAGTATTATTTACGATTTTAGCTATTTAGTGAGACCAGAGTGATATGAGCAGCTGAGAGCAGCAGTGTAGTTGTATTTAGGCTGGGTTCACACTAGTGCGACACGACATCTGTCCTATTTTGGATCCGACTTTGCCCTGCGACATGAAGCCGACATATGTCCGACTTTCAATGAACGGGGATCCGACTTGGATCCCCGCCAATAGCAGGCACTGTGTTTGGTATGAATCTTGAGGGGGAACTCCAGGCCAAATTTTAAATAAAAAACCGGCATGGGTTCCCCTCCAGGAGCATACCAGGCCCTTTGGTCTGGTCTGTATTTGAAGAGGAACCCCTACGCTGAAAAAACGGCGTGGGGGTCCCCCCAAAATCCAAACCAGACCCTTATCCGAGCACACAACCTGGCAGGCCGCAGGGGAAGAGGGGGGGACGAGAGAGCGGCCCCCCTCCCTCCTTAACCGTACCAGGCCGCATGCCCTCAACATGGGGGGTTTGGTGCTCTGGGGCAGGGGGGTGACCTGCGGCCCCCCCACCCCAGAGCACCCTGCCCCCATGTTGATGAGAACAAGGGCCTCTTCCCGACAACCCTGGCTGTTGGTTGTCGGGGTCTGCGAGCGGGGGGCTTATCGGAATCCGGGAGCCCCCTTTAATAAAGGAGCCCCCGGATCCCGGCCCCCCACCCTATGTGAATGAGTATGGGGTACATCGTACCCCTACCCATTCACCTGGTGGAAAAAAATTGCAATAAAAAAACCACACAGCTTTTTAAAGTATTTTATTGCACAGCTCGGGGGTCTTCTTCCGACTTCGGGGGTCTCCGGTGTCGTCGCCGCGCTCTCCGGTTTTCTTCTGCCGGGCCTCCGCTAACTTCTTTAGCTCTTTTGCTAGCGGAGGCCCGGTCTTCTCCGTCGCCTTCTCCCCTCTTCTTCTCTCCGGTTCTTCATTTCTTCTGCCGGGCCTCCGCTAACTTCTTTTAGCTCTTTTGCTAGCAGAGGCCCGGTCTTCTCCGTCGCCTTCTTCTTCTCCCGCTATCCGGTTCTTCTCCCGGTTCTTCTCCCGCTTCTTTCTTTTGCCGGCCCCTCCACTAACTTCTTTAGCTCTTTTGCTAGTGGAGGGCCCGGTCTTCTCCGTCGCCTTCTTCTTCTCCCGCTATCCGGTACTTCTCCCGGTTCTTCTACCGCTTCTTTCTTCTGCCGGCCCCTCCACTAACTTCTTTAGCTCTTTTGCTAGTGGAGGAGCCGGTCTTCTCCGTCGTCGCCGTCGGCGTCTTCTTCTCTCTTCTCCTCCTCGATGTTGACTCGTCGCTTCCTCTCACAGTAATGCTAAATTTTCGGTCCGCAGAGATTAATATAGGCTTCTCATGACGTCACAGTCACATGTTGAGGGCATGCGGCCTGGTACGGTTCAGGAGGGAGGGGGGCCGCTCTCGTCCCCCCTTTTCCCCTGCGGCCTGCCAGGTTGCGTGCTCGGATAAGGGTCTGGTTTGGATTTTGGGGGAACCCCACGCCGTTTTTCGGCTTGAGGGGTTCACCTTAAAAACCAGACCAGACCTAAGGGTCTGGTTTGGATTTTGGGGGGACCCCCACGCCATTTTTCGGCTTGGGGGTTCACCTTAAAATCCAGATCAGACCTAAGGGCCTGGTATGCTCCTGGAGGGGAACCCATGCCGTTTTTTTCATTAAAATTCGGCGTGGAGTTCCCCTTCATGATTCATACCAAACATGGGACAGCGAGGCTGCCGAGGACCAGCGCGATGACATCGCGCTGGACACATTCTCGGCCGGCTAGTCTCCTCTAGGACACGACTTGAGCGGCTGCTGCACGCGCTCAGGTTGTGTCCAGGTCGCCTGGCAGAGTCGCGCTGTCCCTGTGTCAGCCGACACACGAGTCGCCCGCAAGTCGGATCCGACTTCCCGGGCGACCTCTATTCAAATCAATGGGCTCCCATAGGGAACCATTCATTTTCAATAGAGCGCCGCTGACATTTCTATTTACTATAACAGTGTGCCGCTGCTTCCTGCGCCCAGTGAAGGAGTTATCAGGCGCACCAATTAAGATTAGAAGCAGCGCACTGTTATTAGTAAATCAGCCCCACTGTGACAGAGCCAGCCAGAGCCATGATAGAGTGCCTGCTGCCTGTGAGCTATCATAATGCTGATGATGTTAACCAGTTGCTGATCGCCTGATAGCAGATTTACTACTACAGGATGGCCGCTCTGCGCAGGATCACGTATATACGTAATCCTGCATTTCTGGGTATGGGAGCCAATCAGCGGCTCGGGCGGACTCGATGTCCACCGGTACCCGCTGATCGTTATGTTCAAAGACAGAACTGTGGTTTGCCTATGTAAACAAGGCAGATTGCCGTTCTGTCAGTATGGAAGACATTGATCCTGTGTTCCTGCAAGGCAGGTACAGGAATCTATGCCTTCCCTTAGTAAAAGCACCTCCCCACAGTAAAAAAAAACACTGGTTAAGCACACATTTAACCCTTTGATTGCCCTAGATGTTATCCCCTTCCCAGCCTGTGTCATTAGTACAGTGACAGTGCATATTATTAGCACTGATCACTGTATTAGTGTCACTGGTTCCCACAAAGTGTCATTAGTGTCCGATTTGTCCACCGCCATTACTAGTAAAAAAAAAAAAGTCCCCGGATTTCATTTAAAAAATCTGGTCACCTTAGCGTAGGACGGTCCCCTCTCTGGCTCAGTCAGCGATGCTGTTCACAAGGAACCCTCTCTGGCTCAGTCGCTCTCCAACTTTAGGCCCAGGCTTCTACGGCCTAGGCACGCCCACAGCAGGCCTCTTGCCTGTTGAAAGATGGCGTCCAGAGAGAGCGTGCTGAGGCCTTGCTTGTCCTTATATCACATCCCCCAGCAGGCTGTGCGGTGGTGCCCTGCATTCTGGTAGCACAATGGCACTTTGGGTATTGTAGTCTCAAGCCAACCCACAGCAATAGAGTCACTTCCTCACGACTCACCTCTCACCTTGCTTTGTTCCATAATGCAACTGAACTGAACAAACTTCAATGTCACAACATAAACAGACACGAGAGGGAGCCAACCTCTTAGTTAAGAACACAAAGTAGTCTTTTAGGATATTCTCAATAGTAACCCCTTGCTACACATATGTAGCGGGTATGTACTTTCCCGGGTGTAATTCAAACTGGCAGAGACACCAGCGATGTGCAGTTCCTTGCGGTCCAGCGGGTGGCGCTGTCGCCCTGGGCTGGGGTTGAACCATTGCTGTGTGCTGTGCCTCCTTTTTGTCCTCCCTTGGCAGCGGTATAGTGGGGCGGGGAACCCGCCGTGCTTGCTGGGAGAGGGTATAAAGGGCCGGCCATCTTTGTCACGGGGTCGAGTCCCAGGCACCTTCAGCCTGAGGGCGGTGGTTCGTGTCGGTCCTCTAGGCGGCCTAGGCCTAGAGGACGTCCGGAGGTCGTGTTCCATCCCAGGCACCTTTAGCTTGGGGTGAGGTACTCGGATGGAGGTCTGGAGCTCAGTGCCCAACACTGAGTTCCGCGAGGGAAGGAGGTCCTAGGGAACCCAGGGATTGGGTACCCGAATCCGGAAGGCGTAATGGACCGGGGGGAGCTACTCACTTGAAGACCGGGTGCAGCAGATTGCCAGTGACAGGTGAGCCTCCCATCGGGGACCGCCTGGAAGGAAATCCCCCCTCCGCTCGGAGACCTCAGCCCACTTTCAGGGAGGAAAGTGGAGAGTTCATTGTGTCTGGGCCTATTCGCATCCACACCTCCTTGTTTGTTCTGTTCTTTAAGGGAGTCTAACTGATTATGCTGTTCATTCAAGAAGAATAAAGGAGTGTTGGACTTTAATGGTGTGGGGCTCTTTTCTGGTGGACATTGTTCAAGGTAACTCCAGGTGCACAACACTGACCCGAAGGTAGAGAAGGAACTTTGCTCACACCGCACGGACACATGTGGTGAAGGCTCGGCGTGGTGACTCCACTCTCTCCCCTCTAAGGTACCCCTAGACAAGAGAAAGACGAGCTGATGCAAAGAGGGGAGTGAGGAGGCCGCTACACGTGGGGGCTCGGGTCCGGTATAGTGTTCGTGTACTACGGAATTGAACGTGTTTGCCTGGAGGAGTTGCGAGTAGGCAGGCCTTCATTGGCCGAAGTGCAACCTTGCTTGAAGTCGTGGACATGACCCAATAAAGGGAAAGGCCCGCTCAGAAGAGAGCAAGGAAAGGGGGGAGCTCAGCCGTGTGGAGGACTACACGTGGGGGCTTTTATTTGCACTGCGCCACCAGGCACAACCCCACCGCTTAGTTCGTGGGCGTGACTCAGAAGAAAAAAAGAAGAAAAGCCCGCGAACTGGAGCAAAGGGGAGGAGTCCAATACGTGTGAAGGACTACACGTGGGACGTTGGCGCAAAAACTTTGCAGTGTGCGATGGCTCAGCAACAGGTCACCATGTTCGAACATACATCGTGGATTCCGGTTCACCCTTCTACCACGACACTGACTGCTGCTGCTCCGGTAACAGATACGGGGATCCGGCTAAAGCCAAGGGGCCGATTCGCCCTGTATTCATGCATGGACGTTGAGGCCCTGGGTGTGATTTGTCCCGGCTGTTCGGGACTGGTGTGCCAACTGAAGCCGTTCGGGCGATGTGAGGCCTGTGGGGAGTTTCTTTTTGAAGTGGATCCAGCGGTTGAGAAGCCGAGAACCATTTACCCTGGCCGTGCTGCAGGCAACACCACTCAAGGAGGAGGAATCACTGCTTTGACAGCCACCGCGGAGGAGGTCGTGAAAACTCAACGGGAGAAATCCGAGGATGCTGACTCGGTCACCACGATCTCGCAGTGTCCACCACCGAAGAGAAAGACTGGTATGGTAGCCCCGACCAGCGGTTGTGGTGGACCATCTCGCCCGCTTACGCCTGGCCCAGATGGATCCGTCGGCAAGAGTTCCGGACGTCCCGCTTCAAGTAAAGGCTGAGGTAAGCCTGGCGGAGAGATTTGGTGTGTGGGAAGAGGTGAAAACTCAGTCTCCACTACAGGGTACCTACCCGCGGAGGAGTGTGACACCTCTGACCTGGAGTCGCTCTCGGATATGGGAGACGACGTTGCTATAGACGAACTGTTTGCAGAGAAGGGCTGGGACAAAGTACCTCTTGCTTCATCCCGCAGAACCAGGGATCCACCTATGTCTACAGGGGATAGTACACCCCGGGTGGAGGCACCAGCGCCTGAAAAGGGGTCCCATCCCCAGCCTGCCTCTACATTCCCGGTATCACCTACACTGAAGACCGGAGAAAAGAGACTGCTGTTGCGGGCACCTATACCCAGATCAGATGTGATCAAGGTCCCTCGCCACCCGGACTCAATAGTTTTGCCTGGCGAAGGGGACAGAGCTACTATGCCTCCTTTGGCCAGACTACAACGCCTATTTGGCCAGAAGGTTGCTGCAGAGTACGGATGGGAGTATCCATACTTGTCCAAGGAGTTGCTCTATGAGGTGGAAGTGTGTCGGGAGCGCTGGTACAATGACTTTGTGTGGACTCACCTTCAGATTCCCCACGCCCGCAGGTACCTGGCATGCTCTCCCAAGGCCTCTCAGCATTTTAAGGACTGCAAGGCAGAGTGGATGTTGGGACGGCACATCCATGCAGACAAAGTGCTGATCCGGCGCAAGGAAGGAGAAGATGTAGAATATCATCTGGAGACCATGGACCAGCACTTGAAGCCACTTGTTCTGCCGCATCCCCGCTTCTACCTGTAGGAGAGAAAGACTCCGTTCTTGTTGTATGCTGTTGAACTTTCTGGGGCCCGTTGTCCTTGTACCCAGAGGAATGAAGGACTGTTCCTGTTTTCCTTCACTTTCCAGCAAGAGATCACAGACTCTGGGGTAGATAGGGCTCAAAAGGAAGAAGAAGAGTTCCACGAGTGCAGTTACTGCGACGCTGTCACCAGGTGGCAGTGTTGTGCAATGTTAACACTTTTCATACACTCTCTCTCTGGAGAAAAGGGATTTCTTTACGAAGAAGTTTCTTTCCTCTTACACGAATATATGTGTCAGGGTTTGTGTGTGTTAATTTCCTTTCTTTTCCCTCTGCAGGAGAGCATCCCATCAAGACCACTGAGTATGGGGTGGGTCTTAGTCAGGATGGGTGGGAAAAGTACAATGTGAATATGTGATTCAAAAAGGTATGGTAAAATGTTGTTGTTTCCCTTCCCTTTTATATAGGGCTCAGACACAATTGCTCCAGTTGATCAAGTTTTTTCAAAAAGTTTTATATTTTTGTACAATTGTTAGTCGGTCTCTGGATTGGATTATACCAGCACTTGAGGGTGTGATTTGTTCCAGACACTTGGGACCAGTGTCAAATTACCAGGGGGAGAGTGTAGCGGGTATGTACTTTCCCGGGTGTAATTCAAATTGGCAGAGACACCAGCGATGTGCAGTTCCTTGCGGTTCAGCGGGTGGCGCTGTCGCCCTGAGCTGGGGTTGAACCATTGCTGTGTGCTGTGCCTCCTTTTTGTCCTCCCTCGGCAGCGGTATGGTGGGGCGGGGAACCCGCTGTGCTTGCTGGGAGAGGGTATAAAGGGGCCAGCCATCTTTGTCACAGGGTCGAGTCCCAGGCACCTTCAGCCTGAGGGCGGTGGTTCGTGTCGGTCCTCTAGGCGGCCTAGGCCTAGAGGACGTCTGGAGGTAGTGTTCCATCCCAGGCACCTTTAGCCTGGGGTGAGGTACTCGGATGGAGGTCTGGAGCTCAGTGCCCAACACTGAGTTCCGCAAGGGAAGGAGGTCCTAGGGAACCCAGGGATTGGGTACCCGAATCCGGAAGGCGTAATGGACCGGGGGGAACTACTCACTTGAAGACCGGGTGCAGCAGATTGCCAGTGACAGGTGAGCCTCCCATCGGAGACCGCCTGGAAGGAAATCCCCCCTCCGCTCGGAGACCTCAGCCCACTTTCAGGGAGGAAAGTGGAGAGTTCATTGTGTCTGGGCCTATTCACATCCACACCTCCTTGTTTGTTCTGTTCTTTAAGGGAGTCTAACTGATTATGCTGTTCATTCAAGAAGAATAAAGGAGTGTTGGACTTTAATGGTGTGGGGCACTTTTCTGGTGGACATTGTTCAAGGTAACTCCAGGTGCACAACACTGACCCGAAGGTAGAGAAGGAACTTTGCTCACACCGCACGGACACATGTGGTGAAGACTTGGCGTGGTGACCCCGCTCTCTCCCCACTAAGGTACCCCTAGACAAGAGAAAGACAAGCTGATGCAAAGAGGGGAGTGAGGAGGCCGCTACACATACATCATACATACAGTGCCTTGAAAAAGTATTCATACCCCTAAAACTTTCAACATTTTGTCATGTTACAACCAAAAAATTTTATGTATTTAATTGGGATTTTATGTGATAGACCAACACAAAGTGGCACATAATTGTGAAGTGGAAGGAAAATGATAAATGGTTTTCAAATTTTTTATACAAATAAATATCTAAAAAGTGTGGCGTGCATTTGTATTCAGCCCCCTTTACTCCGATACCCCTAACTAAAATCTAGTGGAACCAATTGCCTTCAAAAGTCACTTAACCACTTAACGACCGCCCACTGTAAATATACATCAGCAGAATGGCACCGACAGGCAGAATCACGTACATATATGTGACTGCCTTTGTATAGTTGGGGGGTCCGATCGGACCCCCCTTCTTTACAGTGGGTGGTCGTTTTACCTTCGGGAGCGATCCGGCATGAGGGGACGGCCGTTCGATTCCGGCCACCCCCTCTCGATCGCTCCCGGCGAATGAGAGAGCTTCCCCTGCCTGCCAGGCAGGAGGAAGTGATGTCATCTCTCCTGCGGCGCTCACATATACCGAGCGCCGTACAGGAGAAGATGCAGGTTAGTACACAAAACAGCACACTGACACCAGGACACATAGGCACATAAATCGCCCCCCCAGGCCCCCCCAGATCACCCCCCAGCCCCCCCCAGTCACAGTGTCACTCATTGCAGTGACCATTTATTTAGTGATCACTGCAATCAGTGACATTTGTGACTGTAAAAGTGTCACTACATTTAGTTTTAGGTCCAATGTAGCCCCCTAACCCCCCCCTAATAAAGGTTTAACCCCCTGATCACCCCCCAGATAACCCTTTCACCCCCTAGCACCGCCGTCGCTAAGCAATCATTTTTCTGATCGATGTCTTAGCGTCGGTGATGCTGATCGGTAGCCAGTAATTTTTTTTAGGTTCGCCGCAGGTTTTTATAGCGTCGGGTACCCCCATATATTACCTAATAAAGATTTAACCCCCTTGATCGCCCCCCAGGTAACCCTTTCACCCCCTATCACCACTGTCACTAAGCGATAATTTTTCTGATCGATGTCTTAGCGTCGGCGATGCTGATCGGTAGCCAGTAATTTTTTTTAGGTTCGCCGCAGGTTTTTATAGCGTCGGGTACCCCCATATATTACCTAATAAAGGTTTAACCCCCTTGATCAACCCCCAGGTAACCCTTTCACCCCCTAGCACCGCCGTCGCTATGCGATCATTTTTCTGATCGATGTCTTAGCGTCGGTGATGCTGATCGGTAGCCAGTATTTTTTTTTAGGTTCGCCACAGGTTTTTATAGCGTCGGGTACCCCCATATATTACCTAATAAAGGCTTAACCCCCTTGATCGCCCCCCAGGTAACCCTTTCACCCCCTATCACCACTGTCACTAAGCGATAATTTTTCTGATCGATGTCTTAGCGTCGGCGATGCTGATCGGTAGCCAGTAATTTTTTTTAGGTTCGCCGCAGGTTTTTATAGCGTCAGGTAGGGATGAGCTTCGTGTTCGAGTCGAACATACGTTCGACTCGAACATCGGCTGTTCGATCGTTCGACGAAGATCGAACGATTTGGGCCGTTCGCGCCAAATTCGAGTGACGCGAACGGCCCACAATGCACTACGCCATCGCAGTGTCATCCAGGCGCTGTGATTGGCCAAGCATGCACTGTGACCCCGCATGCTTGGCCAATCACAGCGCCGGCAGCGAGGAGAGCAATGATTGGCCACAGGCAGGATGCCTGTGGCTAATTATTGCTGAGGGGGTTTAGTACACGCCCCACACTATAAAAGGCCGCCAGCGCGGCGGCCTTGTGTAGTGTGTTCCGGAGCAGGGAAAGAGAAGCATAGGCAGGGACAGTGTCATTTTTTTCCCTTTACTAATCCTGGATTCCTTGTGTTTAGGGACAAATAAGGATAGGTAGGGAGAGTGTCAGTGTGTTATTCTGTGCTAAACCTTGTTTGTAGGGACAGAGAAGTACAGTGAGGGAAAGTGTCAGTGTGCTATTCTGTGCTAATCCTTGTTTGTAGGGACAGAGAGGTACAGTGAGGGAAAGTGTCAGTGTGCTATTCTGTTCTAAACCAATCTTGCTGAACCATATTTTCAATCCTTGAGTTTAGGGACAGAGAGGTACAGTGAGGGAAAGTGTCAGTGTGCTATTCTGTGCTAAATCTTGTTTGTAGGGAGGGACAGAGTAGGACAGTGAGGGAAAGTGTCAGTGTGCTATTCTGTTCTAAACCAATTTTGCTGAACCATATTTGAAATCCTTGAGTTTAGGGACAGAGAGGTACAGTGAGTGAAACTGACAGTGTGCTATTCTGTTCTAAACCAATTTTGCTGTTCCATATTTGAAATCCTTGAGTTTAGGGACAGAGAAGGACACTCGTGGAAATTAGCAGTGTGCTATTCTGTGCTAAATCTTGTTTGTAGGGAGGGACAGAGTAGGACAGTGAGGGAAAGTGTCAGTGTGCTATTCTGTTCTAAACCAATTTTGCTGTTCCATATTTTCAATCCTTGAGTTTAGGGACAGAGAAGGACACTCGTGGAAATTATCAGTGTGCTGTTCTGTGCTAAATCTTGTTTGTAGGGAGGGACAGAGTAGGACAGTGAGGGAAAGTGTCAGTGTGCTATTCTGTTCTAAACCAATTTTGCTGTTCCATATTTGAAATCCTTGAGTTTAGGGACAGAGAAGGACACTCGTGGAAATTATCAGTGTGCTATTCTGTGCTAAATCTTGTTTGTAGGGAGGGACAGAGTAGGACAGTGAGGGAAAGTGTCAGTGTGCTATTCTGTTCTAAACCAATTTTGCTGAACCATATTTTCAATCCTTGAGTTTAGGGACAGAGAGGTACAGTGAGTGAAACTGACAGTGTGCTATTCTGTTCTAAACCAATTTTGCTGTTCCATATTTGAAATCCTTGAGTTTAGGGACAGAGAAGGACACTCGTGGAAATTATCAGTGTGCAATTCTGTGCTAAATCTTGTTTGTAGGGAGGGACAGAGTAGGATAGTGAGGGAAAGTGTCAGTGTGCTACTCTGTTCTAAACCAATTTTGCTGTTCCATATTTTCAATCCTTGAGTTTAGGGACAGAGAAGGACACTCGTGGAAACTATCAGTGTGCTATTCTGTGCTAAATCTTGTTTGTAGGGAGGGACAGAGTAGGACAGTGAGGGAAAGTGTCAGTGTGCTATTCTGTTCTAAACCAATTTTGCTGAACCATATTTTCAATCCTTGTGTTTAGGGACAGAGAAGGATAGGCAGGGGACAGTGTCAGTGTCATTGTTGCTAAGCCTCCTGCACAGTATACACCTGAAGGTAGCCCTTATTACTCTTTTTCCCATCTCCCTGCAGGCCATCCATTAAAATGTCTGGAAGGCAAACAAGGAGAGGCGGACAGTCAGGAGGCAAAAAAAGAGGGCAAGCAGGCTCTGTGTCTGGGGGCAACAGTGCTGGTCGTGGACGCGGTGCATTGTCATCAGCACATGGCCATGGGACACGCTTGTCCTTCTTTTCGGCAGCTGGACATGTTGAGCCACATCATGCCGAAGACTTGGTAGAGTGGATGACTAAGCCCACCTCATCCTCCTCATCCTCTCTCACCCAGGCTCAGGGTACTGGCAAAGCAGCTGCCAAAGCGTCCTCTTCTCTGGTATCATTATCTTCATTAGTCAATCCTTCCCTAGACCCACCATGTCCTCCTCCTGAGGAGTCCCCCGAACTGTTTGAGCACAGTGTTGGGTACATGCTCCAGGAGGATGCCCAGCGTTTGGAAGGATCTGATGATGATACCCAGCTAGAGGAAGGCAGCAGCGTGAGAGCAGAGAGAGGGGATGCTCAAGAAGGACACCAATCTGGCAGTCATGCTCCAGCAGCTGCAGCATACTGCCAGATTGGCTCCAGTGATGAGGAGGGAGGGGATGATGAGGTCACTGACTCCACGTGGGTGCCTAATAGGAGAGAGGAGGAGGAGGATGAGGAGGAGGCACATCTCCAACGAGGCAGGATGCCCTTGAGTGGCCAGCGTATGGGCAGCACACCGACGGAATCACACCGCAGAGCTCCGCCTGTGCAGGGCGCTGCCTCTGCCCGTCATTCAAAAAGTTCTTTGGTGTGGGCCTTTTTTGAGGCGAGTGCATCAGATCGCACAGCTGCTGTTTGCAACATATGTCTCAAGCGTATATCGCGTGGCCAAGACATCAGCCGCTTAGGCACCACATGCTTGATCAGACATATGTTGACCTGCCATGCAGCTCATTGGCAAGCCTACCTTAAAGACCCACACCAAAGAACAAACCTCTTCTTGCACCGCATCAGCTGGGATCTCCAACCCCACTATACCTTCACTCCTCTCTGAAACCTGCTCTGAGAGGAATGAAGGTGTAGAATTAGGTGTGTCACAGGCAAGTACTTGCGGGCACTCTGCTAGCAGTACACCAACGTCCGATTCTAGCAGGCAAATTTCCCTGCCCCAGCTGCTGGACCGTCGAAAGAAGTTCACTCCCAGCCATCCACATGCCCAGCGGTTGAATGCTAGCTTGGCTAAATTGCTAGCGCTTCAACTGCTGCCTTTTCAGTTGGTAGACTCGGCCCCCTTCCGTGAGTTTGTGCAATGTGCGGTTCCTCAGTGGCAGGTTCCCAAACGCCACTTTTTCGCACGGAAGGCGATTCCGGCTCTCTACAGGCATGTGGAAGGCAATGTCTTGGCCTCGCTGGACAGGGCGGTCAGCGGTAAGGTGCATATTACCGCTGACTCATGGTCCAGCAGGCATGGACAGGGACGTTACCTTTCTTTCACGGCCCATTGGGTCACTCTTTTGGCAGCTGGGAAGGATGCAGGACAAGGTGCAGTAGTGTTGGAGGTTGTTCCACCGCCACGCCTCCAAAATGCTACTACTGGTTGTGACACACCTCTCTCCTCCACCCCCTCCTCTTCTTCTTCCTCCATGGCCTCTTCCTGTGGTTTGTCCTCGGAACCAGCGGTGCTCCGTAGGCGTTCAAGGGGCTACGCAAGTACGCAGGCAAAAAGATGCCATGCCGTGCTTGCGCTGGTGTGTTTGGGGGACAGGAGCCACACTGGGGCAGAGATCCTGTCTGCTCTGCAGGGGCAGGCCGAGAGGTGGTTGACGCCACGCCAGCTTAAGCCAGGAATGGTGGTTTGCGACAATGGCACCAACCTCCTCTCCGCCCTCCGACAGGGACAACTGACCCATGTGCCCTGTATGGCTCACGTCCTTAACCTGGTGGTGCAGCGGTTCTTGGGCAGGTACCTGGGCTTACAGGATGTCCTGAGGCAGGCCAGGAAAGTCTGTGTGCATTTCCGCAGATCTTATAATGCCAGTGCTCGCCTGGCTGAGCTGCAAAAGGAGTTGAACCTGCCCAAGAACCGCCTTATATGTGACATGCCCACCAGGTGGAACTCAACGTTGGCCATGCTGCAGCGGCTGCACACGCAGCAGAGGGCCATCAATGAGTACCTGTGCGACTACGGCACCAGGACAGGGTCAGGGGAGCTCGGGTTTTTTTCACCATGCCAGTGGGGCATGATCAGGGATGCATGCACTGTCCTGGCACCATTTGAGGAGGCCACGAGGATGGTGAGCAGTGACAGTGCATGCATCAGTGACACTGTACCTCTTGTCCACCTGTTGGAGCACACGCTGCGTGGAATAATGGACAGGGCACTTGAGGCAGAACAGAGGCAGGAAGAGGAGGAGTTCCTTGCCTCTCAAGGCCCCCTTTACCCAGACAGTGTTCCTTCTGTCCCACCCATCGCACAGGAAGAGGAGGAGGAGGAGGAGGAGGAGGATTGTGTCAGCATGGAGGTGGAGGCTGGCACTCAGCATCATCAGCAGCAGTCTTTTAGGGATGATTTACAGTCCCAAGAAACCAGTGGACTTGTACGTGGCTGGGAGGAGGTGGCTGCGGATCATGTCGTCCTTAGTGACCCAGAAGACTCCGGACTGAATGCCTCAGCTAACCTACGCTGCATGGCCTCCCTGATCCTGCAAAGTCTGCGGAAGGATCCTCGTATTCTTCGGATCAAGGAGAGGGACCATTACTGGCTGGCCACTCTCCTTGATCCACGGTACAAGGGTAAGGTTGCGGACCTTATCGTACCGTCGCAGAGGGAGCAGAGGATGAGACAACTCCGGGAGGCCTTGCAGAAAGGTCTGTGCAACGCGTTCCCGGAGACTGGGAGGTTACAAACCCCTGGTCCTGGACAACGAGTTGCTGAGGCTTCGGGCAGTCAAAGAAGGAGCGGTGGGGAAGGTGGCCGTCTGACCGATGCGTTCAGACAATTCTTTAGTCCGCAGCCCCAAAGTATGATCGGTTCCAGCAACCATCGCCAGCGTCTGATATACATGGTCCAGGAATACCTAGGGGCAAGGTCAGACTTGGACACCTTCCCCACCGAAAATCCTCTGGCTTACTGGGTCTTGAGGATGGATCACTGGCCAGAGCTTGCACAGTATGCAATTGAGCTACTGGCCTGTCCTGCATCCAGCGTTCTTTCAGAACGCACATTCAGTGCTGCTGGAGGATTTGTCACGGATCACAGGGTGCGCCTGTCCACCGATTTGGTTGATCGACTGACTTTCATCAAGATGAACCAGTCTTGGATCACCACCAGCTACCACACACCAGATGCTGATATAACAGACTAATTGATTTTAAAATGTCACATCCCTTCAAGACTGATGCTGATGCTGAGTGCCTGTGCTGTTATGTTGACTGGCTATCCTCCTCCTCCTCCTCAATGATACGATTAATGATGATAGCTTGGAAGATCATTTTGGTTTATGGGTGACGCCACCAGTGGCTAAGGCCCAATTTTTCAGCCCCTGTTTAACAGGGGCGTGTAATTAAAATTTTTGATGCAATACTTTGCAACAGGCCTCATTGCTGTGCTCCAAGTACAGTATCTGTGAGGGGTTGCAGTGTTGTGCCACCAGTGCCTAAGGCCCAATTTTTCAGCCCCTGTTCAACAGGGGCATGCAATTATAATTATTGATCTAATAATTCACAGCAGGGCCCATTGCTGCGCCCACCAAGAGTAACTGTCAGGCCTTACAGTGTTGTGGCACCAGCACCACCATCACCACCACCACCACCACCAAAGGCCCAATTTTTCAGCCCCTATTCAACAGGGGCATGCAATTATAATTATTGATCTAATAATTCACAGCAGGGCCCATTGCTGCGCCCACCAAGAGTAACTGTCAGGCCTTACAGTGTTGTGGCACCAGCACCACCATCAAAGGCCCAATTTTTACTACCACTGATCAACAATTATATGTTATTACAATTCCTGATATAATAGTTGACAGCAGGGCGTTCCAGCACCCACCAAGAATAACTGTGAGTGCTTTCAGTGTTGTGCCAACACCAACACCTAAGGGGCCAATTTCTGCTGAGTATATACGGCAGGTCCCTACTTTCAAACATCCAACTTACAAACTACTACTACTTGCAAACGGAAGAAGACAACAGGAAGTGAGAGGAAATCTACCCCTTGGAAGGAAAATTCTCTCCTGTAAGAATTAATATGGGAGAAAGGTGTCTCCTCTCTACTGATGCTTTATCACCAATCCTTGTTTCAATAAAAACACCACATTTCAAAAACAGTTGTCATTGGGACGCAAAGTGAGGTGAAATGTTCTGAACAGGGGCACAGACAGCAAAAAAAATGTGACAGGGGTGATAACCGTTCCCTATATTTTACAAAAAGCTAACAAAAAGGAATTTGGCATGGAGCTACACTTAAACAATGCAGCTGTTCAAAATTACAAACAGTTTCTACATAAGAACAAACCTACAGTCCCTGTCTTGTATGCACCGCCTGTATACGGCTGTTCAGAGTATATAGGTCCTTTTTTATTTTGTGTGCGGGGTTCCCCTTAATATCCATACAAGACCCAAAGGGGCTGGTAATGGGCTGGGGTAGGGGGGGGGGGGGTTGATGGGGTAGCTATGCCATTTTTCCTAAAGATTTTCATCCATATTACCGGGACCAGACATTGCATTAAAGCCGCAAGCAGTTTTAAATGGCTTTTTTTCCTTTAGAAATGTTATTTTGTGCAAGGACAGTTCTAAACACGGGAAACACGTGGCACTTCACAGGCATACTTTAGACACCCCCCAGGTACAATATTTAAAGGAATATTTGACTTTTTTTTTTTCACTTTATGCATCATTAAAATGACTGCTCACGGAAAACGTCCGTTTTTAAAACTTCTTTTTGCATTGATACATGTCCCCTGGTGCAGAACCCGGGTTCCCAAACTCTGTTTCGGACAATAACATGGATAATAGTCGTTATAATTAGCACTTTAGAATCCGAACGTTCGCATCCATTGTATTTAATAGGGTTCTAATGTTCGTGCGAACTTTCGGTCCGTTCGCGGGTTCTGGTGCGAACCGAACCCGGGGGTGTTCGGCTCATCACTAGCGTCAGGTACCCCCATATATTATCTAATAAAGGTTTAACCCCCTGATCGCCCCCAAGGTAACCCTTTCACCCCCTATCACCACTGTCGCTAAGCGATCGTTTTTATGATCGTTGTCTTAGTGTCGGTGATGCCGATAGGTAGCCAGTAATTTTTTTTAAGGTTCGCCGTCAGGTTTTTATATAGCGTCAGGTACCCCCATATATTACCTACTAAAGGTTTTAACCCCCTAATTGCCCCTAGTTAACCCTTTCACCAGTGATCATCATATAAGTGTTACGGGTGACGCTGGTTAGTTAGTTTGCTTTTTATAGTGTCAGGGCACCCGCCGTATATAACCCAATAAAGGTTTAACCCCCTGATCGCCCGGCGGGTGATATCAATTAGGTTTTAGCGTCAGAGAGGGTCTGCGTCACACCCCAGGCAGCGTCAGGTTAGTGCCAGTAGCACTAACACCCACGCGTGAAGCATACACCCCCCTTAGTGGTATAGTATCTGATCAGCTCAATATCTGATCTGATCAGATCTATACTAGCGTCCCCAGCAGTTTAGGGTTCCCAAAAACGCAGTGTTAGCGGGATCAGCCCAGATACCTGCTAGCACCTGCGTTTTGCCCCTCCGTCCAGCCCAGGCCACCCAAGTGCAGTATCGATCGATCACTGTCACTTACAAAACACAACACACATAACTGCAGCGTTCGCAGAGACAGGCCTGATCCCTGCGACTCCAGTGCTGTAGGAGGTGATTTCACCACCACAGTTAAAAAAAAAAGCATATATGCCGAAGCATTGGGGCAGCAGGAGCGGAGGAGCGATTTTGCTCCTAATGCCGCGTACATACGGTCGAAATTCCGACGGAGGCTTGCCCGTGGAAAAGTCTGACCATGTGTACGCGGCATAACTTTTGCGAGAAGATGCCCCCATGCTTCGGCATATATAAATGGTGCATGTATGCCCATCATTAGAAGTGGGTGGGTGAAGGGCGGTATTCTAATGGTGGGCATACCCACCGATCAATCTTTTTTTTTCGTTCAGCCAACAGGCTGCATGAAAAAAAAGATTACAATACATGTCCAACAAGGACCAGCAACGTACTGGTATGTTGCTGGACTTTGAATGTTTATACCAGAATGATGCCTGCGGGTTTAGGTATCATCTTGGTATCATTCTTTTCAGCCAGCGGCCGGCTTTCATGTAAAAGCAATCCTAGTGGCTAATTAGCCTCTGGACTGCTTTTACAAGCAGTGGGAGGGAATGTCCCCCCCCCCGGATATAAAAAGCGCCATTGGGAAATTGGGAAAGCATTTTATCACACCGATCTTGGTGTGGTCAGATGCTTTGAGGGCAGAGGAAAGATCTAGGGTCCAATAGACCCCAGTTTTTTCAAAAAAGAGTACCTGTCATTACCTATTGCTATCATAGGTGATATTTACATTCCCTGAGATAACAATAAAAGTGATAAAAATAAATAAATATGGAAGCAACAGTTTAAAAATAAAATAAAAAAGCAAAATTAATAATAAAAAAAAAGCACCCCTGTCCTGCCCTGCTCTTGCCCAATGGCGAACGCAAGCGTCGGTCTGGCGTCATATGTAAACAGCAATTGCACCATGCATGTGAGGTATCACCGCGAAGGTCAGATCGAGGGCAGTAATTTTAGCAGTAGACCTCCTCTGTAAATCTAACGGGGTAACCTGTAAATGCTTTTAAAGGCTTTTAAAAATGTATGTAGTTTGTCGCCAATGCGCGTTTGTGCGAAATTTTAAAGCATGTCGTGTTTGGTATCTATGTACTTGGCCTAAGATCATCTTGTTTATTTCATCAAACATTTGGGCAATATAGTGTGTTTTAGTGCATTAAAATTTAAAAAGTGTATTTTTTCCCCAAAAAATGCGTTTGAAAAATCGCTGCGCAAATACTGTGTAGAAAAAAAAAATGCAACACCCACCATTTTATTCTGTAGGGCCTTTTCTTTAAAAATATATATAATGTTTGGGGGTTCAACATAATTTTCTTTCAAAAAAAAAAAATGTTTTCATGTAAACAAAAAGTGTCAAAAAGGGCTTTGTCTTCAAGTGGTTAGAAGAGTGGATGTAAGCTTCCTAATGTTGTGTATAAAATGCCAGAACAGTTCAAAACCCCCCCAAATGACCCCATTTTGGAAAGTAGACACCCCAAGCTATATACTGAGAGGCATGTCGAGTCCATGGAATATTTTATATGTTGACACAAGATGCGGAAAAAATATTTTTTTTTTTTTGCACAAAGTTGTCACTAAATGATATATTGCTCAAACATGCCATGGGCATATGTGGAATTACACCCCAAAATACATTCTGTTGCTTCTCCTGAGTACGGGGATACCACATGTGTGAGACTTTTTGGGAGCCTAGCCGCGTACGGGACCCCAAAAATCAAGCACCGCCTTCAGGCTTTCTAAGGGTGTCAATTTTTGATTTCACTTCTCACTGCCTATCACAGTTTCGGAGGCCATGGAATGCCCAGATGGCACAAAACCCCCCCAAATGACCCCATTTTGGAAAGTAGACACCCCAAGCTATTTGCTGAGAGGTATTGTGAGTATTTTGCAGATCTCGCTTTTTGTCACAAAGTTTTGAAAATTGAAAAAAAAAAAGAAAAAAAAAAAAATGTTCTTTCTTCATTTTCAAAAACAAATGAGAGCTGTAAAATACTCACCATGCCTCTCAGCAAACAGCTTGGGGTGTCTACTTTCCAAAATGGGGTCATTTGGGGGGGTTTTGTGCTATTTTGGCATTTTATGGCCTTCAAAACTGTGATAGGTAGTGAGGAGTGAAATCAAAAATTTGCGCCCTTAGAAATCCTGAAGGCGGTGCTTGGTTTCCGGGGTCCCGTACGTGGCTAGGCTCCTAAAAAGTCCCACACATGTGGTATCCCCGTACTCAGGAGAAGCAGCAGAATGTATTTTGGGGTGCAATTCCACATATAACCATGGCATGTGTGAGCAATATATCATTTAGTGACAACTTTTTGTAATTTTTTTTTTTGTCATTATTCAATCACTTGGGACAAAAAAAAAAAAATATTCAATGGGCTCAACATGCCTCTCAGCAATTTCCTTGGGGTGTCTACTTTCTAAAATGGGGTCATTTGGGGGGGGTTTTTACTGCCCTGTCATTTTAGCACCTCAAGAAATGAGATAGGCAGTCATAAATTAAAAGCTGTGTAAATTCCAGAAAATGTACCCTAGTTTGTAAACGCTATAACTTTTGCGCAAACCAATAAATATACGCTTATTAACATTTTTTTTACTAAAAACATGTGGCTGAATACATTTTGGCCTAAATGTATGACTAAAATTGAGTTTATTCGATTTTTCTTATAACAAAAAGTAGAAAATATCTTTTTTTTTCAAAATTTTCGGTCTTTTTCCGTTTATATCGCAAAAAATAAAAATCGCAGAGGCAATCAAATACCATTAAAAGAAAGCTCTATTTGTGGGAAGAAAAGGACGCAAATTTCGTTTGGGTACAACATTGCATGTCCGCACAATTTACAGTTAAAGCAGCGCAGTGCAAAATTCTGAATTCACCTCTGGTCCTTTAGCTACCAAATGGTCCGGGGCTTAAGTGGTTAATTAGTAAATAGAGTCCACCTGTGTGTAATTTAATCTCAGTATAAATACAGCTGTTCTGTGAAGCCCTCATAGGTTTGTTAGAGAACCTTAGTGAACAAACAGCATCATGAAGGCCAAGGAACGCACCAGACAGATCAGGGATAAAGTTGTGGAGAAGTTTAAAGCAGGGTTAGGTTATAAAAAAATATCCCATGCTTTGAACATCTAAGAAGCACTCTGTATGGCACAACTGCAAACCTACCAAGACATGGTTGCCCACCTAAACTGACAGGCCGGGCAAGGAGAGCATTAATCAGAGAAGAAGCCAAGAGGCCCATGGTAACTCTGGAGGAGCTGCAGAGATCCACAGCTCAGGTGGGAGAATCTGTCCACAGGACAACTATTAGTCGTGCACTCCACAAATTTGGCCTAAAATCAAAATGCTATGTGTGGGGGAAAACAAACACTGCACAACACCATCCCCACCGTGAAACATGTTGTGGGGGTGCTTTTCTTCAGCAGGGACAGGGAAGCTGGTCAGAGTTGATTGGAAGAAGGATGGAGCCAAATACATGACAATCTTAGAAGAAAACCTGTAATGCCCCATACACACGATCATTTTTCATGCCGTTAAAAATGCCATTAAAAAAAATGGCCATTAAAAATGATCGTGTGTATGCTCCAGAGCATTTTTAACGACGTGAAAAACGGGCATTAAAAATTTCGAACATGCTCTCTTTTTTCACGTCGTTTTTCATGTCGTTTTTTTTAACGACGTGAAAAACGATAGTGTGTATGCTTTAACGACGTGAAAAAAAATGCGCATGCTCAGAATCAAGTATGAGACGGGAGCGCTCGTTCTGGTAAAACTAGCGTTCGTAATGGAGATAGCACATTCGTCATGCTGTAACGGACTGAAAAGCACAGAGACTGAAAAGAGCGAATCGTCTCTCAACAAACTTTACTAACATGAAGGGTGGCGCCATTCGAACGGAACTTCCCCTTTATAGTGCCGTCGTACGTGGTGTACGTCACTGCGCTTTTCTTGAACATTTTTTAAAATGATGGTGTGTACGCAAGACAGGCTTGAGAGGAAACAAGAAAAAAAATGACAAGAAAAACGTCAGTTTTAAAAATGACATTAAAAATGATCGTGTGTACGGGGCATTAGAGTCTGCAAAAGACTTGAGACTGGGGTGGAGGTTCACCTTCCAGCAGGACAACGACCCTAAACATACAGCCAATGCTACAATGGAATGATTTAGATCAAAGCATATTCATGTGTTAGAATGGCCCAGTCAAAGTCCAGACCTAAATCCAATTGAGAATCTTTGGCAAGACTTGAAAATTGCTGTTCACAGACGCTCTCCATCCAATCTGACAGAGCTTGAGCTATTTTGCAAAGAAGAAGAGGCAAAAATTTCCCTCTCTATGTGCAAAGCTGGTAGAGACATATCTAAAAAGACTTGCAGCTGTAATTGCAGCAAAAGGTGATTCTACAAAGTGTTGACTCGGGGGCTGAATACAAATGCACTCCACACTTTTCACATATTTATTTGTAAAAAAAAAATGAAAATCATTTATAATTTTCCTTCCACTTCACAATGATGTGCCACTTTGTGTTGGTCTATCATATAAAATCCCAATAAAATACATATACATTTTTGGTTGTAACATGACAAAATGTGGAAAATTTCTAGGGGTATGAATTCTTTTTTCAAGGCACTGTATCAACACTGGAGCAGCAAGAATCTGGAGCAGCTGTGCATGACAGTCAATCAGCTTATATCTTTCATTTTTAATGCTTAAAGCTACCGGTTTCTTGTGATATTAAATAGTTCTTTTTGACTAAGCTTGTCCAATTGAACTATTTGCTTCACTAACCGATGTGCCTGCTGGGAGCAATGTATAAACTTATAAACTTTACGTAGCATCAGCTACATACAGCATACATCACTGTGTTCCAGCAGCGGTACAAGGACATCCCGTCCTGCTACTAGAACAAAATCAAGTTGGGCTGAGTGCTGCTCAACTATTCACAGGAAGAATTGTATTTCAATAAATTGACATTAAAACCAGACTATGAAAAACTCTCATTACATGCTAAATAACAGAGTGTTCACACTAACAAAGCCACTAAAGCATTTGTTTTGTGTAGAGTGAAATATATCTGGTTGATCCTGCATTTAGCTGTCCCTCCCATATTCTCTGTCTCCCCACTGCAGGTTGAGATTGTGTGGACCGGCTCCTGTCCTCTACAGAGCATGCTCAATTTCAGTTCCCTTCTAAGCTTTACATTTCTTTTTCTTATCTGTGCAACCCACATGACTATAGAGGCACACATGTGTGCATATACACAGTGGTAAATGACACTCCCCTCCCTCCATATCCTCTTATTGAAAAACACTAGGGGTCGGGATATAATATGTTAATAGATTACGATGACAAAAAAAAACTCACAAAAACATTTCGTTTTAAAGAGGTTGTAAACCCTCAATGTTTTTCACCTTAATGCATTCTATGCATTAAGGTGAAAAACCTTCTTTAGTGCAGCAGCCCCCCAGAAACCCCAGTTTTACTTACCTGAGCCCGGTTTTCCCACAACGGGAACGAGCACACCAGCTCCAGCCGGTGTTTCATGTCCTCATTGGATAGATTGATAGCAGCAGGAACCATTGGCTCCTGCTGCAGTCAATCAAATCCAATGATGCAGGAGCTGAGTCCTGCTGTCTGTGTCAATAGACGCAGCAGCAGGACATGGGAGCACACCCGCACAAGTGTCCCGAGGGAGAGCGCTTCTCCAACGAGGCACTCGGGAAGAGGAGAAGCCAGGAGCGCTACTCAGGGACCCCAGAAGAGGAGGATCGGGGCCACTCTGTGCAAACACAACTGCACAGAGGAGGTAAGTATAACATGTTTGTTATTTTATTTTTTATTTTTTTAACGGAGGTTTAGTTATCATTTAATTTAAATCAGTACTAAATATATAAATGTAATTACTAATATGCGGTTGCCGCCTGAACAAAGTTAAAGCTAGTGTCATCTCTGACTCTGTCTACACCATAATAATACACAAAAAACACAAATTTGATGTTCAACAAAGATTTATTGGGAGCTGTAAACAGTACAGTATCTCACATAAGTAAGTACACCCCTCACATTTGTGTAAATATTTTAATATATTGTTTCATGTGACAACACTGAAGAAATTACACTTTGCTACAATGTAAAGTAGTGAGTGTACAGCTTGTATAACAGTGTAAATTTGCTGTCCCCTCAAAATAACTCAACACACAGCCAATTAATGTCTAAACCACTGGCAACAAAAGTGGGTACACCCCTAAGTGAAAATTTCCAAATTAGGCCCAATTAGCCATTTTCCCTCCCCAGTGAAATGTGACTTGTTAGTGTTTCAAGGTCTCAGGTGTGAATGGGAAGCAGGTGTGGTAAATTTGGTGTTATCACTCTCACTCTCTCATACGGGTCACTGGAGGTTCAACATGGCACCTCATGGCAAAGAACTTTCTGAGGATCTGAAAAAAAGAATTGTTGCTCTACGTAAAGATGGCCTAGGCTGAAACTGAGCTGCAGTATGGTGGCCAAGACCATACAGAGGTTTAACAGGACAGGTTCCACTCAGAACAGGCTTTGCCATGGTCGAACAAAGAAGTTGAGTGCACGTGCTCAGCGTCATATTCAGAGGTTGTCTTTGGGAAATAGACGTATGAGTGCCAGCATTGCTGCAGAGGTTGAAAGGGTGGTGGTTCAGCCTGTCAGTGCTCAGACCATACGCACTAATGTGCTACCAAAGATGTTCAACAAAATTTACAGTAATAATAAGAAAGTGCTAAAGTGAGGGCGTAAACAGCAGCTGACTTCTGTAGTGTGTCCATCACCCAGAAATGTTAGAAATATATTGAATTAGCGCTAGTTACTTATTTAACAAAGTGCTATGTGAATGAAATTAGTGCAAAAAAAATCTAGTGATAAAATGTATCACAACAGTGTAATAATAAAAAGTCAATAAGAATAAAATATAATAAACTGAAACCAAGTCCATATGAAAAGTGCTTGTAAATAGTGCATCCACAGAAAATATGATCATCCAGGGAGCAAATCAGTATTTATAGCAGCAGGATGGTTTCATAGATGAGCAAAATGATGAGAGGGGGGGAAGGGACTGGCATGGAGTACAAGTCTGGTAAGTATGTAGATTATAATGACAGATTCCTCATATCCTCCCCCGGTGGTAATAGCCTCCTGCCTTATAGATAGACCCCACTGGGTCTAATGGTGCATTGAACGATAGCCAGACGTAATTGCTCCTTCCTCCTCAGTGTATTTTTAACAGGACACCACTGCAGTACTGCCTTCAATCCCAATACAGGTTTCCTGAAAGGTGTATCTCCAGATCCGAGGGTTTAAAAGCAAGAAAAAAGGATCTCCATAGTGTAGTAGGTTAAAAGGCACAAAAGTCCATTTAATAAAATAGGTAATAAACAATATAAAAGGCAAAAAAAGCCATACGGATAAAAACAGCGTAAAAAATACAGGGACTTCCGGTCACGTCCGTAAACCGGAAGTGACGTCACCTAAGCTCCTCCCAATGCATTGCGTCGCTGTCACGTGACTTTATCAAGGGTATAGGAGCTAGGTGACCGTGGTAAACTTAAATAGGCATGGTAATTAAAAGGTTTGTTGAACATCTTTGGTGGCGCATTAGTACCTTTGTTTATACTTATCACTTTTACCACATATCACTTATGCCGCCACCATGCAAGTGTTTGACTATTTAGAGAGCAGACCCATCAATCTTGATGATGTGTTTGCCAAACATGATGAAAAACTAAAAGGAGATATAGAAGCAATTTTTAGAAAGATGGGTCACCTTATGGAGAAAAAAATGAATTCATAGTGGGACATTGTCACACATGACAAATATATAAAGGACAAAATAGTCCCAAGGAGACTCCGTTGGGATGTTCCCATCAATGATGGGATGGTGGATGATGACTCAATAGAGGAATGGTTCAACTTTTTTAATGAGAAAGGTTAGATGTTCTAGATTTCCTAATTAAAATGAAACAGCGAAAAATAAAGAAGATTGATGAACAAATAATGGAACTAAAAGAGAAACTGGACCCAATGAAGGAACTGCCATAATTTATTACCTTGTCAAAACAAAAAAATAAAGATATGGTACAAAAAGACAAGGATACTGCAGAAAGGAAAAAGAGAAAATTCCTTAAAGATATTAAAGACTATCAAAAAGAGATAGCCTATAAGTGGCAAGTTAATGCTGTGACAACCTCATCCACCTTCTCTACTCCAACGAAGGAAGGAAAAAATTCATTTATCAACACCACTGTAGAACATCCCATGAATCCCAACCAATGGGAAGATCGTGCTAAGACCCCTCAAAAAACAAAAATATACCCATCAACATATAGAACACCAAATGGTCAAGGACATAATAACCAGTGGAAGAAACCACATTGGAAAAACAACTGGAAAAAAACACCACTTAAAGGTCCTCGACTCCTCAGCAACAACCTCAATCTCAACATGGATCACGTCATGAAAGAAGAACTCCAGACCGAGATCACAATTGAGAGAGAAGTCCAGTCCCGTATCTTATTATTCACCTATTTGCACCCGCATACTTCATTTAAGATCCCATTCCCCCCCTTTTTTTTCATATATATCATGCCACTGCATTTTTTTTTAATCCTCCAAGTACCTTGTTCCTGCAGTACTGTTGTGTTGTCACATGCTATTTCCCTGTTTTTTTTACATCTGTAGGGAAAGATCCTTGGGAGGGGCTTATATTGCTTTCCTGATGTATGCTCTCTACAGTGTGAGTCTGTGTCTGGCCAGCCCTGATTGGTGTTGTGCTAGTCACATGGCTAAAAAAAAGTTTCAAAAGGTCAATTCAAATTAGATTATACAGTATCTCAAAAAAGTGAGTACACCCCTCACATTTTTGTAAATATTTTATCATATCTTTCCATGTGACAACACTGAAGAAATTACTTTGCTACAATGTTAAATAGTCAGTCACAGTTGTCATAGTCTCCAAAGGGAGCGGTTAATGCTCTGCTTCAGTATGTCACAGTACATGTTGGCATTCATGGTTCACTCAATGAACTGTAGCTCCCCAGAGCTAGCAACACTCATTCAGTCCCAGACCATGACACTCCCACCACCATGCTTGACTGTAGGCAAGACACACTTATCTTTGTACTCCTCACCTGGTTGCCACCACATGCTTGAAACCATCTGAACCAATTTTTTTTATCTTGGTCTCATCAGACCACAGGACATTAGTCCTTAGTCCGCTTGTCTTCAGCAAACTGTTTGCGGGCTTTCTTGTGCATCATCTTCTGGGACAGCAGCCATGCAGACCAATTTGATGCAGTAAATATCAATTTTACCAATCTTATTATTCACTTATTTGCACTCACATGCTTCATTTAAAGTCCTATTTCCCCCCTTTTCTCACCTTTTTTCCCCCTCTTTTTCAAATTGATAGGGATGAAGACATCAGACCTTACCAGGCGATGGTCTCATTCAAAGTCCCAAACCTTATCTCTCCTTTTTTGTAGCATGATATTTATGATATATAATAAATATAGAAATGGAGGAACACTATCATCGTTTAACCACTTAAGCCCCGGACCATTTCGGGCCATTAGGACCAGGCCTGTTTTTGGGATTCGGCACTGCGCTGCTTTAACTGTAAATTGTGCGGACATGCAATGTTGTACCCAAATGAAATTTGCGTCCTTTTCTTCCCACAAATAGAGCTTTCTTTTAATGGTATTTGATTGCCTCTGCGATTTTTATTTTTTGCGATATAAACAGAAAAAGACCGAAAATTTTGAAAAAAAAAGATATTTTCTACTTTTTGTTATAAGAAAAATCGAATAAACTCAATTTTAGTCATACATTTAGGCCAAAATGTATTCAGCCACATGTCTTTAGTAAAAAAAATGTCAATAAGTGTATATTTATTGGTTTGCGCAAAAGTTATAGCGTTTACAAACTAGGGTACATTTTCTGAAATTTACACAGCTTTAAATTTATGACTGCCTATCTCATTTCTTGAGGTGCTAAAATGGCAGGGCAGTACAAAACCCCCCCAAATGACCCCATTTTGGAAAGTAGACACCCCAAGGAAATTGCTGAGAGGCATGTTGAGCCCATTGAATATTTTTTTTTTGTCCCAAGTGATTGAATAATGACAAAAAAAAAAAATTATTACAAAAAGTTGTCACTAAATGATATATTGCTCACACATGCCATGGTTATATGTGGAATTGCACCCCAAAATACATTCTGCTGCTTTTCCTGAGTACGGGGATACCACATGTGTGGGACTTTTTGGGAGCCTAGCCGCGTACAGGGCCCCAAAAACCAAGCACCGCCTTCAGGATTTCTAAGGGCGTAAATTTTTGATTTCACTCCTCACTACCTATCACAGTTTCGAAGGCCATAAAATGCCAAAATAGCACAAAACCCCCCCAAATTACCCCATTTTGGAAAGTAGACACCCCAAGCTATTTGCTGAGAGGCATGTTGAGTCCATGGAATATTTTATATTTTGCCACAGGTTGCGGGAATATGACAAACTTTTTTTTTTTTGCACAAAGTTGTCACTAAATGATATATTGCTCACACATGCCATGGGCATATGTGAAATTACACCCCAAAATACATTCTGCTGCTTCTCCTGAGTACGGGGATACCACATGTGTGGGACTTTTTGGGAGCCTAGCCGCGTACAGGACCCCAAAAACCAAGCACCGCCTTCAAGGTTTCTAAGGGCATAAATTTTTGATTTCGCTCCTCACTACCTATCACAGTTTTGAAGGCCATAAAATGCCAATATGGCACAAAACCCCCCCAAATGACCCCATTTTGGAAAGTAGACACCCCAAGCTATTTGCTGAGAGG
The DNA here is from genome assembly GCA_029206835.1 of Rana muscosa. Taxonomy (NCBI): domain Eukaryota; kingdom Metazoa; phylum Chordata; class Amphibia; order Anura; family Ranidae; genus Rana; species Rana muscosa. The sequence goes on along the minus strand of CM055122.1, from coordinate 1,106,912,788 downwards.
CATGTTGAGCCCATTGAATATTTTTTTTTTGTCCCAAATGATTGAATAATGACAAAAAGAAAAAAAAAATGTACAAAAAGTTGTCACTAAATGATATATTGCTCACACATGCCATGGTTATATGTGAAATTACACCCCAAAATACATTCTGCTGCTTCTCCTGAGTACGGGGATACCACATGTGTGGGACTTTTTGGGAGCCTAGCCGCGTACGGGACCCCAAAAACCAAGCACCGCCTTCAAGGTTTCTAAGGGCATAAATTTTTGATTTCACTCCTCACTACCTATCACAGTTTTGAAGGCCATAAAATGTCAAAATAGCCCAAAACCCCCACAAATGACGCCATTTTGGAAAGTAGACACCCCAAGCTATTTGCTGAGAGGCATAGTGAGTATTTTACAGCTCTCATTTGTTTTTGAAAATTAAGAAAGACATTTTTTTTTCTTTTTTTTTTTCTTTTTTTACATTTTCAAAACTTTGTGACAAAAAGCGAGATCTGCAAAATACTCAACATACCTCTCAGCAAATAGCTTGGGGTGTCTACTTTCCAAAATGGGGTCATTTGGGGGGGTTTTGTGCCATCTGGGCATTCCATGGCCTCCGAAACTGTGATAGGCAGTGAGGAGTGAAATCAAAAATTTACACCCATAGAAATCCTGAAGGCGGTGCTTGGTTTTTGGGGTCCCGTACGCGACTAGGCTCCCAAAAAGTCCCACACATGTGGTATCCCCGTACTCAGGAGAAGCAACAGAATGTATTTTGGGGTGTAATTTCACATATGCCCATGGCATGTTTGAGCAATATATAATTTAGTGACAACTTTTTGTACATTTTTTTTTTTTTTTTGGTCATTATTCAATCACTTGGGACAAAAAAAAAAATATTCAATGGGCTCAACATGCCTCTCAGCAAATAGCTTGAGGTGTCTACTTTACAAAATGGGGTCATTTGGGGGGGGGTTTTGAACTGTCCTGGCATTTTATGCACAACATTAGGAAGCTTATGTCACACATCATCCACTCTTCTAACCACTTGAAGACAAAGCCCTTTCTGACACTTTTTGTTTACATGAAAAAAAAAATTTTTTTGCAAGAAAATTATGTTGAACCCCCAAACATTATATATTATTTTAAAGCAAAGGCCCTACAGATTAAAATAGTGGGTGTTGCATTTTTTTTTTCCACACAGTATTTGCGCAGCGATTTTTCAAACGCATTTTTTGGGGGAAAAACACACTTTTTTTATTTTTAATGCACTAAAAAACACTATATTGCCCAAATGTTTGATGAAATAAAAAAGATGATCATAGGCCGAGTACATGGATACCAAACACGACATGCTTTAAAATTGCGCACAAACGCGCAGCGGCGACAAACTACATTCATTTTTAAAAGCATTTAAAAGCCTTTACAGGTTACCACGTTAGATTTACAGAGGAGGTCTACTGCTAAAATGACTGCCCTCTATCTGACCTTCGCGGTGATACCTCACATGCATGATGCAATTGCTGTTTACATATGACGCTAGACCGACGCTTGCGTTCGCCTTTGCGCAAGAGCAGGGGGGGACAGCGGTGCTTTTTTTTTTTATTTTTTTTTTTTTTATTATTTATTTGGCTTTTTTATTTTATTTTTAAACTGTGCCTTCCATATTTTATTTTTTTACCATTTTTATCGTTATCTCAGGGAATGTAAATATCCCCTATGATAGCAATAAGTAGTGACAGGTACTCTTTTTTTGAAAAAAATTGGGGGGTTAGACCCTAGATCTTTCCTCTGCCCTCAAAGCATCTGACCACACCAAGATCGGTGTGATAAAATGCTTTCCCAATTTCCCAATGGTGCTTTTTATATCCGGGGGGGGACATTCCCTCCCACTGCTTGTAAAAGCAGTCTAGAGGCTAATTATCTGCTAGAATTGCTTTTACATGAAAGCCGGCTGCTGGCTGAAAAGAATGATACCAAGATGATACCTAAACCCGCAGGCATCATTCTGGTATAAACATTCAAAGTCCAGCAACATACCAGTATGTTGCTGGTCCTTGTTGGACATGTATTGTAATCTTTTTTTTCATACAGCCTATTGGCTGAACGAAAAAAAGAGATTGATTGGTGGGTATGCCCACCATTAGAATACCTCCCTTCATCCACCCACTTCTAATGATGGGCATATATGCCGAAGCATGGGGGCATCCTCCCGCAAAAAAGTTATGCCGCGTACACACGGTCAAGCCTTCGTCGGAATTTCGACCGTATGTACGCGGCATAAAAGGTTATGCCGCGTACACACGGTCGGACTTTTCCACGGGCAAGCCTCCGTTGGAATTTCGACCGTATATACGCGGCATTAGGAGCAAAATCGCTCCTCCGCCCCTGCTGCCCCCATGCTTCGGCATATATGCTCTTTTTTTTAACTGTGGTGGTGAAATCACCTCCTACAGCGTTGGAGTCACGGCTTTATGTATCGTGGGAGCAAACGCTGTTGCTGTCAAGATAAATAGATCCGCGCTGCAACTGAATGGCGTACCTGCTAAGCAAATGGTGGTTAACATTAAAACAAAGTAACATTACAGTACAACAGTAAGACCTTACCATGCCATACCTGCAAAGCAAATACCAAAACAAAACCTAGTAAAAAATAAAAAAATGTTTTAACGCAACCTGTGCCTAAAATATATATATGCCGAAGCATGGGGGCATCCTCCCGCAAAAAAGTTATGCCGCGTACACACGGTCGGAATTGTCCACGGGCAGGCCTCCGTCGGAATTTCGACCGTATGTACGCGGCATTAGGAGCAAAATCGCTCCTCCGCCCCTGCTGCCCCCATGCTTCGGCATATATGCTCTTTTTTTTAACTGTGGTGGTGAAATCACCTCCTACAGCACTGGAGTCACGGCTTTATGTATCGTGGGAGCAAACGCTGTTGCTGTCAAGATAAATAATTCCACGCTGCAGTTGAATGGCGCACCTGAAAACAAAAAATTACATACCTGAAAAGCAAGCATGATAAAACATTGCAGAATAGAATACAGTAAAAAAGAGCAGAACAATAGAGAGAAAATAGAGAGAGAGAGAACAATAAAACGACAACTATTTTTGGTTTTTTTATTTTATATTTTTTTTGTGTTTTGTTTTTTACGTTTTTTTTTTTCTTTTTTACACTTTTTTTTGTAACTTTACAACTGTAATGGTTCGGGTCTCTCAAAATGTAATGGCATCTTGGGAGACCCTGTGTAAGTGTGTCCTTGTCTGTGAAATGCTGTACCCTACGCTAAAACTTCACTTTTGAGTGGTAGCGTTCAAAACATTCACCTTGGCAAAGACCAGGCTTGTCAGGACAGAGTGGACAAAAACTACGGGTGTCACGCCTAAATCCGCGCTTGCTACAGACACGACATCTTTTTTGGGGGTGGCTTTGGGTAGGGGTACTCGGGAGGACATACGAATAATGCCTCTCATGCAGCCGGCTTACTGCATTTGGTTGGGGATGGTGAGGTGCAGAACCGCCTGGATAGTTCTGTGACTATCTCATTCTGGAATTTTAGAAGAGATAACGTCCCGCCTGAAGCTCTGTATAGCACATGAGCGTTCAGCAAAGCCAATTGGAATAATGATAGAGACACTTTTTTGTACCAGCGTCTCGCCTTACGGTCAATTAGATACGGCGCCATCAACTGGTCGTTGAGGTCCACCCCTCCCATATTTTGGTTATATTCGTGGACACAGAGGGGTTTCTCCACAACACCAGTCGCCGTACGAATTTGGACTGTCGTGTCTGCATGAAGGGAGGTAAGAAGGAAAACATTCTTATTGTCCCTCCACTTCATAGCGAGCAAGTTATTACACTTCAAGCAGGCTCTCTCCCCCAGCCTAAGACGGGCATCTACAAGCCGCTGGGGAAAGCCCCGGCGATTAGGTCGCACGGTGCCACATGCTCCAATCTGATGATCAAACAAGTGACTAAACAGTGGCACGCTCGTGTAATAATTGTCCACATACAAGTGGTACCCCTTTCCGAATAAGGGTGACACCAAGTTCCACACTATCTTGCCAGCGCTCCCTATGTAATCCGGGCAGTTGACCGACTCAATCTGACTATCTTTTCCCTCATAAACCGTAAAGTTCACTACATAGCCTGTTGCCCTGTCACAGAACTTGTAGAGCTTGACCCCGTATCTGGCACGCTTGCTGGGAAGGTACTGCTTGAAAGACAAGCGGCCAGAAAATTTAATCAGGGACTCATCAACGCAGACAACTTGATCGGGAGTAAACAAGGCTGCAAAACGTTCGTTGAAGTGGTTTATGAGGGGCCGAATTTTATAGAGCCGGTCGTATTCAGGGTCCCCACGTGGACGACAAAGTTCATTGTCGTTGAAGTGCATGAACCGCAAAATCTGCTCGTATCGTGCCCTGGACATGGAGGCAGAGAACACGGGCATGTGGTCAATTGGGTGCGTGGACCAATAAGCACGCAATGACGGAAATTTATGTGTGCCCATGTTGAGGGAAAGGCCCAGAAAGGTCTTAAATTCGGAAACCGTAATTGGTTTCCAATTTCTGGCAATTTTAGGCAACTGGGGGTTAGCGGCGATAAATTGACCAGCATATAAATTACTCTGGTCCACAATAGATCTATAGAGATCTTCCGTGAAAAACAGCGAATAAAAATCAATTGGAATAAAATCAGCTGTTTCCACCTGAATACCGGGTTGGGCAGTGAATGGGGGAAGTACGGGTTCTGCAGAAGTGGTGGGGACCCAATCAGGATAGGCGAATTCTGCAGGAAGGGCAGTATGGGCACGACGGGCCTGCCTTTGTCTTCTTGGTGGCAGCGGGACACTACTTGTGCTTGCCACCTCGCCAGCTTGAACTGCACTTATGGGACTCGCCACGTCACCAAGTGTTACTGCAGTGCTGGATGTACGTCCAGGCTGTACTAGGCCGCTGGTGCTTGCCAGTTCACCAGAAGGAATAGCGGCGCTAGTACTACTCTGCTCCATGATACGAGAGACCTGCGGTTCTTGCTCCTCAACAACCTCAGAAGATCGGGATCGGGTACACCTGACCTTAGCAGGGACCTCAACTTCGTCGTCAGAGCTATCTGACGTGGGGCCGCTGACGTCACTGTCTTCTACGGGAAGATATTCTGAGCCTGAATCTGACAGATACGTGACCTCCTCTTCACTATCTGTCATGCTCAGAATCTCGTAGGCCTCTTTACTAGTGTACCTTCGTCTTGCCATTTTGGGCTCTAAATTTAGGGGTACACTAGTAAGATTCACAGGAAAAAAAGCACCTGACTGTCGTCAGCAAATATATCAAACGCTACAAAAAAACTGTTAGCGATCGCAGGGATCAGGCCTGTCTCTGCGAACGCTGCAGTTATGTGTGTTGTGTTTGGTAAGTGACAGTGATCGATCGATACTGCACTTGGGTGGGCTGGGCTGGGCTGGGCGGAGGGGCTAAACGCAGGCGCTAGCAGGTATCTGGGCTGATCCCGCTAACACTGCGTTTTTGGGAACCCTAAACCGCTGGGGATGCTAGTATAGATCTGATCAGATACTATACCACTAAGGGGGGTGTATGCTTTGCGCGTGGGTGTTAGCGTTACTGGCACTAACCTAACACTGCCTGGGGCGACGCAGACCCTCTCTGGCGCTAAAACCTAATTGATCTCACCCGCCGGGCGATCAGGGGGGTTAAACCTTTATTGGGTTATATACGGCGGGTGCCCTGATGCTATAAAAAGCAAACTAATCAACCAGCGTCACCCGTAACCTTTATATGGTGATCACTGGTGAAAGGGTTAACTAGGGGCAATCAGGGGGTTAAAACCTTTATTAGGTTAAATATGGGGGTACCCGACGCTATATAAAAACCTGACGGGTAACCTAAATAACTAAATAACTTACTGGCTAACCAGTGACACCAGTGACGCTTATACGGCGATCACTGGTGAAAGGGTTAACTCTAGGGGCAATCAGGGGGTTAAAATAATATATGGGGGTACCTGACACTAATAAAAACCTGCGGCGAACCTAAAAAAAAATAACTGCCTATCTAAAACACCAGCGACACGAATACAGCGATCGGAAAAACAATCGCTTAGTGACGCTGAAGTTAGGGGGTGAAAGGGTTACCTGGGGGGTGATCAAGGGGTTAAACCTTTATTAGGGGGGGTTAGGGGGCTACCCTGGACCTAAAGGGGCCTAATCCTAACTGCCCTGCAACTTTTTACAATCACAGATGACACTAAATGCAGTGATCAGTAAAATAAATGATCACTGCAATCAGTGACACTGTGATTGGGGGCTTTGGGGTGACCTGGGGGGTGATCTGGGGGTGACTGGGGGGTGATTTGTGTGCCTATGTGTACCTACATGTCAGTGGACTGTTGGAGCACTAACCTCTGTCTTCTCTCCTCGGCGCCGGGAACGAAAAGACCGCGGCGAGGGAGATGACATCACTTCCTCCAGCCTCTGTTTACATCACATGGCGGAGGAAGCATTTTCATTGGCCGGGAGCGATCGCGAGGGGGGGGCGGAATCGAGCGGCCGCCCCCTCATGCCTGATCGCTCCCGAACACTTAACGGCTGCTCACTGCAGTGAAGGGGGGTCCGGATGGACCCCCCAACTGCACAAAGGCGATCACGTAGATCTACGTGATTCTGCCTGTCGGTGCCATTCTGCCGACGTAAATCGGCGGTGGGCGGTCGTTAAGTGGTTAAATGTTACAAAGAATATAACAGAATATGTAAAAAGGAAATCAGGGATGCAAAAATTCAAAACAAATGACATTTTGCAAAAGATAGTAGAAAACCCCCCCAGAAATTCTTCAAATATATTAATAGTAAAAAGGTCAGGTCTGAGCATGTAGGCCCTTTACAAAATAATCTGGAGTGGGTGACAAAAGGTCGGAGGGGGATAAAAGAGAAGGCAAATTTTATAAATACCCTTTTCAGCTCTGCGTATGCAAAGCAGCATGGGGGAGCTCATGTCCATAATGGGGATGGTATTGGCACAGCACCAAATGATCCAGAATGGCTCAAAATTGATATGGCCCAAAAATATTTAGACGGATAAAGGTGACTAAAGCACCTGGAACAGGTGGCATATACCCACGGATCCTAAAATTGAGAATTGAGCTCTGTCATTCTAAAGCCGTTGTTTCTAATTTTTAGGGAATCTTTAATGACTGGAACAGTACCACTGGATTGGCGTAGGGCCAATGTGGTGCCTATATTTAAATAGGGACCAAAGTCTTTGCCAAGTAACTATAAACCTATTAGTCAAACTTCTATAGTCGGCAAGATACTGGAGAGTTTAATAAGACCACATAGATGAGTTCTTGCTGGAAAAAAGCAACAGACAGCATGGATTCATGCAAGACAGAAGTTGTCAAACAAACCTGATTACTTTTTATGAGGAGGTAAGTGAAACCTTGGACAGAGGGGTGGTTTTGGATGTGGTATACTTGGATTTTGCAAAAGTTCCCCACACATGGTTAATGTGTAGGGTAAAGTGTACAGGCTTGGAAAGATCAGTTTGTGAATAGATAGAAAACTAGTTAAAAAACTGAATTCAGAGAGCAGTTGTCAGGGAAATTCCCCACCTAGTGTCACCAATCTGCGCCCAGCGCGCATGCACGGCGGAACGACGCTTCGGCGCATGCGCGTGCGCGGTGGAACGTCGCTCGGGCGTTCACGGGTGCGCGCAATGGCGCAACGGCGCATGCGCATGCGCGTGCGCAATGGCGCGCCAAGAGGATGACAGGCGGGCCTATTTAGGAGCTGTGAAAATGTGGAGTAGACTCCCTCAAGAGCTGGTTCATGCAAGCTCAGTAGATTGCTTTAAAAAAATCCTGGATGCCCTCACTATCGCCCTGACACTACAGTTCTCCATGCCTTTCCCATTCGAGAGAGTGGTCCTTTCAGGCCCCTCACAGAGAGGACTGACCTTGGATATATACAAAATTTTAAACTCTAGTGACAGACTCTCCTTGGGGAAACATAGCTACATGCGAAAATGCTAAGAAGACCTCGGGGAGGAACTCTCCTCTGCACAATGGAGAGCTGTATGGTCCTGTGCGACTAAAAGTTCTATTTGCACTCTACAAAGAAAACACTTATAAGGTGCTCTACGGTTGGTACCTAACGCCGTCTTGCTTACACGCCATATACCCTTCGGCCTCGGACCACTGTTGGAGATGTCTCTATGACCGGGGTACACTATTCCATATTTACTGGAGCTGTCCAGTCCTCCAGCCCTACTGGGGCTTGGTGCGGGACCTTCTCCATCAGCTGTTAGAGGTGGATGTCCCCCTCTCCCCTAAGCTGTTCCTACTGGGTCTTCTCCCTCCCAATCTCCCCGGACTAGCAAAAAAACTCGCCACACACATACTCACAGCAGCAAGGTGCTTAGTGGGGCTACACTAGAAGAATCGACATCCCCCAACTCTCTCAAATCTCTACGCCAGAATTAAAGATGTGGAGCTCATGGAGTCTATGTCGGCCCGCCTAGAAAATCGCATGGCTAGACACACAGCAATATGGGAGGGTTGGTATCTTCGGGTGGAACCCCCTTGATTGCTCGGGGCACCCCCCCTTCTTCCCTCCGTGGGGTCCACGTCTACGTCTGCGTAGGATCCTCGAGTGACGAGTCTACTTGGTTGGTATTACTTTCCTTTACATTTTTCTTCCTCTTTCTTTTTTTCCTACTATCCCACTTTTTTGTCCTAGACTTACAGACTATGCATTTACAGAAAGATTTTCTTCCTCATGGTATGTTTAAGTGATGACCAGGACCTGTATATAGGCCTATAGGTACTGCTATTGTGTTGGGCTTACGCTCTTCTAGAGCCGTGCCTCAACCCCGTTCGGTCAACCGGCTAAGCCTCATGTTTGATAATTGCAGGATGTATTCACATCAACAACGTATGTCTGTTGATGCTTTATAATTTCCCCTCCCTCTCCTCTTTGTTTTACCCCACTACCCCCCCCCCCCTCCTTGTATTTGTGTTTTCGTATTTTTGTATTAAAACTAAAAATTTCATAAAAATTGTCAATTATAAAAAAAAAAAAAGCCTGGATTTTTTCCTAAATGTACATAATATAACTGGATATTAACATTTATAGGTAAAGTTGATTCAGGGAATATCGGATTGCCTCTCGGGGGATCAGGAAGGAATTTTGTTCTCCTGCTGTAGCAAATTGGATCATGGTTTGCTTCTTTTTTTTTTGCCTTCCTCTAACTATGTAATTATGGCAATTAACACTTTAATCACTTGTCCCCCGCCCACTGTCAATTGACGGCGGGCGGAGGATACTCTCGTTCATATGACGTCCTCCCTTTAAAACGAGCTAGGAGGCGCGTTCACAAGGCCCGGGTGCGCGTGCGATTGCCCGGGAAACGAGCAGGAAAGTGGATCTCTGTGTGTAAACACAGAGATCCACGTCCTGTGAGGGAGAGGAGACTGATGGTGTGTCCCTTGTACATAGGGACAACCATCGGTCACCTCCCCCAGTCAGTCCCCTCCCCCCACAGTAAGAACACTTTGAGGGAACATATTTAACCCCTTCCCGCCCCCTAGTGGTTAACCCCTTCCCTGCCAATCACATTTATACAGTAATCAATGCATTTTTATAGCAGGGATCGCTGTATAAATGTGAATGGTCCCAAAAATGTGTCAAAAGTGTCCGATGTGTCCGCCGCAATATCGCAGTCACAATAAAAAATCGCAGATCGCCGCCATTACTAATAAAAAAATTAAAAAATAAAAATGCTATAAATCTATCCCCTATTTTGTAGACGCTATAACTTTTGCGCAAACCAATCAATACGCGCTTATTGCGATTTTTTTTTTTTTACCAAAAATATGTAGAAGAATACGTATCGGCCTAAACTGAGGAAAATTTTATTTTAAAAAAAAAATGGGTATTTATTATAGCAAAAAGTAAAAAATAGTGTTTTTTTTCCAAACTGGACGCTCTTCTTTTGTTTATAGCGCAAAAAATAAAAACCGCAGAGGTGATCAAATACCACCAAAAGAAAGCTCTATTTGTGGGAAAAAAAGGACACAAATTTCGTTTGGGAGCCACGTCGCACGACCGCGCAATTGTCATTCAAAGTGTGACAGCGCTGAAAGCTGAAAAATGGCTTGGGCAGGAAGGGGGTTTTCGTGCACAGTAGAGAAGTGGTTAACCACCTCAGTACTGCGCCATAGCTGAAAGACGGCTAAATCGCAGCTCTCTAGTTCTGGGAAGGCATCCATGGATTTCCTCCCAGAACATGCCTTACGTGTGCTCTGTGGCCTTTGGACAAAGCTGATCACAGATCAAGGTAAAAGGCCAATCACAGCAGCCCTTTGCCATGTGATCAGCTGTGTCCAATCACAGCTGATCACATGTAAACAAACGTGCCAGTTATGGGCTTTTCTTTCCTCACGTGCTATTACTGTATCAGGAAAGGAAAGCAGATAACCGGCAAGGCTGACCGGGCACATTTACTATATATTTATTAATACTTTCAATAAAATGCATATTAAACAATAAGAAAACATGCCATAAATCAATGTAAAGGTCACAATATGTAAGGGGGAGGCAGAAGGGCACAGCACAGGGGGGTCAAGAGGGCACAGTACAGAGGGGGCAGGAGGGCACAATACAGGGGGGAAGGAGAGGGAACAGTAAGGGGGGGCAGGAGGGCACAGTACAGGGGTGCAGGATTGCACAGTATAGGGGGGGCAGGAGGGCACATTACAGGGAGCAGGCGAGCATGGTGTCGGGGGGGTCAGGAGGGCACAGTACAAAGAGGTAAAAGGATACAGTACGGGGGGGGCAGGATGGCACAGTATAGGGGGCAGTAATGTATAATACAGATATAGTCTCCTAAAGCAGAGCAGCACAGGGAAGCTGCTGTAGCAGATCTTAACTGGCAGGCTGTCACTGGGCTAAATCTACAGCCGGAATGTCATCTCTCCCTCTCTACAGTCCCTCGACAGTTTCTGGTGTTCTTCCAGAGCAGTAAACATCCCACCCACACAAGCAGCAGCAATAGTAAAATGCTCTGCCTCGGGGGTTCTTCCTTAACTTTTGCATCGCACCGGAAACTCCAGGAGGAAAGAAGAGGGGAGAGATGTCATTCTGATAGAAGATTTGGCCCAGTGTTAGCTGCTGCTGTACCTGCAGCCCAGATTCTGGGACACAGCAAATTCAGGACTGTTGGCAAGTATGATGCAATGCAAAAATATTATGGGGCCCCCATAAACCTAGGGCCCCTGGGCAGTGTCCACAGTTGCCCATGCATTAAGACAGCCCTGGTTAGGCTTTAAGGCTCCATTCACACCTGATCAGGGGCGGAATTGCCGTGATTCTGCCTGCAAAATCATTACTTTTTAATGTGGTTGTAAACCCTTTAAAAAAAAAACCCTGCAAGACAAAGGCATAATGAGCTAGTATGCATAGCATACTAGCTCATTATGAATTACGTACCTTACATCGAAGCCCCCACAGCGGTCCTTGTCCCCCCCTCCCGTGGCGACATCTCTCCTGGGGGTAACTTCCGGGTATCGCGGCTCTGGCGCTGTGATTGGAGTCGACGGTAGCGGCACGGTCACTGAAGCAATGGCACATATGTGCCATTGCTTCAGTTTGCCGCAGTGCGCATGTGCTGATGACATCAGCACTTGCAGGGGACAGGGGATATCTCCTAAACCGTACAGGTTTAGGCAGGGCCGTTTGAAGGAATTTGGGGGCCCCAAGCAAAATGGACATGGAGGCCCCCCCCGCGCACTCACGCAAAGCCTACAGGAACCACAGCATAGCGATACAGTTTAAGCTCACCCACACTTTATATACATAAAAAAGGTTTACAGTGCAAATACTGCTGTTGCATATAATCCAACATACTTAAAACACATACACACTCACATTAACATTAAGATGCTGCTTAGGACTGTTTATGGACAGTGGGATGGACAGGGGGACCGTGGGATGGACAGGGGGACTCCGCACTGTAATATCCACATCATCTCCCCCACTGTAATATCCACATCATCTCCCCCACTGTAATATCCAGATCTCCCCCCTGTAATGTCCACATCATCTCCCCCTGTAATGTCCACATCTCCCCCACTGTAATATCCAGATCTCCCCCCTGTAATGTCCAGATCTCCCCCTGTACTGTCCACATCTCCCCCTGTACTGTCCACATCTCCCCCTGTAATGTCCACTGTTAAAATAATAAAAATATTCAAAAATAATTATGGAGTGATAAAGTCTCTAATAGTTCCACAAATAAAATAGTAAATAAGTTTTCTTGAAAAGTAGTAAAGAATCTGTCAGTCTTTCTATGGCTCCACAAGCATGTACTTGTACATGATTTCTGTTCTGTCCAGTAATCCAGGCCAGGACTAGGATCCCTGAATATTCGTGCGCTTTTCTCCTGCAAACAACTTCCTGGTCACAGCAGCCTGCTTCTCCATCCCAATCCCCACTATTGGAGAAATGCCCAGTATCAGGGTTTTTTATTTTTTGCTTCTCCATCCCAATCCCCACTATTGGAGAAATGTCCAGTATCAGGGTTTTTTATTTTTTTTATTTAGTAAATAAAAAAATAAAAAAACCCTGATACTGGACATTTCTCCAATAGTGGGGATTGGGATGGAGAAGCAGGCTGCTGTGACCAGGAAGTTGTTTGCAGCCGCGCACTAATATTCAGGGATCCTGATCCTGGCCTGGCTGGATTACTGAACAGAAGAACAGAAATCATGTACAAGTACATGCTTGTGGAGCCATAGAAAGACAGATTCTTTACTACTTTTCAAGAAAAAAACGTATTTACTATTTTATTTGTGGAACTATTAGAGACTTTATCACTCCATTAAAAAGTCATTCACCGACCTACCGTTTCCAGAGGCACTGTCTGGCAGGCAAAATATGATCCGACCGCAATGGGAGTTGTAGCACGCCTGCGCTGCCCTCCTGAGTGACTGTGACTGACACTGACTCCTCCCCCCAGGAGCAGGGAGCATCAGCACGTAGCCGCCGCTGTGGACTACAACTCCCATAAGCAATAGCGGCGGCCTGTCACACGACGTCACCTGACTCACTGACGCCTGTCGGAAACTCGGACAAACGCGACGCCAGCCGGGCGGCGGCCATTGTTTCAGTTATCAAACTCGGAGGGGGCCCCAAATAAGTTGTGGGGCCCTACGCAGCTTGCATACTGTGCGTATAGGGCGGATTGGCCCTGTGTCCACATCTCCCCTTGGCCGCAGCCGGGTGTACCAAGATGGCCGCCGCTCCGGAGCTAGGCTGAAGTCGCAGCCTTTCCTATGGCCGCAATCTGCGGATCGGCTCCGGGCGGAAATCGAGGACAGTGACAGGCAGCAGGCAGGCACCCTAGGCTGGGGCCCCAGGCCAGCTCGGGGCCCCAAGCAATTGCTTGTTTTGCCTGTCCTGTTCCAACGGCCCTGGGTTTAGGAGATATACTGGGTAGCTACAGGTAAGCCTTATTATAGGCTTACCAGTAGCATAAAGTGGTCTGTAAGGGTTTACAACCACTTTAATGGCACCCCAATCGTGCAGCGATTTTGCCGTGATTGTCATGCAGTAAATCGGGCTGCAATCGCAATGCACTATGCTTGTCATTCAAAAAGGAAAATGAGCTTCCTTTGGGCAACAGCGGTGCGTGTTGCGATTTGCCGCGACTGCAGTTCGATTTACGGTGCGTCAGTCACAGAAAAATTGTGGCACGATTGGGGTGCCATTTGAAGTAATAGCATTGCAAACTCGTCCCACGTTTTGTGGCAATTTGAAATCTGCAATCAGGTGTTAATGGAGCCTAATTGAACAAGCTGAAATTGTTCAGAGTAGCTCGCAGTCTGCCAGACGTATGGTCCAACAAACATCCAATAGGTAAGAAACATTTTCTAAAAATTAAAAATTCCTAAACTAATGCAAGGAGAACTTCAGGCAAAGCGAAACATTTATCATGAACAGGCAAAGCAAAGGATTTGCCAGTGTCTGTATTTTTTAATGAACCCATCAGAAAAAAAGCCTGTCTGCTTACATACACTTTGAAATGACTACATCTGCACATACAAAAACATTACACACAATGTAATTTCATTAATTATTACCTTCAGTGAGTAGGTTCTGACACAGCCCAAAACAAAAATGATACACAGGCACATATTTTATATGTTTTTTTTTTTTTACAAGAAGAATATTTTATATTTTTACCAATGATTTGTTTCTAGTTGGAGCGATGTTTAAAATTCTACTTAGGTTAAAATTATGACATAAAACATTTACACAATTACATTACACAATCCACGTGCAATTTAATGCTATTAAAAGGAATTATATGTCATTGTTAATCTGCAGACAGCTGCGACTTTCTAAAACTGCCATCGTCTTGCAGCCATAGCAACAGTACTCTGTGCTAAAATACAATGTATATAGTTGACCTAAAGGCAGTTGCTGCTTTTAAATAAATGGAATCTTACTTGGTGATTAAGGCCCCTTTCACACTAAGGCGCTTGAAAAACTGCCAGTAAAACACTGAGCGCTTTTAAAGCGCTTTTCAGGCACTTTTGAAGCGCTTTCAATTCATTTCAATGGAGAGGGGCGTTTTTTCAGCACACTGCCCCAGTGTGAAAGCATTCATTGATTTTAATGGAAATACGTTTTCTGGCGCTTTTTTTTAGCGTAAAAGCACCTGGAAAGCGCCTCAGTGTGAAAGTGGTCTAAATAAAATGGAATATTACTTAACGATTCCATAGACTACAACTGCTTTTACCATTCCCTTGTTCTGTGTTCTGAATCATCTCAAAAGTAGCTTTGGTCTGGTAAATGAATTAACAAAGTAGTAGTTGGAGTATTTCCTTGATGCCTGGCAATGAGCCTGTTGAAATCAACAATATCAAGTCAGCAGTGGAATCCTTGGTGTCCATGTGTATCAGCCATAAACTATTTCTATGGTGTTATTGTGCAACAAGAGCCACAATTCTTCCATTTATAGTATGCCGCTGAACCACTACTCTGAGCCTAGCTGGGCTGTAATAGCAGCATTGTAAACGTTCACTTGCCAGTGCCTCAAGTTTGATCAAAATCTGCATGTCCCAAATGGGCGCTGACCTTGTTGCCCTAACAACTATACCATGGAGCAAGATTGTTCCATTAATTTGGGCACTTTTGAAACTTTAAGCTGAAAACTGGAAATTAAGGCATTGGTAAAGAAAATCAAGATATATGCATTAAAATGCTTCACATAAATTCTGCAAGTACCATATAAAATCAGGTCATATGATCCCACTGTCCTGTTTTCTTAAAAACAAAAAAAAAACAATGTCATAGGAGTAGGGAGATTTCTGCAGAGGCTCAAGCTATTAACAAGTGACATTTGGCACTGGTAGGTTTTTTGTTCTCTTCAAGATGCTATGAGCATGACACAGGGAGGTATTATGTTGATTATATGTATTTATAGGTGGGGAATAGACACTGATATCTCTGGAAGGTACTTCCAGTATACTTTTCAAGCAGGAGTGGCACAGGATATAGCATCATTAAAGGAAGATCTTGACAAATTAGGGGGCACGTCAGCTACATAGCAGATGAGGTTCAATATTGAGAAATGTAGTTATGCACTTGAGTGCCAAAAATACACATGCAAAAAAACTGAAAATTGAATTCAAATACTTACCGTCATTTTCCTTTCCTGATGAGCTTCATGGCAGCACAGCTGAGTGTAGGCTCTGCCCCCCCCCCCCCACATGCCTCCAGGACTTAACTTATATAAATTTGAGCCCACATACAGCCTTGGCATTCTGTAACTAGTCCTACCAAGCTGGGTGAGATCTGTGCTGCCATGGAGCTCGTCAGGAAAGGAAACTTATGGTAAGTATTAGAATTAAATTTTCAGTTTTCCTGACGGCTCCATGTCAGCACAGCTGGGAACTAACTAGCCAAAACAGGGGAGGAATAATGCTACACACTCCTCAATACTGACTAAAAAAACAGAAGCCAGGATGCTTCTGCCAAACTCAACTGTCATTAAGCCATGAATATGAATATTTTGGTGCCCACATAGCTGCCTTGCGGATAGTTTCAGACACTCGGCCCGCTGCCACTCTCAAGACAGAATATTATTAAGAAAAAAAGGATAACTGAAAACCATAACCAGCCCAATGGTTGCTCAAAAGTTCATCTCAAAATTAGATCTATTTATTCAAGGTATATGACCTTATTAATATCAGTTGTAAGTACATTACCTGTAAATTTTGATGGTACAATCTAAAATGAAGAATGACCAGATAGCCAATGAGCTATCCCACACGGGGGCGCCCGTAAGGAGGGGATCATATGGTGTATCATAGAGGGGGAGAAATACTGGCACAAATAACCACCCGGATATTACTAGCACAGGAACAGAGGGCCATCTGGGGGAAATTACAAAGAAAATTCGAATGAAGTCAAATAACAATCTATGTATAAGAGTAAAGGCGTCTAATCTAGTTATACGGCACATACCCCATCAGTATTTACCTGTTTATGGCTGTTGATAGTAAAAAATATAAATTAGAATAGGCAAAAAAGGGGGCAGTATCTCCAAAGTACCCCAATCAGTGTCCACTCTAAAGGAAACAGAAATAGTGGAAATTACTATAAATATATATAATAATCCCCTCTAGTTGGTAATCAGAATTTTAATTTTTAGCCATATACTTGCTAGCTGATATATACCTGGTTAATCCAATTGGATAAAGTGTGTCCACATTAGGGCATCTCTGCCGAAAAACTTGTTTTACAAAACCGATCAATCAGTTTACTGAAAAAATATAAAATATAAAAACCATTTGGGATTAAAGACCAAAGTAAACCAGACAACAGGATAAAAACCAATGTTGCCCACAAAGAGATCTAGTGCCTAAGTAATTTACCTTTGACTGATATCTAAGAACGTCTTCTCCCCAGAGTGTTGGTCATGCTACTGATTCACAAGGCTGCGATCCGGACTATATACCCCCCCTCCCCCTTCCCATTGGACGCACAATGGCGCCAAATCAATGGGCGGAGCGGGCACGTCAGTTCCGACATCCGCCCATCGTCAGATCCGACCCGGAAGTGACAATTCCACCACTGAAAAACCGGAGACGTCCGCCGGAAGCACCACCCCGCTCATCAGGAGAAAACATCCTGACGAGCTGGACGCACCATAAGACGGATCCGGAAGGGGAAAAAACATGCCTAAAGTATAGAAAAGGGCAGACTTCCTTTTAAAATCACGGCAGAAAGGGCACATTGGATGTTAAAAAAGGGGCCAGGATATCCGGTGGGCTTAGTCAGATGGCGCTCAGATTGTCTCCCAAAGGAGAACAAAGAGAAACGCCCTGGGCGCCCATATGATCACCAAATCCCCCCCAAAAAAAGAAAAGGGAAACGCCACCCTAAAAATTGTGGTAAGCTCAATTGAAATCAATTAAATATAATGTAGATTTATCAATGATTAAAGAGAGCCCCTATGGAATATAGAAATGGTACATTCAGTCACCTGTACATAAAGACAAATTTAATAAACAAAAATAAAAATAACAAAACAAAATTTAGTAGATGAGATTTCCACGGAGAGAATTTTTCCTCCACCTAATCTATATAAACCGAAATCCAGGACCTTTCCTACTCTCCAAGGAAACCCCAACATTTGGGCATTCACCCAACAAGTTACAAAGGAACTACAGAGTACCAATTGGAAAAGGTTTAGAAGAAATACCAACCTTAAGCCATCCCAACAAAAAGCCGTGTTATCTTTAAAACAGAACGAACAATTAGTGATAAAACCCTCGGATAAAGGAGGTAACATAGTGGTAATGGATTTAAACAAATATAAGCAGATGGTCATGAACCTCCTTTCAAATAAAAGTCGGTATCGCTCTATTCCTTTTGCACAGGTAAAATATGCGGAGACAAAATACCGTATTCTCATTAATCGGGCATTTTGTGATAACCTTATAGACAAAAAGACGTGTGAATTCTTGGTTATTGATAAGCCGAGACTTCCCACGTTTTATGCTCTGCCAAAGGTGCACAAAAATTTGGAAAATCCCCCTGGCCGTCCGATTGTGTCAGGGATTGGTTGCCTTACAGAACCAGCTAGTAAGCTGGTAGACGACTATTTGAGGCCCCATGTAGGTTCTTTAAGTTCCTACATTCAAGACACCGCCGATCTGCTGAGATCTTTGGATGGTCTATGTGTACCACCGGGGTCATGGCTAGTAGCTATAGACGTTGAAGCCCTCTATAACTCTATCCCCCACACTAGGGGTATTAAAGTTATGGACGGCTTCCTCTCTGAGAGAGGACCTGGAGCCAGGCCCTACAACAATTTCATTTTGGAATTGTTGCTGTTCATACTTACCAACAATATTTTTGTTTTCGACCGTTCCCACTACCTCCAGGTGCAGGGTGTTGCGATGGGGACCAAGTGTGCCCCGTCGTACGCCAACCTGTACCTGGGGGGGTGGGAACGGGAGATTTTTTCTTTAGAATCATTTGAAATGTTCATTGATAAAGTCTTGATATGGCGACGCTTTATCGATGACATTTTTGTTGTGTGGACTGGCTCCTTAGAGGAATTGACATCTTTTATGTCTTCATTAGCTGTAAATTCCTTTAATCTCAAATTTACGATGATTTGTGACCAGAATGTGATAAATTTTCTGGATATTTCTATTTACTTAAACTCTGATGGCACCTTGGGCTCTTCATTATATAGAAAGCCCTCTTCAGGCAATACCATCCTGCATGCCACAAGTTCTCATCCCAGGACTCTGGTACAAAGTATCCCATACAGTCAGTATTTACGAATTCGAAGAAATTGTAGTAAGGAAGTAGATTTCGAGACGGAGGCCTCTGCCCTCCAATCTCGACTAATTGCTAGAGGGTATAGTCGTTCAACCCTCAAAAAAGCTTATAAACGAGCAAAAAATAAAAACAGGAAAGATCTAATACATCCTAAGAAACCTCAAACTACTGACCAAACGGTACGATTAATTACCAGGTTCTCTGGTGAACATCAGAAAGTAAGAAAAATTATTGAAAAATTCTGGCCTTTGCTAGCAACAGATGAGATTATCTCCAAATATATTAAGCCATTTCCCCAAATTACCTATAGAAAATCTAGGTCTTTAAAAGATCAACTAGTTCATAGCCATCTCCAAATCAAGAGGGTTGAGAGTAGAAAGGGTTCGGCCCCATGTGGTCATTGTGAATTTTGCAGGTTTATATATGATTCTACTGAAATAGTTCTCCCTAATGGAGTTACGTATAGACCAAATTTCTTTAGCAATTGCCAGTCAATTGGCGTAATTTATTTGATGATCTGTGATTGTAAGGCCTTCTATGTTGGTAAAACGAAGAGGCCTTTCTTTCACAGAATGAGAGACCATGTATCTCTCATTCAAAAGAAAAAAATGGAGACTCCTATTAGTAGACATAGTGGTCTTTTCCACTCCTTCGATCTGTCAAAGATTAAATTCTTTGCTTTAGAATACATACCTCTTAATGAAAGAGGTGGGGATGTGGACAAAAATCTCCTACAACGAGAAACCAGATGGATACATACCTTGAGAGCCACTATGTATCCCGGGTTAAATGAGTCCATCAGTTTCAAACCCTTTTTGTAGGAAAAAAAAAAAAGAAAAAAAAATCGTTATGCTGTATATGTAGACTCTGTTTAAAACAAATTAAATTTTGTTTTGTTATTTTTATTTTTGTTTATTAAATTTGTCTTTATGTACAGGTGACTGAATGTACCATTTCTATATTCCATAGGGGCTCTCTTTAATCATTGATAAATCTACATTATATTTAATTGATTTCAATTGAGCTTACCACAATTTTTAGGGTGGCGTTTCCCTTTTCTTTTTTTGGGGGGGATTTGGTGATCATATGGGCGCCCAGGGCGTTTCTCTTTGTTCTCCTTTGGGAGACAATCTGAGCGCCATCTGACTAAGCCCACCGGATATCCTGGCCCCTTTTTTAACATCCAATGTGCCCTTTCTGCCGTGATTTTAAAAGGAAGTCTGCCCTTTTCTATACTTTAGGCATGTTTTTTCCCCTTCCGGATCCGTCTTATGGTGCGTCCAGCTCGTCAGGATGTTTTCTCCTGATGAGCGGGGTGGTGCTTCCGGCGGACGTCTCCGGTTTTTCAGTGGTGGAATTGTCACTTCCGGGTCGGATCTGACGATGGGCGGATGTCGGAACTGACGTGCCCGCTCCGCCCATTGATTTGGCGCCATTGTGCGTCCAATGGGAAGGGGGAGGGGGGGTATATAGTCCGGATCGCAGCCTTGTGAATCAGTAGCATGACCAACACTCTGGGGAGAAGACGTTCTTAGATATCAGTCAAAGGTAAATTACTTAGGCACTAGATCTCTTTGTGGGCAACATTGGTTTTTATCCTGTTGTCTGGTTTACTTTGGTCTTTAATCCCAAATGGTTTTTATATTTTATATTTTTTCAGTAAACTGATTGATCGGTTTTGTAAAACAAGTTTTTCGGCAGAGATGCCCTAATGTGGACACACTTTATCCAATTGGATTAACCAGGTATATATCAGCTAGCAAGTATATGGCTAAAAATTAAAATTCTGATTACCAACTAGAGGGGATTATTATATATATTTATAGTAATTTCCACTATTTCTGTTTCCTTTAGAGTGGACACTGATTGGGGTACTTTGGAGATACTGCCCCCTTTTTTGCCTATTCTAATTTATATTTTTTACTATCAACAGCCATAAACAGGTAAATACTGATGGGGTATGTGCCGTATAACTAGATTAGACGCCTTTACTCTTATACATAGATTGTTATTTGACTTTATTCGAATTTTCTTTGTAATTTCCCCCAGATGGCCCTCTGTTCCTGTGCTAGTAATATCCGGGTGGTTATTTGTGCCAGTATTTCTCCCCCTCTATGATACACCATATGATCCCCTCCTTACGGGCGCCCCCGTGTGGGATAGCTCATTGGCTATCTGGTCATTCTTCATTTTAGATTGTACCATCAAAATTTACAGGTAATGTACTTACAACTGATATTAATAAGGTCATATACCTTGAATAAATAGATCTAATTTTGAGATGAACTTTTGAGCAACCATTGGGCTGGTTATGGTTTTCAGTTATCCTTTTTTTCTTAATAATATTCTGTTTTGTAATTTTGAGTTTGAAATTTGAGTAATTAATATTATGTATTTATTATTTTTCTTTTTTTTGTTTCCAGTATTTGCATGACAAACTCCTGAGGAAGCCTACAAAATGGCGAAACATGTAGAGAATTTTGTCTGTATGCACTTTGGAAACTCTATTATGTTTATTTTGATGGTTCATGTATATTTGTACATATGAATTTTCATATATATTTTTTTTTTTGTAATAAAATTATATTTTTTATATTGAATATTGTGTAGTTGTTGCACCTTAAAAGTCCCAATACCTTCATATTCCTATATAGCTTCGTAATGAAGGGATGTGGTGCCTATGAGATACAGGTGACAGGTATTATTTTCAATTTCTCCTTGCCACTCTCAAGGTCGAGACCCTTCTAGTGAAGAGTGCCGTGATTCTCCTGGCACAGCCAACCCTTTCAATTTGTAGGCCAAGGAGATGAGCTTTACCAACCAAGAGGCAATAATCTTGCTGGAAGCCATAAAATCATTATGTGTTCCACCTGGAATGACAAACAGATGCACCGACTTCCTGATGGCTGAAGTCGCCTTGATTAAACATTTTAAAGCTTGGCCCCCATCCGATGGGCTAATTTCTTGAGTACTCCCCAAAAGGAACATAGGAGGACAACCTCTTGACAACCTCTTGTGTGATATAGACTCTGAAGGTCAATTCAGGCACAAAATTGAGCATTGGCATGAGTACCACCCTGTCTGGGAAGTACGCGAGTATGGGTTCTTTAAACCCCAAGGCCACCAATGCTGACTCTCTTCTGGCTGATGGTATTGTCACCAGTAAAGCAGTTTTCAGTGAGAGGTACCACAGGGTGATTGAAGGCATCTGATGCAATAACGTCTAACAGCAATAGGAGATCTCATTTGGGAAACAATTTGAGGTTTCAACCAAATTACATCTTGAAAAACAGTATAATTAAGTGTTGGATGCCCACTGTATGCCGGTGAAGGCACAGATAGCCGAAATGTGTGCCTATAGCATACTTAAGCATAGACCTAAATCAAGCCAGCGTAAAATATTGATCAACAATAATACTGGGAATTTATGCCATATTCTACTATAGGCACGGTTAGCGCTGTCCTTTCTTGTTTTCGTAAGAGTATTCACAATCTTCACAGAGAATTCAAAATCCATTAGCCTCTGCCTCTCCAGACCCAGGCCATCAGCCTTAGCCTGTCGGATGCTGGATGAATGGGACTTTGGAGAAGATTTGATCTTACAGGCAGAAGGAGTCAACCCTTGACACTTATAAGGATGAGCAGAGGGTACCAAGGCCCCTTCGGCCAATCTGGGATCATCACCAGAACTGTCACCTTCCCTTGCCACAGCCTCAGCTGGAAGCTGAGAATTAGAGGGAGCAGAAGAAAGCCATAAGCTGTCTTGGAGATCCACTCTGCGGTCAGCACCTCCACCCCGATTGCTTGCGGATTTTGGGCCCTGGAATGGAACTTCAGCAACTTGGTGTTGACTGGGGATGTGAGCGGTCTAGCTCTGGAAGAAAAATACCAAGCTCTGTTAGTTCTCGAAAGACTCCTCGCAGTAGTCTGGCCCATTCATTGTCGTCCAGATTTGTCCTGGACAAATAGTTTGCCTGAAGATTCTTCTGACCAGGCACAAAGGCCACATATAGCTGCAGAAGATTGACTTGGGCGGATTCTAGAATTAGAGAAACCTCCTTCAGAAGGGAGAGACTGAGCCTTGTTTTCATATGTAGGCCACAGTCGTTGCGCTGTCCAACTTTACCAGGACAGGCTTACCCCGGATGAGGTGACTGAAGGCTAAGAGCCTGAAATTCTGCTCTCAACCCCAGGACGTTGGACACCATCTTGGACTCTTGAAAAAAAGAACATTGGACCCTTGAAAAAAGAACATAGGCCCTGAGCCCATTGCTCTTGAAGTAGGGCTCCCCTTTTACTTTGCTGGTGATTTTGTTTCTTCAACCACAAGTTTAGGCCACTGGTCCAGAAACCCAACTTGAATGGGAGCGAGAGTTAAACTGAGCCTACCTGAGCCTACCTGAGCTGCTGGAGCGAGGCAATTTCTATGGCTCAATCTGAGATGTGAAGGATGAAAGATCTCCAACTATGGCCTAAAATGCTTGCCTTAAGGGACCATGTGTCAATCACCAAAGCCGTACCTATGTCCACAGAGGAGCCACATAGTGCCCCTAAGGCATGTATGGGTGGCACAATCCCAAATAACAGAAAGCATCCTGACTCTTTACTGACTTCTTGGTTTATGCGTCGGCTTCCCAGTTTTTCCTGGACTCCCAGACAGAAATGCAGAAGCTAAGCTCTCTGGAGTGAGAGTGAGCGTGGAAACTTAGTTTGTCTCCTTTAACTCAGCAGACATTCATCTTTTGCCAGGAAGCCAAACTGACCACTATTAAATTTAGGCTTGACCTTCTACGATCAAGAAAAATGCAGTGATAGCATTTGTCCTTGAAGGCCACAACATCTTCTGATGGTATGGTCATGTATATGGCCAATCCCACAAGGGACACACACTGACCAGAGGAGTGATCCCAACCCCATGACATCTTTTAGTTCAAAAGGGCATAACTTTGACATTCTGCTGTGACAACATACTCCAATCTTGCAGAACAAGCACTTGATCCATCCAACATAAGGGCATTGTCAAGCTGTCCTCTGGAGGTACTTAAAATACTTCCAAAGCTTAACTTCTATTTAAAGGCATATCACCAACCTTACCAATCTGGACAAAGGTCGTCCTCATCTTACTGTTCAGAAGAGACTGAAGAGGATTAATTTATTGGCTTGAGAAGGCCCTGAATAGAAGACTGGACATTGCCAGAATAGATGGCAATTGCAGAAGATGAATTCAGTCATTCCTTTCGAGTGTCTTGACCATATGCTTATGTAGCGGCTTCACCCTCTCTCTCTTCTTTAGCGGTTACTTTGGCTCGGTCTAGGGGTACCTTGAAGGGGAGAGCGAGGTGCGCCACGGCCCATGTCCTCTAGATTACAGCATGTAGAGGTGAAGGCCAGCACTAGATTACCTTCAGGCTGTGTATACGCTCGGAGCCACGTCTGTTCTGCTGATAACCCCCTTTGCTCCCAGTAATTGGAGCACCACACACTGAAAAGGTCCAACACTTATTTATTCCATAACGGCAAACAAATAGTCCTTTGCGAGCAGACAGTTTGAGACCCATAGAACAGTTCAGTATTGGTGGGGAGTAGGTCAAGGCACAATCCTCAAAGAAAACTAAACCGTTGAGGTTTCACAAACGGTTGCTAAGCACAGTGGCTGTAAAATGTACTTTTTGGCTTCAGAGTCTCTTCCAGCGACTCTAATGAACAGGAACTGGAGTTACCTTCGCTACGTTGCAGCCCCTGTCAGGGGGAAGACATCCCTCCAAGAGAGTTACCAGAGGCCCCGCCGTCACCGGATTAATGCTGTACCGGGCTATTCGGAAGGGTTACACTCCCCGGCCTCCTCACCTCAGATACGGGTCCCAACACCTTAGGGCCCCTCGGACTCCTCCACCCTCGCGGAACCCAGTCGAAGTTACTGGGCCCCGGGCCTTGGTCATAGTACCTCACCCAAGGCTCAAGGTTCCTGGGATGGGCTCCATCCCTCGCTCCGGCCAGGTCAAGGGCACCTGGGCCCGGAACTCTGGAACGCCAGCACCCAGGCTGAAGGTGCCTGGGCGCGGCTGCGTCCTCCAACTCTGAACCCAAGGTCAGGTCGTCCGCCCCTTTTATCTCCTCTCCCTTTGCGTCACAGCGGGTTCCCCGCCCCGCTGTACCAGCGCCAGGAAAGGACAAAAAGGAACAGTCTTGCGGTGCGGGTTCAACTCCGGCCCAGGGCGACAACGCCACCTGCCGGCCGCAGGGAACCTTGCACCACCAGAGTCCTCCAAGAACCACAAAAGGGATTCTCAGACTCCCTAACAATTAGTACATCTGGGTTGAATAACCCAGATGTTCCCCCCGAAATTTAAATGCCCGCTACACTCAACCCAGTGATTTGACACTGGTCCCTAGTGTCTGGTCCGAACTCACATCCCACAAAGGTGGTGACATAAGCTCCGCCCAGAAACTAAACCATACAATTTAGTCCTGAATTGTGCCAAGACCTAGAATGGGAAAGGGAAAACATAAAACAGTAAAACTATAAAACTTTCAATAAGACACTTCTGACATTTACACATGCACAATCCTCCCCCTGGCTATCTAAGGACCACCCATTCTCAGCAGCCTTGACAGATGAATCTCCTGCAGAAGGGAAAAAAACAAACATTCTACCACAATGTGTGCTTTCTTGGAATGAACGGGCCTGTCCTTAAAAAGGCCCATTCGCTCCAATGAGTATGGTGGTGTAAGTGTAAAAAAAAAAAAAACAGTCGTTGCGCAGCACTGCCACCTGGTGACAGTGCCACGGTAATGACACTTGGCCAAATCCTCCAGACAACTTTCCTTCTTCTTTCACTGTGTCTACACTAACTACACCCCAAAGTCACTATCTTCTTTGCAGTGCAGGGAGAAAGAGGGAGAACAAACAGCAACAGCTCCCATTTCTCCAAAGAATAAAACACCCAAATAAAAAAAAACGAGGGCACAGTCCTTGTGTTCCGGCAAGTTCAGCAATGAACAATAAACAGAGCATACAGGAGTCTTTTCCTCCTAAAGGTAGAACTTTGGGTGCGGCAGGAACAGGGGCTTCAAGTGCTTATCGAAAGTCTCCATATTATATTCAATGTTCTCTCCATCTTTGCGACAAAAACGCACCCTGTCCGCATGGATATGCCGACCCAACATCCACTCCGCCTTACAGTCTTTGAACTTCTTAGACACGGGGGATGAGCACGAAAGATATCGGCGAGCATGGGCACTTTGAGCTTTTCCCAGACAAACTCATCATACCATCGCTGCCGCAGGACCTCCACTTCAAAAAGCAAGTCCCGGGGTAGGTATGGGTACTCCCACCCATACTCACGGGCAACTCTCTGACAGAAGAGCCGCTGTAGCCGGGCCAGAGGTGGCATTGTGGCACGGTCTCCTTCTCCAGGCTGGACAATGGACTCAGGATGCCGAGGTACTTTAATTACCTCCGTTGGCTTGGGCCTAGGAGCCCGCAGTGCTAAACGTTGCGTTCCCGTCACCGGAACAGATGAAGCAGTAGGTGATCCGGAGGATGGAAGGGTAGGCAGGAGACAAGATTTCTTCTGGGCTCCGGGACCTCCACTCGGGGTGTACTATCCCCTGTAGACATAGGCAGATCCCTTGGCGCACGGAGCGCGAGTAATGGCATTCTGTCCCAACCCTTGCGGTGAAAGACCTCATCGATCTTGCCATCATCGCCGGCATCTGACAGCGACTCTAGGTCGGAGGTGTCGTACATTTCTGCGGGCAGGTAATTCCCAGTAGACACAGAATCACCCTCCCCTATGGGCTCCACCGACAGTGGACTCCCGACACCTCCAACCACACACACAGTCCCAACCCCTGGCTCACCTGGGCCTTCAGTAGCCAGGGATGTCCAGGGCTCTTCCCTCCGGATCCATCCAGGCCAGGCAAGCGGCGGGGCAAAGCTCTTCCACGACCATAGGATGCCTGTACCAGGCCGACTTTCCTCTTCGGAGGTGGGAGCAGGGAGCTTGTGGTGACCGAAGCAGCATCCTCTGATTTTTTTCTCTCAGTCTCTGGTTGGGCACTCTCTTTGCCCTGGTCAGTGCGCACAGAAATCTCTGCAAAGGCCTGGATCTCCCCTTCCAGAGTGGCGGTACCTGTGAGGCAGTTGAGGTGGAAGGCTCGGGGCCTTTCTGTGAATAGCTCCACCTCAAAAAGAAACTCCTTGCAGGCCTCACATCGCCCGAATGGCTTCAAGTTGACCACCAGTCCCGAGCAGCCGGGACAGATCACACAGAGGGCCTCTATGTCTCTGCATACACACAGAGCCAAACGTCCTTGTGGCCTAAGTCTTATTCCTGTGTCCGTTATGGAAGCAGCAAAGGAAGTCATCTTCGTGGGGTAAGGAACCGGAATCCACAGGGTACTTGAGGTCATCCCAAATGTCTGCTGCTCCATTGCGCACTGACCAATTCATGCCGGAATCCCCACATGACTACTTCCACATGGCCAGACTCCTCCCATACTCTGCACTTGTTCGCTGGCTTTCCCTTCTCCCCGCCCATGAACTGCGCAGCTATGGTGTGCCTCATGGTGTGCTTGCCAACATGGCCGACCTACTCGGAACTCCACCGGGCAGAAAAGTCCAAACACAGACGTTCCCAGCTCCATACACGAAACACACATCCCGGACTTACGAGCCCCCACGTGTATCGGCCTCACCCTCTCTCTCTTCTTTAGCGGTTACTTTGGCTCCAGTCTAGGGGTACCTTGAAGGGGAGAGCGAGGTGCACCACAGCCCATGTCCTCTAGATTACAGCATGTAGAGGTGAAGGCCAGCACCAGATTACCTTCGGGCTGTTTATACGCTCGGAGCCAAGTCTGTTCTGCTGATAACCCCTTTACTCCTAGTAATTGGAGTACCACACACTGAAAAGGTCCAACACTTATTTATTCTATAACGGCAAACAAGTAGTCCTTTGCGAGCAGACAGTTTAAGACCCATAGAACAGTTCAGTGTTGGTGGGGAGTAGGACAAGGCACAATCCTCAAAGAAAACTAAACCGTTGAGGTTTCACCAACGGTTGCTAAGCACAGTGGCTGTAAAACATACTTTTTTGGCTTCAGAGTCTCTTCCAGCGACTCTAATGAACAGGAACTGGAGTTAGCTTCGCTACTGCAGCCCCTGTCAGGGGGAAGACATCCCTCCAAGAGAGTTACCAGAGGCTCCGCCGTCACCGGATAAATGCTGTACCGGGCTATTCGGAAGGGTTACACTCCCCGGCCTCCTCACCTCAGATACGGGTCCCAACACCTTAGGGCCCCTCGGACTCCTCCACCCTCGCGGAACCCAGTCAAAGTTACTGGGCCCCAGGCCTTGGTCATAGTACCTCACCCCAGGCTTAAGGTGCCTGGGATGGACTCCATCCCTCGCTCCGGCCAAGTCAAGGGCACCTGGGCCCAGAACTCCGGAACGCCAGCACCCAGGCTGAAGGTGCCTGGGCGTGGCTGCGTTCTCCAACTCTGAACCCAAGGTCAGGGCGTCCGCCCCTTTTATCTCCTCTCCCTTTGCGTCACAGCGGGTTCCCCGCCCCGCTGTACCAGTGCCAGGAAAGGACAAAAAGGAACAGTCTTGCGGTGCGGGTTCAACTCCGGTCAAGGGCGACAACGCCACCTGCAGGCCACAGGGAACCTTGCACCACCATAGTCCTCCAAGAACCACAAAAGGGATTCTCAGACTCCCTAACAATTAGTACATCTGGGTTGAATAACCCAGATGTTCCCCCCAAATTTAAATGCCCGCTACACTTAATTGTGACAACTTGGTAACCATCATCTTAATCACAGCCTGCCTGAACAAAGTAGGAATCACATGTTAATTCACCTCTACTTGGGAAGAAGCTGACAAGGGTTAATTTGCCTGAGGAGGTTCTGAGACTACTCATTGGCACCATACGTGACCCCTTCACCGACTCCTTTAGAGTGTATTGACCACATGCTTAATGAATGTGACAACCGGTTAGGTGTCGTCGTCATCTTTATCCTAGGTTGCTTTGCCTGAACAAGGCAACATTCTTGCAGTCATGTTCGTCTGTCTTCTCTTTGGAAGAATCTGAAGCAGATTGTTTGCCTGGGAAGGCTTGCAGACTGCTCGGTAACCCTTTCACAGGGTGAGTGGAAACACTCCTTTTGAGTGTATTGACCACAGGCTTAATGAATGTGACAACCTGTTAGGCGACGTCATCTTTATCCTTGGTTGCTTGAACAAAGCAGAATTTATGCAGTCATGACCATCCGGAAATTCAGGGCAGGGCATACTAGCATATTATAGCATAAAACTGCAGAGGGCCTAGATAAGAAAACATAATTAACAAGTTTACTACTGCTTTAAGAGGGGATGTAATTACAATGTACAATATATCAAAGGTGACTTCAGTAACTGTAATAAACTGTTAACTCTAAGGTTCCAGAGGGGGTTGCACAGCCATGATTTGAGAATAGAGGAAAGTAGGGTTTAACCTTAGATTCTAGAAAAGGTTCTTTGCTGTTAGAGCAGTACAAATGCTCAGGAACTCTATCCACCTTTTAACAATCCCTGAAAACCCATCTCTTATCTCCTATCCCGCCTCCACCTAACAAATAAACTTTTCAATTTTCTCCATCAGCATTTCCCCCACAGCTATTACCTTTTGTATCACTTGACCCTCCCTTTTAGGTTGTTAACTATAATGCCGCGTAGACAAGACCGTTTTTAATGTCATGGAAAAAAGCGAATTTTTTCTCGATGTGATTCTTCTCAAGCCTGCCTTGCATACACACTATCGTGAAAAAAAATGCTTGAGCAAAGTGCAGTGACGTACAACACGTTTGACAACACGTACGACGGCACTATAAAGGGGAAGTTCCATTTCATGCTACCGCGTGTTAGTAAAAGTTTGGTGTTAGCCGATTCGTGCTTTTCAGTCCGTTACAGCATGACGAATGTGCTATCTCCATTACGAACGCTAGTTTTACCAGAACAAGCGCTCCCGTCTCATAACTTGCTTCTGAGCATGCGCGTTTTTTGAAAAACGACGAGAAAAAATAGAGCAGGTTGTAAATTTTTAATGCCCATTTTTCTCGTCAAGAAAAATGCTCTGGAACCTACACACGACCGTTTTTCACAACCAATTAAAAAAATGGCATGTTTCTCATCATGAAAAACGGTCGTGTGTACGCGGCATTACAAGCAGGACCTCCTGATTCTTCCTGTTTTGAATTGCATTGTAACTGTACTGTCTGCCCTCACTTTGTGAAGCGCTGAACAAACTGTTGGCACTATATACAGTAAACCCTGTATAATAATGATAACTCCCTCCTCCAGGGAGTAGATCTGAGAGTGTTAACCACTTAAGCCCCGTATAAATACGGGCCATTATGACCAGGCTCCTTTTTGCGATTCGGCACTGCGACGCTTTAACTGACAATTGCGCGGTCGTGCGACTTGGCTCCCAAACAAAATTGGCGTCCTTTTTTTCCCACAAATAGAGCTTTCTTTTGGTGGTATTTGATCACCTCTGCGGTTTTTATTTTTTGCGCTATAAACAAAAATAGAGCGAAAATTTAGAAAAAAATGACATATTTTTTCACTCTTTTCTATAATAAATATCCCCAAAAAATATATAAAAAAACATTTTTTTTCCTCAGTTTAGGCCGATACGTATTCTTCTACACATTTTTGATAAAAAAAATCGCAATCGGCGTTTATTGATTGGTTTGCGCAAAAATTATAGCGTTTACAAAATAGGGTATAGTTTTAAGGCATTTTTATAATTTTTTTTTTTTACTAGTAATGGCGGCGATCAGCGATTTTTTTCGTGACTGCGACATTATGGCGGACACATCGGACACTTTTGACACATTTTTGAGACCATTGTCATTTTCACAGCGATCAGTGCAATAAAAATGCACTGGTTACTGTGAAAATGACACTGGCAGTGAAGGGGTTAACCACTAGGGGCGCTAAAGGGGTTAAGTGTGCCTAGGGGCGTGTTACTGTGGGGGGGGGTGGCTACGACTGACACGTCAGCGATCTCTGCTCTGATTACACAGAGCAGAGATCGCTGACAGTGTCAGTAGAGGAGCGGGGAGATGCTGTGTTTACACACACATCTCCCCGCTCCATGCCTCCGTGAGACGATCGCGGGGACCCCCGCGGCGATCAAGTTCGCGGGACCCGCGGTCCCACTCACGGGGAAGGCAGGGGGGTCGCGAGCGCGCCGCAGGCGGCGTGCGCGCGACCCCGACGTCGGCAGTTAAAGAGCCACGTACAGGTACGTGATTGTGCCTGTACGAGCCATTCTGCCGACGTATATATGCCGTGAGCGGTCGGCAAGTGATTAAAAACACAGAGTTATGGCAATTGTTAAAAATCATATACATACACATACATACAGTGGGGTGAACTAGATGGATCTGTGCTTTATTTCAACCTTATAAACTATGTAACTATGCAGAGTGGCACTGGAAGTGGCAGAATTGCTTCACTTTTTTTGAGGTGCTGTTACTGCACTCCTTAGGGACTGTTACACATGTCAGTTCCTGATTTAGCAAGAATGTTAGATGCGAAACAATAACGTTAATGTTAAGGCACAGTAATTAGGGGTTAGCACTGATGCAAATGAAGAAATAAAAATACTTGGCCTTGACTTCCTTTTTAATGTCTGCCAACAAAGCCATCTGTTTTCCTGCAGGTATCTTTCTCAGTTCTGTTATAATGTGAAACTGGTTTCATCTCACTGCACCCCTAGTGATTTTAAATGCCTGCTTTTGTGTGAGCATTTATTTGACATACTACAGAAGGTGCCGCAGATTTTGTGTCAATCTCGCCTCTTCTAGCGGCGAGATTGACACCCTACGAGCCCCGTCGCGAGAGCCAGCGCCGAGCTGTCACGTCATCGGGAAAGGAAAAATTTAGTTTTTACTTTCGCAATGAGCGACACGCATTGCCGACATTGAGGCAGGTAGACGGAGATCCGTCGTGGATTCCCGCCAATACCAGGCACTGTGTTTGGTATGAATCCTGAGCGGGAACTCCACGCCAATTACACAGCTCCGGGGGTCTTCTTCCGACTCCGGGGGTCTCCGGTGTCGTCTCCGCGCTCTCTGGTTCTTCTCTCGCTCTCCGGTTCTTTCTTCCTTCTGCCGGGCCTCCGCTATCTTCTTCCAGCTCTTTTGCTAGCGGAGAGGCCCAGTCTTCCCTGTCGTCTCGTCCGGCTCTCCGTTGTCCTTCTGCCGGCCCCTCCACTATCTTCTTCCAGCTCTTTTGCTAGTGGAGGGGTCGGTCTTCCCGTCGCCGTCTTCTTCCCTCTTCTCCTCCTCGATGTTGACTCGTCGCTTCTTCCCGCTGTTATGCTGGCTGTTTGGTCCGCAGCGATTTATATAGGCCTCTCATGATGTCACAGTCACATGTTCCCATGAAGTCACAGTCACATGCTCCGGGGCCACCCGGAGCATGTCACTGTGACGTCATGAGAAGCCTATATAAATTGCTGCGGACCGAACAGCCAGCATTACAGCCGGAGGAAGCGACGAGTCAACATCGAGGAGGAGAAGAGGGAAGAAGACGCCGACGACGACGGGAAGACCGACCCCTCCACTAGCAAAAGAGCTGGAAGAAGATAGTGGAGGGGCCGGCAGAAGGACAACGGAGAGCCGGACGAGACGACGGGGAAGACCGGGCCTCTCCGCTAGCAAAAGAGCTGTAAGAAGATAGCGGAGGCCCGGCAGAAGGAAGAAAGAACCGGAGAGCGAGACAAGAACTGGAGAGCGCAGAGACGACACCGGAGACCCCCGAAGTTGGAAGAGATCCCCGAAGTCGGAAGAAGACCCCCGGAGCTGTGTAATAAATTACTTTAAAAAGCTGTGTGTGTTCTTTTATTGCCATTTTTTTCCACCAGGTGAATGGCTAGGGGTACGATGTACCCCATACTCATTCACATAGGGTGGTGGGCCGGCATCTGGGGGCCCCCTTATTAAAGGGGGCTCCCGGATTCCGATCAGCCCCCGCCCGCAGACCCCAACAACCAACGGCCAGGGTTGTCGGGAAGAGGCCCTGTCCTCATCAACATGGGGACAGGGTGCTTTGGGGTGGGGGGGGCCGCAGGTCGCCCCCCTGCCCCAGAGCACCAAACCCCCCATGTTGAGGGCATGTGGCCTGGTATGGTTCAGGAGGGAGGGGGGCCGTTCTCTCGTCCCCCCTCTTTTCCTGCGGCCTGCCAGGTTGCGTGCTCGGATAAGGGTCTGGTTTGGATTTTGAGGGGGACCCCCACGCCGATTTTTCGGCTTAGGGGATTCCCCTTCAAATCCATACCAGACCGAAGGGCCTGGTATGCTCCTGGAGGGGGAACCCATGCCGTTTTTTTATTTAAAAATTGGCGTGGAGTTCCCGCTCAGGATTCATACCAAACACAGTGCCTGGTATTGGCGGGAATCCACGTCGGATCCCGTTCAATACAGTGCCACGTCTCCTTCTCGCTATTGCAGCGAGCGCGAGATGTCGCCACCCTGTCGCCGAGATGTCGGGCACCCTGTCGCCGAGAATCTCCGCGATGGGATCGCGATGAATATACAATGTCGGCGGCACCTACTGTATAAATGTATTACAATTTATCCATTGCAATATTTTTCTTTGACTCACCCAGCCTGCATGGCCAGTAGTATTTTTTGGACAAATCTGTCATTGGTGCGAAAAAAACACTTTGTTTGATCTGGGATGTTTAGTTCTGACCAAAACATGAGTAAAAAATCTTGCTGCAGTCATCTTTTCACAAAAATTCAAGTCTTTTGTCTAGTGTACTGTTGTCTGACATTGCCTGTGCCAGTACTGTTATAACCATGTGTGTATACTGAATTGGCATTACTCTTATTTGTTTAATCCAACTTCCCTATCAAGGCTTTTAATAAAGCCCATTTCACAGTTCCAGGTGTGTCTGTATTTCTGGGATCCAGGTATGGAGCAGGTCATCACTGTGCAGGCAAGAGGATCTAAGCAAATCCAGTGGCTCCTCCTGGGGTAGCACTACAAACTAAAATAGATATAATCATCTCTTTCTAAGATGCTAGGAAATGAGACATATGGTAATTTGTTATAAGGAGTATATTTCCAAACTTCCTTAAAAGTAAATCCAATGGGAGAATATTTTTCACTTTATCTAGGCTGTCGGCCATGATTGCACTGCGTGCTCAACAGGTGTTACTTTAGACTGACAACACTATATTTAAAATGTGTAATTTATAACTGAAACTACAAACACATACGGGTGCAGAGGCCCATACTGCACAATGTGCTGTTCTTGAATGCTTCTACAGCAGTGTGAACTGCGCACAGGCAGCTTGTGTAAGGCTGCCCATGGACAGAGCAACTTTCTTTCCTGCAGCCGCTTGATTCTCCCATCAACTCAGACAGTGTTGGCAGGTGAATCCCTCCTGCGGAGCCATTGTGATTTTTGCCATTGGCTATAACAGCCGCTAGCAATAATCGCATGCAAAATCAATCAACTTGGGTACATTCAGCATGCCCATACGTCAGGCATGTACTGGCCATCGGGACTATCGGGAACAGCTCCATCCCTTCCCTGACCACCTAAGAGACGGACAGGAGCGAGGGCGGCCCCCCCCCGCACTCCCAGAACCTCGATTCCTCCACCTCCTCTCTGCTCCAGGAACCGTGCGGCCTGGGCCAGAGGACAGGCTGCCTGGGAGCCTGGAGGAAGAGAACATGCGGGAGGCGGAGGCTGCCAAGGAGCCGCTGGAAAGAGCAGAGCAGCGAGAGCACCCCCCAGATCTAGAGGGAGGCTTGGCGCTGCCACTGCTGGCCATCTTGTACCCGGCATCCTGTACATACATGCCAGCACACTGAGACAGGGGGGGGGTGAGCAGAGGAGGGACTGCAGGAAGGGACAGTGCTATGTGGTCTGTCTCAGCCCTTCCCTCTGTCTCTCAGACCCCCCTCTGTCTCAGTCCACCCTCCTCTGTCTCTCAGCCCCCCTCTATCTCTCAGACCCCCCCTCTTCTCTCAGACCCCCTTCTCTGTCTCTCAAACCCCCCTGTCTCTCTACCCCCTCTGTCTCTCAGACCCCCCACTGTCTCTCAGACCCCCATCTGTCTCTCAGACCCCCTCCTCTGTCTCTCAGACCCCCTCCTCTGTCTCTCAGACCCCCCTTCTGTCTCTCAGACCCCCTTCTGTCTCTCAGACCCCCTTTCTCTGTCTCTCAGACCCCTCCTCTGTCTCGCAGACCCCATCATCTGTCTCGCAGACCCCCTCCTCTGTCTCTGAGACTCCTCCTCTGTCTCTCAGACCCCTCCTCTGTCTCGCAGACCCCCTCCTCTGTCTCGCAGACCCCCTCCTCTGTCTCTCAGACCCCTCCTCTGTCTCTCAGACCCCTCCTCTGTCTCTCAGACCCCCCCCTCTGTCTCTCAGACCCCTCCTCTGTCTCTCTGCCCCCTCCTCTGTCTCATTCACTCCCTGACTCTTAGGCTGATTTCACACTGGGGCGGGCGTTGACGGTAAAACACTGCTAGTTTTAGCGACACTTTACTGTCATTTTAGCGGCGCTATTCGGCCTCTATCGGGCGTTTTTAACCCCTGCTAGCGGCCGAATTAAGGGTTAAATGCGCTCGTGTAGCACTGCTGCCGATGTGCTTTGCAGGCGCTTCAGCAGCGGTGGCCATTCATTACAATGGGCAGGAGTGGTGTATACACAGCTCCTCCACCGCCCCAAAGATGCTGCTTGCAGGACTTTTTATAACGCCCTGCCAGCGCAGCGCCCCAGTGTGAAGGCACTCTGACTTTCACACTGGGACTGCAGGGGAGGTGTTTTTCAGGCACTTTACAGGGCTCTCTCTCTCTCATTCCCTCTCTCTCTCTCTGATTCCCTCTCTCTCATTTCCTCTCTCTCTCACCCTCTCATGATATATAAAAATAGATGCAGGGGCCTTTTGGTGGGCGTGATTTTTTTTAAGGGGGGTGGGGGCCAGCATTTTATTGAATTAAAGTGGGCCAGTCTGGATGAAGTCCAGGGCCAAATTTTTGTCCCAGTCCAGCCCTGCCATACATGGTTCGAATCTCGACCAGTTCCTGCTGAATCGACCGAGATTCCAACAGTCTATGGCTGGCTTTAGTCAATTGTGACACATCAGCTCTGCAGATTCACCTGCACATCTCAATCTGATAGATACTAGGGGATGGGTGCACGACCGTGAATGCAGACAGCGTGCATCCTGTCAGTGTGCCAGTCCGTACAGCCGCTGCCTGCATAGAGATTCACGCTGCTCTGGATGCATAAGAAAAATGTCTGTTCACGCTGTACAGGCCCCTGCGCCCATGTGAATGAGAAAAAATGATAAAACGTTTGAAGAAAGGCATAGAATAATTAAAAGATTGCAAAAATATTTGCTTTCTGTGCTTAGATATAATACACACAGATTTCTCTGGGGTTATCAGGTTAAGACAGGTTAAACTACTGTGTCCAATGTGACACAGGGAGAGAAGGGTATGCAGGAATAAACACACTTAGCAGCCAGGAATAACAATGGTCTCAGTGGTCAAGCCAAGTTCACCTGGCATTGAGCCCTATAAAATAGCTTAGTATGAGGAATGACTAAGTACTATATGCATATGATTCATAGTTGCCTGTCACTGATAACCTGCAGGTGCTTTTGTGGATGTAAGCCCATTTCTATATGTTAATATATCTGTATTGCATGCTCAATAAAATGATATTGTTTTTAACAATTAATCAAAACATAAGGGCAACATATTACATATTATATAGAGCAATTCTGTATAACATGAAGATGTAATTCAGATTTTTTTTTTAATTTTACAGTTTAAATTATACCTGTAAATATTAAGAAAAATAGCTGCCTGGTCAAGTCGTTTCTCACTATTAGCAAATACAGCAAACATTTTGATATCCTGTTGTCAACTGGTTAGTCCATGATTAAAAGCAAAGTCTAAAGTGCTTTTTCCAAACCTTTAGAGAAATGTGATTTGGTACCTTGTTACCAGGGCTTCAGAAGTTGTGCAACAATGAGCAAATGATACATATTTGTTTAGGCATGTATGTATGTTTAATTAAATTTGAATCTCGAGCAAACAGATAAATAAACCATTGAAATGCATATTTGTGCGCCCTTACTGACACAAGGGACTTGTCAAATTTTCAATATATATAGATGTAGCACCCTGATGTTTAGGCAGTGTTGCTAGAAAATTTACCTGCCAAGCGGTAGTTGTCTTGGCCGATTGAGAGGAGATCAATTGATTTCACCCTAATTCTGGAATTGCTGCACTTATCTCTTCTGTCACTAGATGGCCAGGTATCTGGTGGCATTGAATAAGACAAGGACAATGCAAGGACATAATAGGAATAGATGAAGTTTCTCAGCCAATGGGCATGGATTTTCTTAGGTCACTTGGCCTGCTGGGAGAACCTATTTATTTGGGTGAGGTCAGGTGATCGGGGTCTGTGCCACCTGGATCTCTGACTGGGTGGACGCGTGTTGTACTGCCCGGGGCTGCTAGTGGGGAAATCTGGCTGCTAGGCTATCTGAGAGCCTATCCAGAAGCAGGAGAGCAGCGCAGGGTTGGCACTGCGGCTTGCAGTCCAACCAGAAGTGACGGTTCTGCCGGCCGGAGAACCTGTCCTAGTCGGAGGTAGAGGGGAAGCTGTTGCCACTAAGGGACCATCCACCTTGTTACCAGGGACCACCATAAGTAGCTGAAGCAAGTACCAGAGCAGTATTCTCACCAACGGGGGATAGTGAAGAATTGGGAAACTTCAGCAGGTGTCAAGCCAGGGACCCAGCCAGCGGAGGTGACGCTTGCAAAGCAGTCTTGTGTGCCAAGCCAGGGACCAAGCAGGCCAGGGGGGTGAAGCTTGAGAGGTATCTTGAGTGACAAGTTAGGGACCCAGCAGGGCCACGGGGTGACGCTTGAGGAAGATACTCAATGAGAAGATTGGAAGAGCTCAGGAGATCCAGTGGCAGTGGATCAGCGGGTCTAGGTGATAGACTGGGAGCTGAGTGAAGATCTAAAAGGAGATTGTGGAGAAAGTGAAAGAGCTCATTACAACCTTTGTTAGAAACTGTTCAAGATTGTTGCCATAGGAGACAGTGTGTCCACACATGCAGATGTGGTGTCTTGCTGGATGCCTTTCCCTGCATGGCTGTCTACCTATAGAAGTCTCGGAGTCTGCTAATTAACATTGCAACTACTAAAGGGTAAAATAATAAATAAACAAAGTCCGGGCTTAGGTGTTAAGTAAAGGTTGCAGCACCCCTAAAATTCTCCCAAGGGAGGATAATATAGTAAAAGGTAAAGACGGGGTGTTGGCGCTACCTATTAAGAATTTCCTATTCTGGATTAGGACTTCCCAATATTAAGGCACAAGACATGTGAACATAAGTGGATAATATAATAATGTAAAGTCACTTTGTGTAAATTGCAAATCAAATAGATGTGTTGGACATTCAGTGGTGTCTGTGTATGGTGGAACAAATCAACTGGTGTATAGGGAGTGAACCCCAAATACTTAATGAAGGCTAAAACCTCCTCGCTAAAGTAATAAGTGAAATAAAAACAGTGATACCGCGCTAACAGGCAAATTATGCAATAAAACAATAGTGGTCAGCAGCAGCTTCAACGTAAGATGCTACGTGTTAAACAGAAATAAAAAAAAAAAAGCTGTGCTAAATTATAAATGTGTGTAGAAACACAATTACAATGAAAAATGCAATGAACATGTGATCCTTACACCAGTGTTTCTCAACTCCAGTCCTCAAGGCGCACCAACAGGTCATGTTTTCAGGATTTCCCTCAGATGAAACAGCTGTGGTAATTACTAAGGCAGTGAAACTGATTACATCCCCTGTGCAAAATAATGGAAAGCCTGAAAACATGACCTGTTGGGGCGCCTTGAGGACTGGAGTTGAGAAACCCTGCCTTACACCATGTGAATATGTGCAAAAAAATATAT
Organism: Rana muscosa; assembly: GCA_029206835.1. Taxonomy (NCBI): domain Eukaryota; kingdom Metazoa; phylum Chordata; class Amphibia; order Anura; family Ranidae; genus Rana; species Rana muscosa. Next base: position 1,106,873,927 of record CM055122.1, on the reverse strand, counting down.
AAATATATAAAAATATATATATTGTGGCAGAGCGAGGCTCTGTCCCAATGAAAATGAGGTTAAAGTGGACACAGAGACTGCATATCGCCTAAGTGCAGAGCTACAGAGCGTAAATTTAAAAACAGAGAAAACTGCTCTGGCAGTTTTCTCAGATTTAGCTATTTCTGCATGGGGCTCTATGGCTTGGAGATCCTTCAGAGTCTTAGGTGGGATGGGATCTCCAACCCTGTGTCTGGGTCTTGTGGACAGCCAGCATGGTGTGTGCTCAGGTGCACACAACCATATAATGAGGGGCTGGTGAGAGCAGGAGGATGGTGGAGGATGGTAAGCAGCTTGCTAACTGCAGTGGCTGCTAATGAGTGTCTCTGTGTGAGGATAAACGCTGTGTGCGTTGAAGGGCTTTAAGCTGTGTGCGTCCAAGGAGCCAGAAGCTGTGTGCATTAGGGGACTTCAAGCTGTGTGCGTTTAAGAAGCCCAAAGCTGTGTGCATCCAAGACTGTGAGACTGGAAGATCTAGTGGTTTAAAGGTATCAGTACCTAAAGCAAGCAGAGGAACTGCTGACAAGAGAGCCAGGTGGCTTGGTATGTTTTTCTTATTTTTGGACTGCTAAATGAAGTTAAACCCCTGCGTGGGAATCCTGAAGGGACATTTTGCTTTTGTTTTTCTGTTTAAATAAACGTGGGTTACCAGGCCCTTAACTAGAATGCCTGTCTGATATGGACTCACTGCATAAAAATTCATCTATCCACTTGAGCTAAAACACCCCAATATCACAATTAGTGTTGAGCGGACCCGAACTGTAAAGTTCGGGTCCGTACCGAATTTTGGCTTTTTCCCGACCCCGGACCCGGATTTTGCGCTAAAGTCCGGGTTCGGGTCCGGATTCGGGAATTTAATGGCGCAGTTAGAAATGCTTCAGGGGCCAGCCAATCACCATTTGATTAGCTGGTGGGCCCTTAGAAGCCATCATAGCCATGCCTACTAATGGCATGGCTGTGATTGGTCAGTGCAACATGTGACCCAGCATGTGACTAGCTTCTATATAAGCAAGAGGCACACAGCACAGATCGTCACTCTGCTTTTAGACAGTGTAGGGAAAGGATCCTGGCTGCTGTTGCTGTGAGGGAGAGAATTATATGATAGGAGTTAGTCCTGATTCTGCAATCTACTCATAGAAAAGATAGAGAGACAGTGTAGTGTAGTGTAGTGTAGTGTAGTGTAGGGGCAGGATCCTGTTTGTGCTTTCAGGGAGAGAGATTTAGATAGGAGTCCAGATTGAGAGATATAATAGCTCAGCGATCTGCATAGGTTTATCTGTTTGTGTTGCAAGCTCAGTGCACCAGCACTGCATTACGTTGAGTGATACACCTATTCCATTTAGTGGCTGTATTGTGCTCTGGCTAAAAGACCTATTTCGGGCAGAAAAAAACAAAAAAAAAAAACAAAAAAAAAAAAAAGCACTTTATTGTGCTTTTGCTAAAAAGACCCATTTTTGGGCCCCAAAAAAAAAAAAAAGGCACTTTATTGTGCTGTTGCAAAAAAAAAAAAAGGCACTTTGTTGTGCGCAAAAAAGACCTATTTTTGGGCAAAAAAAATATTTTGCAGTGTATATCTCTAGTTGTGTGAAATAACCAATTTCTATATATTTTTCTTGTACTATGCTATACTAAAAAAAAAAAAAAAAACTTTTTTTTGAATAGCATTCTCTGCACTTCTATAGCTGTGCGATTCAGTGGTTAAATACTGTGGTTGTGTTGTGCTCTTCCAAAAAACGCCATTTAGGGCCACAGAAAATATTTTGCAGTGTGAAATACACATGTGGAGGTGTGTAAAATAAACAATTTCTATATATTGTACAGTGCTATACTAAAAAAAAAAAAACATTTTTTTTGAATAGCATTCTCTGCACTTCTATAGCTGTGCGATTCAGTGGTTAAATACTGTGGTTGTGTTGTGCTCTTCCAAAAAACGCCATTTAGGGCCACAGAAAATATTTTGCAGTGTGAAATACACATCTGGAGGTGTGTGAAATAAACAATTTCTATATATTTTCCTTGTACTGTGCTATACTAAAAAAAACAACCTTTTTTTTTTTTTTTAATAGCATTTTCTGCAGTTCTGTAGCTGTGCGTTTCAGCGGTTAAATACTGTGGGTGTGTTGTGGTCTTCCAAAAAACGCCATTTAGGGCAAGATCCTAAATTTGGAAAATATGAGGGGAAGGTCAAAGGGACGTGGTGGCCCCGGTCGTGGTGCTGCTGGTGGAGCTCCTGTTGCAGGGAGAGGACGTGGTGGATCTGTGCCAGCTACACGCACAAGTGAAACACCTTCCTCAGGTGCGAGTAGGCGACCGAGCCTGCGGCGGTATTTTGTCGCGCCTAATGAGGCTGTACCAATGTTTAGGCCAGGACAAGTACAGGCGATAGTAGATTGGGTTGCTGACAGTGCCTCGGGTTCCTTCACATTGTCTCCCACCCACTCTTCTGATGAAAGATCAGAGTTGGCACCTGAAGCCCATGTCCATCAGTCTTTCACCTCACCCCCTTGCAAATCAGCCAAGCAGTCTGAGCCCCAAATCATGCAGCAGTCTCTTCTGCTTTTCGATGACTCTGTTAGCAAGGTTTCCCAGGGCCATCCACCTAGCCCTGCCCCAGAAGTGGAAGAGATTGAGTGCACCGATGCCCAACCACTTATGTTTCATGATGGGTACATGGGAGGACCATCGCAGCACGTCTCGGATGATGACGAAACACAGGTGCCAACTGCTGCTGCTTTCGCAATTGTGCAGACAGACATGGAGGGCAGGGGTGAAGACTGGGTGGAAGATGATGTGGAGGACGATGAGGTCCTCGACCCCACATGGAATCAACGTTATGCAGGTGACCAGTGTAGTTCGGAGGAAGAGGCGGTGGTCGCACAGAGCCACCAGCACAGCAGAAGAGGGAGCAGGGTGCAAAAACGGAGCATTCGTCCCCTAGACAGTACATCTGCTACTGCCCAACGCAGCAAGGGACCGAGCACACCAAAGCCAGGTCCAAGGACTTCCCTAGCGTGGCAGTTCTTCACACAGTGTGTTGATGACAAGACACGAGTGGTTTGCACGCTGTGCAATCAGAGCCTGAAGCGAGGCATAAACGTTCTCAACCTGAGCACAAGCTGCATGACCAGGAATCTAAGTGCAAAGCACGAGCTGCAGTGGAGTAGACACCTCAAAAACCAAGAAAGGTCTCTGGCTCCTCCTGCTTCCTCTTCTGCTGCAGTCTCGGCCTCTTCATCCACCTCTGTAGTGACAGTGGCACCTGTCACCCCGCAAACAGAGGATCTGCCAGCAACACTACCACCTGGGTCACCAACCATCTCCACAATGTCCCATGGAAGCGTTCAGCTCTCTATCTCCCAAACATTGGAGCGGAAGAGGAAGTACCCCCCTAGCCACCCGCGATCCCTGGCCCTGAATGCCAGCATTTCAAAATTCCTGGCCTTTGAAATGCTGTCATTCCGTCTGGTGGAGACGCAGAGTTTTAAAAGCCTGATGGCATTGGCTGTCCCGCAGTACGTCGTGCCCAGCCGCCACTACTTTTCCAGGCGAGCCATCCCTTCCCTGCACAACCAGGTGGGGGACAAAATCAGGTGTGCACTGCGCAACGCCATCTGTGGCAAGGTCCACCTAACTACGGATGCGTGGACCAGTAAGCACGGTCAGGGACGTTATATCTCTCTAACAGCACACTGGGTAAATGCAGTGGCGGCTATGCCTGAGGCAGATAGCGGTTTGGCGCATGTCCTTCCACCACCGAGGATTGCAGGGCGCTTCAGTTTGCCTCCTGTTGCTAACTCCTCCTTCTCCGCTTCCTCATCCTCTACCGCCTCCTCATCCATTCAGCGTAACACCTTCACCACCAACTTCAGCACAGCCAGGGGTAAACGACAGCAGGCAGTTTTAAAACTTTCCTGTTTGGGGGAAAATCCCCACACCGCGCAGGAGTTGTGGAGGGACATGGAACAACAGACCGATGAGTGGTTGCTGTCAGTGAGCCTCAAGCCCGGCCTGGTGGTGTGCGATAATGGGCGAAATCTCGTAGCAGCTCTGGGTCTAGCCGGTTTGACGCACATCCCTTGCCTGGCGCATGTGCTGAACTTGGTGGTCCAGAGGTTCCTTAAAAATTACCCCAATATGCCAGAGCTGCTGCAGAAAGTGCGGGCTGTCTGTGCGCACTTTCGGCGTTCTCACCCTGCTGCTGCTCGCCTGTCAGCGCTGCAGCGTAACTTCGGCCTTCCCGCTCACCGCCTCATATGTGACGTGCCCACAAGGTGGAACTCCACCTTGCACATGCTGGCCAGACTGTGCGAGCAGCAGCAGGCAATAGTGGAGTTTCAGCTGCAGCAATCACGCGTGAGTCGCTCTGCGGAACAGCACCACTTCACCACCAATAACTGGGCCTCCATGCGAGACCTGTGTGCCTTGTAGCGCTGTTTCGAGTACTCCACCAACATGGCCAGTGCCAATGACGCCGTTCTCAGCGTTACTATCCCAGTTCTATGCCTCCTTGAAAAAACGCTTTGTGCGATGATGGAAGAGGATGTGGCACAGGAGGATGAGGAGGAGGAGGAGGAAGCGGGATCATTTCAAAGGCTTTCAGGGCAGTCTTTCACAAGTGGCTATGAGGGTGGGTTCCTGCACCAACAAACGCCAGGTACACAATTGTCCGGCAGAAAGGGCACAGTTCTGGAGGATGACGAGGTGGAGGAGGAGATGGAGGAGGAGGAGCCATGTTCACAGCAGGGTGGCACTCAGACCAGCTCGTGGCCATTACTGGTGCGTGGCTGGGGGGATACAGAGGACACAGACGATACACCTCTCACAGAGGACAGCTTTTCTTTGCCTCTGGGCAGCCTGGCACACATGAGCGATTACATGCTGCAGTGTTTCCGCAACGACAGCCGAGTTGCCCACATTTTAACTGGTGCTGATTACTGGGTGGCCACCCTGCTGGATCCCCATTACAAGGACAACGTACCGTCCTTAATTCCCTCACTGGAGCGGGATCGTAAGATGCGCGAGTACAAGCGCACGCTGGTAGACGCGCTGCTGGTGGCATTCCCACCTGACAGCGGGCGTACGGTGGAAGCACAAGGCGAAGGCAGAGGAGGAGGAAGAGGTCGCCAACGCAGCCGGGGCACCGGCAGCACCTCAGAAGGCAGGGTTAGCATGGCTGAAATGTGGAAAAGCTTTGTCAGCACGCCACAACAACCAGCACCACCAGCTGAGATGGAACGTCTTAGCAGGAGGCAGCATTTCACCAACATGGTTGAGCAGTATGTGTCCACAGGCCTACACGTACTGGATGACGGGTCTGCCCCCTTTAACTTCTGGGTCTCCAAATTGGGCACATGGCCTGAGCTTGCCGTTTATGCCTTGGAGGTGCTGCCCTGCCCTGCAGCCAGTGTATTATCTGAACGTGTATTTAGCACGGCAGGGGGCGTTATCACAGACAAGCGCAGCCGCCTGTCCAGAGCCAATGTGGACAAGCTCACGTTCATTAAAATGAACCAGGCATGGATCCCACAGGACTTGTCCGTACCTTGTGCAGAATAGACATGTATACCGGTGTTGTGACAAACTGTCCGGCCATCGGATTGTGCCCGGCCCGTACTGCGCAGGCGCAGCGCTTGCGCAGTACAGAGGACAAGGAGATTCACAAAATCTCCAAAGATGAACGGCGCCTGCGCTGTGAGTGCAGGTTCAAGCCCCACCATCCAAGAGGACATACGGTAGCACATAGTAACAGGGCCCCTCACGGGCTCGCTTCGATCGCGGCCTTGCTTGGCTCGGCTTGAACCACGGATGGTGTGGCCTTCACCTGAACTCAACACGCAGGCGCCGTTAGTCTTGGGAGATTTTTGAAATCCCCTTGTCCTACATACTCAGCAAGCGCAGTACAGGGCGGACACTATTCGACAGGGGACAGAATTCGACACATCACCGGCCTTACCCAGCCATTGTTGTATTTTTGAACCAGTGTTGGCTACCTCGTCCTCCTCCACCGCCGCTTCCACCTACACAGCCACATCCACCGCCACCTCAACCTCCTACTCCATATGGACCTCGTCCTGCTAGGCCAAGATTAAAATTTTTATTTTATTTTTTTGTAGCGCACAGATCCTTTCCCCCTTACCTGCCTTTATGTTGTTGGCTCTTCGCAGGAGGGAGAAAGGCACACCGCACTACCAGCCCGTATCCTCCTATATAAAGAGGTTGAGCGGTGTACTTGACGGGCCGTGTCCACAGCCGGAGTCAAAACTCCTCCAGAGGATGATTCTCACCTCTACTGTAGGTAGAGGCAAGTCCTTTAATTGCCAGTAAAGTCAATGTCCACACCAGCTGAAACTCCAACTCTTATTCTCTCATGGCAAAATAAACTGTACTCAGATAGAAAAGGTTAGAGCAAAGAAACAGGACAGCTTAAGGTGTGGAGGAGGTCCAGGCACAAACGTAGCACATTCACTTCACTGCTTAGGTTTCTCAAACAGTTTTTGGCGCACGGTCTCTGCCACAGACATTGAGGTTGGTCTCTGCCACAGACCGGGTGTACAAGGCCCCTGCCACAGACCTGGAGAACTTTGGTCTCTGCCACAGACCAGGGTGTATAAGGCCCCTGCCACGGGCCGGTTGAATAAGGCCTCTGATACAGTCAAGGTGACCTTGAGCTTCTCCTTCTACGAACCTAGCCCATATCAAGGGGAAGACATCTCTCCAGGGAGTCAACAGACCATTCCTTCACCGTGACTCCCGCATCGGTCCATCAGAATGATCCTCCCTTCCCTGGAACAGGGTCCCCTACACGAGGCGGCTCTGGACTCCAGGCTTTACTCCCGCCCCTAGGCCTCCATACCCAGGGCAGCAAGAACTCCAGGATAGTACCTCACCCCGGGCTAAAGGTGCCCGAGATGGAACAGGAACACATGCACCCAGGCCGAAGGCACCTGGGCGCAGACCCCACTGGACATCAGCCCCCAGGCCAAAGGTCTGCCCCTTTTATATGCTCTCCTGGCATGCACAGCAGGTTCCCCGCCCCGCTGTACTACTGCCAAGAGGGGACACAAAAGGCGCCACCTGTAGGCCGCAGGGAACTGCACACCAATACTGTCCCCCGAGGACAAAATGGTCCATGAATCCTACAGAATTAGGGTATTTGAGCCTATTTACCACTCAAACACTTTCCTTAAATTTAGCACCCCGCTACATTTTTATTTCAAAGTATTTTATTTTCCCACTAGCTTATCCATTAAATTAAATAATTTATTCCAGAAAGGGCGTATTCTGGGGCATTCCCACCATATGTGTCGCATCGTGCCGTTGAGTTTCTGAGGTTCTTAATGACTTCCTGTACCTCTTCTGCTGAAAATCGGGCCTCCAGCATATTTTTTTATTTTTTTTATGTTCTTTTAAGTTATTTCCTATCCACATTTGTTTGCAGAGCACTTGCCATGTTCTTAACAACATTTTGCTGCCATTTGCAGCCCTCTAGCCCTTTCCATTACTTTTTTAGAGCCTTTTTAGTCGTCAGAAGTCCGGGTCCCCATTGACTTCAATGGGGTCCGGGTTCGGGTTAAAGTTCGGTCCCGAATCCAAACTTTTTTCCGAAGTTCGGCCGAACCCGCCGGACCCGAATATCCAGCTACCCGCTCAACTCTAATCACAATATATTCTCAATTAAATGCAAATAAAGTCTCTAAAGAAAAGTGAAAGTCCATAGAAGAATCCAAGGATGGTATGAGTCGCACACTTGGAAGTGCCAGCAAAGAAAATTGCAATAAACACCACAAAGACAATAGTGATCCGCCACAACATAAATTTGCAGCTTACCAGAGGCAAGTTAAAAACCAGCCTGTAAGGTGATATGCAGGTGTCAGCCACACTTCATCGGTCAGGTGGGATATGAGGACTGGATGCACTCCAAACACTCGGGGGGGGGGGGGGGGTTGTTTCAAACGTGTACCCAGAAAGCAAGAACACTTAATAGTGTAACACATTATTGCACAGTTTTATTAGAACCAAAGATGTGCACTTACATAAAACAGGGATAAAAATGGCATCCATATACAAGGCGTCCGTATGATAAAAAAAGAGCCGGCCGGCATGCAGGCACCCGTCCACTTGTGATGACGTCAGCGCGTCAACCTCCTGACGTACGTTTCATACGTTTCGTCTCACATAGACATCGTCACTGGGGAACGGGCAACGCACTGACTCGCAATATATACAACATGGAACCAAGCCTCGATTTGAACCTCTGGCAGTGGAACCATCTTGTCTACTGTCAAATTTGCCCTAACCTAAAATAAGTGTAGCGCTACCCCCAGTTAAGAGAGCCGCTGATATTGATTTGGGCCCTGCAGTGCACCGCTGTCAACTCCCGGCAATCGGCTCTAACCTCCCGTGGCACAGCTGGTGATAGAGAGATAGGACCGCGTGATCGCAACTGTTGGTGACGCAGTCCTATAACAAACATACACAGAATATACTTTAAAACTCCTATTAAAGTAAGCGGAACTGACACCAAATGTACTTTACCCAGATATTTTACTGAGGCTAATGGGCAAGTAATAAACAACAGTATAACAAGTTGCAGATCCCTGCAATAAACAGTAATAAAGATAAACAGAGTAATCAGAATAATAAAGTATTGCTATGCAACTCTAGCGCTGCCCTTTTACAGCTACTTCCCCTCATGGGTAGACTAACACCCAGCAATGTCTACCTATGCAGTCAGGCCTGACTGATCTAAATGGAAGTTCAGTGAAACAATATTCGCTAGCAATCTCTCGGTGGTGCACTTGAAGAACAACTTTGTAATCCCAACGAATAGTAAAGATAAAGTATCTGTCTTTAAACAGCTCTCACCACCTGGACAAGTCCAAGTCCCTTTCCTCCATCGATTCTTCTAGGAACAGGAATCCACCGACATCCAAGTCTTCAATCCTTCTGGTGTACTGCAGCAAGGAGGATTAGATGTCTCTAAGGCTCTGCTAGGCTGGCAGAGGGCTCTTTGGAAAGGAGCACACGGCCCGGGCTTCAGGCCTTGTGCACACAGCAGTTCAGCACAGACATCCTCTTGCTAGGAGAGGGGGGGTCCAAAGAGGCCGACCAAAACTCCGCCTCCCCTTTATAAAGTCTGCCCCAGCAGTCTCTGTTCTGGAGCAATGCACCCTGGGTGCTGCAAGATGTACTGGGAGATGTAGTCTCTCTCTCCTCTGCTTTCACTTCCATAATGTCTCTTTACTTCCTCTGCTTTCACTTCCATAATGTCTCTTTACTTCCTCCCGACTCACCTCTCACCTGGAACTTCTTGTCTCTCTGCATTAAAGGGGAACACCCCGCTACACAAGCAATGAAAACGGAGGACAGAGAACGTGGTATTATGTGTTCTACCTCCAAGACACATGATTCAAAGCCATTTAGGAGCACGCCGTTTCCAGCATACCGAGGACAGCGAGTGGGATAACTTTTCTTTTTTTTTTTTTTTTTTTTTAAGTACCTTACTTTGCATGCATTTGAGGCGGTCTGTACCGTGCTTTTTAATGATAAAAAAACGTTTTAAATAAAATAATCGGAAGTACACTATGGTAGTATGCTTTCCATTTTTGTGAAGATACCTGGAACTGGGACACAGAGCCTGGGAGGCATAACCTGCGAGCCTACAGTGGTGGACTGGGATCCCTGGAGCCTGAGCGGAGTGAGAGCAGCCGCATGAGGAGAGATAGAATCCACTCACTTTCTGCCTGACACCCCTGTAGGGGTACCTGAATGTGATTCTACGGCTCACAGTGGAAGGGTTTCAGTAAAAAAGGCAGTGCTGTCAACTTGGAAAGCAAAGGACAGGGCAGCACTAGGTGTGGCCAGGAGGAGTCTACATGAGAGTGAAAACACTACTTTAAATTCATGAGCTGTGTATTATTGTTGCCACCCTATCACAGGAAGATGCGTTTGGTGGACTTCACTGGCAGGATCAACAGGAACTTATAGTGTCCAGTGCCTTTCCTTCACACTCCGTGGAAAGGAGGATTGAACAGTTCCTTTGAGCAGTGATCAGGAGTTCCAGAAGCCGGCTGTGGAATTCACCCTACACGCTGTTTGCCCCTGTAGGGGCGCTGGGATCTGGTGAGCGGGGACACATGTGGGGGATCACCGAAGTCACAAGATTGTACCCCTGTCAGCACGGAGCACCCATCATTGCATGAACTGTTTATGAATAACTCCTGCAGTTTTAATCATTTATACCTGTATATGGAGACCTATGGGATTCTTATGAACATGAGCTGCCAGTAAATTGTACTGGATATCCCTCTATAATGCCGCGTACACACGATCGTGATTCACGGCGGGGAAAACACGGCCGTGAATCACGACATGAAATAAAATGAAAAACGAGGGAACGGCATTTTCCCCCACACATGACCGTTTTTCCCGTCATTTTTTTCTTTGTCGAGAAAAACGACCGTCTGTGGGCTCCGCGGCAGTGTCTCCCTATGGGAAAACTGCCGCGGAAAAAAATGATGGAAAAAACGATGAGAAAATTTAGAACATGTTCTAATTTTTCTTGTCGTTTTTTCTGCCGCTTTTCTCAACGAGAAAAACGGCATAAAGCCCACAGACGATCGTTTTTCTCGGCGAAAAAAAAAAATGTCATTTTTCCCGACGGGAAAAATGATCGTGTGTACGCGGCATCAGGCCCGATATAGTCTGGGTTGTATATATACAACATATGGTTTATGGACTGAACTACTAATTGGTTTTATCTGTCACATTGGTACATGCATATGGTGGACAGCCTATGTCATTTCACGCAGCTGTTTTGAGTTTGTTGATACACTGCTTATGTTTATACCACTTGTTCACTTATTACTTTAGTGAGGAGGTTTTAGCCTTCATTAAGTATTTGGGGTTCACTCCCTATACACCAGTTGATTTGTTCCACCATACACAGACACCACTGAGTGTCCAACACATTTATTAGATTTGCACTTTACACGTGTAGCGATACCTTCAGTTAAGAGGGCCGCAGATTTAGTTTGGGCCCTGAAGACAGCTCTGCCAACCCCCGGCAATTAACTCGACCCCCTACTGGCACAGTTAGTCTAGGGTAATATGTGTATATCTTATGCTCTATGAATAAATTCAAACACCAAGGCAGTGATAAAAGAATAACAAATTTACTTTCTATGGTAATAAAAATCAACAGTGATAACAGATCATATGAATCTTTCTGCAGAGCCCTGCAGCAATAATCACACTATAACTATCAAGATATGGCGCACACGCGTCACGTGTAACAGTACTTCACTATGCGCCCTGTGGCGCAGCAACTTAATAAACTACCTAGATGGCCAGGCCTGACCATATAACTCAGTCTCTAGGAAGAGGGGGTAAAATTCTTCGCATGCAAGTCTTTAAACGGTGGTGCACATTTCAGGAACACATTTGTAATCCAAGGGGGGTAAAAATGCCAACACAGTACACTCCACTAGAGATCCGTTTGACTCAGTTCTGCTTTGGATCTCAAGTGGGGGGAAGAACTAAAATAGGAACTGGTGGGCCACGGCAGTCTGTAGGCCTAACAATGGTATAAAGTATTTGTGGATTGAGCAAGTGCTCGCTCACCCCTCCGGACACAATCCCAGTCCGGGAACTTCCACCTGCTGTGTCTCCACACACAGCGTCTGCAGCGGTCGGGTCTCCGGCTCAGCAGAGGTTGAAGAAAACTGAGTCAGATGCCACCCAGGCTCGCGATGGGGTGGAAGGCTCTTTAGGTAGCAGCGCAAGGCCCCAGGCTTCAGGCCTTGCACTACAGCGGATCCGCACAGGAAGATCTCTCCACTGAAGTCTCGTGTCCCAAAGAGGCCGAGCCCAGCCTCGCCTCCTCCTTTTATAACCCCTCCCATGAGTCTCTGGGGTGGAAACATTGCCGAAAGAGGTTCTGGGTAAGGTAGTCCTGGGAGTCTTAAAGGGGACCCCGCTACACACAAAGTGAGTTTACTTTATTATATTATCCACTTATGTTCACATGTCTTGTGCCTTAATATTGGGAAGTCCTAATCCAGAATAGGAAATTCTTAATAGGTAGCGCCAACACCCAGTCTTTACCTTTTAACTACTAAAGGGTGTCCTGGACCTAATCCTCTCTCCCACAGTTCTGTTCAAGAGAAAATAAATCTCTTTGCATTCAAGAAGTGTCTGGCACCCATTAATCTGCCTTGCATTACACCCACCATGCCTCGTAACCCACTCTGCACAGAAGGGTGTTAGCTGACTGTAACTCTGGAGGTCACCATTAGGCCTGGAGAGGTCTGCGACTTGGCTACATAGAGAAATTGTAGAGGAACCTAAAGGAATTCTTAGAGATTACCTACTGGAATAAAATTTGGATCTGCAAAGCTAAATGCGTACCTAACATACTAGCACAAGAAAACTCTTACAAAGTGCTTTCCCACTGGTACATGACACCCAACCATGTAGCAAAATGTGTCCCTAGTGCCTTTTCGGAATGATTTTCAAGTTAGAGCCAAATGTGGTATTTTATCACACATATGGTGGCATTGCCCAGAGGCCTGTTAAATCTGGATCTGCATTTATAATATAATCAGGTTAGTTCTGAATTGTAGCTTGATTCAGAATCCCTGGGAAGCATTGATACTTAGGCCAGTCTTTAGACAGGCAAGTGAACGTGAACTCAACGTTTAGCTTTCTGGGTACTATTAGCCAGCACAGGCCGAACTTCCCTATGCAAACCCCCACTCCCAGAGGGGCTCAATATACCACATGTCCTTATGAGGTCCCGTACACACAGGTCGAATGTCGGGAGACATCGGTCGGTTCAATAAAAAACGGCCAACATTCGGTGTAAGTTAGTCGGCTCCCAATCTGCTCTCTCAGCCAATGGCTGAGTGTGCTGATTGGAGTGTTTGGGCGGCGGGCTGCCCCCCTGTCAGAACACAACAGCTCAGCGGGGAGATTGCTGTGCTAACTTCGGATCATTGGTACAGCGGCTCCGACCAGAGCTGTCAGTTTTTTTTCTTTCAACCTGCTGGGATGAAGGAAAAAATAGGATTTTTTTGTACTCACCGTAAAATCCTTTTCTCTGTCGTCCATGGACGGACACAGCTTCTTAAATCTTGACATGTGGGTTATGTTCCTGTTCATAGGAGAGGACTAGGCAGAACATGTTAATTATCTTAAAACATGTAACTTTAACAGAGTTGAACAGCCCCGCTCAGGGGGCGGTCCCTCCGGTCATAACCCCTCACCCTGCAGCATGCAGCTCAGTTTGTCAAAAAGCAGTACAAACTTAAAAAGGAGGGGTGGGTGCTGTGTCCGTCCATGGACGACAGAGAAAAGGATTTTACGGTGAGTACAAAAAAATCCTATTTTCTCTTTTCGTCCATGGACGGACACAGCTCCTTAAATATTGACATGTGGGACGTCCCCAAGCAGTGTCAGAAAAAACGAGGGGTGGGAACAGCATTTAAAAGAAGACTTAACTTCACCCCAAAAAAACAGAGCTCCCCAACGGAGGAGTTGCAACCTCAAACAGCCGCCTGCAAAACCTTGCAGCCAAAGGAAGCATCCGAAGATGCACTCACATTATTCTTATAAAACTTTGAGAAAGTGTGAACAGACGACCAGGTCGCTGCCTTACACACCTGTGAGACAGAAACTTGATGTCGGAATGCCCAGGAAAAACCAATTGCCCTGGTCGAATGCGCCGTGACAGAAAAGGGAGGCGCCCGCCCCTTAAGGGCATAGGCCTGGATGACGGTCTGCCTAATCCACCTAGAAAGGTGGCCGACGAAAACCGCCAGGCCCTACTGTGGACCAGACACCAACATGAACAGTTAGTCAGATCTCCGGAACGGAGCCGTAGCAAACAGGTACACCCTTAGGGCACGTACCCCATTCAAAGTATGTAGCGCAACCTCCATGGGATGCGAAGGCCGAGGACACAAGGATGGAAGTACAATGTCCTCATTTAGGTGAAAAGCCAAAAACTACCTTAGGAAGGATTGAGGGCTGCGGTCGCAGCACCGCTTATCCTTATGGAGGACCAAGTAAGGAGACTTGCAAGACAAGGCCACCAATTCAGAAACCCTTTTGACCGATGCAATGGCAACTAGAAAAACAATTTCCTGAGAAAGCGTTAAGAGAGGAATACTCCCTGGTGTTCTCAAAGGAAGGTTCCAGAAGTACAGAGAGAACCAGATTCAAGTCCCACGGAGAAAGAGGTGGTCCAATCAGGGGAATCACATGTCGGACTCCCTGTACAAACGTACTTACCAGTGAGTGAGCCGCTAGGGGTCGTTGGAAGAAGACAGCCAAGGCTGAAATCTGCCCCTAATAGTGCTTAAGGCAAGTTTCTGATCTACACCGCGCTGTGAGAACAGCAGGATCCGAGAAACTGAATATGCCTGTGGGCGCCAAGACATCTCTCCACACATAGAGATGTATGCTTTCCAGTGCGATGGTAGATCTTCCAGGAAGAATATTTCCGGGCCCTTTAACATGGTAGAGATTACCAAATCTGACAGACCACGGTCCCTCAGTACCTGGCTTTCAATAGCATGCTGTTAAAGCCAGCGACTTTAAAGCAGAATGAAGTATGGGACCTTAAGACAGAAGGTCCTCCCGCATTGGCAGACGCCAGGGAGCGTCTGCTACCAGTCTCACGAGGTCAGCATACTAGGGACAACGGGGCCAGTCTAGGGTGATTAGAATCACTGGAATCCCCTTCGACCACCACTCCGCGGAGCAGACGAGGAAGCATATTCATTGGGGGAAAGGCATAAATTTGCCGATACTGACACCATGGAGCCACCAACGCGTCTGACGCGTCTGCACAGGGATCCCTGGACCTGGCCACAAACCTTGACACCTTGCGATTGAGTCGAGAGGCCAGGAGATCCACATCTGACAAGGAGTTGAAACACCTCCAGGTGTAACGACCATTCCCCTTGGTCGCGCATCTGGCGACTCAGATAGTCCGCCTGCCAGTTATTACGCCCGGAATGTAAGCAGCCGATAGAGCCGGTATGCTCCTTTCGGCCCATCTCAGGATGTGAGCGACCTCTATCGCTGCGACCGAACACCTTCTTCCACCCTGATGGTTTATATAAGCCACCTCCATGGCGTTGTCTGACTGGATCCTGACTGGACGACCTTGAAGTCTCTGCGACCACTTGGAGAGGCACAGTCTGATTGCTCGAAGTTCGAGGACATTGATCGGTAGGAGAGATTCTTCTGGAGTCTAGCGGCCCTGGGCCGACCGAACCCCCCCAGACTCCCATAACTACCACCCAACACTTCCCCTAAATTTAGCACCCCGCTACAAAAGTAACATAAGAAAAAACTTTCACAGAGCAGTTAGATTAGTGTGATCAATAAGTGCACTCATACATGCTCTGTCCAGCACTGACCCAGACGAGGGGTCCTCCCCACCAGGGAGGACCTGGTCCGCATCCTCTGACATACCAGAACCGGGGTCCTGAGCCGCAGCCAGGCCCGAATCTGAGTCAGAGCAATCCCCCAGAAGATGGTGGGGGGAGAGGGCGCCTTTTTACCCCCCTTACACCCGCACACCGCTCTACCCTGGCAACAAATGATTCCAGGACCGCCGACAGTGTATCCATGGGAACCACAGGCGCAGGGGCACTTTTGCTGCCTCTGGCAATTTAGGGGAAGAAAGGCCAGATACTGACTCCATTATCACCCACTGACAGCCCTCAGGGACTAAGTGAAAAAACACTTAAGAAGTCCACCCTCCTTGCTACGCCGACCTAGGGGGTTACCCAGTGGACTCACCACCCAGTAGGAGACCGCTCAGCACCGCTGCCCGCCTTCCTTGTATACACCGCGTGTTTGTGAGGAAAAAAACTGAGAACAAGCTGTGCGCCATTCAGAAAGCCAGTGCTAGAGGCCAAACCCACTCCAAAATGGCCACCAGACGCCTCATATAAAAGGCAGCGGACCACAAGAAAATGGCCGCCCGCAATACCAACCTGCGTCACAGCGTGGCCACGACAAAATGGCCGCCAATGGAATTTTCAATGAAGAAAGGCAGGCACACAAAAAATGGCGCCTGGGTACCGCGATGTGGATGAGAAGGCCGTGCAGGGACTTTTCCAGGAGACAGACCCCCCTCACAGAATTGGACCCTGGCACCCCACGGTCCCCCACAGGGACCCGAAACCCCCCCACAGGTACATCCGGTCGCAGCGGGCCCTAGGGCAGGAGGGGAAAGGGCGACAGAGAGCAGGGAAAGGGGGGACAGGAGAACCCCTTAATCCCAGAAATGCCCAGCTGTTCCATCCTGCCGAGGCAGGAGGAACCATACTTACCCGTCCTTGCGAGGACTTGCTGGCGCGTCCCTGACAGACCCACAACCGATGGTACGGAGTAGCTGTCGGCCTGGTCAACTGAGTGAGACAACAGCAGCCCAGTCATATGTGGACCCAGAGCATATGCTCACCGGCCACCCCTGGAGTCATGGGGTATGTCGTGGCAGAACCAGCGCGTAGCTAAGGACTGGCACGCTTGATGGCCGGACTGGGAAGACTACAAGGATCTATAATATCCAGCCTGTCGCCCAGCCGGCAGTTGATAGAAGAATCGAAATATAAAATAAATTAAAATTAAAAATGTGTTCAGGACTCTGGGCCCAAAGGGAGCCACGTCCTTCTCCTCTGCTAGGCAGAAAAAAACTGAGCTGCATGCTGCAGGGTGAGGGGTTATGACTGGAGGGACCGCCCCCTGGGTGGGGCTGTTCAACTCTTTTAAAGTTACATTTAACTACTTAAGACCCGGACCAATACGCAGCATAAGGACCAGGCCCCTTTTTGCGATTCGGCACTGCGTCGCTTTAACTGACAATTGCGCGGTCGTGCGATGTGGCTCCCAAACAAAATTGGCGTCCTTTTTTTTTCCACAAATAGAGCTTTCTTTTGGTGGTATTTGATCACCTCTGCGGTTTTTATTTTTTGTGCTATAAGCAAAAATAGAGCGACAATTTTGAAAAAAATTCAATATTTTTTACTTTTTGCTATAATAAATATCCCCAAAAAATATATAAGTGTAGCGGGTATGTACTTTCCCAGGTGTAATTTGAACTTGGCAGAGACATCAGTGATGTGTAATTCCCTGCAGCCGAGCAGGTGGCGCTGTCGCCCTGGGCTGCGGTTGAATCATTGCTGTGTGCCGTGCCTCCTTTTTGTCCTTCCTCGGCAGCGGTATGGTGGGGCGGGGAACCCGCCGTGCTTGCTGAGAGAGGGTATAAAGGGGCCGGCCATCTTTGTCACGGGGTCGAGTCCCAGGCACCTTCAGCCTGCGGGCGGTGGTTCGTGTCGGTCCTCTAGGCGGCCTAGGCCTAGAGGACAGCCGGAGGTCGTGTTCCATCCCAGGCACCTTTAGCCTGGGGTGAGGTACTCGGATGGAGGTCTGGAGCTCAGTGCCCAACACTGAGTTTCGCGAGGGAAGGAGATCCTAGGGTACCCAGGGAATCCGGAAGGCGTAATGGACCGGGGGGAGCTCCTCACTCGAAGACCTGGTGCAGCATATTGCCAGTGACGGGTGAGCCTCTCATCTGAGACCGCCTGGAAGGAAATTCCCCCCGTTCGGAGACTGCAACTCACTTTCAGGGAGGAAAGTGGAGAACACATTGTGTCTGGGCCTACTCGCATCCACACCTTCTTTTCTGTTCTGTTTCTACCAAGGGAGTTCAACTGATTGTGTTCATTCGAGAGGAATAAAGGAGTGTTGAACTTTAATGGTGTGGGGCTCATTTCCTGACAGACATTGTTCAAGGTAACTCTCGGTGGAAGCTCCAGGTGCACAGCACTGACCCGAAGGTAAAAGAACTTTGTTTACACCACACTGACACCTGTGGTGAAGGCCAGGCGTGGTGTCCCCGCTCCTTTCCCCTCTGAAGGTACCCCTAGACAAGAGACAGACGAGCTGAAGGAAAAAGAGGGGAGTGAGGAGGGCGCTACATAAAAAAACTTTTTTTTTTCCTCAGTTTAGGCCGATACGTATTCTTCTACATATTTTTGGTAAAAAAAAATCGCAATCGGCATTTATAGATTTGTTTGCGCAAAAGTTATAGCGTTTACAAAAAAGGGGGTAGTTTTATGGCATTTTTATAAAAAAAATTTTTTTTACTAGTAATGGCGGCGATCAGTGATTTTTTTTCATGACTGCGACATTATGGCAGACACATCGGACACTTTTGACACTATTTTGGGACCATTGTCATTTTTACAGCGACCAGTGCTATAAAAATGCACTGGTTACTGTAAAAATGGCAGTGAATGGGGTTAACCAGGAGGAGGCGCTGTAGGGGTTAAGTGTGCCCTGATTTGTGTTTCTTACTGTGGGGGGGGGGGGGGCGTGGCTTAGCGTGTGACGTCACTGATCGTCGTTCCCTATTACAGGGAACAAACGATCAGTGACAGGCACACTAGGAAGCACGGGGAGAGGTTTGTTTACACTTACCTCTCCCCGTTCTTCCTCTCTGTGACCCGATCGCAGGACACCAGCGGCGATCGGGTCTGGCGCTCGCGACCCACGGCTGGGCTCTTAAAGGGGAAGTACCTGTACGCCCATGTGCCCAGCCGTGCCATTTTACCGACGTACATCGGCGTGCGGCGGTCCTCAAGTGGTTAAGATAACTAACATGTTCTGCCTAGTCCTCTCCTATGAACAGGAACATAACCCACATGTCAAGATTTAAGGAGCTGTGTCCGTCCATGGACGAAAAGAGAAAAAGCTTTAGGCAAAGTATAACCACCATTATCTTTTGCTCCTCCTCTGGAAGATCCAAAGACTACTTTAATTACAGTTTTGCAGGTAAAGGTCACAGCAAGAAATAAAGTGAGTCCATTATAAACGGTTTCTTTCTTACTTTTCGTTTTTAAATATAAATATTTTTTATTATTTTTGCAAATAAAGTATTACAAACATGTATCAAGGCATTAGTCATTACGATTAGCATTACACCATGTATACTGAGTAAACGCTACATCAGCATAAAGTGTATGTACATGTCCAAAAGATTCAAATGTTAACAGAGTGAAGCCTCGTACACACGGCCGAGAATCTCGTCATAAAAAACACGTTGTTTTTTTCGACGAGATTCCTGGACAAGAAACTTGTCCCGGCCGAGTGTACACACGCTCATTTCAAAGAACCCGCCGTTCTTTGAATGGAGCGAACGCGGTGACGTAATTGAATACGACGAGCATGCGCTTGTCACATTCAATGCCGTCGCCGCCATCTTTGTACACCCTATCCTATGCCTAGGAAGCTACCGCGCATGCGTCGAAGTCATTTCGAGCATGCGCAGGCTTCCCGGAGGACAGGTAAGTGTACACACACACAATTTTCTCGTCGAGAAACAGGCTGACGAGAATCTCGATGAGAAAATAGAGAGCAGGTTCTCTATTTTCTCGTCGAGATTCTAGTCGGTTTTCTTGACGAGAAACCATACACACGAACAAATTTCTCGGCAAGAAATCTCTGCCATCAAATTTCTTGCTGGTTCTTGCCGAGAAACTCGGTCGTGTGTACGAGGCTTCAGTCTAACCAGGTCTGCTGATACTCATCATTCGTGAGACCCCATTGACACATAATTAGAACGTCACAGAGAGAGAGATAACAGAAAATAACAAAAAGGAGAAGAAAAGAGGGGAAAAAAGAGAAACCAAAAGGTATGTAATCCAGATGCATATATTGTGTGTGGGTACCAGATGTAAAACACATAAATCAAGCATGTGTTAGGGTTCACAGTGAACTTGCATGACTAACACTGTCCCAACAATGTCCTCTGATAAGCACATTTATAGAGAATTTATATAAAGAGCCTCAGCATATAAGTGTCACACGCAACTCGTAAAATTCACATGGCGGCAATACTACCAGCAGATAACCAGACTCCAGAAATTAATGGGGAGAACTAATCGTGGTCTTTTATGTCATTAGAATAATGCATACAGCCAGACCAAATTTATTGTAATTTGTCTTGCTTATCCTGGGACATTAACACACACTGCTCCACCTCCATTGTCCTATCCACTTCCACCTTCCAATCAAGAACAGTAGGACACCTATACCTTTTCCAGAACCTGGGGATAAGGCTCTTTGCTGCATTCAACAGGTGATGGGTGACACTGTTCTTGTACAATTTAATAGATGAAGGTATGTTGTGGAAAAGGTAGTGAAGGTGGGAATGTTTAAGGGTAGTTTTCTGTATTCATGGTGAGATGACTTCCCAAAATGTTTTAATCGTAGGCCAATACAACCACAAATTAAGCAATGAGCCTTCCTGCACACAACCTCTCCAGCAATCAGGGGCAGTTCCCAATAACAGCCTACATAAGCAAGCAGGGGTTTTATACCAATGTGACATAAATTTGTAGCACAATTCTTCTGTATTTGTGTTAATAGACAAGATATGGGAGAGTTAAATGATTTCTTGCAACTGGGCAGGTGAGAATGTAATTCCCAACTCTCTTTCCCATTCCCGTATAAGGTTTGGTATCTGTCTGGAGCTTAGGGAAAGTAGAAGTTTATACATCTGGTAAAGTAGATGTCACGTGTCCACCTTTGTGTCTATGCAATATTATGTAGGCCAGTCTAGATTTTTGGTCCTGCCAGACATATGTGGCAATCATTCTTCAAAGTTGTCATAAAAACACCTGAGAAAGTCCTATCGGGATGATGTACAGAAGGTAAATGATCCGGGGGGGGGGGGGGTACATTCTTTTTAATTATATTTATCCTGCCCAACCATGTTAGGGAAGTTTTTTGCCAAGTGCAGAGATCCTTTCCTATCGAATGGAGTAAAATCTCATTGTTATGTGAATGCAACAGGTGGGGATATGAAGATATTTGAGTACCCATGTAGGAGAGGGTCCTTTCCTTCCATACAAATGGAAAGGCATTTTAAACTGGAGGTCATGTCCAGGAGAAGATTTATCAGTAGGATTTCAGACTTATTAATAATTTGTTAATTGGAGAGATGGCCAAATCAATGCAGTTCTACCAATAGTACCAGTAGAGTAAGGTTTGGATAGGAAATATAAAATATTTATTTTAAAATATGCAGATAGCTTATGCTCCCTGGAGCCAGTTTGGATTCCCCTAATATCTAGGTTTTGCCTGATTTTCCCAATAAGGGATTCTAAAACTAGGATGAGTAGCAAGGGGGATAAAGAACAACCCTGCCTGCTGCGATTATGAACAGAAAAAGGCTATGACAGAAACCTGTTAACCTTCATCCCACCTCTGGATTATGGTATAGGGAGAGGATCCAGACCCAAACTTCATAAAGTTTCCTCCAGGAACATTTAATCTACTCGGTTAATGCCTTCTTGGCATTTGTGGTATAGTATGAGGCAGTGTGAAGTTACTGGGCCAGATCTTACCCAATGTAAGATGTGGAGGGCCCGCATTGTATTGTCATGCCCTTCTTGGCCAAGAACAAAGCCAGTCTGATCAGGGTGGATTAATAAAGGGATATGTTCCTGCAGTCTGGATGCCAGGAGTTTAAAAAATATTTTAAGAGGGATATCTGCCTACAATTTGGACAGTGCATAGGGTCCTTGCACAGCTTTGGAATCACTTTTATGTGTGCCACAATTGCCTCTTAAGGTAGAGGACTAAGGTGTGTGACTGTATTAAAATATCAGCAGGTAGGTTTCACTAACACTTGGGGAGGTTTCTTATAGTAAGTGTTGGTGAAGCCATCCAGACCTGGACTCTTGCCATTAGGAAGATTCTAAATAATTGAGCCCAACTCCTGAGGCATAATAGGGTCATCTAAAGTCTGAAAAACATGTGAGGGAAGGTGTGGAAACACAACTTCTTTTAAATGAGCAGTGATCAACGCTTTGCAGGTCAAGTCACCCCCAGGGTGAGGTGTAGGTGATAAGTTGTAAAGGGAACCATAGTAATGGTTGAATTCCTGGGCAATTTTAGTGGAATCCAAAATAGGCTCACTATGTGCCAATAATTTATGCACGTGACGGATGTTGTTTCTGCAAAGATTTTGCTTAGAGCTTCCTGCATTTATTCCCATGTTCGTTAAAGCTATGGGCATAGAACCTAAGTTTATCTCTCACTTTCTGATACAAACATTCAGATAATTTAGTACGCAAATCCAGCGAAGTGGTCACATCCTCTGGCAAGAAGGTGCGTTTGTGTTTCCCTTTTCTTTTGCTTTTTTATCATAGACCCATGGGCTATCAATTTGCCCCTGATGACTGCCTAATGTCTTTCCCAAATGGCTTGTTCAGACATTTACTCTTCTAAATAATAATAAAAAAAATAAATATGGGAAAGTCCGACTTAGTGGTAGAGACACCCAAGGAAATGCACCTCATCCCATGAAATGTGTATACATAGTAACAAAGGGGAAGAAAGGGATTTTCACGGTGCTAGCTGTAGTAATAAGAAATTCAATTACACTAGCTTCATCGGGGGACATACGGGTATAGGAAGAGACTTGTACAGTACTAAACATGGATAGAAAGATAAATAAATTAGAGATATTGCATGATAAGGTAGATAAAAATATACAGCTATTGCAGAAGAACATATTGTGCCAATATTTAAGCAACAGTGGGGGCGGATGTTGCTTAAATATTGGCACGATATGTGCCAATCATGATCTACCTTATCATGCAATATCTCTAATTTATTTATCTTTCTATCCATGTTTAGTACTGTACAAGTCTCTTCCTATACCCGTATGTCCCCCGATGAAGCTAGAATTGCGAAACATGTCGGGACGTCACGAGTAATTTTTGTACTTTTCAAAACCAGCTTTACTCCCTTCCTTTTCTGACCATCTAGCTGTGTGTTTATTGTTCTCCACTAGTAACTACTTGCATGTGATTTTATATGTACTTTTTAAAGTGAATCCCATTAAAATATTGAATACTTTTTATCCTAAGTGTAATTGAATTTCTTATTACTACAGCTAGCACCGTGAAAATCCCTTTCTTCCCCTTTCTTCTAAATAATGTTTCAGAGAATTTGTAATAGCCATCAATACAGAATGATCATCTAATAGGGTCTCATTCAACCTCCATGCCCAGTCTGGGAAAAGTGTTAGGGAGTTAAAAGTAAGCAAGACTGGGCAATGGTCCAAGATAGTTACTGTATCTATTTAATGGTAGCAGAACACAGTGCATAAATATTGATCTACAAAAATTAGATCACGTCTAGAATACATGTCATGCATCTTTGAGTAGTAGCAATAGTGCTTGACATTAACATGCATACTGTAGCTCTCCAGCTGTCCACTAAGTGTAAATCCCAAAGTAATTTCTGAAAATGTTTCATCTCATGGAAAGAAAACCAGGCCTCCAGGAGGAGGTATCCACTGTTGGGTCAGGCATTAAATTAAAATCTCCACCCAGTATTAACAATATCTCCCAAAAAACAGTAAATTCCTTCAGAGAAATTGAATTGAATTTGATTGTATGAATATTAAGGGCATAAATATTAGCCAGGGTGTGATGCTGACCTTGTATGGAATCCTTAAGAAAAATAAACCTATTGTCAGGGTCAAGAAGTTGTAAAAGTAAGACAAAGTGAGAGGATTTGTGACTAGTAATAGCCAGGGCTGCCGAAAAGGGGGTAGAGCCAGCCCTCCTGTAAGCAGGGGCGGATCCAGAGTCTTTTCTCGGGAGGGGCACTGGCAAAAAATGTTTTTTTTTGTGGGAAATTTATCGGGGAAATGGTTGGTGTCGGCGCTTCAATCATCCCGGCACCATGGTTGTTATGGTGTCAGGATGATTGAAGCGCATTATTTCTATTATTACATTGTAATATGAAATTAAATAGTTCAATGCAGAATCAGTGGGAGCCCCGAGTGTGTCACTTGATACTGTCGCCTGCAATTAGTGGGAGCCCTGAGCGTGTCACTTGCCACGTCACCTGCCACATCTTGTGGATTGTCACTTGCCACACCTTGTGGATTGTGACTTGCCACATCACCTGCCACACCTTGCTGATTGTCACTTGCCTGCCACCAGATGCAGATTGTCATTTGCCACCTCACCTGACACAATTTGCGGATTGTCACTTGCCACGTCGCCTGCCACACCTTGTGGATTGTCACTAACTTGCCTGCTAAGGTGTAGTTTTGGTTGTCTCTTGCTGTGTCCCAGACTCCCAAAGTCAGGCAGCAGAGAGATAATGTAATCTCTCTGCTGCCTGCACAGTGAGGGCGGAAGTCACTGCAGGAATGCAGGGCAGGCACGGGCGGTAAGAGATGATCTCATCTCTCTGCTCCCCCGATCCCGGCTAGCTGATTGGCCAGCTGCCACACTGAGCCTGCTCTCTCACTCTCACCTGCGCTGCCAACACACTGAGCAGCATGGTCTGCCCACGAACCGCGCCGCCCCCCGACAACAAACCGCGCCGCAAGCGGAGCTGCCCGCTTTCTTACCCGTCTGTGGAGCCGCACGCTATCGCACCTGCCCGCAGAGCGGCCTGACGTGACTCACTGATGTCACTCATTGCTAGACGCCAAGCGGCCCAGGCATTAGCAACGAGTGCAGGGAAGAGGCTCCACCCACCTCCTTCTCCGCTCCTGGTATCGTGTTAGTGTGCCACGTAACTACATTAGACGAGTCTCTCTCTCTGCGCCGCTGATCGGCTGATGTGAGAAACTGAGAGAGAGACTCAGAGAGGCAGCGGCAGCCGCAGAACAAGTACTGTATATACTCGAGTATAAGCCGGCCCGAATATAAGCCGAGGCACCTAATTTTACCCCAAAAAACTAGGAAAACATATTGACTCAAGTATAAGCCTAGGGTGTCCATCTGCATGCCTCACTTTGCCTCACTGTGCCCATGCCTCACTGTGCCCATGACTAGACTGATGTTTTACATGGGAGTCTATGGAAGGAGTGCCCGGCTTTGAAAAATCGGTTCTCCCCGGTCGTAGGTCTCCCAGACACCAAACTTATAGAGGAGACATGGGGCTACATGTTTGCCAAGTTTAGGGTCCAGAGGACCAACGACTGGCCGGTACCGGGTCCGCAAAATCACTGGAGAAATGACCGTTTAACATTGGAGTCTATGGAAGGGGTGCCCTGGTTTAAAAAATCAGTGCTCCCCGGCCGTAGGTCTCCCAGACACCAAACTTTGCACACTTGTAGAGGAGACATTGGGCTACATGTGTGCCAAGTTTGGGGTCCACGGGACCTACGGCCGGCCGGTACCGGGTCCCCAAAGTTCGGGAGATCAGGCGCAAAAAAAAACAAACAGAGCAAGCGAGTGTGACAGATGGTCTCGGGGGGGCAATTGCCCTGTTGCCCCCCCTGGATCCGCCCCTGCCTGTAAGGGGGTGCCCAGGCAGCAGGGGGAATCAGATGTGGTAAAGAACAAAAAGGTGCACCTACTAAGTGCAGTATGTTAATAATAACGGTTTATTAATATAATCAGCCAGATGGCTACTCACATGACAGTAGTGAGAAATAAGCATGAATATCTATATAAGGGATGTGCGGTCACTGTGAAGTCCGAGAATCAATGCCGAGTGTAGTCCCAATGTGCTGCAGCGATCCGGACTGGGCAGGAGGATCAGAAGATGAAGCCGGCTGGCCTGTATCCTGCTCAGCAGCGGCGTGCGTCCTAGCGTTGGGATGCACTCGGTGCGATCCGGAACCGGAAGTAACGCCGGGAGGTGTCAGATGACGCGTTTCAAAGCTTCCTCTTTTCCTCAAGCGGAAGCTTTGAAACGCGTCATTTGACACTCCCCGACGTCACTTCCGGATCTGGATCGTACCGAGTGCGTTCGATGCAGGTACGTACGTTGCTGCTGAGCAGTATACAGGCCAGCCGGGTTCATCTTCTGATCCTCCTGCCCAGTCCGGATCGCTGCAGCACATTGAGATTACACTCGGCATGGATTCTTGGACTTCACAGTGACCGCACAGCCCACATATAGATATTCATGCTTATTTCTCGCTACTTTCATGTGAGTAGCCATTTGGCTGACTATATTAACCACTACTCTACCACCTGCTGTCAAATGACGGCGGGACGAAGAGCCTCTCGTTCTGGGTGGACGTCATATGACGTGATCGCCTTCCCGAGCCACTAGGGGGCCCGCCACGTCACTGGGGACCCGATGCACGTGCCCGTCAGCCGCGATGTCCGCCAGGCACCCGCGATTGCCCAGTAACCGAGCAGGACCGTGGATCTCTGTGTGTAAGCACAGAGATCCACGTCCTGTTAGGGAGAGGAGACTGATGGTGTGTCCCTTGTACATAGGGACACAGATCGGTCACCTTCCCCAGTAGGGATGAGCTTCGTGTTCGAGTCGAACATACGTTCGACTCGAACATCGGCTGTTCGATCGTTCGACGAAGATCGAACGATTTGGGCCGTTCGCGCCAAATTCGAGTGACGCGAACGGCCCACAATGCACTACGCCATCGCAGTGTCATCCAGGCGCTGTGATTGGCCAAGCATGCACTGTGACCCCGCATGCTTGGCCAATCACAGCGCCGGCAGCGAGGAGAGCAATGATTGGCCACAGGCAGGATGCCTGTGGCCAATTATTGCTGAGGGTGTTTAGTACACGCCCCACACTATAAAAGGCCGCCAGCACGGCGGCCTAGTGTAGTGTGTTCCGGAGCAGGGAAAGACAAGCATTGGCAGGGACAGTGACATTTATTTCTTTCTTGCTTAACCTGGATTCCTTTAGTTTAGGGAAAGAGAAGGATAGGTAGGGAGAGTGTCAGTGTGTTTTACTGTGCGAGTCCTTGTTTCTAGGGACAAAGAAGGAAAGTGAGGGGAATTCTCCTTGTGCTATAGTGTGCTTTAAAAAAACATTTTTTCTAGGGACAGAAAACTCTAGGTAGGGAGAGTGTCAGTTTCTTTCACTGTGCGAGTCCTTGTTTCTAGGGACAAAGAAGGAAAGTGAGGGGAATTCTCCTTGTGCTATAGTGTGCTTTAAAAAAACATTTTTTCTAGGGACAGAAAACTCTAGGTAGGGAGAGTGTCAGTTTCTTTCACTGTGCGAGTCCTTGTTTCTAGGAAAAAAGAAGGAAAGTGAGGGGAATTCTCCTTGTGCTATAGTGTGCTTTAAAAAAAAAAATAGGGACAGAAAACTCTAGGTAGGGAGAGTGTCAGTTTCTTTCACTGTGCGAGTCCTTGTTTCTAGGAAAAAAGAAGGAAAGTGAGGGGAATTCTCCTTGTGCTATAGTGTGCTTTAAAAAAAAAAAATTTCTAGGGACAGAAAACTCTAGGTAGGGAGAGTGTCAGTTTCTTTCACTGTGCGAGTCCTTGTTTCTAGGAAAAAAAGAAG
This sequence comes from Rana muscosa, assembly GCA_029206835.1. Taxonomy (NCBI): domain Eukaryota; kingdom Metazoa; phylum Chordata; class Amphibia; order Anura; family Ranidae; genus Rana; species Rana muscosa. The sequence continues at coordinate 1,106,846,558 of CM055122.1, read as the reverse complement.
GAAAGTGAGGGGAATTCTCCTTGTGCTATAGTGTGCTTTAAAAAAAAAAAAATTTCTAGGGACAGAAAACTCTAGGTAGGGAGAGTGTCAGTTTCTTTCACTGTGCGAGTCCTTGTTTCTAGGAAAAAAGAAGGAAAGTGAGGGGAATTCTCCTTGTGCTATAGTGTGCTTTAAAAAAAAAAAATTTCTAGGGACAGAAAACTCTAGGTAGGGAGAGTGTCAGTTTCTTTCACTGTGCGAGTCCTTGTTTCTAGAAAAAAAGAAGGAAAGTGAGGGGAATTCTCCTTGTGCTATAGTGTGCTTTAAAAAAACATTTTTTCTAGGGACAGAAAACTCTAGGTAGGGAGAGTGTCAGTTTCTTTCACTGTGCGAGTCCTTGTTTCTAGGAAAAAAGAAGGAAAGTGAGGGGAATTCTCCTTGTGCTATAGTGTGCTTTAAAAAAACATTTTTTCTAGGGACAGAAAACTCTAGGTAGGGAGAGTGTCAGTTTCTTTCACTGTGCGAGTCCTTGTTTCTAGGAAAAAAGAAGGAAAGTGAGGGGAATTCTCCTTGTGCTATAGTGTGCTTTAAAAAAACATTTTTTCTAGGGACAGAAAACTCTAGGTAGGGAGAGTGTAAGTTTCTTTCACTGTGCGAGTCCTTGTTTCTAGGGACAAAGAAGGAAAGTGAGGGGAATTCTCCTTGTGCTATAGTGTGCTTTAAAAAAAAAAAAATTCTAGGGACAGAAAACTCTAGGTAGGGAGAGTGTCAGTTTCTTTCACTGTGCAAGTCCTTGTTTCTAGGAAAAAAGAAGGAAAGTGAGGGGAATTCTCCTTGTGCTATAGTGTGCTAAAGCATTCCTCATCAACCATCTTTGAAATCCTTGTTTTTTGGACAGTCAGGGAAATTGTCGTTGTGCTATTCTGTGCAAAAGCAATCATCCTCAACCATATTTAGAAATCCTTAAGTAAAGGGACAGAGAAGGACACCTGAAGGTAGCCCTTATTGCTTTTTTCCCATCTCCCTGCAGGCCATCTATTAGAATGTCTGGAAGGCAAACAAGGAGAGGCAGACAGTCAGGAGGCAATAAAAGAGGGCAAGCAGGCTCTGTGTCTGGGGGCAACAGTGCTGGTCGTGGACGCGGTGCATTGTCATCAGCACATGGCCATGGGACACGCTTGTCCTTCTTTTCGGCAGCTGGACATGTTGAGCCACATCATGCCGAAGACTTGGTAGAGTGGATGACCAAGCCCTCCTCCTCCTCCTCATCCTCTCTCACCCAGGCTCAGGGTACTGGCAAAGCAGCTGCCAAAGCGTCCTCTTCCCTGGTATCAATGTCAGACTCGTCATCAGTCACTCCTTCCCTAGACCCACCATGTCCTCCTCCTGAGGAGTCCCCCGAACTGTTTGAGCACAGTGTTGGGTACATGCTCCAGGAGGATGCCCAGCGTTTCGAAGGGTCTGATGATGAAACCCAGCTAGAGGAAGGCAGTAGCGTGAGAGCAGACAGAGGGGATGCTCAAGAAGGACACCAATCTGGCAGTCATGTTCCAGCAGCTGCAGCATACTGCCAGATTGGCTCCAGTGATGAGGAGGGAGGGGATGATGAGGTCACTGACTCCACGTGGGTGCCTAATAGGAGAGAGGAGGAGGAGGAGGATGAGGAGGAGGCACATCTCCAACGAGGCAGGATGCCCTTTGGTGGCCAGCGTAAGGGCAGTACACTGACGGAACCACACCGCAGAGCTCCGCCTGTGCAGGGCGCTGCCTCTGCCCGTCATTCAAAAAGTTCCTTGGTGTGGGCCTTTTTTGAGGCTAGTGCATCAGATCGCACAGCTGCTGTTTGCAACATATGTCTCAAGCGTATATCGCGTGGCCAAAACATCAGCCGCTTGGGTACCACATGCCTGACCAGACATATGTTGACCTGCCATGCAGCTCGTTGGCAAGCCTACCTCAAAGACCCACACCAAAGAACAAAGCGGACCTCTCCTTGCACCGCATCAGCTGGGATCTCCAACCCCACTATAACTTCAGTCCTCTCTGAAACATGCACTGAGAGGTATGAAGGTGTAGAATTAGGTGTGTCACAGCCAAGTACTTGCGGCCACTCTGCTAGCAGTATGAAAGAGAGAGAGATTCGCCCTTGGGACTTTGAGTGAGGTGAGCACTGTTAGGCCAATAAAAAAATCGCAGGAATAATTGCAGTGTATATTTATTCAGATAAAAAGCAGTACATACATTGATGTCATGAACATGGGCCAATTCATACAAAATACAAGACCAATATAAATTAGGTAAAATGATATTACGAGTATCTGACAGTAATTATGTAAACACATAGGCATCAAAAGTAACCCGACGCGTTTCGCGAGGCTTGGCTCGCTCTTCAGGGGTAGATGCACGTAGTGTACCTAAAATGAGAGTGATATAGTATAAAGCATGATATGAAGGCACAGGGGGGGGGGGCCTTGAATATGGAAAACCCCATACTCACCACTGGACATTGCCAAAGGGCAGCGGGGGTGAAGCTCAAACGGCGGCAGCGACTGTCTCACCAGGGAGCTGAGGAGGCGGAGCCAAACAAAGCTCCAAATCGGAGTCAAACGGAAGGAAGGCCCAGCATGGATGGAATAGGTGTAACCCCAAGAGTGTCAGTGAATCCAAGAGGAATGTTGGCTCTAAATATAAATATGTATATTGAATAATTAAAAAAATAGGAGTATACAAGTATATGGTAACATATATGTCTTTGCATGTATAAAAGACATGAGCCAAGAATGGTTAGAGTATGGAGACTGAGGGGGAGAGTGAAAAAAATGCCAGATTGACTAATATGATTAAGGAAAGATCAGAGAGGAAAGTAATAAGTGAAAGAGAGTGTGAATGAAATGAAGTACAGGTGTGTGGTGAGGACTGTGATGAGAAAACAAGTTGCATGTAAATGCTTGCAGCGAGTAATATATAAACATATAAAAGTATACCTTGGTGAAGTAGGTCTAAGAGTAGTAAATTCCAAGGGAGGGACCTGCACTTGTGTGTCTGTCCTCAGTGAAAGAAAGCAAACAATGATATCCATGCTGTGCAAACCTCCAATATATACCCCTGAAGGGGCCCGAGAGGCTCCGCCCCCAACACCATGTGCAAATGACCAGCAAACGAGTGCCTAAACCCACCAACCATCAAAAAGGCGGTGTGTGAGCCAAGACACTCACAGGACCATCTTGATGGTAGTAATGCCTGCAGCCACAGCGATGCTGCAAAATCGCAGACATCGCGCGGCCTACGCATTAACATGGTGCCGATGTGCAAGTGGCCCCGCCCGCTCAAAAAGGGCAGGCGGGGACAGCAGGGGACAAGGATCCCCCTTGTGATGCACATCGCAGCTCCCAGGGAGAAATGAAGTAGCACCGCCGCCAACAGAGAACACCACACCAGCTGGATTGGGATAAAAGTCCAATGCGAGATGTTATTGGATATGTTGGAATAACAAATGGCTAGTGCATGATAAAAATGTAAAATCCATACATATATGTATGTTTTTGTTTTTATTGGCGAGGGTGACCGCAGACCAGTTTTGGGCTATTGGGTGTCTTCCACCCGGGTATCTTTGAGAAAAAAAAGAAAAAAGAAGGGTCTGGTGTCACCAGTGACACACCTCCATCCCTGAATTTTCATGAAAGAGAGAGAGATTCGCCCTTGGGACTTTGAGTGAGGTGAGCACTGTTAGGCCAATAAAAAAATCGCAGGAATAATTGCAGTGTATATTTATTCAGATAAAAAGCAGTACATACATTGATGTCATGAACATGGGCCAATTCATACAAAATACAAGACCAATATAAATTAGGTAAAATGATATTACGAGTATCTGACAGTAATTATGTAAACACATAGGCATCAAAAGTAACCCGACGCGTTTCGCGAGGCTTGGCTCGCTCTTCAGGGGTAGATGCACATAGTGTACCTAAAATGAGAGTGATATAGTATAAAGCATGATATGAAGGCACAGGGGGGGGGCCTTGAATATGGAAAACCCCATACTCACCACTGGACATTGCCAAAGGGCAGCGGGGGTGAAGCTCAAACGGCGGCAGCGACTGTCTCACTCTGCTAGCAGTACACCGACGTCCGATTCTAGCAGGCAAATTTCCCTGCCCCAGCTGCTGGACCGTCGAAAGAAGTTCACTCCCAGCCATCCACATGCCCAGCGGTTGAATGCTAGCTTGGCTAAATTGCTAGCGCTTCAACTGCTGCCTTTTCAGTTGGTAGACTCGGCCCCCTTCCGTGAGTTTGTGCAATGTGCGGTTCCTCAGTGGCAGGTTCCCAAACGCCACTTTTTCTCACGGAAGGCTATTCCGGCTCTCTACCGGCATGTGGAAGGCAATGTCTTGGCCTCGCTGGACAGGGCGGTCAGCGGTAAGGTGCATATTACCGCTGACTAATGGTCCAGCAGGCATGGACAGGGACGTTACCTTTCTTTCACGGCCCATTGGGTCACTCTTTTGGCAGCTGGGAAGGATGCAGGACAAGGTGCAGTAGTGTTGGAGGTTGTTCCACCGCCACGCCTCCAAAATGCTACTACTGGTTGTGACACACCTCTCTCCTCCACCCCCTCCTCTTCTTCTTCCTCCATGGCCTCTTCCTGTGGTTTGTCCTATGAACCAGCGGTGCTCCGTAGCCGTTCACGGGGCTACGCAAGTACGCAGGCAAAAAGATGCCATGCCGTGCTTGCGCTGGTGTGTTTGGGGGACAGAAGCCACACTGGGGCAGAGGTCCTGTCTGCTCTGCAGGGCCAGGCCGAGAGGTGGTTGACGCCACGCCAGCTTAAGCCAGGAATGGTGGTTTGCGACAATGGCACCAACCTCCTCTCCGCCCTCCGACAGGGACAACTGACCCATGTGCCCTGTGTGGCTCACGTCCTTAACCTGGTGGTGCAGCGGTTCTTGGGCAGGTACCCGGGCTTACAGGATGTCCTGAGGCAGGCCAGGAAAGTCTGTGTGCATTTCCGCAGATCTTATAATGCCAGTGCTCGCCTGGCTGAGCTGCAAAAGGAGTTGAACCTGCCCAAGAACCGCCTTATATGTGACATGCCCACCAGGTGGAACTCAACGTTGGCCATGCTGCAGCGGCTGCACACGCAGCAGAGGGCCATCAATGAGTACCTGTGCGACTACGGCACCAGGACAGGGTCAGGGGAGCTTGTTTTTTTTTCTCCACGCCAGTGGGGCATGATCAGGGATGCATGCACTGTCCTGGCACCATTTGAGGAGGCCACGAGGATGGTGAGCAGTGACAGTGCATGCATCAGTGACACTGTACCTCTTGTCCACCTGTTGGAGCACACGCTGCGTGGAATAATGGACAGGGCACTTGAGGCAGAACAGAGGCAGGAAGAGGAGGACTTCCTTGCCTCTCAAGGCCCCCTTTACCCAGACAGTGTTCCTTCTGTCCCACCCATTGCACAGGAAGAGGAGGAGGAGGAGGAGGAGGAGGAGGAGGAGGATTGTGTCAGCATGGAGGTGGAGGCTGGCACTCAGCATCAGCAGCAGTCTTTTAGGGATGATTTACAGTCCCAAGAAACCAGTGGACTTGTACGTGGCTGGGAGGAGGTGGCTGCGGATCATGTCGTCCTTAGTGACCCAGAGGACTCCGGAGCGAATGCCTCAGCAAACCTACGCTGCATGGCCTCCCTGATCCTGCAAAGTCTGCGGAAGGATCCTCGTATTCTTCGGATCAAGGAGAGGGACCATTACTGGCTGGCCACTCTCCTTGATCCACGGTACAAGGGTAAGGTTGCGGACCTTATGTTACCGTCGCAGAGGGAGCAGAGGATGAGACAACTCCGGGAGGCCTTGCAGAAAGGTCTGTGCAACGCGTTCCCAGAGACTGGGAGGTTGCAAACTCCTGGTCCTGGACAACGAGTTGCTGAGGCTTCGGCCAGTCAAAGAAGGAGCGGTGGGGAAGGTGGCCGTCTGACCGATGCGTTCAGACAATTCTTTAGTCCGCAGCCCCAAAGTATGATCGGTTCCAGCAACCATCGCCAGCGTCTGATAAACATGGTGCAGGAATATCTAGGGGCAAGGTCAGACTTGGACACCTTCCCCACCGAAAATCCTCTGGCTTACTGGGTCTTGAGGATGGATCACTGGCCAGAGCTTGCACAGTATGCAATTGAGCTACTGGCCTGTCCTGCATCCAGCGTTCTTTCGGAACGCACATTCAGTGCTGCTGGAGGATTTGTCACGGATCACAGGGTGCGCCTGTCCACCGACTCGGTTGATCGACTGACTTTCATCAAGATGAACCAGTCTTGGATCACCACCAGCTACCACACACCTGATGCTGATATAACAGACTGATTTTAACATGTCACATCCCTTCAAGACTGATGCTGATGCTGAGTGCCTGTGCTGTTATGTTGACTGGCTATCCTCCTCCTCCGAGTCCTCAATGATACGATTGATGATGATAGCTTGGAAGATCATTTTTGTTTATGGGTGCCGCCACCAGTGGCTAAGGCCCAATTTTTCAGCCCCTGTTTTACAGGGGCGTGTAATTACAATTTTTTTAGCAATAATTTGCCATAGGGCTCATTGCTGTGCTCCAAGTACAGTATCTGTGAGGGGTTGGAGTGTTGTGGCACCAGTGCCTAAGGCCCAATTTTTCAGCCCCTGTTTAAAAGGGGCGTGTCATTACAATTTTTGAAGCAATACTTTGCAACAGGGCTCATTGCTGTGCTCCAAGTACAGTATCTGTGAGGGGTTGTAGTGTTGTGCCACCAGTGCCTAAGGCCCAATTTTTCAGCCCCTGTTCAACAGGGGCATGCAATTACAATTCTTGATCTAATAATTCACAGCAGGGCCCATTGCTGCACCCACCAAGAGTAACTGTCAGGGCTTACAGTGTTGTGGCACCAGCACCACCATCAAAGGCCCAATTTTTACTACCACTGTTCAACAATTATATGTAATTAAAATTCCTGATATAATAGTTGACAGCAGGGCGTTCCAGCACCAACCAAGAGTAACTGTGAGTGCTTACAGTGTTGTGCCAACACCAACAACTAAGGGGCCTATTTCTGCAGAGTATATACGGCAGGTCCCTACTTTCAAACATCCAACTTACAAACGACTCCTACTTGCAAACGCAAGAAGACAACAGGAAGTGAGAGGAAATCTACCACTAGGAAGGAAAATTCTCTCCTGTAAGAATAAATATGGGAGAAAGGTGTCTCCTCTGTACTGATGCTTTATCACCAATCCTTGTTTCAAGAAAAACACCACATTTCAAAAACAGTTGTCATTGGGACGGAAAGTAAGGTGAAATGTTCTGAACAGGGGCACAGACAGCAAAACAAATGTTACAGGGGTGATAACCCTTACCTATGTTTTCCAAAAAGTTTAAAAATAGATTTTTGGGCTGGAGCTACACTTCAACAATGTACCTGTTCAAAATTACAAACACATTCTACATAAGAACAAACCTACAGTCCCTGTCTTGTATGCACCGCCTGTATACGGCTGTTCAGAGTATATAGGGCCTTTTTTATTTTATGTGCGGGGTTCCCCTTAATATCCATACAAGACCCAAAGGGGCTGGTAATGGGCTGGGGTAGGGGGGGGGGTCATGGGGTAGCTATGCCATTTTTCTTAAAGATTTTCATCCATATTACCGGGACCAGACATTACATTAAAGCCGCAAGCAGTTTTAAATGGCTTTTTTTTCCTTTAGAAGTGTCATTTTGTGCAGGGACAGTTCTAAACACGGGAAACACGTGGCACTTCACAGGCATACTTTAGACACCCCCCAGGTACGATATTTAAAGGAATATTTGACTTTTTTTTTTTCACTTTATGCATCATTAAAATGACTGCTCCCGAAAAACGACCGTTTTTAAAACTTCTTTTTGCATTGATACATGTCCCCTGGTGCAGAACCCGGGTTCCCAAACCCTTTTTAGGACAATAACATGCATAATAGTTGTTATAATTAGCACTTTAGAATTCGAACGTTCGCATCCATTGTATTTAATAGGGTTCTAATGTTCGTACGAACTTTCGGTCCGTTCGCGGGTTCTGGTGCGAACCGAACCCGGGGGTGTTCGGCTCATCACTAGTGATGAGCCGAACACCCCCGGGTTCGGTTCGCACCAGAACCCGCGAACGGACCGAAAGTTCGAACGAACATTAGAACCCTATTAAATACAATGGATGCGAACGTTCGAATTCTAAAGTGCTAATTATAACAACTATTATGCATGTTATTGTCCTAAAAAGGGTTTGGGAACCCGGGTTCTGCACCAGGGGACATGTATCAATGCAAAAATAAGTTTTAAAAACGGTCGTTTTCCGGGAGCAGTCATTTTAATGATGCATAAAGTGAAAAAAAAAAAGTCAAATATTCCTTTAAATATCGTACCTGGGGGGTGTCTAAAGTATGCCTGTGAAGTGCCACGTGTTTCCCGTGTTTAGAACTGTCCCTGCACAAAATGACACTTCTAAAGGAAAAAAAAGCCATTTAAAACTGCTTGCGGCTTTAATGTAATGTCTGGTCCCGGTAATATGGATGAAAATCTTTAAGAAAAATGGCATAGCTACCCCATGACCCCCCCCCCCTACCCCAGCCCATTACCAGCCCCTTTGGGTCTTGTATGGATATTAAGGGGAACCCCGCACATAAAATAAAAAAGGCCCTATATACTCTGAACAGCCGTATACAGGCGGTGCATACAAGACAGGGACTGTAGGTTTGTTCTTATGTAGAATCTGTTTGTAATTTTGAACAGGTACATTGTTGAAGTGTAGCTCCAGACCAAAAATCTATTTTTAAACTTTTTGGAAAACATAGGTAAGGGTTATCACCCCTGTAACATTTGTTTTGCTGTCTGTGCCCCTGTTCAGAACATTTCACCTCACTTTCCGTCCTAATGACAACTGTTTTTGAAATGTGGTGTTTTTCTTGAAACAAGGATTGCTGATAAAGCATCAGTACAGAGGAGACACCTTTCTCCCATATTTATTCTTACAGGAGAGAATTTTCCTTCCTAGTGGTAGATTTCCTCTCACTTCCTGTTGTCTTCTTGCGTTTGCAAGTAGGAGTCGTTTGTAAGTTGGATGTTTGAAAGTAGGGACCTGCCGTATATACTCTGCAGAAATAGGCCCCTTAGTTGTTGGTGTTGGCACAACACTGTAAGCACTCACAGTTACTCTTGGTTGGTGCTGGAACGCCCTGCTGTCAACTATTATATCAGGAATTTTAATTACATATAATTGTTGAACAGTGGTAGTAAAAATTGGGCCTTTGATGGTGGTGCTGGTGCCACAACACTGTAAGCCCTGACAGTTACTCTTGGTGGGTGCAGCAATGGGCCCTGCTGTGAATTATTAGATCAAGAATTGTAATTACATGCCCCTGTTGAACAGGGGCTGAAAAATTGGGCCTTAGGCACTGGTGGCACAACACTGCAACCCTTCACAGATACTGTACTTGGAGCACAGCAATGAGCCCTGTTGCAAAGTATTGCTTCAAAAATTGTAATGACACGCCCCTGTTAAACAGGGGCTGAAAAATTGGGCCTTAGGCACTGGTGGCACAACACTGCAACTCCTCACAGATACTGTACTTGGAGCACAGCAATGAGCCCTGTTGCAAAGTATTGCTTCAAAAATTGTAATTACACGCCACTGTTAAACAGGGGCTGAAAAATTGGGCGTTAGGCACTGGTGGCGGCACCCATAAACAAAAATGATCTTCCAAGCTATCATCATCAATCGTATCATTGAGGACTCGGAGGAGGAGGATAGGCAGTCAACATAACAGCACAGGCACTCAGCATCAGCATCAGTCTTGAAGGGATGTGACATTTTAAAATCAATTAGTCTGTTATATCAGCATCAGGTGTGTGGTAGCTGGTGGTGATCCAAGACTGGTTCATCTTGATGAAAGTCAGTCGATCAACCGAGTCGGTGGACAGGCGCACCCTGTGATCCGTGACAAATCCTCCAGCAGCACTGAATGTGCGTTCCGAAAGAACGCTGGATGCAGGACAGGCCAGTAGCTCAATTGCATACTGTGCAAGCTCTGGCCAGTGATCCATCCTCAAGACCCAGTAAGCCAGAGGATTTTCGGTGGGGAAGGTGTCCAAGTCTGACCTTGCCCCTAGATATTCCTGCACCATGTTTATCAGACGCTGGCGATGGTTGCTGGAACCGATCATACTTTGGGGCTGCGGACTAAAGAATTGTCTGAACGCATCGGTCAGACGGCCACCTTCCCCACCGCTCCTTCTTTGACTGGCCGAAGCCTCAGCAACTCGTTGTCCAGGACCAGGAGTTTGCAACCTCCCAGTCTCTGGGAACGCGTTGCACAGACCTTTCTGCAAGGCCTCCCGGAGTTGTCTCATCCTCTGCTCCCTCTGCGACGGTAACATAAGGTCCGCAACCTTACCCTTGTACCGTGGATCAAGGAGAGTGGCCAGCCAGTAATGGTCCCTCTCCTTGATCCGAAGAATACGAGGATCCTTCCGCAGACTTTGCAGGATCAGGGAGGCCATGCAGCGTAGGTTTGCTGAGGCATTCGCTCCGGAGTCCTCTGGGTCACTAAGGACGACATGATCCGCAGCCACCTCCTCCCAGCCACGTACAAGTCCACTGGTTTCTTGGGACTGTAAATCATCCCTAAAAGACTGCTGCTGATGATGCTGAGTGCCAGCCTCCACCTCCATGCTGACACAATCCTCCTCCTCCTCCTCCTCCTCCTCCTCCTCCTCCTCTTCCTGTGCGATGGGTGGGACAGAAGGAACACTGTCTGGGTAAAGGGGGCCTTGAGAGGCAAGGAAGTCCTCCTCTTCCTGCCTCTGTTCTGCCTCAAGTGCCCTGTCCATTATTCCACGCAGCGTGTGCTCCAACAGGTGGACAAGAGGTACAGTGTCACTGATGCATGCACTGTCACTGCTCACCATCCTCGTGGCCTCCTCAAATGGTGCCAGGACAGTGCATGCATCCCTGATCATGCCCCACTGGCGTGGAGAAAAAAAACCAAGCTCCCCTGACCCTGTCCTGGTGCCGTAGTCGCACAGGTACTCATTGATGGCCCTCTGCTGCGTGTGCAGCCGCTGCAGCATGGCCAACGTTGAGTTCCACCTGGTGGGCATGTCACATATAAGGCGGTTCTTGGGCAGGTTCAACTCCTTTTGCAGCTCAGCCAGGCGAGCACTGGCATTATAAGATCTGCGGAAATGCACACAGACTTTCCTGGCCTGCCTCAGGACATCCTGTAAGCCCGGGTACCTGCCCAAGAACCGCTGCACCACCAGGTTAAGGACGTGAGCCACACAGGGCACATGGGTCAGTTGTCCCTGTCGGAGGGCGGAGAGGAGGTTGGTGCCATTGTCGCAAACCACCATTCCTGGCTTAAGCTGGCGTGGCGTCAACCACCTCTCGGCCTGGCCCTGCAGAGCAGACAGGACCTCTGCCCCAGTGTGGCTTCTGTCCCCCAAACACACCAGCGCAAGCACGGCATGGCATCTTTTTGCCTGCGTACTTGCGTAGCCCCGTGAACGGCTACGGAGCACCGCTGGTTCATAGGACAAACCACAGGAAGAGGCCATGGAGGAAGAAGAAGAGGAGGGGGTGGAGGAGAGAGGTGTGTCACAACCAGTAGTAGCATTTTGGAGGCGTGGCGGTGGGACAACCTCCAACACTACTGCACCTTGTCCTGAATCCTTCCCAGCTGCCAAAAGAGTGACCCAATGGGCCGTGAAAGAAAGGTAACGTCCCTGTCCATGCCTGCTGGACCATGAGTCAGCGGTAATATGCACCTTACCGCTGACCGCCCTGTCCAGCGAGGCCAAGACATTGCCTTCCACATGCCGGTAGAGAGCCGGAATAGCCTTCCGTGAGAAAAAGTGGCGTTTGGGAACCTGCCACTGAGGAACCGCACATTGCACAAACTCACGGAAGGGGGCCGAGTCTACCAACTGAAAAGGCAGCAGTTGAAGCGCTAGCAATTTAGCCAAGCTAGCATTCAACCGCTGGGCATGTGGATGGCTGGGAGTGAACTTCTTTCGACGGTCCAGCAGCTGGGGCAGGGAAATTTGCCTGCTAGAATCGGACGTCGGTGTACTGCTAGCAGAGTGGGCGCAAGTACTTGGCTGTGACACACCTAATTCTACACCTTCATTCCTCTCAGTGCATGTTTCAGAGAGGACTGAAGTTATAGTGGGGTTGGAGATCCCAGCTGATGCGGTGCAAGGAGAGGTCCGCTTTGTTCTTTGGTGTGGGTCTTTGAGGTAGGCTTGCCAACGAGCTGCATGGCAGGTCAACATATGTCTGGTCAGGCATGTGGTACCCAAGCGGCTGATGTTTTGGCCACGCGATATACGCTTGAGACATATGTTGCAAACAGCAGCTGTGCGATCTGATGCACTAGCCTCAAAAAAGGCCCACACCAAAGAACTTTTTGAATGACGGGCAGAGGCAGCGCCCTGCACAGGCGGAGCTCTGCGGTGTGATTCCGTCGGTGTACTGCCCTTACGCTGGCCACCAAAGGGCATCCTGCCTCGTTGGAGATGTGCCTCCTCCTCATCCTCCTCCTCCTCCTCTCTCCTATTAGGCACCCACGTGGAGTCATTGACCTCATCATCCCCTCCCTCCTCATCACTGGAGCCAATCTGGCAGTATGCTGCAGCTGCTGGAACATGACTGCCAGATTGGTGTCCTTCTTGAGCATCCCCTCTGTCTGCTCTCACGCTACTGCCTTCCTCTAGCTGGGTTTCATCATCAGACCCTTCGAAACGCTGGGCATCCTCCTGGAGCATGTACCCAACACTGTGCTGAAACAGTTCGGGGGACTCCTCAGGAGGAGGACATGGTGGGTCTAGGGAAGGAGTGACTGATGATTTGTCTGACATTGATACCAGGGAAGACGACGCTTTGGCAGCTGCTTTTCCAGTACCCTGAGCCTGGGTGAGAGAGGATGAGGAGGAGGAGGAGGGCTTGGTCATCCACTCTACCAAGTCTTCGGCATGATGTGGCTCAACATGTCCAGCTGCCGAAAAGAAGGACAAGCGTGTCCCATGGCCATGTGCTGATGACAATGCACCGCGTCCACGACCAGCACTGTTGCCCCCAGACACAGAGCCTGCTTGCCCTCTTTTATTGCCTCCTGACTGTCTGCCTCTCCTTGTTTGCCTTCCAGACATTCTAATAGATGGCCTGCAGGGAGATGGGAAAAAAGCAATAAGGGCTACCTTCAGGTGTCCTTCTCTGTCCCTTGAAACAAGGACTTTCACAGTGAAAGAAACTGACACTGTCCCTACCTAGAGTTTTCTATCCCTAGAATAAATGTTTTTTTTAATCACAATATAGCACAAGGACAATTCACTCAATGTCTCTCCAGGTCCCTGGAAACAAGGACTTGCAGAGTGAAAGAAACTGACACTGTCCCTACCTAGAGTTTTCTGTCCCTAGAATAAATGTTTTTTTTAATCACAATATAGCACAAGGACAATTCACTCAATGTCTCTCCAGGTCCCTGGAAACAAGGACTTGCAGAGTGAAAGAAACTGACACTGTCCCTACCTAGAGTTTTCTGTCCCTAGAATAAATGTTTTTTTTAAGCACAATATAGCACAAGGACAATTAACTCACTGTCCTTACAGGTCCCTGGAAACAAGGACTTGCAGAGTGAAAAAAAAAAAAAACTCTCCCTACCTAGAGTTTTCTGTCCCTAGAAAAAATGTTTTTTTTAATCACAATATAGCACAAGGACAATTAACTCACTGTCCTTACAGGTCCCTGGAAACAAGGACTTGCAGAGTGAAAGAAAAAAAACACTCTCCCTACCTACAGTTTTCTGTCCCTAGAAAAAATGTTTTTTTTAATCACAATATAGCACAAGGAAAATTAACTCACTGTCCTTACAGGTCCCTGGAAACAAGGACTTGCAGAGTGAAAGAAACTGACACTGTCCCTACCTAGAGTTTTCTGTCCCTAGAATAAATGTTTTTTTTAATCACAATATAGCACAAGGAAAATTAACTCACTGTCCTTACAGGTCCCTGGAAACAAGGACTTGCAGAGTGAAAGAAAAAAAACACTCTCCCTACCTACAGTTTTCTGTCCCTAGAAAAAATGTTTTTTTTAATCACAATATAGCACAAGGAAAATTAACTCACTGTCCTTACAGGTCCCTGGAAACAAGGACTTGCAGAGTGAAAGAAACTGACACTGTCCCTACCTAGAGTTTTCTGTCCCTAGAATAAATGTTTTTTTTAATCACAATATAGCACAAGGACAATTCACTCAATGTCTCTCCAGGTCCCTGGAAACAAGGACTTGCAGAGTGAAAGAAACTGACACTGTCCCTACCTAGAGTTTTCTGTCCCTAGAATAAATGTTTTTTTTAAGCACAATATAGCACAAGGACAATTAACTCACTGTCCTTACAGGTCCCTGGAAACAAGGACTTGCAGAGTGAAAGAAAAAAAACACTCTCCCTACCTACAGTTTTCTGTCCCTAGAAAAAATGTTTTTTTTAATCACAATATAGCACAAGGAAAATTAACTCACTGTCCTTACAGGTCCCTGGAAACAAGGACTTGCAGAGTGAAAGAAAAAAAACACTCTCCCTACCTACAGTTTTCTGTCCCTAGAAAAAATGTTTTTTTTAATCACAATATAGCACAAGGAAAATTAACTCACTGTCCTTACAGGTCCCTGGAAACAAGGACTTGCAGAGTGAAAGAAACTGACACTGTCCCTACCTAGAGTTTTCTGTCCCTAGAATAAATGTTTTTTTTAATCACAATATAGCACAAGGACAATTCACTCAATGTCTCTCCAGGTCCCTGGAAACAAGGACTTGCAGAGTGAAAGAAACTGACACTGTCCCTACCTAGAGTTTTCTGTCCCTAGAATAAATGTTTTTTTTAAGCACAATATAGCACAAGGACAATTAACTCACTGTCCTTACAGGTCCCTGGAAACAAGGACTTGCAGAGTGAAAAAAAAAAAAAACTCTCCCTACCTAGAGTTTTCTGTCCCTAGAAAAAATGTTTTTTTTAATCACAATATAGCACAAGGACAATTAACTCACTGTCCTTACAGGTCCCTGGAAACAAGGACTTGCAGAGTGAAAGAAAAAAAACACTCTCCCTACCTACAGTTTTCTGTCCCTAGAAAAAATGTTTTTTTTAATCACAATATAGCACAAGGAAAATTAACTCACTGTCCTTACAGGTCCCTGGAAACAAGGACTTGCAGAGTGAAAGAAACTGACACTGTCCCTACCTAGAGTTTTCTGTCCCTAGAATAAATGTTTTTTTTAATCCCAATATAGCACAAGGAAAATTAACTCACTGTCCTTACAGGTCCCTGGAAACAAGGACTTGCAGAGTGAAAGAAACTGACACTGTCCCTACCTAGAGTTTTCTGTCCCTAGAATAAATGTTTTTTTTAATCACAATATAGCACAAGGACAATTAACTCACTGTCCTTACAGGTCCCTGGAAACAAGGACTTGCAGAGTGAAAGAAACTGACACTGTCCCTACCTAGAGTTTTCTGTCCCTAGAATAAATGTTTTTTTTAAGCACAATATAGCACAAGGACAATTAACTCACTGTCCTTACAGGTCCCTGGAAACAAGGACTTGCAGAGTGAAAGAAACTGACACTGTCCCTACCTAGAGTTTTCTGTCCCTAGAATAAATGTTTTTTTTAAGCACAATATAGCACAAGGACAATTAACTCACTGTCCTTACAGGTCCCTGGAAACAAGGACTTGCAGAGTGAAAGAAAAAAAACACTCTCCCTACCTACAGTTTTCTGTCCCTAGAAAAAATGTTTTTTTTAATCACAATATAGCACAAGGAAAATTAACTCACTGTCCTTACAGGTCCCTGGAAACAAGGACTTGCAGAGTGAAAGAAAAAAAACACTCTCCCTACCTACAGTTTTCTGTCCCTAGAAAAAATGTTTTTTTTAATCACAATATAGCACAAGGAAAATTAACTCACTGTCCTTACAGGTCCCTGGAAACAAGGACTTGCAGAGTGAAAGAAACTGACACTGTCCCTACCTAGAGTTTTCTGTCCCTAGAATAAATGTTTTTTTTAAGCACAATATAGCACAAGGACAATTAACTCACTGTCCTTACAGGTCCCTGGAAACAAGGACTTGCAGAGTGAAAGAAAAAAAACACTCTCCCTACCTACAGTTTTCTGTCCCTAGAAAAAATGTTTTTTTTAATCACAATATAGCACAAGGAAAATTAACTCACTGTCCTTACAGGTCCCTGGAAACAAGGACTTGCAGAGTGAAAGAAACTGACACTGTCCCTACCTAGAGTTTTCTGTCCCTAGAATAAATGTTTTTTTTAATCACAATATAGCACAAGGACAATTAACTCACTGTCCTTACAGGTCCCTGGAAACAAGGACTTGCAGAGTGAAAGAAACTGACACTGTCCCTACCTAGAGTTTTCTGTCCCTAGAATAAATGTTTTTTTTAAGCACAATATAGCACAAGGACAATTAACTCACTGTCCTTACAGGTCCCTGGAAACAAGGACTTGCAGAGTGAAAGAAACTGACACTGTCCCTACCTAGAGTTTTCTGTCCCTAGAATAAATGTTTTTTTTAAGCACAATATAGCACAAGGACAATTAACTCACTGTCCTTACAGGTCCCTGGAAACAAGGACTTGCAGAGTGAAAGAAACTGACACTGTCCCTACCTAGAGTTTTCTGTCCCTAGAATAAATGTTTTTTTTAAGCACAATATAGCACAAGGACAATTAACTCACTGTCCTTACAGGTCCCTGGAAACAAGGACTTGCAGAGTGAAAAAAAAAAAAAACTCTCCCTACCTAGAGTTTTCTGTCCCTAGAAAAAATGTTTTTTTTAATCACAATATAGCACAAGGACAATTAACTCACTGTCCTTACAGGTCCCTGGAAACAAGGACTTGCAGAGTGAAAGAAAAAAAACACTCTCCCTACCTACAGTTTTCTGTCCCTAGAAAAAATGTTTTTTTTAATCACAATATAGCACAAGGAAAATTAACTCACTGTCCTTACAGGTCCCTGGAAACAAGGACTTGCAGAGTGAAAGAAACTGACACTGTCCCTACCTAGAGTTTTCTGTCCCTAGAATAAATGTTTTTTTTAATCACAATATAGCACAAGGAAAATTAACTCACTGTCCTTACAGGTCCCTGGAAACAAGGACTTGCAGAGTGAAAGAAACTGACACTGTCCCTACCTAGAGTTTTCTGTCCCTAGAATAAATGTTTTTTTTAATCACAATATAGCACAAGGACAATTAACTCACTGTCCTTACAGGTCCCTGGAAACAAGGACTTGCAGAGTGAAAGAAACTGACACTGTCCCTACCTAGAGTTTTCTGTCCCTAGAATAAATGTTTTTTTTAAGCACAATATAGCACAAGGACAATTAACTCACTGTCCTTACAGGTCCCTGGAAACAAGGACTTGCAGAGTGAAAGAAACTGACACTGTCCCTACCTAGAGTTTTCTGTCCCTAGAATAAATGTTTTTTTTAAGCACAATATAGCACAAGGACAATTAACTCACTGTCCTTACAGGTCCCTGGAAACAAGGACTTGCAGAGTGAAAGAAAAAAAACACTCTCCCTACCTACAGTTTTCTGTCCCTAGAAAAAATGTTTTTTTTAATCACAATATAGCACAAGGAAAATTAACTCACTGTCCTTACAGGTCCCTGGAAACAAGGACTTGCAGAGTGAAAGAAACTGACACTGTCCCTACCTAGAGTTTTCTGTCCCTAGAATAAATGTTTTTTTTAAGCACAATATAGCACAAGGACAATTAACTCACTGTCCTTACAGGTCCCTGGAAACAAGGACTTGCAGAGTGAAAAAAAAAAAAAACTCTCCCTACCTAGAGTTTTCTGTCCCTAGAAAAAATGTTTTTTTTAATCACAATATAGCACAAGGACAATTAACTCACTGTCCTTACAGGTCCCTGGAAACAAGGACTTGCAGAGTGAAAGAAAAAAAACACTCTCCCTACCTACAGTTTTCTGTCCCTAGAAAAAATGTTTTTTTTAATCACAATATAGCACAAGGAAAATTAACTCACTGTCCTTACAGGTCCCTGGAAACAAGGACTTGCAGAGTGAAAGAAACTGACACTGTCCCTACCTAGAGTTTTCTGTCCCTAGAATAAATGTTTTTTTTAATCACAATATAGCACAAGGAAAATTAACTCACTGTCCTTACAGGTCCCTGGAAACAAGGACTTGCAGAGTGAAAGAAACTGACACTGTCCCTACCTAGAGTTTTCTGTCCCTAGAATAAATGTTTTTTTTAATCACAATATAGCACAAGGAAAATTAACTCACTGTCCTTACAGGTCCCTGGAAACAAGGACTTGCAGAGTGAAAGAAACTGACACTGTCCCTACCTAGAGTTTTCTGTCCCTAGAATAAATGTTTTTTTTAATCACAATATAGCACAAGGAAAATTAACTCACTGTCCTTACAGGTCCCTGGAAACAAGGACTTGCAGAGTGAAAGAAACTGACACTGTCCCTACCTAGAGTTTTCTGTCCCTAGAATAAATGTTTTTTTTAATCACAATATAGCACAAGGACAATTAACTCACTGTCCTTACAGGTCCCTGGAAACAAGGACTTGCAGAGTGAAAGAAACTGACACTGTCCCTACCTAGAGTTTTCTGTCCCTAGAATAAATGTTTTTTTTAAGCACAATATAGCACAAGGACAATTAACTCACTGTCCTTACAGGTCCCTGGAAACAAGGACTTGCAGAGTGAAAGAAAAAAAACACTCTCCCTACCTACAGTTTTCTGTCCCTAGAAAAAATGTTTTTTTTAATCACAATATAGCACAAGGAAAATTAACTCACTGTCCTTACAGGTCCCTGGAAACAAGGACTTGCAGAGTGAAAGAAAAAAAACACTCTCCCTACCTACAGTTTTCTGTCCCTAGAAAAAATGTTTTTTTTAATCACAATATAGCACAAGGAAAATTAACTCACTGTCCTTACAGGTCCCTGGAAACAAGGACTTGCAGAGTGAAAGAAACTGACACTGTCCCTACCTAGAGTTTTCTGTCCCTAGAATAAATGTTTTTTTTAATCACAATATAGCACAAGGAAAATTAACTCACTGTCCTTACAGGTCCCTGGAAACAAGGACTTGCAGAGTGAAAGAAACTGACACTGTCCCTACCTAGAGTTTTCTGTCCCTAGAATAAATGTTTTTTTTAAGCACAATATAGCACAAGGACAATTAACTCACTGTCCTTACAGGTCCCTGGAAACAAGGACTTGCAGAGTGAAAGAAAAAAAACACTCTCCCTACCTACAGTTTTCTGTCCCTAGAAAAAATGTTTTTTTTAATCACAATATAGCACAAGGAAAATTAACTCACTGTCCTTACAGGTCCCTGGAAACAAGGACTTGCAGAGTGAAAGAAACTGACACTGTCCCTACCTAGAGTTTTCTGTCCCTAGAATAAATGTTTTTTTTAATCACAATATAGCACAAGGAAAATTAACTCACTGTCCTTACAGGTCCCTGGAAACAAGGACTTGCAGAGTGAAAGAAACTGACACTGTCCCTACCTAGAGTTTTCTGTCCCTAGAATAAATGTTTTTTTTAAGCACAATATAGCACAAGGACAATTAACTCACTGTCCTTACAGGTCCCTGGAAACAAGGACTTGCAGAGTGAAAGAAACTGACACTGTCCCTACCTAGAGTTTTCTGTCCCTAGAATAAATGTTTTTTTTAATCACAATATAGCACAAGGAAAATTAACTCACTGTCCTTACAGGTCCCTGGAAACAAGGACTTGCAGAGTGAAAGAAACTGACACTGTCCCTACCTAGAGTTTTCTGTCCCTAGAATAAATGTTTTTTTTAAGCACAATATAGCACAAGGACAATTAACTCACTGTCCTTACAGGTCCCTGGAAACAAGGACTTGCAGAGTGAAAGAAAAAAAACACTCTCCCTACCTACAGTTTTCTGTCCCTAGAAAAAATGTTTTTTTTAATCACAATATAGCACAAGGAAAATTAACTCACTGTCCTTACAGGTCCCTGGAAACAAGTACTTGCAGAGTGAAAGAAACTGACACTGTCCCTACCTAGAGTTTTCTGTCCCTAGAATAAATGTTTTTTTTAATCACAATATAGCACAAGGAAAATTAACTCACTGTCCTTACAGGTCCCTGGAAACAAGGACTTGCAGAGTGAAAGAAACTGACACTGTCCCTACCTAGAGTTTTCTGTCCCTAGAATAAATGTTTTTTTTAAGCACAATATAGCACAAGGACAATTAACTCACTGTCCTTACAGGTCCCTGGAAACAAGGACTTGCAGAGTGAAAGAAACTGACACTGTCCCTACCTAGAGTTTTCTGTCCCTAGAATAAATGTTTTTTTTAATCACAATATAGCACAAGGAAAATTAACTCACTGTCCTTACAGGTCCCTGGAAACAAGGACTTGCAGAGTGAAAGAAACTGACACTGTCCCTACCTAGAGTTTTCTGTCCCTAGAATAAATGTTTTTTTTAATCACAATATAGCACAAGGACAATTAACTCACTGTCCTTACAGGTCCCTGGAAACAAGGACTTGCAGAGTGAAAGAAACTGACACTGTCCCTACCTAGAGTTTTCTGTCCCTAGAATAAATGTTTTTTTTAAGCACAATATAGCACAAGGACAATTAACTCACTGTCCTTACAGGTCCCTGGAAACAAGGACTTGCAGAGTGAAAGAAACTGACACTGTCCCTACCTAGAGTTTTCTGTCCCTAGAATAAATGTTTTTTTTAAGCACAATATAGCACAAGGACAATTAACTCACTGTCCTTACAGGTCCCTGGAAACAAGGACTTGCAGAGTGAAAGAAACTGGCACTGTCCCTACCTAGAGTTTTCTGTCCCTAGAATAAATGTTTTTTTTAATCACAATATAGCACAAGGAAAATTAACTCACTGTCCTTACAGGTCCCTGGAAACAAGGACTTGCAGAGTGAAAGAAACTGACACTGTCCCTACCTAGAGTTTTCTGTCCCTAGAATAAATGTTTTTTTTAATCACAATATAGCACAAGGACAATTAACTCACTGTCCTTACAGGTCCCTGGAAACAAGGACTTGCAGAGTGAAAGAAACTGACACTGTCCCTACCTAGAGTTTTCTGTCCCTAGAATAAATGTTTTTTTTAAGCACAATATAGCACAAGGACAATTAACTCACTGTCCTTACAGGTCCCTGGAAACAAGGACTTGCAGAGTGAAAGAAACTGACACTGTCCCTACCTAGAGTTTTCTGTCCCTAGAATAAATGTTTTTTTTAAGCACACTATAGCAGAAGCACAAAACACACTGACACTCTCCCTACCTATCCTTCTCTTTCCCTAAACTAAAGGAATCCAGGTTAAGCAAGAAAGAAATAACAGTCACTGTCCCTGCCTATGCTACTCTATCCCTGCTCCGGAACACACTACACTAGGCCGCCGTGCTGGCGGCCTTTTATAGTGTGGGGCGTGTACTAAACACCCTCAGCAATAATTGGCCACAGGCATCCTGCCTGTGGCCAATCATTGCTCTCCTCGCTGCCGGCGCTGTGATTGGCCAAGCATGCGGGGTCACAGTGCATGCTTGGCCAATCACAGCGCCTGGATGACACTGCGATGGCGTAGTGCATTGTGGGCCGTTCGCGTCACTCGAATTTGGCGCGAACGGCCCAAATCGTTCGATCTTCGTCGAACGATCGAACAGCCAATGTTCGAGTCGAACGTATGTTCGACTCGAACACGAAGCTCATCCCTACTCATCACTATTCCCCAGTCAGTCCCCTCCCGCCACAGTCAGAATCACTCCCTAGGTAACACAATTAATCCCTTGATGGCCCCCTAGTGTTAACCCCTTCCCTGCCAGTCACATTTATACAGTAATCAATGCATTTTTATAGCACGGATTGCTGTATAAGTGTGAATGGTCCCAAAAACTTGTCAAAAGTGTCCGATATGTCTGCCGCAATATTGCAGTCACGATAAAAATCGCGGATCGCTGCCATTACTAGTAAATAAATAAATAAATAATAAAAATGCTATAAATCTATTCCCTATTTTGTAGACGCTATAACTTTTGCGCAAACCAATCAATATACGCTTATTGCGTTTTTTTTTTACCAAAAATATGTAGAAGAATACGTATCGGCCTAAACTGAGGGAAAAAAATGTTTTTTTATAGTTTTTTGGGGATATTTATTATAGCAAAAAGTAAAAAATATTGCTTTTCTTTCAAAATTGTCGCTCTATTCTTGTTTATAGCGCAAAAAATAAAAACCGCAAAGGTGATCAAATACCACCAAAAGAAAGCTCTATTTGTGGGAAAAAAATGATAACATTTTTATCTGGGAACAGTTTTGCATGACCGCGCAATTGTCATTCAAAGTGTGACAGCGCTGAAAAATGGCTTGGGCAGGAAGGGGGTTTAAGTGCCCTGTATTGAAGTGGTTAATAAACCGTTATTATTAACATACTGCACTTAGTAGGCGCACCTTTTTGTTCTTTTTCTTTTCTTCCGGAGTCTGCTTTACTCTTAAGGGAGCTGCCAACAGTGCTGTTGTTTTCATCTTTATATTTACATATGGACTTGATGTTCTCTACCAGGACTTTCCTTTTTTCAGGTTGATCATTTATGATCATTATTATATACTACACTACACCTCGTGTATATTATCATTACTTTTAAACTAATTTTTAATTATTTTATGTATATTTTGATGTATTAGTAACATTACGCCGTGTTTGTACCCACCTTTGCGCCATCTTCCTTTTTTTACTGGGAATCAGATGTGGGCAGGGAGGGTGATTGGTGCGGTGGGGGAGAAATTACAAGAACTGATCCCTGTGTGTCTGTCCCTGCAACAGCTGAAACCTGGCTTCTCCTCCTCTACCCCTCTCCTTTCTGCCAGCTTTCATCTGCTGCAGCGAGTGACACATGGGGGATTGATTCCAGTAATCCCGCCCCCCGCGCGCGCCGCACTAATCATTTCCGTGTTTTGACAACCTCATCTTCCCCCTGCTGCACAACTTTTCAGGATGGAGAGTAAAGGGAAGAAGCTGGTAAATATGCCATATATACCGACCCTTGCTTTGGTACTGATCACTCATGGTGTTCATTCACAATCAATCACAGTTAATTTATAACTGAAGCATTGTGGACAGGATTTACTATGCTTCAGTTTGTGAATGAACATGAAACTTTAGAGTGCTTCCTTTCCATTCATCTCCAGTGCAGCTGAGGCTACAGAGAAAGAGACAGAGAAAGAGACCGAGGACATAGATTCCTCAGTCTCAAAAGTGAGACATCGGGGATCTGATTAGACCCCTAATATTTCAATAAAGCCACCCCCCCCCCACCCAACAGCCAGTGAAAAAATAAATGAATCAAAATATATATATATATATATATATATATTGTGACAGCAGGAAGGTAAAGTCACCTGGTTGCATCCAGGGGGGTAGATATATTTCGCCCAGATTCAGGCTTTACGCCGACTTATACAACTAGGTGGAGAGTTGTATAAGCCCAGCTGAGGCTAGTGGGCTCATGGATGACTCATACCTCTAGGGAGAGTGTGGGGCGTCGTGCAGACAGGGAGTTGATGAGACCAGCTGAAGCTTGTCAGCTCATTTAGGCCTCTATAAGAACTCCCAGATTCATTAGGTGTTAGCTCATGCCTGGACCCAGACCTGTGTGGACTGTCTAGGGAGAGTGAACCCCTGTGCGGTGAGACAAAGCCTGTGTGGCTATTTGCTTGGACATTTAAAACCAGGGACTTAGGGACTAGGACAGCACTAGGCTGATCCCAGTTGTTAGTTAGGAAACCTGTATGTTTAGTCAGAGGTCAAGTTGACCAGGATTTATTTTATTTATGTTTCTTTTTGCTTTGCTGTGTTTTGTCACTGTAAATAGAAAATAAACCGCACCTTTTTGATTTTGAAAACCACAACCTCCGTTTGCTGGGCCTGTTTTTGTGTGGGGAGCCCATCCCGGGGGTCACACACACCCGCTGCCGAGCTAACCCCCTCACAATATATATATATATATATATAATATATAGCGGTACCCCCGTAGGAGCTGCTGGTTTAATTGTGGGTCTTTGCACGTTACCTTACTATTCCAAGTGTTCGGCTCAGGGGTTCTCCTTGAAGAGTCTATCCATAAGAAATGTCTGCACCAACACAGAGTCTCTTTCAAAGGTTTTATTTGAATAAAACGTTCCAACAGAGGGGGTAGAGGAATGGGGAGGACTCAGGTATCTTACTTGTCAATCACAAAAACTTCCTAGGTCCAGAGGAGCGACTGCCACCACCGGATAGGCCCAATCTCACTGGCCTAGCAGCCGGTGCAAAGCTCGATCAATAGAATAGTCTCTGCCACAGACTTGGTATTGGAATTTGTTCAATAGAATAGTCTCTGCCACAGACCTGTATAACCCCTCACTGGGATAGCTCCCTCAGAAAGAACACAGCTCTCAGTGCCAGAATCTTTCAGCCGCTCCAGCAGCACTGTGAGGCAGATTTTTGGCATCCTCCAATTGAGTCCTCAATTGCTTAGTCCCTTCCATCAGGCAAGGCGACACAGGATCTTCCCTGGATCAGTAGGCCCCAGCAACTCCCAGGCCCACATGTCAGTTGCGAGGCCTCGGGCCAACGTGGCCCCGAGCCGGGAACTGCCAACACATCCCTGAGGCCAGGAGGGCCCTCAGGTGAGGATCGAAGAAGACGACCCCCAATACTCCTCCACCCTAATGGCGTCTGTCACTTAAATACCCTCTCCCAGCATGCACAGCGGGTTTACCACACACCCTGGGCTGCTGCTGGGAAACCCACTGGCGGGGGGAAAATCATGCAACTAACTGTACTGAAATAGTGCCACAATTTGAATAAACAATCTCTCTGGGCTAAACTAATGCCCAGACAACTAAATTTCAACATATAGCGCCCACTCATTGGGAGCAGGGCGCTACATATATATATATATATATATATATATATATATATGTGTGTAGCGGGGCTCACCCCTCTCTCTATCTTCATCGGTTATATGGCTGTTGTCTAGGGGTACCTGGGAGAGAGGGATAAGACACACCACGGCCCATGTCCTCCATAGGTAAGAGGTGAAGGCCAGCAAATTTGGGTTTTGTGTAGGTGTCCTAGAGTCAAGTCCAGTACTTCGTCCCTGACTCCTTTGCTTCTAGTAACCTGAGTTCCACACAGTGAATAGGTCCAACTCAGTTTTATTCTTCTTGCCAAGCAATAAAACAGTTTCTTTACTTTGGAAAATGGGGACAGATCGAGGCACAATCCTTTCCCTTCTGCTGCTGACCACTGTGCTGTCACCAGTGGTGGATAGTCACTGCCACTGACTAGGTGGTGTAGAACGTGAATTACCTTCGCTCACTCTGCCCCTGTCAAAGGAAGAAATCCGTCCAAGGGAGAAATGGAGGCCTCTCCGTCACCAGCGATGCTGCGCCGGACTCTTCAGAGAAGTTACTGCACACCAGTCCTCACAAACTCAGACACGGGCACCCAAGGAGTTAGGGCCCCCTCGGATTCCTCCACCCTTGCGGAACTCAGTCGAAGGTACTGAGCCCCAGGCATCCGCCATAGTACCTCACCCCAGGCTAAAGGTGCCTGAGATGGACTCCATCTCCGCTCCGGCTAGGTCAAGGGCACCTAGGCCTGGAACACCGGAATGCCAGCACCCAGGCTGAAGGTGCCTGGGTGCGGCCGCATCTTCTGACTCCGGACTCTAACCCCGTGATCAGGGCATCAGCCCCTTTTATGACCTCTCCCTTCGCGCCACAGCGGATTTCCCGCCCCGCTGTACCAGCTCCAGGGGAGGACAAAAAAAAGTACAGTCTTGCGGTGCGAGTCCAACCCCGGTCCAAGGCAACAACGCCACCTATAGGCCGGCGGGAACTACACACCACCAGAGTCCTCCAAGACTCACAAGGGGAACCTTGAATTTCCTAACAATCAAGGCACCTGGGTTACACTACCACCCAGATGCTCCCCCTATGTCATGGATCTGCCACCTAAGGGTTAATATGCAGACTGATTTCAGTGATTGGCAACAGGCTGCCTTATTTAAACACCTCAGCAGCACTGTGTCTTCGCTGCCTGATCTGCAGTTCATACCTGTTCCAGTGTCTTCCTGTGATCTGATCTGTTTCCTGTGTTTGACCCGGCTTGTTTGACTACGATTGATCTCTGTTATCCTGATCCCGGCCTGCCTTTTAACCACACTCAGCTCTACACTGCTTGATTTCCTGTTGCCGAACTTTGCCTGTATCCTGACCATTCTCTGCCTGTCGTCTATACCTACATCTGATCGTCTGTTACCAAACCCGGCTTGTCTGACTACGTATTCAGTGTCTCCCCAGCCAGTGCACCTACCAGCCTGCTTCCTGTTCCCTGCTGCACCAGCTGAACTGACAAGACCCAAGACGAACCAGGCACCCATGCACCGCCAGGCTCTTGCGGCCACTGTTGCAACATCGGTGGCCCTTGAGCCGGGGTTGTACGAGAGGCCTTCCCACTGCAAGTCAGGCTCATCCGGCAGGTACGTAACAGTATCAGGCAGCCATGTCTGAGCCTACAAGTGGGAAGTCGGCCATGGATGACATCTGCCAGCACCTTGCAGCCCTTACCCAAGCAGTCAAATCTCTACAGGAGGGTTATACGCAACTGGAACAACGTGTACAGACTCTAGCTACACCAGCAAGCACTGCCTCAAGGACTGCCACTGCAGCAACCTCAGTGGTGATGCTGCCCCCTGAACCCAGAGTTCCAGCACCAGAGAGATTTTCAGGTGACCGGGGAAAATTTTGATCCTTCCGCAACGCATGTGAACTGTACTTCGCCCTGCAACCTCGAACTTTCTCCCTTGAAACCACCAAAGTAGGATTCATCATATCACTGCTTCAGGGTGAGCCCCAGTCCTGGGCTCATCGGATGTTGGAAAAGAACGATGTATTGTTACAGTCCATGTCCGCCTTCTTCGGTGCGATGGCCGAATTATACGACGACCCGCAACGAACCACCACAGCAGAGGCTGCCCTTCATGCACTCCAGCAAGGCCGCAGAACGGCCAAAGATTATGTTACAGACTTTAGACGCTGGAGTGCAGACACACAGTGGAATGACGCAGCCCTGCGACACCAGTTCCGCTTGGGGTTATCAGAAGGTCTGAAAGACGAATTGGCACGTGTCGGAGTCCCAAATACCCTGGAGGCCCTTATCACACTGGCCATTCAAATTGACCGTCGTCTCCGTGAGCGACGATCCGAAAGATCAGCCCAGCTGCCACGTCCAGTCTGGATGATGCCCCGGATCCCAGCTCCCACTCACTCCGCTCCTGTTAGCTTCACTCCAGTTCAGCCCGCTCCTGTTACTTCTGCCACCGAAGCACCAGAGCCTATGCAAATCGGCCTAATACGCCCCTCGCTGTCTCCAGAGGAACGCCTGCACCAACGACAGAATAACCTCTGCCTATACTGTGGGGAAGCGGGCCACTATGTACGTTCCTGTCCAACCAAGACACGTAAGTGGCGG
This sequence comes from Rana muscosa, assembly GCA_029206835.1. NCBI lineage: Eukaryota > Metazoa > Chordata > Amphibia > Anura > Ranidae > Rana > Rana muscosa. Next base: position 1,106,818,934 of record CM055122.1, on the reverse strand, counting down.
ATGATTTGTTCAGTTAAAAACTTTTCTTTACCTACCAATGCCACCAACCTAACCCTTCCCATCTCTTTTCAGCTGCTAGAAAGGGAAGTGGCAGTTACCGCGATCATTGATTCCGGGGCCTGCAGTTGCTTCATTGATCTAACCTTTGCAACACAACAACGCATCCCCTTGAGACCTAAAGCACAAGGACTTTCTGTTTTTCTAGCTGACGGGTCATGTATCAAGTCTGGACCTGTGACCCAAGAGACATTTCCCTTACCCGTGTTGGCTTCCTTCCAACATAAGGAAATCCTAAGCCTTGATGTCATCACCTCCCCGCTATTCCCTGTTATTCTGGGCCTACCCCGGCTGCAGGCGCATAATCCGCAAGTTGACTGGGCCACAGGGAGAATCAACTTCCACTCAGCCTATTGCCAGGAGGACTGCCTACATAGGTCCCCAGCTTCTTCTACAACACTATTTTGTGTGGACTCTGAGTCTGAGGTGTGGCAAGTCGTACCTGAACCCTACCATGAGTTCCTGGATGTCTTTAGTAAGCGAGGGGCTGACATTTCTTGTTCATACATCACGGGACACAGAGCGGCATAGTCATTACTATGTGGGTTATATAGAATTACCTTCAGGTGCTGGCACTGGCAACTTCCAAAACAGGAAGTACCCTCCCCTATATAAGCCCCTCCCATCCGGGAGCACCTCAGTTTTTTGCCAGTGTCTAAGGTGTTGGCCAAGGTTAACATGTATTCATCTGGGCTTGTGTACAGGTTCTCTGGGCCTTAGCAAGCTATTCTGGATCCGACCAAAAAAGCTTCATAGCTAAACGGTCGGTACCCGGGCCTTGCAGAGAAGAGCAGGGTTTTGCCTGTAATGCCTCTCTTAGGAGGGCTGGACCCTGGGATCCAGAGCTCTGGTCATACCCAAAACCAAGAGGCTATCTGTGCAGGGTGCTATACAGGTCCAGGGGAGTGGAATCCTTGGGAACCCGGTCCCTGAAGGTCTAGTACAATGCCTGCCGTGAGAGGTGAAGTTTGGGCTTCTGTGGACCAAACAAAGTCCTGCGGCGGGGAAAAGGTAAGTGGGGGCCCCTCAGGAACTTGGTTCTATTGAGGGGACCCCCAAGCCTAATATGTCTTTCTGCCTGTTACCTAAAGGTATTCCCGCTAATAGCTGTATATGCCTAAGAAATCCTAGAAATGTCTTTTCATAAAGGAAGTTTTAAAAACTGTAAACCTAGAAATGTTTTTCATAAAGGAGGTTTTAAAAAAAAAAAAAGACAAAAGTGCGGTACCTGTGTTTGTCCACTAGAGGCCGCTGTGGAACGTCTTTTTTTCTTGGGACTATTCCTTCCATGGTGAAAGTCCAGGCAGATGAGTGAGCTCTCTATCAGGGAAGCTGCATTCCTCTGTCATGCTGCCAAGTAGTTTCCTTCCATCCCCGAGTCCTGGTGAGACAGGGACCCTGGCTCCTCTCCCTACATGGCGCCAAGAGCGCACACGTGCACGCGCGCGCGCACACACGCTTTCTTTTTATAAGATTTAGCTTAAAAAAAGGGGGCGGAGCCTGGCGGATGACGCGCTCTGTGCGCCCAGCGCTTCTGCGCATGTGCGGGCGTCCCAGCAAGATAAAAGGACTCAGTCCACACTGCTTGCTATGGACACAGAGCATGAAAAGGAGCTGGTAGCATGGTATAGGGGCTTACAGCGGGCGGTTGATACAGGCATCCCCAGAAAGACGCATTAGTAGACACCCACTGATGTACATAGCAGCAAATTGCATTAGACTATTTCAGTAAAGGGGTGTATTGCGGGTGGAATACCTCAGCTTTGAACTAAGGAATATGCCGCCTAAAAAACTCCGAGATATACCTCTCAGGAAGTGTAGGGGGTCTCAATCGGGCTCTGAGGATCTGGAGCAGTCATCTGCACCTTCCTTCCCTGAGAAATCAGAGGTTAATACCCATAAGGAACCCCCGGGAGTGCCAGGTACTGCGGCTGTCCTCAGTCCACCTGCTCCTGCATATATAACAGAGGAGGTTTTTGCCTCAACTCTGGAGGGATTGGAGCAGAGATTGGCAGCATTGATCGCTTCTTCTCTACAGGAAAGAAAGCGCGCCAGATCTCCATCCCCTCCATTAGAGTGCCTGTTGGCAGAGCAACAGTTCCAGGAAGGGACTGACCTTCCTGAAGGGGATCAGGAGGAGGTTAACTCTGTTTTTGAGGAATCGACAGTAGATGAACCATTTTCAGCATCACAGACTGAAAGATTGTGGGTCCAGACCCTAACTGACATGGTTCGATCTGCATTTAAAATGCCTCTTGTTGAACCATCAACTACTGCTGTCTCCTCGTTGGGGTCGCTAAAAGCTCCCCAGATTAATTGCTCCTTTCCAATTCATCCATTATTGGAAGGACTTATATACCAGGACTGGGAACATCCTGATAAACTATTTGTTCCACCTAAGAAATTTCAGGTGATCTATCCCATGGAGGAAAAATTCACCCAGAGATGGAATGTTCCTACGGTGGACGCAGCCATTTCTTCTGTGAACAAATCACTGACATGTCCAGTAGATAATGTTCAAATGTTCAAAGATCCAGTAGATAAAAAATTGGAATCTTTATTAAAATCTGCTTTTTCCACAGCAGGGGCTGTTACACAGCCAGCAGTGGCAGCTATTGGGGTCTGCCAAGCTTTAAAGGATCAAATGAAGATGGTCCTGAGGGATTTGCCAGACCAGCAGGCCCAGGCTCTGGCTGATCTGCCTAGAGCATTATGCTTTGCGGTTGACGCCATCAAGGATTCTATCCATCAGGCCTCCCGCCTCACGCTGTCTTTGGTACATATGCGTAGGCTTCTGTGGCTCAAGAACTGGTCTGCTGAGGCTCCCTGTAAGAAGCTCTTAGTTAGCTTCCCATTTCATGGAGAACGCCTTTTTTGGCGAAGACCTGGATAAATATATCCAGAAGATTTCCAGTGGTAAAAGTACTCTCTTACCAATTAAAAAGAGGTCTGGGGGTCCGTCTTTTAAGAGGACTACCTCTCCTATCCCTGGGACGTCTGCTACTAAGCAGTTCCGACGGCCTCCTCAGTCAAACTCAGGAGGTAAAAATCAGGGACAGTCACAGGGTAATAAAAAGCCCTGGATCCGAAGAGGTACTAAACCAGCCTCCAAGTCAAGCCTATGAAGGGCTGCCCCCACTCAAACGGGTGGGGGGAAGACTTCAGTTGTTCACAGAGACCTGGCGGGAGACGATCAAAGACAGATGGGTGCTCTCCGCAGTAACTCGGGGATACAAGTTGGAGTTAAAAGAGTCTCCTCCTTCCCATTTTATGTGGTCAGGCATGCCAAAAGACCCTCTGAAAAGAAGGTGTCTCCTAGTGGCGTTAGAATAACTATTGCTCCAAGGAGTAATTATGGAGGTTCCTATGGAAGAGTGGGGGTTGAGTTTCTACTCAAACCTTTTCACAGTCCCGAAACCAAACGGGGACATAAGACCCATATTGGACCTAAAGAGTCTAAACAAACGTCCGGTCCTTCCGGATGGAGTCGATCCGATCGGTCACCGCTGCCCTACAGGGGAGGAATGGTTAGCCTCGATCGACATCAAAGATGCTTACTTGCATGTTCCCATCTTTCCAGGTCATCAAAATTTTCTACGCTTTGCAGTAGAAGGGCGCCATTTTCAGTTCAGAGCCTTACCATTCGGTCTGGCCACAGCACCACGAGTGTTCACAAAAATTCTGGCCCCACTGTTGGTCGATCTAAGAACACGAGGTGTAACGATAATGGCATACCTACACGACCTGTTGTTGATGGACCACTCAGTTGCCAAGCTAGAAGTGGTAATTGTCGATACAATCAAGTATCTAGAATCTCACGGCTGGGTCATCAACCTGGACAAGTCAGCCCTACAGCCAGTGAAAAACCTGGTATATCTAGGGCTACGGCTGGATTCAGACCAGAGGAAGATTTTCTTACCTCTAGACAAGGTATCCTCTTTGAGGGGCTTGGTCCGTCTGCTTTGTGCAAAAAGACAGCCGTCCATACGCCTGTGCATGAGGCTGCTAGGAAAGATGGTAGCATCATTCGAAGCTGTGCCATACGCCCAATTCCACTCAAGGAATTTACAGAGGGCCATATTGTCAGCCTGGAACGGAAGAATTCAGGCTCTAGACTTCCCGATGGCTTTGTCCCCTTCCGTTCGGAAGAGTCTCTGCTGGTGGTTGATCCCCCAGAATCTCCAGAAGGGAAAACCCTTCAGTCCGATATCCTGGAAGGTGGTCACTACAGATGCCAGCCTTATAGGCTGGGGCGCAGTACTGGAGCAATGGTCTCTCCAGGGCAGATGGTCAAATGTAGTAAAAACCCTGCCCATCAATCTCTTAGAGATACGAGCAGCCCAGTATGCCCTAGTAGCCTGGGCATCCAGACTCCAAGGGTCCCCTGTCAGAATTCAATCAGACAATGCCACAGCAGTGGCATATATCAATCATCAGGGAGGCACCAGGAGTCGTGCAGTCCAGAGGGAAGTAAGTCACATCCTGGAATGGGCAGAAAAGCATGTCCCATGTATGTCAGCTGTCTTCATTCCAGGGGTGGAGAATTGGAAGGCGGACTTTCTAAGTCGCCAACAGTTATGCCCAGGGGAATGGTCCCTTCATCCCGAGGTCTTCCGAGCAATATGTCAGCGGTGGGGAACACCGGATGTAGATCTGCTAGCATCCAGATTCAACGCAAAGGTGGACAGATTTGTCTCCCGGACAAGGGATCCCCTCGCTTGCGGCTCGGATGCTCTGGTGTTCCCTTGGGATCAGTTCAGACTGATATATGCATTCCCTCCGCTACAATTGTTGCCTCGACTCCTTTGCAGAGTCAGGTTGGAAAAGAAGCCGGTGATCCTGGTGGCTCCAGCGTGGCCCCGAAGGGCCTGGTACGCGGAGATCATCAAAATGTCTGTGGGGAGTCCTTGGACCCTTCCACGCCGTCCGGACCTGCTTTCGCAAGGACCGATATACCACCCTTCCTTACTAACTCTAAGTTTAACGGCCTGGCTATTGAATCCCACATCCTAAAGAAGAGAGGTCTCTCTAACTCTGTGGTATCAACTATAATCAATGCCAGGAAGCCTGTATCCAGGCAGATCTACTATAGGGTTTGGAAGGCGTACATCACTTGGTGCGAGGCCAGAAAATGGCATCCACGTAAGTACGTTATAGGCAGAATTCTGGACTTCCTGCAGTGGGCTGTAGACAGGAAGTTTGCCTTAAGTACTATCAAGGGCCAGGTTTCGGCCTTATCAATACTATTTCAAAGGCCCCTGGCTATGCATTCACTTGTCAAATCCTTTATGCAAGGTGTGACTCGTATTATTCCACCGATTAAAGCTCCCATATGCCCATGGGATCTAAATTTGGTTCTGTCGGTTCTGCAGAAGCAGCCATTTGAACCTTTGCGGCACATTTCCTTGGTTCTACTCACCAGAAAATTGATATTTTTAGTAGCCATATGCTCGGCTAGAAGAGTGTCGGAATTAGCCGCCATGTCCTGTAAAGAGCCATATCTGGTTATTCATGAGGACAGAGTAGTATTACGTCCTCACCCAGCCTTTCTTCCTAAGGTGGTATCGAGGTTTCACTTGAACCAGGATGTGGTTCTTCCTTCTTTTTCCCCAAACCGAGCTCGGTAGAGGAAAAGTTATTGCATTCTTTGAATGTAGTAAGAGCAGTTAAAGCTTATCTAAAAGCCACTGCTCAGATTCATAGAACGGATTCTTTGTTTGTTCTGCCGGAAGGCCCCAGAAAGGGTCAGGCAGCATCAAAATCTACTTTAGCCAAGTGGATTCGACAGGTCATAATACAAGCCTATGGCTTGAGAAGTAGACCGCCTCCGTTCAAAGTTAGGGCGCACTCCACGAGAGCAGTTGGAACTTCATGGGCAGTGCATCACCAGGCCTCCCTGGCTCAAATTTGTAAGGCCGCAACATGGTCTTCAGTACACACGTTTACTAGGTTCTACCAGGTGGACGTTAGAAGTCAGGAGGATGTCGCCTTTGGGCGCAGTGTGTTGCAGGCCGCAAAAGATCCTCATGCCTGATGGCGCCCAGCTTATGTATGGTATATCCCCCCCCTCATTTGGCATTGCTTTGGGACGTCCCACATAGTAATGACTATGCCGCTCTGTGTCCCGTGATGTATGAACAAGAAAGTAGGATTTTTAAAACAGCTTACCTGTAAAATCCCTTTCTTGGAGTACATCACGGGACACAGAGCTCCCACCCCTCTTTTGGGGACACGTATTGCTTTGCTACAAAACTGAGGTGCTCCCGGATGGGAGGGGCTTATATAGGGGAGGGTACTTCCTGTTTTGGAAGTTGCCAGTGCCAGCACCCGAAGGTAATTCTATATAACCCACATAGTAATGACTATGCCGCTCTGTGTCCCGTGATGTACTCCAAGAAAAGGATTTTACAGGTAAGCTGTTTTAAAAATCCTACTTTTTCCCCCACATCGGCCATACGACTGCCCAATTGAACTGCTTCCAGGGTCTGAAATCCCTTTCGGTAGAATCTTCCCCCTCGCTGAACGAGAACAGGAGGCACTAAAAGAGTATATCCAAGAAAACTTGAAAAAGGGGTTCATCCGACCATCTACCTCCCCAGCAGGAGCAGGAATATTTTTTGTTGAGAAAAAGGACCACTCCCTACGACCTTGTGTGGACTATCGGGAGCTCAACAAAATTACAGTTAAAAACCGATATCCTCTCCCTCTAGTACCCGAACTATTTCAGAGATTAAGGTCAGCAACCATCTTCACCAAACTAGATCTACGGGGGGCCTACAATTTAGTCCGCATCCGTCAAGGGGATGAGTGGAAGACGGCCTTTCGCACCCGATATGGCCACTATGAATACCTAGTGATGCCCTTTGGACTATGCAATGCCCCGGCTACTTTCCAACACTTTGTCAATGATATATTCCGAGACTTCCTGGATATATTTTTGATTGTTTACCTAGATGACATCCTGATTTTTTCCATTTCTCTAGACTCTCATCGAGGTCATGTCAAAAGGGTGCTGAGCCGGCTCCGCCAACATGGACTATATGCTAAAGGTGAAAAATGTGAATTTGAACAAAGCAGCATCCAATTCCTGGGACTGATAATCTCACCTGAAGGGATCAAGATGGACTCTGAAAAGGTCTCTGCTATCTTAGACTGGCCTGCACCTACCGACAAGAAGGGGGTGCAGCGCTTCGTAGGATTTGCCAACTTTTACAGGAGGTTCATTAAGGGCTTTTCCGCCATCATCACCCCTATCACACAGCTGACTAGACAGAACCTTCGCTTCCATTGGACACCCGAGGCACAAGCCGCATTTGAAACCTTGAAGAGACTGTTTACTTCAGCACCTGTTCTTGGTCACCCGGACCCGTCTCTGCCGTATACACTAGAAGTAGATGCATCTGAAGTCGCTATTGGAGCAGTCATCTCCCAACGCCAAGGCCCTAAGGATCTGATGCATCCAGTAGCCTTTTTCTCCCGCAGGCTCTCCCCAGCAGAGAGAAACTATGACGTTGGGGACCGAGAATTACTGGCCATTAAGGCGGCTTTAGAAGAGTGGAGATACCTCCTAGAGGGAGCAGCGCATCCCATATTGGTCTATACTGACCACAAAAATCTTGAGTACTTGAGGACTGCTAAACGTCTAAAGCCATGTCAAGCACGTTGGGCCCTGTTCTTTTCCCGATTTGTGTTCCACATTACCTATCGGCCGGGCTCGAAGAATGTCAAACCAGATGCACTGTCTCGTATGTTCGATGACCCCAAGGAACCACCAGTAGCAGATACCATCTTGTCTGAAAATAGCTTCTTACTTTTACAGGGCAACCTCCTCAACCGAATGAAGCAGGCTTCGACAGACGTTCCTAACCCTCCAGGGGTCACGCTGACACTCCGGGAAGGATTGCTGTTTAACGGAAGCAAGGTATTTGTGCCCGAATGTTTACGTATAACCATTTTGGGTCTTTCTCATGATCATCCCCTAGCAGGTCATTTTGGGGTCCACAAGACACTTGATCTCCTGAAACGCACATTTTGGTGGCCGGACCTAGAAGAAACCTGTAAGAGGTATGTGAATTCCTGTGCAATCTGCAACCGCAGCAAGGGTACAAAGAACCGAGCTTGGGGTCTACTTCGGCCACTGCCAGTCCCTGACAGACCATGGAAAATGATAGCCATGGATTTCATTGTGGAACTTCCCCCATCGGAAGGATGCACAGCCATCTTTGTGATAGTGGACCGACTGTCCAAAATGGCCCATTTCTTGCCTCTGAAGAGTACTCCCTCGGCCATGGAGACAGCTCAAGTATTTATCAGAGAGATTGTGAGGCTTCACGGAGTCCCTATGAACATTGTCTCCGATCGGGGGGGTTCAGTTCACTTCCAGATTCTGGAAAACTCTGTGTGAAGCCCTTAAAATTGAAAGATCCTTGTCCTCCGCCTACCATCCCCAGACCAATGGACAGACAGAGAGAAGAACCAATTAGACATTGGAACAGTATATCCGATGCTTCACCACTTTTGTCCAGGATGACTGGGTATCGCTGCTGCCACTGGCGGAGTTTGCCTACAATAATGCCACTCATTCTGCCACAGGTCAGTCACCCTTCTTTGCAAATTATGGTTTTCACCCATCCTTCTTGCCCGACTTTATTCCAGAGACCACAGTTCCTGCTGTCCAAGACACAGTGGATTTCCTAAACCGCAACAATAAGTTGCTTCAAGAAGCGGTTACCAAGGCACAAGCAGCAAGCAAGATGGCTTTTGACAGGAAAAGGAGGGTTGAACTGATTCTCCAGCCAGGAGACCAGGTATGGTTGTCTACTACGAATCTCAGGTTGGCATGTCCCTCAAAGAAACTGGCACCTAAATTTGTGGGACCATTCTCAGTCAAGAGGAAACTTAATGAGGTTGCTTATGAATTATCTTTACCTGATTCACTTAAGATACATCCTGTCTTCCATGTTTCTCTCTTGAAACCCGCAGTCCCTGACTCTTTTCCAGATAGAGTATCCAAGCCACCAGAACCTTTGACCATCAATGGCGAAGAGGAGTATGAGGTGGAGGCTATCATAGACTGTAGGAGAAGAAGGAATCAGGTACAGTACCTGGTTAAGTGGAAAGGTTATGGCCCGGAGGATAACTCTTGGGAGGTTGAACAGGATGTGCACGCCAGAGACCTTGTTAATGCCTTTTTTCGCAGAAATCCACAGAAGAGAGACCTGTTGGGCACCCGGAGGTTGCCCGTAAGGGGGGGGGGGGGCAATGTCATAGATCTGCCACCTAAGGGTTAATAGTGCAGACTGATTTCAGTGATTGGCAACAGGCTGCCTTATTTAAACACCTCAGCAGCACTGTGTCTTCGCTGCCTGATCTGCAGTTCATACCTGTTCCAGTGTCTTCCTGTGATCTGATCTGTTTCCTGTGTTTGACCCGGCTTGTTTGACTACGATTGATCTCTGTTATCCTGATCCCGACCTGCCTTGTAACCACGCTCAGCTCTACACTGCTTGATTTCCTGTTGCCGAACTTTGCCTGTATCCTGACCATTCTCTGCCTGTCGTCTATACCTACATCTGATCGTCTGTTACCAAACCCGGCTTGTCTGACTACGTATTCAGTGTCTCCCCAGCCAGTGCACCTACCAGCCTGCTTCCTGTTCCCTGCTGCACCAGCTGAACTGACAAGACCCAAGACGAACCAGGCACCCATACACCGCCAGGCTCTTGTGGCCACTGTTGCAACATCGGTGGCCCTTGAGCCGGGGTTGTACGACAGGCCTTCCCACTGCAAGTCAGGCTCATCCGGCAGGTACGTAACACCCTAAATTCAAGTACCCGCTACATATATATATATATATATATATATTGTGAGGGGGTTAGCTCGGCAGCGGGTGTGTGTGACCCCCGGGATGGGCTCCCCACACAAAAACAGGCCCAGCAACCGGAGGTTGTGGTTTTCAAAATCAAAAAGGTGCGGTTTATTTTCTATTTACAGTGACAAAACACAGCAAAGCAAAAGAAACATAAATAAAATAAATCCTGGTCAACTTGACCTCTGACTAAACATACAGGTTTCCTAACTAACAACTGGGATCAGCCTAGTGCTGCCCTAGTCCCTAAGTCCCTGATTTTAAATGTCCAAGCAAATAGCCACACAGGCTTTGTCTCACCGCACAGGGGTTCACTCTCCCTAGACAGTCCACACAGGTCTGGGTCCAGGCATGAGCTAACACCCAATGAAGCTGGGAGTTTTTATAGAGGCCTTAAACGAGCTGACAAGGTTCAGCTGGTCTCATCAACTCCCTGCCTGCACGACGCCCAGCACTCTCCCTAGAGGTATGAATCATCCATGAGCCCACTAGCCTCAGCTGGGCTTCATCAACTCCCTCCCTAGTTGTATAAGTCGGCGTAAAGCCTGAATCTGGGCGAAATATATCTACCCCCCTGGATGCAACCAGGTGACCCCACCTTCTTGCTGTCACATACCCCCCCCCTCTTGTTTTAACCTCGGGGTTGGAACACCAGCAATCAGGCATTCATGTACTCGAGACAAAGCATCCACATTCCCCATTTGAACGCCAGGGCGATGCTTTACTGTGAAGTTGAATTCCTGGAGGGCCAGGAACCACCTATTCACTCTTCTATTTGTTTCCTTGTTTTGAGCCATCCACTTTAACGGAGCGTGATCCGTAACCATGTCAAAGTGCCTACCTAGCAGGTAGTACCGAAGGGAATCTAGAGCCCACTTCACCGCTAAACACTCCTTTTCAACGGTGGCGTAATTTACCTCATGGGACTTCAACTTCCTGCTGAGGTAAATGACTGGGTGCTCTTCCCCGTTCCAGACCTGGGACAATACTGCTCCTAACCCCACATCTGACGCATCACTTTGTACGACAAAGTCTTTAGAGAAGTCGGGTGAGTACAACACTGGCTGGCTACATAAGGCTTGTTTCAAGAATTGGAATGCTGCCTCAGCCTCGGGGGTCCATTTAATCATGACCGACCCTTTCCCCTTCGTCAGGTTGGTTAGGGGCACAGCCTTAGAAGCAAAGTGGGGAATGAATCGCCGATAATACCCAGCGATTCCCAGAAAGGCTCGTACCTGCTTCTTGCTGTTGGGACGTGGCCAACTCTGGATGGCCTCGACTTTGTTGAGTTGGGGTTTTATTACTCCCCTCCCAATGGTGTACCCAAGATATTTGGCCTCCTCCTGCCCAATGGTACACTTCTTGGGGTTAGCCGTAAACCCCGCTTCCCGAACAGAGTCCAGGACTGCTTGCACTTTTGGCAGATGTGAGGCCCAATCTGTGCTATGGACAATTACGTCATCCAGGTAAGCCGCAGCATACTTCCGATGGGGCCTCAGCATCTGGTCCATTTTCCGCTGGAATGTGGCCGGCGCATTCTGTAACCCGAACGGCATTCTTTTATATTGGAACGCCCCGTCTGGGGTTACAAATGCGGTTTTCTCTTTGGCCGACTTGGCCAGGGGGATTTGCCAATACCCTTTTGTGAGGTCAAGAGTCGTCATGTATCGGGCTGTTCCCAGCCGGTCGATCAACTCATCTATACGTGGCATGGGGTAGGTGTCAAATTTTGTAACTTTGTTCAACTGACGAAAATCGTTACAAAATCGCCAGCTCCCATCCGGTTTAGGCACCAACACAATGGGACTAGACCAATCACTTTGGGACTCCTCTATCACCCCTAAGTTCAGCATTTTCTGTACTTCCTCCCGTATTGCCTCCCGTCGGGCCTCTGGGATTCGATAGGGTTTTAACTTCACCCTTTCACCGGGCGGGGTAATGATGTCATGCTCTACCCCAGATGTTTGTCCCGGCAGCTCAGAGAATACCTCCTTGTTGCGAAGCACAAACTCCTTAACCTCCTGTTGTTGGGGTTGTGACAAGGTGGCTGCTATTCCAACCTCAGGAATCACGCAACCAGTTTGAGCTGGTGACCAAGTGTCTGCGACTAGGGACTCTCTATCCCTCCAGGCTTTCAACAGATTAACGTGATAGATCTGTTCGGGCTTTCGCCTTCCTGGTTGTCTGACCTTGTAATTCACTTCGCTCACTTTTTCCATTATCTCATAGGGGCCTTGCCATTTGGCAAGGAATTTACTTTCAACCGTAGGGACAAGTACCAGTATCCTATCCCCCGGGGAAAAGGTACGGGTCTTGGCTCCACGGTTGTACACTCTCTGCTGTGCTAACTGCGCTTGGGCCAAATGTTCCTTCACGATGGGCATTACCTGTGCAATTCGGTCTTGCATCAGGGCGACATGCTCAATCACACTCCTGTGGGGAGAACTCTCACTTTCCCAAGTTTCCTTGGCAATATCCAACAGCCCTCTTGGGTGTCTCCCATACAGTAACTCAAAGGGGGAGAATCCCGTAGAGGATTGGGGCACCTCCCTAATAGCAAACATCAGATAAGGAAGTAGACAGTCCCAATCCTTTCCATCTCTATCCACCACTTTCTTCAACATTTGTTTTAGGGTTTTGTTGAATCTTTCAACCAGCCCATCGGTTTGGGGGTGATACACAGATGTACGTAATTGCGTCACTTTGAACAATTTACACAGCTCCTTCATAACCCGGGACATAAAGGGTGTACCTTGGTCCGTAAGCAGTTCTTTACAAATACCCACCCGGCTAAACACAAGAGATAGCTCTTTGGCTATGGTTTTGGCCGAGGTATTTCGGAGAGGGATCGCTTCTGGATAACGGGTGGCATAGTCCATTATAACTAATATGTACTGGTGCCCCCTAGCGGACTTGATTATAGGCCCTACCAAATCCATGGCGATCCTCTCAAACGGGACCTCAATGATGGGTAGAGGGACCAGCGGGCTACGGAAATGTGGCATCGGGGCCGACCTCTGACACACAGGGCAGGAGGAACAATAATTTTCTATGTCCTTCATCACCCCCGGCCAATAGAATCTCTGTAATACCCTCTCTCGGGTTTTCTCTGTCCCCAGATGACCTCCAAGAATGTGCCCATGGGCCAACTCCAACACCAACTTCCTGTAAGGTTTGGGCACCACAAGCTGCTCAACGGTTTCTTCTGCCCTTTTTGCCACCCGATACAGTAGGTCCTTCTCTACGCTGAAGTATGGGTAAGTGCAGGTATTATCTGGGTTCACTAACTCGCCATCTATTTTCACTCCGTTTTCCCGTGCCTTTATTAGGGCGGGGTCTTTCAACTGTTCTGTGGCAAAGTTTTCCCTGTGAACCTCAAGATCAGAAAACTCCACAGACGGTAGGTTTTCGTCTGAGGAGGTGGGCTCCTCTCCAGTTTCTTGAGTCTCCCCTGCCAATACTGATAAGGGAAATTCCGGAGAGTCCTCACCACTCTCAGGGGAGTTCTGGCTATCACATTCCTGGTACATAGGGGCACCAGTGGGGGGCTCAGGATCATCCCACAGTTCCCAGAACTTCGGAAAATCCCTTCCCACAATGGCGTCATGCGGTAACTGAGATACTAAGCCCACTGGATGAGAGAGGGTACCTTTGGGGGTCTCGAAACGCACTGTAGTCACTGGATACTCTCGGGTGTCCCCATGCACACAAATAACAGCTACCTTGCTATTCCCAAAGACCTCTGTTTTAACTAACTCAGCCTTTATCAGGGTCACAAGGCTACCTGAATCCAGCAATACCACAACATTTCTACCATTAACACACATTTTGCATAAATGTTTCTCAGTTCCTCGAATGGCAGTGCATGCGACTGTCGCACACAGCGACTGACGTCTGCCCGTCAGAAAGTCACACTGCATGGGTTCCTCCACAACCGGGCAATTGGCTGCAATATGTCCCGCTTGCCGGCAGCGGTAGCAAACGATCCTTCTTGCCGCCTCTTGAGCCGCTGATTTCCCAGGCTGTTCTCGCCAAACTTGGGGTAGAGCTCCCACCCTCTCACTCTCTCCACCCTCAACCCTTGGAATCCTCTTATCCGCCCCTGGGGATGGTCTGGTCTTAGGGTGGAAAGTCCGAGTGTCTCTGGAAGAGGCCGTCAGGTTCTCTGTAGCCAAGTATTTCTCCACACGATCCACAAGACCATCGGCCGTCTCTGGGTCTCCATGGCTTACCCACTTTTGGATGGCAGTAGGAAGAGCTCTCAAAAACCGATCCATTACAACACGTTCCACAATCTTTGGTGCGGACAAAGTCTCTGGCTGTAGCCACTTTCTGCTCAGGTGAATGAGATCATACATTTGAGACCTGGGGGGTTTTCCAAGCTGGAAAGTCCAGTTATGCACACGCTGAGCCCGGACAGCCTGGGTGACACCCAGCCTTGCCAAAATTTCAGCTTTTAGCATCACATAGTCTTTTGCTTGGTTAGGCTCTAGGTCATAGTAAGCTTTCTGCGATTCACCAGTTAACAGAGGAGCCACCAGTCCAGCCCACTGCTCCTCAGGCCACTTTTCTCTTTCAGCGGTCCTTTCAAATGTGGTCAAAAATACCTCTGGATCATCCTCTCCAGTCATTTTTGTCAATAAACGACTCACCCCAAAGGACGCGGTATTAGTGGGACGGCTTTCCTCACTGGTCTGCGGACGTTGCTGCATTACTGCTTCCATTTGTTGTAGTCTCTGCTCTTGCTTCTGTAACAGGTCTATGAAGCGGGCCTCAGATTGCTGCTGGGCTTGTTGCTGAGCTTCCAGACTCTGTTGGTGAGCTTGCTGCTGGGCTGCAAGGCTCCTTTGCAAACCTGCATTTGTCTGCTGTTGATTGGCATTTGCTAGAGCCAGCTGTTTCAGTATCTCCTCCATGCTGGCTTAAAAAAAACTGCCACTGGTTCTCCACCAACTGTGAGGGGGTTAGCTCGGCAGCGGGTGTGTGTGACCCCCGGGATGGGCTCCCCACACAAAAACAGGCCCAGCAACCGGAGGTTGTGGTTTTCAAAATCAAAAAGGTGCGGTTTATTTTCTATTTACAGTGACAAAACACAGCAAAGCAAAAGACATAAATAAAATAAATCCTGGTCAACTTGACCTCTGACTAAACATACAGGTTTCCTAACTAACAACTGGGATCAGCCTAGTGCTGCCCTAGTCCCTAAGTCCCTGATTTTAAATGTCCAAGCAAATAGCCACACAGGCTTTGTCTCACCGCACAGGGGTTCACTCTCTCTAGACAGTCCACACAGATCTGGGTCCAGGCATGAGCTAACACCTAATGAAGCTGGGAGTTTTTATAGAGGCCTTAAACGAGCTGACAAGCTTCAGCTGGTCTCATCAACTTCCTGCCTGCACGACGCCCAGCACTCTCCCTAGAGGTATGAATCATCCATGAGCCCACTAGCCTCAGCTGGGCTTCATCAACTCCCTCCCTAGTTGTATAAGTCAGCGTAAAGCCTGAATCTGGGCGAAATATATCTACCCCCCTGGATGCAACCAGGTGACCCCACCTTCCTGCTGTCACAATATATATTTGTAAACAATATAAATTGGAAACAAAATGTGAAAAAAGAATTAAAAAATTACGGGTTCTCTGGCCCATACAGCGTGAATAAGCAGTATGTTTGTGGGGCGGGAGCCGCCTGTTACTATAAGGATGCAGCGACTGTATGAACACAGCCACAGATCCTAATGTTAGGAACGAGTTCGCCTGCTGGTGGCACTGTGGTGCTCTGGGCAGAAAGCTACAGTTTTAGTGTCCACCCAGGGCCGTCGGAACAGGACAGGCAAAACAAGCAATTGCTTGGGGCCCCGAGCTGGCCTAGGGCCCCAGCCTGCTGCCTGTCACTGTCCTCGATTTTCGCCCGGAGCCGATCCGCGGATTGCAGCCTTAGGAAAGGCCGCGGCTTCGGCCTAGCTCCAGAGCAGCGGCCATCTTGGTACACCCGGCGGTGACAGGCCGCCGCTAATGCTTATGGGAGTTGTAGTCCACAACTGCGGCTACGTGCTGATGCTCCCTGCTCCTGGGGGGAGGAGTCAGTGTCAGTCAGTCACTTAGGAGGGCAGCGCAGGCGTGCTACAACTCCCATTGCGGTCGGATCATATTTTGCCCACCAGACAGTGCCTCTGGAAAAGGTAAGTCAGTGAATGACTTTTTAATGGAGTGATAAAGTCTCTAATAGTTCCACAAATAAAAAAGTAAATACGTTTTCTTGAAAAGTAGTAAAGAATCAGTCTTTCTTTGGCTCCACAAGCATGTACTTGTACATTATTTCTGTTCTTCTGTCCAGTAATTCAGCCAGATCAGGATCCCTGAATATTCGTGCGCTTTTCTCCTGTAAACAACTTCCTGGTCTTGTTTACAGGAGAAAGGCACACAAATATTCAGGGATCCTAATCCTGGCCTGGATTACTGGACAGAACAGAAATCATGTACAAGTAAATGCTTGTGGAGCCATAGAAAGACTGACAGATTCTTTACTACTTTTCAAGAAAACGTATTTACTATTTTATTTGTGGAACTATTAGAGACTTTATCGCTCCATAATTATTTTTGAATATTTTTATTATTTTAACAGTGGACATTACAGGGGGAGATGTGGACAGTACAGGGGGGAGGTGACGTGGATATTACAGTGGGGGAGATGTGGACATTACAGGGGGAGATGTGGACATTACAGTGGGGGAGATGATGTGGATATTACAGTGCGGAGTCCCCCTGTCCATCCCACGGTCCCCCTGTCCATCCCACTGTCCATAAACAGTCCTAAGCAGCATCTTAATGTTAATGTGAGTGTGTATGTGTTTTAAGTATGTTGGATTATATGCAACAGCAATATCTGCACTGTAAACCTTTTTTATTTATATAAAGTGTGGGTGAGCTTAAACTGTATCGCTATGCTGTGGTTCCTGTAGGCTTTGCGTGAGTGCGCGGGGGGGGGGGGGGGCGGTTGGGGGGGCCTCCATGTCCATTTTGCTTGGGGCCCCCAAATTCCTTCAAACGGCCCTGTGTCCACCAGCAGGTATCTCCCAACAGCCAGCAGGTTCCAGTGATCAGCTCCACCTGGTCACACCTGCTGGGAGGGTACTTAAGTTCCACCTTTGCTACTGCTCCTCGCCTCAGTGTTTTGGCTGCTCCTACTTGGTACCCTGTTTGTTGTGCTGCTCCCAGACTCTGTAGCCCTATACTCTTGATCTTGCTGTTGTCCTTGCCCTGTATCCAGTATCCTGCTGCCTTGTTCCAGTCTCAGTTTTGTTTTCCCCCCTTCCCATCTTCTCCCTGCTCTCCCCTGTCATGTGAGTATTTCATTTTCTCAGGATTCAGCAGCTGGGAGACCAAATATATGTAGATACACGCAGAAAACTGGGACCAAACAATGCATATATCTTTAACGTGAGATTTATTTACAGTGGAACAAGAGACAAGCACATCCCAGCAAACAGTGAACATTAACAAACCCCTGTGACAAAATACCTAATAAACCTAACAACTGACTATATACAAAATATAAACACAATGAGGGACAAGGGTAACAGGGAATACCAGGGACTTAAGGAAGAGGGGAAATCAAGACTGGGTAAAGGAACTAAGAGCAGGAGTAAGTAGCAGAGTATAGGATACAAGATTAGTTTAGAAGCAGGATACACAGGTATGGTATCAGGATCTGGCAGCGGGGTACAGGATGCAAGGTAGCTCAGGAGCAGGATACAGCGGAACAAGGATCTGGCAGCAAGGAGGCAATCAAAACAGTGACGCAAGGTGTGTTAGTAGGAGCAGCCTTCAATGGCCACCTGGCAGCTGAACCAGGTGGAGCTGATTACTGAAGTCTGATGGCTTCTGGAAGACACCTGCTGGTGGACTCTGGAACTGCAGCAAGCAGCCCAGAGCACCACAGTGCCACCAGCAGGCAAACTCAGTCCTAGCACATTTATATATTTGTATGTATTTAGTTAAGTTGGTTAGGACTGCTGGTTAGGCATTTTGTTATTCAGTTTTGCTTTTCATGTGTTCTCATGTTTATTGCTGGTTGTGTGTGGTTATTGTTTAAGATATACTGTACATACATGGTATGGTCCCAGTATCCTTGTGTAGCTACATTTATCTGGTTATCCCCGTGCTGATTCCGGACACCTAATTTGACAGGTGTGCAGGTGTGGGTGATACCTTCTTCAAGCCAAACCCAAACACGTTAGTGGCGCATGGCACTGCACTTGCTTAAAGCGGAAGTAAACCCATCGATTTAACAGTTTCAAAAAGCAGTTACATTCCCGGCATGCCGGGAATGGCAACTGTCACATTGGTTGTGCTCTCAACCAAACTGTCAAGCCATCCAATCGCTGGTGTCATAACTGATCACATGTGCAGCATCATGGCAGTTGAAGATTAAACAGAGGCCAAGATGGCAGCTTCCTTGCCTGAAAATGATAGGAGGGTTTACTTCCACTTTAACTCCACCCTTTCAACTGAATGGGGCTGGGCTGCAACCGTGTGCAATGCACATAGCTACAGCACAGTGGCATGGGATTTTGAATCCCAGACAGGTGGCAACCCTAGTGGGTGAGTGGCCCTGAATGCACACTGTCTGTTTTTTTTTTTTTTTTCCATAAATGATTTTATTGAAAGAAAAGTAAGGTTACATGTACATACAAGACATACAGGCTCATGGACATTTCAAGACTAACCAACGTTAACACAGAGCAATAACCAGTAACTGAAAGAGAGCAAGTAAACCCGTGTAAGAGTGCAAGGACCCGCCATAGGCCAATATCAGCAGGCCTATCCGGGGTCATGGTAAAACTTCTGAAATCGGAAACTGCACTGGTCGTATAGGTATTGGGAGCCCCTAGCAAGGCTCCAGGCTATCTTTTGGTCGGTTAATTCGTTATTGGGAAAGACAAATAGAAAAAAATAACAATCATATCGGGGGGGGGGGGGGGAGCAGACAGAGAAGAGGTTTACATTGACATAGGCGTGGGAAAGGGGTAAAAGGAGAAGAAGAAAGGTAGGTAGAGGGTAGCAGTCAAGAATAGAAAATAGAGAGAAGTGGGGAGAAAAGAGAAGCGTGAGGTGGGGGGTGGTGGGGGCCGCTCTCCGTCCCAGGCCCCTGCACCAGATCAAAACGCAGGAAAGATTACTGTGTGAACTGTTTTTACTTCAAATACTTCAGGACAGCATTCTAGAAGAAGGACTTATAGTAATCCGTAGTCCTAAAATGCGTCCAACAGGACCAGGTCAAACTAAACTTCTGTAAGCGGTCATGGGCTGTGTGTATCAATTCCTCCATCTCCTCTATCTTAGCGACTCTGATCAACCATTCTCGAATGGTCGGGATATCCTTTGAACGCCAATGTGTAGGGACGCATAGCCTGGCTGCATTAACCATATGCATAGCCAATGATTTTTGGTAATTTCGTTTGGGTAGAGTAGTATGGTGTAGAAGGTATTGAGCAGGAGTGTAGTCTAGAGTGAAAGTGGTGACCCGTTTAATGATGGAGTGGACCTCCCTCCAAAAAGGTTGGAGCAAGGTACACTCCCACCAAATGTGGATCATAGATCCTACCTCTTCTGTACACCTCCAACATGTATCCGGAATAGAGGGTGAGAATTTATGTAGACGAGATGGGGTCCTATACCATTTCGTGATAATTTTATAACCGTTTTCTTGAATCGCAACGTTCATTGAGCCTTTATGCGCAAGAGTGAATATGGATTCCCAGTCATCGTCCTCAAGTGTGATTTGCAGGTCCCTTTCCCAAGAAGCACGTATATTCTGCATCGTGGGAGTACCAGGGACATCCTGTAATAGGGCGTAAATGTATTACACGAGGTGTCGTTGTGGTGCATTGCGTGAACAAAGTACTTCAAATGGTGTAAGTTGTCTATCCCACGTGGCCTTCGCATCTTTGGAGGTAAGAAAGTGAGTCAGCTGTCTAAAAGACCATAAAGGAAAAGTGTTAGTAGGTGATTCAGAAGTAAGCTCCTCATAGGTTCGTCTTCGGCCTTTATGAAAGAAATGGCACGCCAGAACCTCCTCGTGTGGCCATTCCGTGTGGAGGAATGAATTAGAATCTCCCGGAGGGAACTCAGGGTTGCCTCTCAGAGAGGTTAGTGGACCCGGTTGTGAGGAGAGGTTAAAGAGAGCGACCGCTTTCCTAAAGGCCGATAGGGAAGGTGCAATGAGCGGGTGTGTCTTGAGGATCAGGGGCCAGCATCGAGGTGACAGCCAAGGTAATGCGGCAATCGGAGTTTGCGTGAGAGAATTTTCTAGCGTCACCCATGCTTTCCTTAGTTTGTAAAGTTTCCAGTCCACCACTCTAGTTAGGTGGCAGGCCAGGTAATATTTATAAAGGTCTGGTAACCCAATCCCACCGGTTGTTTTGGAGCATGTCAGCCGTGAGTATTTAATTCGTGGGGCATTATTCTTCCAAATAAAGCTAGTGCATGCTTTTTTATATGCCGCAAAGAATGAGGGGGGTAAGTGAATCGGGATTGTCTGCATTAAATATAATAGGCGGGGGAGAACAACCATCTTAATGAGGGCCGAGCGCCCAAACCAAGAAACGTTAAGGTTGTCCCAATCCTTCAAATTTGCCTGGAGCTTAGAGAGGGCGTGGAGGAAGTTGTGGCTATAAAGATCCGTTATGTTCTTAGTGATCTGGATGCCTAAATAGGTAATGGCTGTCTTCTGCCAATGAAAGGGAAAGGATTCCTGACAATGTGTGACTTCATGAGAGGTAAGGGATACATTTAGGGCATGCGATTTGGAATAATTGATTTTGAGATTTGATAGCTCGCCAAAGTGTTTTATGTCTTTCAAAAGATTGGGTAGCGATATCCGAGGGGATTGCAAGGACAATAGGATATCGTCAGCAAAGGCCGCAACTTTAAATTCTCTGTGGGCAATGGAGATTCCCTTGATATCCGTGTTGGACCTCAGTCTGTTTAGTAGGGGCTCCAGAGTCAAAACAAAGATCAGGGGAGATAACGGGCAGCCCTGACGGGTACCATTGCTAATCGAGAAGGCGTCTGACAGGAGGCCATTAGCCCTCACCCTCGCGGAGGGGTTAGTATAGAGGGCAGTGATATGTGCAAGCATACGTGGCAGGAGGCCTATGCCTTCCAAGACCGCCCGCATGTAATCCCATGACACCCTGTCAAACGCCTTCTCAGCATCAAGGGAGAGGAGGAATCCCTCGGTCTTCGATGAGGCC
The DNA here is from genome assembly GCA_029206835.1 of Rana muscosa. Classification (NCBI taxonomy): domain Eukaryota; kingdom Metazoa; phylum Chordata; class Amphibia; order Anura; family Ranidae; genus Rana; species Rana muscosa. The sequence continues at coordinate 1,106,797,754 of CM055122.1, read as the reverse complement.
AGCCAATGCTGCAGGTTTAAAGTGCGGATAGTATTGTCCCTAGCCTTCCTACCCGGGATAAAGCCCACCTGATCAGATGATATGAGGCCAGGGATCAAGGGGAGTAACCTATTTGCTAGCATCTTGGCGTAGATTTTTATATCCACGTTAAGCAGGGAGATCGGCCTATAGTTAGAAACTTGTGTGGTATCTTTCCCATCTTTCGGGATAACTGCTATATGGGCTTCCAGTAATCTGCCTAGGGAAGTGTGGGGGGAGGAAAGGGAGTTAAATGTGTTTAGCATTTTGGGAGTAAGGTCCTCCTAAAAGCATTTGTAGTACAACAGCGGGAGGCCATCGGGGCCTGGGCTTTTCCCCACCTTCATCTGTTTGATTGCTAAGTGAAGTTCTTCCATGGAGAAAGGGCTCTCCATGGCTTCAGCCTGTTGGGGTTGATAGGTTTGGGGCAGTAATCCGCCAAGAAGTCTGATATTTGAGAGGAACGCCTGGCCATATTGGTCACCCCTCCCCCATCTTGCGCCAAATTGTACAATTTGGAGTAGAATTTTTCAAAGTGTTTGGTTATTTCTTCGTTCTTTGAAAGGAGTGTACCTTGGCTGTCACGAATATGATGAATCACTGACGAGACCTTATCTGCCTGTATCGTGCGAGCCAACAGTCTCCCACTTTTGTTACCGTGTTCGTAGAACACTTTCTGTCTGAGGACGTATCGCCTTCTAGTGCGCTTCCCCAACTCACCCACCAAATCAGAACGCGCCTGCAAAAGCTCCTGCAGTGAAGCTTGCATGGATGACTGTTTATGGGTTCTTTCCAGGCGGTTTATTTTTTCAATTAATGATTTAACGTCTTCCTGGTGTCTTTTTTTGGCTATCGTGGCTAAAGAGATTAATTTTCCCCTTAGGACACATTTGTGTGCTTCCCAAAGTGTTATGGGAGAGACATCTGGGGTAGAGTTTTCTTGAAAGTACAATTGAATTCGGGTACGCACTTGTCTAACATTTTCAGGGTCTTTGAATAGCGTTGGATTCAGTCTCCAGGTTTTCGTTGTCTTATGGACGTCAGGAAACGTAAGAGTTACTGTTATAGGGTGGTGGTCTGATAAGAACATTGGCTCTATAGTGGCCTGCGAGAGAAAGGATAGGTCAGTCTGCAAGAGAAAAAAGTAATCTATCCTAGAGTACTTCTGGTGGGGTGGAGAGAAAAAAGTGTAATCTTTATCGGTAGGATACATGGTACGCCATGTGTCATGGAGCTTTAGGTATTGCATTTGGAGTCTAATCTGGCGAAGTGCCCGGTGTGTGAGGATGGATGTGCCAGTAGAGGAGTCTATAGTTGGGTTTAATGGAACATTGAAGTCCCCTCCCAAGAGTGCAATACCCTCCTGGAATGTGGCAAGCAGGTCACAGACTTTCCTAAAGAACGACACTTGGTGCTCGTTTGGGCAGTACACATTGGCTAGTGTGATTGGTTTAGAGGCAAAGGTACCTTTAATAAAAATGTACCTGCCCTCCGGATCGATTATCGAGTCCGACAATCGAAACTCAGCGCGTTTGGATATCAGTATGGAAACTCCCTTCGTCTTGGACTCTGGGTTCGTAGAATGTATTACCTGCTTGTAAATATGCTTCCCCAATTTGGGGATTGCATCAGTGTTGCCAACCGTACGTAGATTTACGTACAGTCCGCGAATTTAACCCCTTTTTCGGGGTGTACGTTAAAGTCCGTTATGGGCACCGGCGCCCATAAAAAAGATGGCCGCGAGCCGGTCATACAACTGCGCATGCGCCGTTCCGAAAGCCGGCCGAGCTCAGGGAAACTTGTTCACGCTCGGCCGGGCGGCGCATGCGCGGTAACGTGATGGCGCCGCTGGCGCCATTTTTGAAAAGGCCACAGCGGCTGGCGCGACGCCTGTAGTGAGTGCATACATGCCATGCACTCATCATAGGTGGAGGAGGACTCGGAGCGAGCGGACTCGGAGGCTCGGAGCACTGACAGGGCCCAGGCCCCAGGGCCCAGGGGTGAAGAGGACGGACTCAACTCGAGTTTTAAGGTCAGTGAAACTGGGGGGGATACAAGCGAGTGAGAGCCTGGCGTCCTGAGAGCCTGAAGCCGTGCCATGCAGGGGAGAGACTGATGTGCTCTGTCCACCACCATATTACTTCTCAAAATCATCAGTGTGTGCTGTGTCCTCCTCTGGTTCCTGTGCCCCTTTCACCTCTCCACAGGTCAGGGCAGCACAGTGCAGCACTGACCTGTGGAATGGTGAAAGGGGCACAGGAGGAGGACACAGCACACTGATGATGTGGAGAAGTAATATGGTGGTGGACAGAGGAGGAGGCTACTGTGAGGGGGTGAGGAGGGCACCATCATGTCCGCAGAGTGTCTCCACCGGCACCTCCTGTAGCATGTCCGCAGCCTCTGTCCCCCCTCCTGTAGTATGTCCGCAGCCTCTGTCCCCCTCCTGTAGTATGTCCGCAGCCTCTGTCCCCCCTCCTGTAGTATGTCCGCAGCCTCTGTCCCCCTCCTGTAGTATGTCCGCAGCCTCTGTCCCCCTCCTGTAGTATGTCCGCAGCCTCTGTCCACCTCCTGTAGTATGTCTGCAGCCTCTGTCCCCCTCCTGTAGTATGTCCGCAGCCTCTGTCCCCCTCCTGTAGTATGTCCGCAGCCTCTGTCTCCCTCCTGTAGTGTGTCCGCAGCCTCTGTCCCCCTCCTGTAGTATGTCCGCAGCCTCTGTCCCCCTCCTGTAGTGTGTCCGCAGCCTCTGTCCCCCTCCTGTAGTATGTCCGCTGTCTCTGTCCACCTCCTGTAGTATGTCCGCAGCCTCTGTCCCCCTCCTGTAGTATGTCCGTAGCCTCTGTCCCCCTCCTGTAGTATGTCCGCAGCCTCTGTCCACCTCCTGTAGTATGTCCGCAGCCTCTGTCCACCTCCTGTAGTATGTCCGCAGCCTCTGTCCACCTCCTGTAGTATGTCCGCAGCCTCTGTCCACCTCCTGTAGTATGTCCGCAGCCTCTGTCCCCCTCCTGTAGTGTGTCCGCAGCCTCTGTCCACCTCCTGTAGTGGGTCCATAGCCTCTGTCCACCTCCTGTAGTATGTCCGCAGCCTCTGACCATCTCTTGTCTTTTATCATGTCTACAGTCTCTGAGGGGATCCTAGAAAGGAGTCAAGAGTGGAAGTGCTGCCGGAATGGGGGTTACGGCCCGGGAAGAAACAGACGTGTGGACTGGGGAGAGGAGATCAGAGCCACCAAGCTGGAGCCGTCTGACTGAACCCCACACTGTGCACCTGAGAGGAGGTAAGTGACAGTGCCGCCAGGCCATTCTAAGGGGGGGGGGTCACTGATGTAAGCAGGTGAATGAATACAATAATGTAAGGGGGCACTGATATAAAGGTTTCCCCCTTATATTAATACCCCCCCTTACCTTAGTGTATTCACTCTGCGGAAGGTGAATACACTAAGGTAAGAGCCCCCCTCCACATCAGGGTTCCCCCTTACATCATGATCTGCAGCGTTCCCCTTTACATAAGAGTTCCCTTGCACTGTAAGGGGGCATCCTGCAGACTCTGATGTAAGAGGAAACTCTGTGCTGGCCGGGTTATAGTAACCTGACCTTCATGTAAATTGAGAAAAATGTTTTTTTACTTTTGTTTAACTTAAACACATTGATAAATAGCATTAGCTGTGTGTTTATAGTTCAAATATTGATATTTGCACTGTTTAGCACTAAAAACAGTGATTGTAGGTACTTTTTTGCAGCGTCAGTAAAAAATGCGGCTCTGCCAGCAATTTTCATGATTTTTGCCAGTAAGAAATTGGTGCCGTACAGAAATTTTGGCATCCTTGCCAGTAAATTTCACTTCAGGGGGTTGGCAACACTGGATTGCATCAGATCTGAAATGAGTTTCTTGGAGCATAAGAAAGTGAGCATTGTGTTTAGTCAATGCTGACAATACCTGTGTTCTCTTTTCAGGGAGATTTAGGCCTTTGACATTGAGTGAGAGACATTTCAATGACAGCTGTTGTTTAATTATATTCTCCTTCTGCATGGTGTAATCCAACGGAGAATATAATATTTATGAGCGAAGTCTGATTGTTAGTGCGGTGATCAGGAGCCACCGCACTGTCCCTGACAGGAGAGAGGAAAGAAGAGCGGCCCCCACGAAAATGAAGAAAAGAAAGGAGAGAAAAAAAAAAAAAGGGGGGGGGAAGGGGACACGTAGGATCTAGAGAAAGATGGGAGGGAGTATGTAAGGAAGTCAGGAAGCAGGGGGGGGGAGGGGAAACGCACGGAGAAGAACAATGCACTAACGCTGGGAGGGTCTACAGCGCGTGCGTGATAATACCGGAGGCAGTTAAATATAAATCTAACCACCTAATAAGGGAAAATCCGGAGTGTCAGCTTCCCGCCAAGTGGGAGGCTGTGGAGGGGTAGAAAGACCAGGACGGGATACTGGAATCCCGCACAACGGTGGACGTAAGAAGATAAAACAGGTGCTTAAAAGACAATGGATGGCGTAAATGAGAATCATGGGATTAAAAAACGAAAAGTACAAAAGAGAAAAGAATAAATGAATATTGAGACGTGGAATTCCCCTGCACAGGTTGTTACTTCGAGATATACTGTTGCATAATGATAACAGGGGCGGTCCAAAAGCCTATCCGAGTTATATGATAGACCAGTCTAAACCTATTGTGACCGGAATCTAAACGGACCCCCTACCAAGGGCTTAGGATGGGCAATATTCATCCTTAAACATTATCACACATTTGTGGAGATCGGTGTGTCCCTGAGCCCACAAATATGTAGGCCCCTGAACCCACCGACCAGAACCATAGAAACAGATAAACAAATAAACAAACAGGCATTGAAACTTTGCAACGCTGCTCCCCCCCCTGCCCCCCAAGGGGTTCGGACTGTGTGTCAATCCAGTAGGGCCTCAATCTGAAAATCCATTGTCCAGGTCTAGGACCAGTCTCAGGAGATACCCCAGGGTTGTGTTCAAGGTAAGAGTATACTCTTCCCCTGAGACCCAATGCCATCCCGCTTAAACATGGGCGTAGTTCAAGTTAGGTCTTATTGTGAAAGAAGTAAATGCCTAGCATGGAGAGCTTATCACAAGCTACAGAATAAGTGCAGGTTCAACCCATAAAAAAATCAAAAACGGGAAAGTGGAGGAGTGAACCCGGCCCCACCGTGAAAGACGGTAATCTGGCTTGGCGAATCCCTTAGCATAATCCTACAACAGGGGCCAATATAAAAGACAATATGTCTAGATTGTAGAGACATTCCTCAAGCTGTCAGGAGCTGAGTCCACCTCCCCAAAGTAATCAGCAGGCATAAAAACAAAGCGATCTAAGTAGGCAAAGGCATATCCCTGGCAAACCATGCGTGTGAGCATCTGTTACCTTCTCGGTAGTATACATCACCTAGACCCTGGAAGTAATGGACCCCGAGAAGGCCCCCTGGAGAAACTGTAGGAGCAAATCAGAGTTAGTCATGTCTGGAAGAGAAAAAAAAAAAGGGGGGGGCACCGAATGCTTTTGGCGCTTTGGAGGGCATCAAAGGGCCACAGCTTAGAAATAACCGTCTAGGTGAAGGTGAAAACTCATTTGGCTGGAATCAAAGGGGGCAGTAACTTCCAATCGGGCTTGGGGGGTGAGGTCAGCAAAGAGAGAAAAAAAAAAAACATCTTCCCCTCTCTCCTCCTTCCCCCCCCCTCCCCCGTGCCGGAATCGCAAACAAATTTAAACAGCAACAGAACGTTTCTGTGTAATCTCAACTAGGTAGTGTAGAGGCTTGATGTAGAAAGGAGCAGAGTTAAGCATCTTGAAGTCCCCCTCTCGGGGTTCCAGCCGGGTCCGGATGTTGCAGGAGGTTGTCACGGCGGGCATAGCGGTCTCCTGGTGATGTCGGGTCCAATCTGCGGCGTCTGGAGCGTTGTCGCTGAGCTTTTGGTGAGGAGTTGTGCGAGACAGGTTTCCAAGGCTCCGTGGGAAAGTAGAAAGAGTACCAGTCAGGCAGGTCAATCAATGGTATGTCTAGTTGTTCGCAGAATACAGGCAAATCTTCCGGGGTCCGTAAGAAGGCTGTACGGCCCCTGGTGGACGCTGAGAGGCAAAACGGGAACTTCCATCTATACTGTATATTGCGGGCCCGCAGTGTATCCAACAGGGGACGCAGAGTGCGCCTATTCTGCAAAGTTATTTGAGAGAGATCTTGGAATAATTTAATGTCTGTGCCATTAAACAAAATTCGGCCTCTATCTCTTGCCTTCCTCAGTATCTCCTCTTTGAGGGGAAAATTTACGATACAGCACACAATGTCCCTGGGGGGCTCAGAATCTCTGGGAGGGCGTCTCAGGGCCCGATGCAGTCTTTCCATCTCGATGGGGGAGTCAGCCGGGCGGCCCAAGAGGTCGTTGAAAATGGAGCAGACCGTTTGTGGTAGTGTAGCCGGGTCTATACCCTCGGGGACCCCCCGAACCCTAACATTATGTCTGCGACCCCTGTTATCTAAATCCTCCACCTGTCTGTGGAGTTCAAACATGTGAGACAGTTGTGAGTCATAAGTCTTTTGTACTTGCCTGATTGCTACTGCCTGAGTTTGGGTGGTTTCTTCCACCTCGGTGAGGTGGTGGTTCATTGTGTGAATGTCCGACTTCAGATCCGCAATGGCCGTTGTTAGAGTATGTTTGATGTCTAGTGCCACTCTCTGCAGATCTCTTTGGAGGTCGAGTAGGCTCGGGTTAGGGTCTGTGGCTGATCTCAGACCAGCTGTGTTTTCAAGCGGGATCAAGGATGAGGCCTGTGAGCTCTGTGAATTCTGCATCTCCCCGTGGTCCCCTGGGGGCCGATTCTTGAACATCTCCGAAATATTGTTGCTCAATTGTGCCCCTGAGTCTTTGAGAGTGCGTGGTGTGGAGGAACTTCTAGTGGATTTCCCCATGATTCAGCTGATTGTGGTGTCTAAAGAAAGCGTTTCACATCCCCGTCATGCAGGAGTCCTATCTTCATGCCGCCATCCCGGCCGCCGTCTGAGCAGATCCCCACCTAAATAAGTCTTCTAGCATAGCAGAGCATAGCAGCCCGGTTCACCCCTCTTGCAGGCGGGGTGTCAGGATTAAGCCTTGATGTTAGTGCAGGGGAGGACGAAAAGGCTGTCTGTAGGCCTGAGGTGTAGCAAGATGGCCGCCGTTCCCCTGCTTTAAACAGCACTATTGGGTGCCTCCACCGGCCTTCAGAACTCCCCCTCTCCAGCCTGACTGTCCAGGAGAGGTGGGATAGCTTTGGCCAGAGATGTTCCCCGCTCCTCCCGTAGCCGCCTTACCCGAGTCCCGGGGATTCGGAGGGCCACACTGTCTGTTTTTATGGGCCGTATGCCTGCATCCACGCGCCTGTCAAATTAGGCTGGGTTTCCATAGCATAACATAGGCTGCCTGTGCAGGCTACAGCGCCAATGTAAATGAGCCCCAAGACCTCATTCACACACAGAACTTTATTTTTTAACTGAATACAGTTTTATCTTTTAAATTTACCAGGAATTGTATAAGTTATTTAGGGTTTATGTATGCTGATTTTAGTGTATATTTAGTGACAATATCGTTTCAACATTTTGGAAGGGGGGCAGCCTGTTAAGTAGGCTGCATGGGGCCCTGTGATTTCTAACAGCAGCCCTGGCAGTAGCTAACCCCCTAGCTTTTTTTTTTTTTCAAAATATAATTTTATTACATTTTCAAAAAATAGGGCAAGGCCCACAAAATACAAGAGTAACTTTCAACAGTGAAGGTCGCAGCCTCCTAGCAGCTTGTCACAAAAAATGGTAAACAATCAGTATACCCATTGAAGGCTCCGCAGCCGACATGTACAGTTATCCCATAGCTACACGGTCCTGGTGTTACTAATACTTATACAAAAGTATTAAAGTGGCGGGCACCCCCTAGCTTTTGACACTGGTGATGGACAGAGCAAACTATTATCAAACATTAAGTAAGGTAAGTTAGGGGTAGAAGCAGCCATGAACTGAGTCTCATGGATCATAATTATTTGTGGTTCCATATGGCAAAGTTCTTTTAGTTGGTGAATAGAGGCCGCGTACAATGTATGAGAGAACTTTCAATTTAGATGCCATAACTGAAAAGAAAAGAGAGTGCGACCACTATGTGAGACAAAGGACTCACCTGGGTGGCTCTCACCTCTAAGACCCATCACTCCCTAGACCCAGGTAATAACAGCAGGACCGCCATCAGGGGGGTACAGCCAGGGCCGCCATAAGAAATTGTGGGGCCCCTTAGACAGCTTTAAGCCTGCCCCCCCCCCCCGGCCTGACCACCAACATTCCCCAGGGCCCGCCCACTAGCCATCCCGCCAAGTCCTTCTCTTACAACGTCATATATGAAAATGAACTGTGTATTATTAGTCATCAGTGCTTTCAAGGTTTAACAGTAGGAAATTATATTTTGCCCAAAAGAAACATCCCAAACCAGCAGCTGTACGCTCTCAGCCCCCCTCACACATGTTCTCTTTCAGACTCAAGCAACAAAAGCAGCGCTCGATGGGACCAGTAACAAAAGAACTTTTGGCAATTGTAGTGCTCAATATAGTTCATTTATTGGATGCACGCTTAAGTTAAAAGACAACTGTCAGATGAAAATGATGTAAAATCAAACAAAATAAAACTCATTCTCATGATTGAAGTACTCCGAAATGTAATATGAGCGATACCGCCTCACTTCCTGATGACAAGGGGTTGACATCAATTAGTATACTCCATAGTCCCGATCACGGCCGGATGGCTGGATAGCTGGATGGCTGGATGGCTCAAAACACAGAGAAAACCAGAGTGGGGAGACACAGCTATATCACATTAGTCACATATCAGCTAGTCTTTTTTTCCTACCTCTTTTAGTTTTTACAGCATGTGCACATGAACTTTCCTTCAGCTGGCAAAAACAGTCCATTTTCAGTTTGAAAAGTTCTCAGGGGGTGTGTACAATTTCACCAACACACCTCCTGCCTCTGTCCCCCCTCCCCTAAAAGATGTGGCTGTGCTGTGAACGAGCACGTTGGTCACATGGTTTCCATAGTAATAGGAACTCACATAGGAAATAGAAGCGGACTGCTTGGCCAGATCGTAAACAATGTGCCTCTAATCTACTGCTAAGAATATGAGATAAACATTTCTCGGGCTGGTCAGGGCTCCCTCCTTTCCCCCCTCCCGCCCCTCTCCTTCCTTCTGTGGACACTTGCTCTGCTCCTCTTATCCTGTCACTTCACACACAGGCACTCAGAGCTCTTCCTCCTCACATACACAGTGTACACAGAGATTATTATTATTATTATACACGATTTATATAGCGCCAACAGTTTACGCAGTGCTTTACAATGTATAGGGGGGACAACACAATTACAGTACAGTTCAATACAAAAGGCACAGGAGGGACCTGCTCTTAGAGCTTACATTCTAAAGGGAGGGGTGGTGGTACAAAAGGTAATAGCTGCAGAGAATTTGATGGGGGTGGCTCGGGGATAGTTGTTAGGGTAAGGTGACCAGACATCCCCGGTTTCTGGGGACAGTCCCCGGATTGAGGACGCTGTCCCCGGAGCCAGTCTGTCCCTGGATTTGTCCCCGGATTGCAGTGGCATGGGGGGGCATCTTGTACTCTTGCCCCTGGTACAACATTTGGGGGGGGCGCAAAATCCTTACTGTGCTCCCCCAAGTGTGCTCTGTTGCCCCCCGCCCAGGGACTCCTGTGGTCCAGCCTGTCCCCCATGATCCCTCTGGTGCAGGTGGCCCGTGTGTGTGTGAGAACAGCGGAGGGAAGGGGCGGTGCAGAGCATACGGCGGCTATTGGAGAAGCTCTTGGCAGGGGATACTGAGGAGCGGCTGGGTATTGGGAACAGTACCTGGTGCTAGGGAGCCCTGCTCCGATGGACTATCATGGAGGCCAGAGCAAAATCAACCAATCTACACTGTTCATGTGGGGGGGGTGCGAGTAGTGCAGGAATCAGGTAAGTCAGTGTAGTGGTCAGCATAGAACTCAGGTAGGTCAGTGTAGTGGTCAGTATAGGAATCAGGTAGGTCAGTGTAGCACAGTGGTGTAGTGGTTAGTACTTTCACCTAGCAGCAAATAAGGGTCGCTGCTTCATACCCCGACCAAGACACCATCTGCCTGGAGTTTGCAAGTTCTCCCTGTGCCTGCGTGTGTTTCCCCGTTTCCCCTGGGTACTCCGGTTTCCTCCCACACTCCAAAGACATGCTGGTAGCTTAATCAGATCCTGTCTAAAATAAATAAAAAATTGCCCTAGTATATGTATGTATGTGTGTTAGGGATCTTAGGTTGTAAGGTCAAGCACGTTGGGATCCTATGGGGTAAATGATCGTGCTATATCAATATGCCACTCAACTCAGTGTAGGAATCAGGTAGGTTAGTGTAGTGGATAGTGTAGGAATCAGGTAGGTTAGTGTAGTGGATAGCGTAGGAATCAGGTAGGTTAGTGTAGTGGATAGTGTAGGGATAAGGTAGGTCAGTGTAGGAATCGGGTAGGTTAGTGTAGTGGATAGTGTAGGGATAAGGTAGGTCGGTGTAGGAATCAGGTAGGTTAGTGTAGTGGATGGTGTAGGAATCAGGTAGGTTAGTGTAGTAGATAGTGTAGGAATCAGGTAGGTTAGTGTAGTAGATAGTGTAGGAATCAGGTAGGTCAGTGTAGTGGATAGTGTAGGAATCAGGTAGGTTAGTGTAGTGGATAGTGTAGGAATCAGGTAGGTTAGTGTAGTGGATAGTGTAGGAATCAGGTAGGTCAGTGTAGTGGATAGCCTAGGAATCAGGTAGGTTAGTGTAGTGGCTAGCGTAGGAATCAGGTAGGTTAGTGTAGTGGATGGTGTAGGAATCAGGTAGGTAAGTGTAGTGGATAGCGTAGGAATCAGGTAGGTTAGTGTAGTGGATAGTGTAGGAATCAGGTAGGTTAGTGTAGTGGATAGTGTAGGAATCAGGTAGGATAGTGTAGGGATAAGGTAGGTCAGTGTAGGAATCAGGTAGGTTAGTGTAGTGGATAGTGTAGGGATAAGGTAGGTCAGTGTAGAAATCAGGTAGGTTAGTGTAGTGGATAGTGTAGGAATCAGGTAGGTTAATGTAGTGGATAGGGTAGGAATCAGGTAGGTTAGTGTAGTGGATAGCGTAGGAATCAGGTAGGTCAGTGTAGTGGATAGTGTGGGGATAAGGTAGGTCAGTGTAGGAATCAGGTAGGTTAGTGTAGTGGATAGCGTAGGAATCAGGTAGGTTAGTGCAGTGGATAGCGTAGGAATCAGGTAGGTTAGTGTAGTGGATAGTGTAGGGATCAGGTAGGTTAGTGTAGTGGATAGTGTAGGGATAAGGTAGGTCAGTGTAGGAATCAGGTATGTTAGTGCAGTGGATAGCGTAGGAATCAGGTAGGTTAGTGTAGTGGATAGTGTAGGGATCAGGTAGGTCAGTGTAGGAATCGGGTAGGTTAGTGTAGTGGATAATGTAGGAATCAGGTAGGTCAGTGTAGTGGATAGTGTAGGGATAAGGTAGGTCAGTGTAGGAATCGGGTAGGTTAGTGGAGTGGTCAGGTATGTCAGTGTAGGAATCAAGTTGGTCAGTACAACTGTACTAGTGGAAAGGACTCAAGCCCCGTACACACGATCGGTTTGACTGATGAAAACCGTCCGATGGATGGTTTTCATCAGACCAACCGATCGTGTATGGTACCCATCGGTCTTTTTTCCATCGGTTGTAAAAAATAGAACTTGTTTTAAAATTTTCCGATGGATAAAAAACCGATGGGAATTTCCGATCGTCTATGGGCAAGTCCATCGGTTAAAAAACCCACGCATGCTCAGAATCAAGTCGACGCATGCTCAGAAGCATTAAACTTCATTTTTCTCGGCTCATCGGAGTGTTTTACGTCACCGCGTTTGGAACGGTCGGTTTTTTGACTGATGGTGTGTGGCCAAGACTGATGAAAAACAGTTTCATCGGATTTCCGATGGACAAATCCATCGGACGAAAATCCATAGGTTATCCGATCGTGTGTACAGGGCTTTAGGGAGTGCTAAAGGTCTGGCGTATAAAATAGTTTACCATTTGCCAATAAAAAAAAAATATGTCCCCGGATTTCATTTGAAAAATCTGGTCACCTTATGTTAGGGGGGTGTGCGATACAGCTTAGACCTGCTCACTGCTTACACAGACAATGCCTTGATATGCACACTGTATATTAAGGTGACCAGATTTTTAAAATGAAATCCGGGGACATATTTTTTTTTTACTAGTAATGGCGGCAATCAGCGACTCTTTGCCTCGCAGCCTGTCAAGTCTTAAGACCTGTACACACGATCGGATTTCCTATGGATTCTAATCCGATGGATTTTTCCATCGGAAATCCGATGAAGCTGACTTCCATCAGTCTTCCCTACACACCATCAGTCAAAAATCCGACCGTCCCAAACGCCTTGACGTAAAACACTCCGACAAGCCGAGAAAAATTAAGTTCAATGCTTCTGAGCATGCGTCGACTTGATTCTGAGCATGCGTGGGTTTTTTGTCTGATGGAGTTCCACACAGACGATCGGAATTTGCTATAGTTTTTTTTCCCCATCGGATAAATTTAAAACATGTTCTATTTTTTCTCACCGTTGGAAAAAAGACTGATGGGGCACATACACGATCGGTTTGTCCGATGGGAAAAGTCCATCGGACTGTTTTCATCAGTAAAACCGATCGTGTGTACACGGCATGACTCTCCGGGCCCCGGCTACTACTGGGAAGATCACTCCGCCAGGGAAGGCAAGGAGATAAGCAGGCAGGCGGCTGGCCGGGACTTGAGCCAAGGCAGAAGATCATGTAAGCGGGAGCGGAATGGGCGCCCGAAACTGAAGAAATATTCCCTCCGCTCCGACCAGCACATGATCATCAGAAAGGGGCACAGATAATGGAAAAAAAATACACCCCCGAAGCTAGTAGGAGTGGCGGAGCGCGGGGTGTGTAATTCAGTTTTTTTTTTTTATTCTGCACTGACTGTCTTTGAAATTGTCACAGCCCCAGTTCAAATCCAATCTGGGGACAAAACTGGGGACAGACTTGGTCCGGGGACAGTGTCCTCAATCCGGGGACTGTCCCCTGAAACCGGGGATGTCTGGTCACCCTACTGTATATAAAAATAGCCTACATGTGTGTGGAGACTATATAACTGCCTGGTATGCTTGCTGCAGCTCCCACATCATAAAATCAGAGAATACCACTCAGTTATACAGTCTCCACACACATGCAGGCTTTGTCTGTGTAAACAGTGAGCAGATCTAAGTTTTATCTCCATGTACACTGTGTATATTCCAGGCTGTTTGTAAGATAATTCTGTAACAAGTGTGTGCTATGTGGGGAGGAGGAGAATTATGTGACCTTTGTCCTACTGACCTCTGGACTGCTGAACTCTGGCTTCTGGCCTACTGACCCCTGTGCTTTGCCCTAATGACCTCTGTCTTCTTGACTGCTGACCTTGTAGTGTTCTATTCACAGAGTACCGTGAATGAGTGGTGCGGCCGGGGGGGGGGGGCAGTTGTTTCTTTGACAGCTAGCAGGGAGGAGAAGATACCCTGTCAGAATGGGTGGAGGGGGGGGGCAGGGGCCGGTGCTTTCATAGCATGTTACATGTGTAGCGGGGGTCCCAAATTTAGGGATTGCTATGCCAAATTTAAGGGTGATTCGAGTGGTAGTTGGCTCGAATCTTTCAATTTTGCTGGACTCTGCCTTGCTGCTGTTTTGCCTGGTGTGCAGTTCCCTTTAGAAGTATGGGTGGCGCTGTCACTTATACTCGGGGTTGAACCACGGGTAATGGGGCAGTGATTTGGTGTCCTCTCTCGGCAGCTGTACAGTGGGTGTGGTTTACATGCTGTGCATGCCGGGAGAGGGTACATAAGGGGAAGACGCCACCCGGGAGGGGACGATTCTTCTTGATTCCAGAGTCGGAGTCCTGGTGCGTGGCGCATGGCCCTCAAGGCCACTTCAGTCCCAGGCACCTTTAGTCCTGGGACTGCAACTTCAGCCCTGGGCCCAGCACCTTTAGCTGGAGCCCACTTCGGGAGGAGGAATCCCAGGGGACCCGTTTCTAGAAGAGGAGGCTGGGGGAGGACCGTTCTGAAGGACTGGTGAGAGATCACAGTGAAGGAAGGGGCCCAGTAACTCTCTGGAAGGATGTCATCCATCCGGAAAAAAGGGGACCTAAACAACAGGACCAGTAGGGGGTTTGGGACACTATAGATTCTGTGGCAGAGGATCTCCTGAACGCATCCATTAAGGAATCGAATAGACTGTTCAAGTTACACGCCGGCTGCTAGTGCCCTTGGGTGACTATCCGGGTGAGCTGTACTCACTCGGGATCGAGTGGTGAAGAAACAAGAGTGCCTGAACTGATCTGTCTTCCTAACACCTTTCTCTTCTCCTTATTTGTGGATGTTGGTGCATAAAGAAATAAACTCTATGTTGGAGTTGATGCTGGTGTGGACCTTGGAGTTACTTGGGGCATAGAGACTTTGTTCTTACATTACAGGGACAGAAGCCAACTCTGAGGGGAGTCTCGCTGCAAAGACCCGTAAGTGAAAACAAGTGTGCTTAATTTCTGCAACCCAGGGGGTACGTGCATGGTGGAGACTATGCTCCTTCCTCTCCAGTGAACGAGCCAAAGAGTGGAGAAGGAGGGTGGCGTGGTTGCTACACATGTTACACCCAGAATATGGGTGTAGCCCATAACATGTTATGAAAGGTCAATTTTCCTATTACTAAGGGATATGCTTTGCATGGAAACAAAAACCAGCACATCCCTGCTGACAGGACAGAGCTTTGCATTCTTTACATTCACAGAGCTCTGCCTTGTCACCCTCTTTGCCGATCAGTGGGTGCCAGAGGTCAATAATTAGCCCAAGACCTTCTGATCAGCCGGCGAGGTGGCAACGCACATGCGTGGCCGCCACCTGGAAGTGCTGGATCGCGTATCTAGTACGTGATCCAACATAGGAAAGCCGCTTTGTTGCCGTACTCCTGCATGAGACAGTCACAAAGCAGTTAGGGCACTTTCACGCTGAGCCGCGCCGGGCACCAGCGGTAAAGCACCGCTATTTTTAGCCCCTATTTTTTTACTGTTTTAGCAGCGCTTTTCGGCCGCTAGCGAGGCACTTTTAACCCCCGCTAGTGGCCGAAAAGGGGTTAAAAGTGCCCGCAAAGCACCACTGCAGCGGCGCTGCCCATTGATTTTAATTTTAGAAGATTTTAGAAGCTGCTTGCAGGACTTTTTCTTTTTTACGTCCTGTCATGCACCGCTCCAGTGTGAAAGCACTCAGGCTTTCAAATTGGAGTGACAAGTGAGTCGCTTTACAGGCTCTATTTTTAGCGCTATAGTGCCTGTAAAGCACCTCAGTGTGAAACAGTGTTGCCAACCGTACGTAGATTTACGTACAGTCCGCAAATTTAACCCCTTTCTCGGGGTGTACGTTAAAGTCCGTTATGGACACCGGCGCCCATAAAAAAGATGGCTGCGAGCCGGTCATACAACTGCGCATGCGCCGTTCCGAAAGCCGGCCGAGCTCAGGGAAACTTGTTCACGCTCAGCCGGGCGGCGCACGCGCGGTAACGTGATGGCGCCGCTGGCGCCATTTTTGAAAAGGCCACAGCGGCTGGCGCGACACCTGTAGTGAGTGCATTGCATGCCATGCACTCATCATAGGTGGAGGAGGACTCGGAGCACTGACAGGGCCCAGGGGTGAGGAGGATGGACTCAACTCGAGTTTCAAGGTCAGTGAAACTGGGGGGGATACAAGCGAGTGAGAGCCTGGCGTCCTGGGAGCCTGAAGCCGTGCCATGCAGGGGAGAGACTGATGTGCTCTGTCCACTACCATATTACTTCTCAAAATCATCAGTGTGTGCTGTGTCCTCCTCTGGTTCCTGTGCCCCTTTCACCTCTCCACAGGTCAGGGCAGTACAGTGCAGCACTGACCTGTGGAATGGTGAAAGGGGCACAGGAGGAGGACACAGCACACTGATGATGTGGAGAAGTAATATGGTGGTGGACAGAGGAGGAGGCTACTGTGAGGGGGTGAGGAGGGCACCATCATGTCCACAGCCTGTCTCCACCGGCACCTCCTGTAGTATGTCCGCAGCCTCTGTCCCCCTCCTGTAGTATGTCCGCAGCCTCTGTCCCCCTCCTGTAGTATGTCCGCAGCCTCTGTCCCCCTCCTGTAGTATGTCCGCAGCCTCTGTCCCCCTCCTGTAGTATGTCCGTAGCCTCTGTCCCCCTCCTGTAGTATGTCCGTAGCCTCTGTCCCCCTCCTGTAGTATGTCCGCAGCTTCTGTCCCCCTCCTGTAGTATGTCCGTAGCCTCTGTCCCCCTCCTGTAGTATGTCCGCAGCCTCTGTCCCCCTCCTGTAGTATGTCCGTAGCCTCTGTCCCCCTCCTGTAGTATGTCCGTAGCCTCTGTCCCCCTCCTGTAGTATGTCCGTAGCCTCTGTCCCCCTCCTGTAGTATGTCCGTAGCCTCTGTCCCCCTCCTGTAGTATGTCCGTAGCCTCTGTCCCCCTCCTGTAGTATGTCCGTAGCCTCTGTCCCCCTCCTGTAGTATGTCCGTAGCCTCTGTCCCCCTCCTGTAGTATGTCCGTAGCCTCTGTCCCCCTCCTGTAGTATGTCCGTAGCCTCTGTCCCCCTCCTGTAGTATGTCCGTAGCCTCTGTCCCCCTCCTGTAGTATGTCCGTAGCCTCTGTCCCCCTCCTGTAGTATGTCCGTAGCCTCTGTCCCCCTCCTGTAGTATGTCCGCAGCCTCTGACCATCTCCTGTATCGTGTCCGCAGCCTCTGACCATCTCTTGTCTTTTATCATGTCCGCAGTCTCTGAGGGGATCCTAGAAAGGAGTCAAGAGTGGAAGTGCTGCCGGGATGGGGGTTACGGCCCGGGAAGAAACAGACATGTGGACTGGGGAGAGGAGATCAGAGCCACCAAGCTTGAGCCGTCTGACTGAGCCCCACATGGTGCACCTGAGAGGAGGTCAGTGACAGTTCCGCCAGGCCATTCTGAGGGGGGGGGGGGTCACTGATGTAAGAAGGTGAATGAATACAATAATGTAAGGGGGCACTGATATAAAGGTTTCCCCCTTATATTAGTACCCCCCCCCCCGCTTACCTTAGTGTATTCACTCTGCGGAAGGTGGTCTCTATTCACCAGAGCCCCTCCCCCCACTTTAGGGTTCCCCCTTGCATCATGATCTGCAGCGTTCCCCTTTACATAAGAGTTCCCTTACACTGTAAGGGGGAATCCTGCAGACTCTGATGTAAGAGGGAACTCTGTGCTGGCCGGGTTATAGTAACCTGACCTTCATGTAAATTGAGAAAAATGTTTTTTTACTTTTGTTTAACTTAAACACATTGATAATAGCATTAGCTGTGTGTTTATAGTTCAAATATTGATATTTGCACTGTTTAGCACTAAAAACAGTGATTGTAGGTACTTTTTTGCAGTGTCAGTAAAAAATGCGGCTCTGCCAGCAATTTTCATGATTTTTGCCAGTAAGAAATTGGTGCCGTACAGAAATTTTGGCATCCTTGCCAGTAAATTTCACTTCAGGGGGTTGGCAACACTGGTGTGAAAGGGGTCTTAAAGTAACATATGGCACCTTCCTATACGCTGAGATAAAATGCAACATGTTTGCATTTTATCACAACTACAGGCTGCATTTTAGTGCAAAAAGGGTAAATAGTAAAAAATTGGTTTTCTGTGTGTCCTAGTGGCAACAGGCATTCTTACAATGCAGAAAAATGCCAGTCACCACACTATATGTGTGTATAATGCAAAAACTATAGTGTCTAAAAACTATGGGATACATGTTTAGAATTTTCTTTTTTACTGGCAATGGAGGCAATAAGCGACTTATAGCATAAACTGTGATATTGTGGCAGACAATTTGGACACTAATGCCGCGTACACACGATCGATTTTTTCGACGGTGAAAACACCGCCGAAAAAATCGACGTTAAAAACGAGGAACAGCTTGTTCCCCTCACACACGGCCGTTTTAAATGTCATTTTTTTTTTTGGTCGAAAAAAACGACCGTGTGTGGGCTCCGCGGCAGTGTTTCCCTATGGGAAACACTGCCGCGGAAAACATGTCGAAAAAAACGACGAGAAAAATTAGAACATTTTTAATGCCGTTTTTCTCGTCGAAAAAAAACGACAGAAAGCCCACAGACTATCGTTTTTCTCGTCGAATGGGAAAAATTTCGTTTTTTTCGACGGGAAAAACGGCCGTGTGTACGCGGCATGACACTTTTTTGGGGACCAATGACAGTGGCTGGGAAGGGTTTAACATCAGGGGCAGTCAAAAGGGTTACCTGTGCGCCTAGCCAGTGTTTTAGTGTAGTGGGGAGGTGCTTTTACTTAGGAAAGGCATAGATCTTTGTTCCTGCTTTGCAGAGACACAGGATCCATACCAGGGTTGCCAACTTTCAGTAAATATACAAACAGTGTGTAAAATCCGTACTTTTTGCATCTATCCATGAATGTCCATTACAGACATGTAGGCTGCATGTCCGTAACTGACATTCATGGACAGATGCAACAATTATGGATTTTACACACTGTATATTTACTGAAAGTTGGCAACCCTGATCCATGCCTTCCTTACTGACAGAATGGTAATCTGCCTTTTTTTACATAGACAGACTGCTGTTCCACCTGCGTACTGAACAATCAGTGGGTGCCGGCTTACATCAAGCAGCACAGTGGGAGTGAGTCACCGGTAGCACGCACTCGTGACCGATACCCGGAATCATAGGATCATGTATATATACGCGATCATGTGCAGCGTGACTGCTCTGTAGCATTAAAACTGCTATGGGGTGGTGGGCAAGTGGTTAAAAGATGGTTACACCAAACACCTATCTATCCCATCCTAGGCAGATGTACACGCAAGAATATCTATGAAGATCTGTGCACCTGTCATCCTATAATTGAGTTCAACAGGCAACTGCGTGGAGCACCTCTCCATTCCAGGGCACATCAACATGGCCAAATACTTCTATATTTGTGCAGCTGCATGAATATGCAGTGCAGGGGCTGGTTCACACTGCTGCGTGGTGCAAAATCGCATGTGATTCGCACAGCACTGTATAGTATGGCTGAAATCGCATCGCATTCGGACTAAACTCGCAAAGGACAGTTTTTTTGGTCGGCACCAGAATCGGATCGCATGGGTGTTCACACCTATGTGATCCGATTCATGTCTGAACTGACAGTTCGAAATGCGATATGCGCGCTGAAATGGGGGTGTCATTAACAATGTATTGACACTCCCCAGCAGTTCGCATATGGCAGTGTGAACTGCCGTGCGAGTCGGGTGCGATGCGGGAACCTGCAGTGGATTCGCAGGGTTCGCGCTTCGTACTAGTGTGAACCGAGCCTAATACAGCAATACAAATGTAGGGGGGATGTAATTCTGCAATACTCTATTTACAATGAAGGAAATATTATTGCTATAGGGGTACTAGGTAATACACTAATTATGGGGGGTCTGTCCATATGTCTGAGTAGCTCTGTATGATGGAGATGTGAATGGAAGCTTTCATTGTCTCATAAAAATAGATTGATTCACAATGTTAGCTCTGATTTAATTTCATTTTACTATACCAGTAATGCATGGAATTCCTGTGTGCTGTAAATTCCAAAAGTGTATTCTTCTTTAAAAATAAATTCTTTTCACTCTGATAGATAGAAATATATAGTGTAGATTCTCATACACAGCACTATCAGTGACTTCTCTCACCTTACAGTCACTGAAGGGCTGTTATCTCTGCTGGATTCCTCTGAAGAATGGAACAGGCTTGAGAGGAGGAGGAAGGGGGAGGAGGGAGGAGTGAGAAGGGAGGAGGGAGCAGCTATGCTCTGGGAAGTCTTGGGAATGAGCAGAGAGAGGAGAGAGGACATCAATCAAGCAAAATGACAGGAAAGGGGGTGGATCAAGACTCTAGATTCTACGCCAGGGGTCTCCAAATTTTCGAAGCAAGGGGCCGGTATACTGTCCTTCAGGCTTTTGGGGGGCCGGACTGTGGCCAGTGGGTGTTGAAAATGCCCCGGCACCAGTGCTCCATCATTGGTTTAATTTATGGTGTCAGTTGGTGGAATAGTGCCTCAAGGGCCAGATAAAGTAAAGTAAAGGGCCACATCCGACCTCCGGGCCGCAGTTTGGAGACCACTGTTCTACACCATTGTCGGTATGATGCAGTATGAAAGTCTGTAGAACCTCCCACAGGTATTTAGCTCGATTTTAACAGAATGGGGGCACTTCTGAGAGGTCTGGAAGGGTTTATAGATATCATCAGCTCACATAGAAGAGATGTAAGCAAAAAAAAAGAAACCCATACTTCTCTTTTAAAGCGACGCAGTGCCGTATCACAAAAAATGGCCTGGTCATTGGACAGCCAAATCTTCCGGGGCTGATGCGGTTAATATTTATATACATACCAAAAAGTTTTTCTTAGTTTTGGTTATAACACTTTGCAAATAAAGAATTTTTCTTTATAAATCAAGGGCAAAATGTATTCTGTAGGGTCCGTACCGAACTTTTGGGTTTTTGGGTCCCGGACCCCAACCCGAACAATTGACTGTATGTTCGGGTTCGGGTCCGATGTTCGGCAATATGCATGTAAAGTTGCGCTTGTTTCCCGTGCTTAGAACTGTCCCTGCACAAAGTGTCATTTCTGAAGGAAAAAAAGTCATTTAAAACTCACTCGCGGCTATAATGAATTGTCGGCTCCCGGCAATACATAGAAAAGTCATTAATAAAAAAATAAAAAAACGTGGGGGTTCCCCCAAATTCAATTACCAGGCCCTTCAGGTCTGGTGTGGATATTAAGGGGATCCCTGACGCAAATTAAAAATAGGATTTTTATAACAGCTTACCTGTAAAATCCTTTTCTTGGAGTACACCACGGGACACAGAGCTAGTCATTACATAATGGGTTAAGGGTCACCAGCGGTGACTGGACACTGGCACAACCAATGGAAGACAGTTCCCCTCCATATAACCCCTCCCATCAGGGAAGTACCTCAGTTTTGTAGCAAAGCAGTAAGGTTCCCATAAGAAGGGGGGGACCTCTGTGTCCCGTGGTGTACTCCAAGAAAAGGATTTTACAGGTAAGCTGTTATAAAAATCCTATTTTCTTTATCGTACACCACGGGACACAGAGCTAGTCATTACATAATGGGACGTCCCAGAGCAATGCTCATATGAAGGGGGGGAGACACAGATCAAAACAGGCCGCTTGCGGACCAGAAGCCCTATACTGCTGCCTGCAGCACACTTCGCCCAAAGGCGGAATCCTCATGTCCTTTCACATCTATTTGATAGAATTTGGAAAATGTATGGACTGAAGACCAAGTTGCAGCTTTACAGATCTGAGCCATCGAAGCCTGGTGGTGCACTGCCCATGAAGCACCTATCGCCCTGGTAGAGTGCGCCTTAACAGGAAAAGGAGGAGTCCTGTTCTTTAAACCATAAGCTTGAATAATTACTTGTCTAATCCACCTGGAAATGGTGGATTTTGATACCGCTTGGCCCTTCTTGGGCCCATCTGGTAAAATAAACAAAACATCTGTTTTACGTATCTGAGCGGTTGCTTGCAGATACACCTTTACCGCTCTCACTGGATCTAGAGAGTGTAATAATTTTTCCCCCGCCGTCCGCGGGTTTGGAAAAAAGGAAGGCAGAACAATGTCTTGATTCAAGTGAAAAGCCGACACCACCTTAGGTAGAAAAGCCGGATGGGGTCGTAGTACGATTTTGTCCTTGTGACAAATTAGATAAGGCTCTTTACAAGAAAGAGCTGCTAGCTCTGATACTCTCCTAGCAGAAGCTATAGCAATCAGAAAGGCCAACTTCCTACTTAATATAATTAAAGGAATATGGCGAATAGGTTCAAAAGGTTGCTTTTGCAACACTGACAATACCAAATTCAAATCCCATGGACACAAGGGAGTCCTAACTGGAGGATTTATCCTCAGTACCCCCTTAATGAGTGTCCGAACTAGGGAGTGAGATGCCAATGGTCTCTGAAAGAAGACTGATAGAGCCGATATTTGCCCTTTGATGGTGCTAAGGGCTAAATTCATATCCACTCCTAACTGGCAAAAAGCAAGAATCCTACTTATTTCATACTTCTGAGGATTCCAACATCTGGATTCACACCAGGAAACGTATGCTCTCCAGACTCTCTGATAGATGAGTCTGGAGGCTGGCTTTCTAGCATTAATGAGCGTAGAAAGAGCCGGACCAGAGACCCCTCTCTTTTTAAAAATGTGGGTCTCAGCAGCCAGGCCGTCAACTTTAGCCTTTGTAAGGAAGGGTGGAATACTGGACCCTGTGACAGCAGGTCGTGTCGAAGTGGAAACTTCCAGGGCCTTCCTATCGCCGTTTTTACAATCTCGGCGTACCAAGGCCTCCTGGGCCAGTTTGGGGCCACTAGGATTACTGGTATTCCCTCCTCCTTGATCCTGCGAAGCAGTCTTTGTAGAAGAGGGATCGGAGGGAATGCCTAGATCAGTGAGAACTGATTCCATGGAGTTATTAGAGCGTCTGTATTATTAGAGCGTCTGTCCCGTAGGCTAGAGGATCTCTCGTTCTGGACACAAAGTTGTCCAATTTCTTGTTGAACCTGGCAGCTAGCAGGTCTACATCTGGGTTTCCCCATCTCAGACATATGGCCTGAAAGATCTCGGGGTGAAGAGACCACTCCCTGGTAGCAGCTGCTGACGACTCAGGTAGTCTGCTTGCCAATTTTCCATCCCTGGAATGAAGATTGCAGAAAGGCAAGGTACATGCTCTTCTGCCCATGCCAGGATCCGGTTTACCTCTCTTTGGGCTGCCCGACTGCGGGTGCCTCCTTGGTGATTGATGTAAGCTACTGCAGTAGCATTGTCGGATTGAACCCGAACTGGGTAGCCCTGTAACCTGTATGTCCAGGTTTTGAGGGCTAGATATACCGCCCGGATCTCTAGCACATTGATGGGCAGGATCCCCTGAGTCTTGGCTCAGGTTCCCTGGGTAGAAGCCTCCTCGTATACTGCACCCCAGTCCGATAGGCTGGCATCCCTAGATACCACCTTCCAGGCCACTGGGAGGAAGGACTTTCCCTTCCGTAAATTCCTGGCTTCTAGCCACCAATCGAAGCTGTGGCGTACTTGTGAGGACAGGCGCATGGGTATATCCAGAGCTTGGCTCTTCCTGTTCCAGGAAGCTAAAATATTGCCTTGAAGTAGTCTCGAATGAAACTGGGCGTAAGGGACTGCCTCGAAGGAGGCTACCATCTTTCCCAATAGTCTCATGCAAAGGCGAATAGACGGCCTCTTGTTTGCTTTGACCTTGTGGATCAGGTCTTTCAGAGACTGTATCTTCGGTTCTGGCAGGTATACCCCGTTTTGGGCTGTATCTATGATCATGCCCAGGTACCCTATCCTTCTTTGGGCCTGGAGAGAGGATCTTTGTAAATTTATAATCCATCCTAAATGCTCCAGGTATCCTACTGTAGTGTGTACAGCGTGACCCAATCCGTCCTTTGACTGATCTATTACTAGTAGATCGTCCAGATAGGCTGTTACCGCAATGCCCCGTGTTCTTAGGTTTGCTAACAGAGGAGCTAGCACCTTTGTGAATACTATGGGCGCGGTGGCTACACCAAACGGCAGAGCCACAAATTGAAAGTGGCGATCTTCTACCGCAAACCTTAGGAATCTTTGGTGAGCGGGGAGGATGGGTATGTGAAAATGTGCGTCCTTGATATCTATGGGCGCCATGAATTTTCCGCCCTTTAAAGTGGCGGCCACGGATCGGATCGTTTCCATTCGAAAATGGCGATCGTTCAGGAACCGATTTAGGGATTTTAGATCCAGGATGGGTCTGACATCTCCATTTGGCTTTGGAATCACAAAGAGGTTTGAGTAAAAACCTGAACCTCGCTCTTTTTGGGGTACGTCTGTAACTACCCCTTGAGCCATTAAGTGATTCAAACCTTTGAAGAAGGATTCTCTTTTTTGTGGATCCTTGGAGAGTCTTGAACCTCGGAATTGAGAAGGTGGGATCTCTCGAAATTCCAGTTTGTACCCTGAGGATATTGTGGATACTACCCAATTGTCCTGGATTTCTGACCACCAAGTCGCTCAGAACTGACAAAGCCTTCCTCCCACTCGGCCGAGCGGGGGCGCCCCTTCACTGAGAGGCTTTGGGGGCTTGCTTATTAGCTCTTGCACCCCACGGCTTCTTGTTCTTCTGAGCTTGCCCCTTGGCTTTTGTGGGCGGCTAAAACAGGCCGCCGCCACTGGTTGGAGTCAGATTTCCCGGGAGCTGGGGAGAGAGAGCGTTTAAAACAAGATCTCTTGTTTTTCTTTCTCTCAGGTAAAAGTCGTTTTACCACTTGATATCTTCTGTATATATTTTTCTAAATCTTCCCCAAATAGGCGTTCGCCATGGAACGGGAACTTGCCAACAGCTTTTTGCATGGGGTTTCCGCTGACCAATGCTTAAGCCAAAGTACTCTGCGCATCTGTACCAGCTGGAGTGTAAGGCGTGATGCTTGTATGATAGAATCTCTCATGGCATCCACTGTGAAGCATAAGGCTTTAGGCAAATTTTCCCAATTTCTAGCCTGCTCTGAAGGCAGTTCCTTCAGCCCCTGCTTTACCTGTTGGCTGATGACCTGACACATACCGACTGCTGCTACTGCAGGTTGGGTAATTGAGCCGGCCAAAAGGAAGGAGGATTTCAACTTCCTCTCAGAAGGATCTTTTAAACTCTTGTACATTATCCACCGGACATGTCAGGTTTTTATTTACACAAGAAATAGCCGCAACTACCGCAGGCAGGCTCCATTTCTTTAAAAAAAATTCCCCCATAGGATAAAGAATGTAAAACCTTTTTGAAGGTGAGAAACGCTTATCTGGATGTTGCCAGTTTGCGTACATTAGATCCTCTAGTAACGGATGAACCGGGAAGGAGCATGCACCTTGCAGGGATCTTAATGACCCTAGGGAGGAGACAGGTAATTCCGTTACCTCCGCAGAGGTTAACTTAAATGCACTGCTATAGCATTGTACCTGTGACCTTAAAATCTGGCTCCTCATCCTCTGCTGATGTAGCCTCCTCCTCCTCATCCTCCTCCCTCAGGTACTTCTGAAGGGAGGTCCAATACTGGAAGAGACCTGCTTCGCTTATTGTCCCTTTTTAGAGGACTTAGCGATTAAGGTAGCAATTTTTTCCTCCAGATTATTTAGGGCAGCTGATAAAGTGTCCTCAGTGACATATACAGGCCCAGGCTTCACTGAGGAAGCCGCCATACCTGACAGAGGTAATGGCTCATCCTTAGTGATGAGCCGAACACCCCCGGGTTCGGTTCGCACCAGAACCCGCGAACGGACCGAAAGTTCGAACGAACATTAGAACCCTATTAAATACAATGGATGCGAACGTTCGAATTCTAAAGTGCTAATTATAACAACTATTATGCATGTTATTGTCATAAATAGGGTTTGGGAACCCGGGTTGTGCACCAGGGGACATGTATCAATGCAAAAAGAAGTTTTAAAAACGGTCGTTTTTCGGGAGCAGTCATTTTAATGATGCATAAAGTGAAAAAAAAAAAGTCAAATATTCCTTTAAATATCGTACCTGGGGGGTGTCTAAAGTATGCCTGTGAAGTGCCACGTGTTTCCCGTGTTTAGAACTGTCCCTGCACAAAATGACACTTCTAAAGGAAAAAAAAGCCATTTAAAACTGCTTGCGGCTTTAATGTAATGTCTGGTCCCGGTAATATGGATGAAATTCTTTAAGAAAAATGGCATAGCTACCCCATGACCCCCCCCCTACCCCAGCCCATTACCAGCCCCTTTGGGTCTTGTATGGATATTAAGGGGAACCCCGCACATAAAATAAAAAAGGCCCTATATACTCTGAACAGCCGTATACAGGCGGTGCATACAAGACAGGGACTGTAGGTTTGTTCTTATGTAGAATCTGTTTGTAATTTTGAACAGGTACATTGTTGAAGTGTAGCTCCAGCCCAAAAATCTATTTTTAAACTTTTTGGAAAACATAGGTAAGGGTTATCACCCCTGTAACATTTGTTTTGCTGTCTGTGCCCCTGTTCAGAACATTTCACCTCACTTTCCGTCCCAATGACAACTGTTTTTGAAATGTGGTGTTTTTCTTGAAACAAGGATTGCTGATAAAGCATCAGTACAGATGAGACCCCTTTCTCCCATATTTATTCTTACAGGAGAGAATTTTCCTTTCTAGGGGTAGATTTCCTCTCACTTCCTGTTGTCTTCTTTCGTTTGCAAGTAGGAGTCGTTTGTAAGTTGGATGTTTGAAAGTAGGGACCTGCCGTATATACTCTGCAGAAATAGGCCCCTTAGTTGTTGGTGTTGGCACAACACTGTAAGCACTCAGTTACTCTTGGTTGGTGCTGGAACGCCCTGCTGTCAACTATTATATCAGGAATTTTAATTACATATAATTGTTGAACAGTGGTAGTAAAAATTGGGGCTTTGATGGTGGTGCTGGTGTCACAACACTGTAAGCCCTGACAGTTACTCTTGGTGGGTGCAGCAATGGGCCCTGCTGTGAATTATTAGATCAAGAATTGTAATTACATGCCCCTTTTGAACAGGGGCTGAAAAATTGGGCCTTTCGTGGTGGTGGTGGTGGTGGCGTTGCCACAACACTGTAAGCCCTCAGAGTTACTCTTGGTGGGTGCAGCAATGGACCCTGCTGTGAATTATTAGATCAAGAATTGTAATTGCATGCCCCTGTTGAACAGGGGCTGAAAAATTGGGCCTTAGGCACTGGTGGCACAACACTACAACCCCTCACAGATACTGTACTTGGAGCACAGCAATGAGCCCTATGGCAAATTATTGCTAAAAAAATTGTAATTACACGCCCCTGTTAAACAGGGGCTGAAAAATTGGGCCTTAGGCACTGGTGCCACAACACTCCAACCCCTCACAGATACTGTACTTGGAGCACAGCAATGAGCCCTATGGCAAATTATTGCTAAAAAAATTGTAATTACACGCCCCTGTAAAACAGGGGCTGAAAAATTGGGCCTTAGCCACTGGTGGCGGCACCCATAAACAAAAATGATCTTCCAAGCTATCATCATCAATCGTATCATTGAGGACTCGGAGGAGGAGGATAGCCAGTCAACATAACAGCACAGGCACTCAGCATCAGCATCAGTCTTGAAGGGATGTGACATGTTAAAATCAATTAGTCTGTTATATCAGCATCAGGTGTGTGGTAGCTGGTGGTGATCCAAGACTGGTTCATCTTGATGAAAGTCAGTCGATCAACCGAGTCGGTGGACAGGCGCACCCTGTGATCCGTGACAAATCCTCCAGCAGCACTGAATGTGCGTTCCGAAAGAACGCTGGATGCAGGACAGGCCAGTAGCTCAATTGCATACTGTGCAAGCTCTGGCCAGTGATCCATCCTCAAGACCCAGTAAGCCAGAGGATTTTCGGTGGGGAAGGTGTCCAAGTCTGACCTTGCCCCTAGATATTCCTGCACCATGTTTATCAGACGCTGGCGATGGTTGCTGGAACCGATCATACTTTGGGGCTGCGGACTAAAGAATTGTCTGAACGCATCGGTCAGACGGCCACCTTCCCCACCGCTCCTTCTTTGACTGGCCGAAGCCTCAGCAACTCGTTGTCCAGGACCAGGAGTTTGTAACCTCCCAGTCTCTGGGAACGCGTTGCACAGACCTTTCTGCAAGGCCTCCCGGAGTTGTCTCATCCTCTGCTCCCTCTGCGACGGTAACATAAGGTCCGCAACCTTACCCTTGTACCGTGGATCAAGGAGAGTGGCCAGCCAGTAATGGTCCCTCTCCTTGATCCGAAGAATACGAGGATCCTTCCGCAGACTTTGCAGGATCAGGGAGGCCATGCAGCGTAGGTTTGCTGAGGCATTCGCTCCGGAGTCCTCTGGGTCACTAAGGACGACATGATCCGCAGCCACCTCCTCCCAGCCACGTACAAGTCCACTGGTTTCTTGGGACTGTAAATCATCCCTAAAAGACTGCTGCTGATGATGCTGAGTGCCAGCCTCCACCTCCATGCTGACACAATCCTCCTCCTCCTCCTCCTCCTCCTCCTCTTCCTGTGCGATGGGTGGGACAGAAGGAACACTGTCTGGGTAAAGGGGGCCTTGAGAGGCAAGGAAGTCCTCCTCTTCCTGCCTCTGTTCTGCCTCAAGTGCCCTGTCCATTATTCCACGCAGCGTGTGCTCCAACAGGTGGACAAGAGGTACAGTGTCACTGATGCATGCACTGTCACTGCTCACCATCCTCGTGGCCTCCTCAAATGGTGCCAGGACAGTGCATGCATCCCTGATCATGCCCCACTGGCGTGGAGAAAAAAAACCAAGCTCCCCTGACCCTGTCCTGGTGCCGTAGTCGCACAGGTACTCATTGATGGCCCTCTGCTGCGTGTGCAGCCGCTGCAGCATGGCCAACATTGAGTTCCACCTGGTGGGCATGTCACATATAAGGCGGTTCTTGGGCAGGTTCAACTCCTTTTGCAGCTCAGCCAGGCGAGCACTGGCATTATAAGATCTGCGGAAATGCACACAGACTTTCCTGGCCTGCCTCAGGACATCCTGTAAGCCCGGGTACCTGCCCAAGAACCGCTGCACCACCAGGTTAAGGACGTGAGCCACACAGGGCACATGGGTCAGTTGTCCCTGTCGGAGGGCGGAGAGGAGGTTGGTGCCATTGTCGCAAACCACCATTCCTGGCTTAAGCTGGCGTGGCGTCAACCACCTCTCGGCCTGGCCCTGCAGAGCAGACAGGACCTCTGCCCCAGTGTGGCTTCTGTCCCCCAAACACACCAGCGCAAGCACGGCATGGCATCTTTTTGCCTGCGTACTTGCGTAGCCCCGTGAACGGCTACGGAGCACCGCTGGTTCATAGGACAAACCACAGGAAGAGGCCATGGAGGAAGAAGAAGAGGAGGGGGTGGAGGAGAGAGGTGTGTCACAACCAGTAGTAGCATTTTGGAGGCGTGGCGGTGGGACAACCTCCAACACTACTGCACCTTGTCCTGCATCCTTCCCAGCTGCCAAAAGAGTGACCCAATGGGCCGTGAAAGAAAGGTAACGTCCCTGTCCATGCCTGCTGGACCATGAGTCAGCGGTAATATGCACCTTACCGCTGACCGCCCTGTCCAGCGAGGCAAAGACATTGCCTTCCACATGCCGGTAGAGAGCCGGAATAGCCTTCCGTGAGAAAAAGTGGCGTTTGGGAACCTGCCACTGAGGAACCGCACATTGCACAAACTCACGGAAGGGGGCCGAGTCTACCAACTGAAAAGGCAGCAGTTGAAGCGCTAGCAATTTAGCCAAGCTAGCATTCAACCGCTGGGCATGTGGATGGCTGGGAGTGAACTTCTTTCGACGGTCCAGCAGCTGGGGCAGGGAAATTTGCCTGCTAGAATCGGACGTCGGTGTACTGCTAGCAGAGTGGCCGCAAGTACTTGGCTGTGACACACCTAATTCTACACCTTCATTCCTCTCAGTGCATGTTTCAGAGAGGACTGAAGTTATAGTGGGGTTGGAGATCCCAGCTGATGCGGTGCAAGGAGAGGTCCGCTTTGTTCTTTGGTGTGGGTCTTTGAGGTAGGCTTGCCAACGAGCTGCATGGCAGGTCAACATATGTCTGGTCAGGCATGTGGTACCCAAGCGGCTGATGTTTTGGCCACGCGATATACGCTTGAGACATATGTTGCAAACAGCAGCTGTGCGATCTGATGCACTAGCCTCAAAAAAGGCCCACACCAAAGAACTTTTTGAATGACGGGCAGAGGCAGCGCCCTGCACAGGCGGAGCTCTGCGGTGTGATTCCGTCGGTGTACTGCCCTTACGCTGGCCACCAAAGGGCATCCTGCCTCGTTGGAGATGTGCCTCCTCCTCATCCTCCTCCTCCTCCTCTCTCCTATTAGGCACCCACGTGGAGTCAGTGACCTCATCATCACCTCCCTCCTCATCACTGGAGCCAATCTGGCAGTATGCTGCAGCTGCTGGAACATGACTGCCAGATTGGTGTCCTTCTTGAGCATCCCCTCTGTCTGCTCTCACGCTACTGCCTTCCTCTAGCTGGGTTTCATCATCAGACCCTTCGAAACGCTGGGCATCCTCCTGGAGCATGTACCCAACACTGTGCTGAAACAGTTCGGGGGACTCCTCAGGAGGAGGACATGGTGGGTCTAGGGAAGGAGTGACTGATGATGAGTCTGACATTGATACCAGGGAAGAGGACGCTTTGGCAGCTGCTTTTCCAGTACCCTGAGCCTGGGTGAGAGAGGATGAGGAGGAGGAGGAGGGCTTGGTCATCCACTCTACCAAGTCTTCGGCATGATGTGGCTCAACATGTCCAGCTGCCGAAAAGAAGGACAAGCGTGTCCCATGGCCATGTGCTGATGACAATGCACCGCGTCCACGACCAGCACTGTTGCCCCCAGACACAGAGCCTGCTTGCCCTCTTTTATTGCCTCCTGACTGTCTGCCTCTCCTTGTTTGCCTTCCAGACATTCTAATAGATGGCCTGCAGGATGGGAAAAAAGCAATAAGGGCTACCTTCAGGTGTCCTTCTCTGTCCCTTGAAACAAGGACTTTGACAGTGAAAGAAACTGACACACTCTCCCTACCTACAGTTTTCTGTCCCTAGAAAAAATGATTTTTTTAAGCACAATTTAGCACAAGGAGAATTACCTCACTGTCCTTCCAGGTCCCTGGAAACAAGGACTTTGACAGTGAAAGAAACTGACACACTCTCCCTACCTACAGTTTTCTGTCCCTAGAAAAAATGTTTTTTTTAAGCACAATTTAGCACAAGGAGAATTACCTCACTGTCCTTCCAGGTCCCTGGAAACAAGGACTTTGACAGTGAAAGAAACTGACACACTCTCCCTACCTACAGTTTTCTGTCCCTAGAAAAAATGTTTTTTTTAAGCACAATATAGCACAAGGAGAATTCACTCACTGTCCTTCCAGGTCCCTGGAAACAAGGACTTTGACAGTGAAAGAAACTGACACACTCTCCCTACCTACAGTTTTCTGTCCCTAGAAAAAATGTTTTTTTTAAGCACAATTTAGCACAAGGAGAATTACCTCACTGTCCTTCCAGGTCCCTGGAAACAAGGACTTTGACAGTGAAAGAAACTGATACACTCTCCCTACCTACAGTTTTCTGTCCCTAGAAAAAATGTTTTTTTTAAGCACAATATAGCACAAGGAGAATTCACTCACTGTCCTTCCAGGTCCCTGGAAACAAGGACTTTGACAGTGAAAGAAACTGACACACTCTCCCTACCTACAGTTTTCTGTCCCTAGAAAAAATGTTTTTTTTAAGCACAATTTAGCACAAGGAGAATTACCTCACTGTCCTTCCAGGTCCCTGGAAACAAGGACTTTGACAGTGAAAGAAACTGACACACTCTCCCTACCTACAGTTTTCTGTCCCTAGAAAAAATGTTTTTTTTAAGCACAATATAGCACAAGCACAAAACACACTGACACTCTCCCTACCTATCCTTCTCTTTCCCTAAACTAAAGGAATCCAGGTTAAGCAAGAAAGAAATAAAAGTCACTGTCCCTGCCTATGCTGCTCTATCCCTGCTCCAGAACACACTACACTAGGCCGCCGTGCTGGCGGCCTTTTATAGTGTGGGGCGTGTACTAAACCCCCTCAGCAATAATTGGCCACAGGCATCCTGCCTGTGGCCAATCATTGCTCTCCTCGCTGCCGGCGCTGTGATTGGCCAAGCATGCAGGGTCACAGTGCATGCTTGGCCAATCACAGCGCCTGGATGACACTGCGATGGCGTAGTGCATTGTGGGCCGTTCGCGTCACTCGAATTTGGCGCGAACGGCCCAAATCGTTCGATCTTCGTCGAACGATCGAACAGCCGATGTTCGAGTCGAACGTATGTTCGACTCGAACACGAAGCTCATCCCTACTCATCCTGAACAGGTGCATTTAGCAACACAGGAGAGAAAGGTACCGAGTCAGCACAGTTAGAGCCTCCTCTCAGGCGGTGGTGCTTTCTTATCTCTTTTTGTCCGTATTACTTCCCCTGGAAGGCTTACTGTTTAGACAAAATACAAGGTACCTAAATGCATATACTACCGTGTTCAGTTTAGCAAATACAATAAGTATGCAACTTTTAACACATAACTATGCATAACATGGACGTCTTCTAGGAAGTACCCAATCCAACCACATGGAGTCTTACGTCCCTGTATAGCTGCTGTGTTTCTCTGCCAGGAACAAGAGAACTAACGAGCTTGCTTGCTGCTGCAGTGCTTCTCACACTGACAGTCTTTTAAATTTGGCGCCGTTTCTGTGCCTGCGCGCGCCACGTGCCCGCGCACGCCTTCGCCCCCCCCCCTCCGATAAAGCGCGCTCCCGCGCGCGCGGCCCTTAGCGCTATGGTGGTGGCCATAGTGAGAGAGGACTCTCATCAGCCCTTGTTCCCACTTACCTGCATCTGCAGGTGTCTGGTCGGCCACCGAAAGGAGGATCGGGGTGCCCCAGCAAGCTCAGCAGCGGAGGTGACGAGCAGTGTACTTCGCCGAAGCCGACGCTGAACAGAGTGAGGTGAGTATATTCAGCTCTTTACTCCCCCCAGTGGTGGAAAAAAAGAAGACATCCATTTTTTGAAAAAGGTCCCAACCTAGTTATGGACCTTCTAATCTCACCTTATCCACGCCGCAGGTTTTTCTGCTGAAAGATTTCAGACAGATACCAAACTTCACCCTTCACGGTGGGCTATGTGTGCCAACCTTCAGGGATATGGGTTCCTATTTAAAGGATACCTCTCCCCTGGGCCTTGTACAAGACTCTTACCAGGACTTTATAGCGAAATAGCGAAAGTGCTGGATCTTAGAGCCCAGTCCTCCGAAGAGAGACATTACAGGCGACGCCTCATGGATGAGGCCCGGATCCCATCCAGATTCAGCTCATTTGTAGGCGTCTTGGATGGATCCGAAAGCATAGCTCTTTTACCCCCAGAGGGTCTCTTTGGTAGAGCTTTCCTTTAGCACCTCCTAACGCGTCCAACACCTTTCGACACTGGCGAAAAAACTGAGGTACTTCCCTGATGGGAGGGGTTATATGGAGGGGAACTGTCTTCCATTGGTTGTGCCAGTGTCCAATCACCGCTGGTGACCCTTAACCCATTATGTAATGACTAGCTCTGTGTCCCGTGGTGTACGATAAAGAAAAAAAAATGCGTGCGGTTCCCACAAATATTCATACCAGGCCCTTCAGGTCTGGTATGGATTTTAAGGGGAACTCCACCCCAAATTTAAAAAAAAAATGGCGTGGAGTACCCCCAAAAATCCAGACCAGACCCTTTATCCGAGCACGCAACCTGGCAGGCCGCAGGAAAAGAGGGGGGGGACGAGAGAGCGCCCCCCCCTCCTGAACCGTACCAGGCCACATGCCCTCAACATGGGGAGGATGTCCCCATGTTGATTGGGACAAGGGTCTCATCCCCACAACCCTTGCCCGGTGGTTGTTGGGGTCTGCGGGCAGGGGGCTTATTGGAATTTGGAAGACCCCTTTAACAAAGGGGACCCCCAGATCCCGGCCCCTCCCCTATGTGAATTGGTAATGGGGTACATTTCACAAAGAAAGTGTAAAAAATTGTAAAAAAAATACACAGACACGGTTGGGAAAAAAAACATTCCAGCGATGAAATCCAGTGTCCCACGGCGATCCGATGTCCGACGCTGTCCACACAAAATGTAATTGGCTGAGCCTGAGCGGACCTGATGGAGAACTTCCTCCGCAGTGTAATAAATGTATAGACCCGCCCCTTCTAAAGTTCCCCATCAGGTCTGCTCAGCTAATGACGTAGGTGTAAGGCTAAGGACCTGATGCGGAACGTGAGAAGGGGCGGGTCTATTAATTTATTATACTGCGGAGGAAGTTCCCCAGAAAAATATTCTGCTATGCCTCCCAAGTATGGGGATACCACATGTGTGAGACTTTTTCACAGCCTAGACACATAGAGGGGTCCAAAATCCAAGGAGTACCTTTGGGATTTCTAGGGGCATAAATTACACATCTAATTTTCTGACTACCTGTCAGATTTTTGGAGGCCCTGGAGCCTCAGGATAGGAGCCACATTTTGGAAAGCAATTACCCCCAACGTATTTTCTAAGATGAATAATGAGTCTTTCGAAAATTTTATTTTTTGCCACAAGTTTTTGGAAAAACTTTCACAAAGTTGTCAATGAATAAGATATTTGTAATGTACAGCATAGGTATACTTGAAATTACAACCCAAAACACGTTCTGCTACTTCTCTCGAGTATGGGGACACCACATGTGTAGGTCTGTTTTTACAGCCTAAACAAATAGAGAGGCTCAAAATCCAAGGAGTACCTTCAGGCTTTCTAGGGCCATGCATCTAAATTATTTATCTAATTTCCTGACTATCTATCACATTTTTGGAGGCCCTGGAGCACCAGGACAGTGGAAACACCCACAAAATGACCACATTTGAGAAAGCAAACACCCCAACGTATTTTCTAGGAGGTATAATGAGTCCTTTGAAAATGTAATTTTTCAATACAGGTGTAGCGCCCTCACCTCTCCCCCTACCTGCCCTTTTGTATGTGTTTTCGGCTCCTCGTAGGGAGGGGAGAGGCACACCGCACCACAAGCCCGTACCCTCCTGAGTAAGGAGGTTGAGCGGTATTACTTTTCGGGCCTGCCTGCGGCTGGAGTTGAATCCTCCCGAGGAAGATTCTCAAGTCTACCTTAGATAGATGCAAGTCCTTATGTTTCCCCAGGAATATAACTGTCCACACCAACTGAAAGTCCAACTTCTATATTTATTTCATACGGATAATAAATATGCCTCTTTGAAAGCAGACAGGTTGGGACAAGACACAGGACAGCTTAGGTGGGAGGAGGTCCAGGCACAAACTTGAATTAGGTTCTCTATTACTGTTTAGATTTCACAAACAGTTATGGCGCATGATCTCTGCCACAGACCGTGAGGTTGGTCCCTGCCACAGACCAGGTGAATAGAATGTCACTGCCACTGACTTGGTGAATAGGTCACTTCCACTGACCGGGTGAATAGGGCCTTGCCCTATGAAGTCACTGCCACTGACTTGAAGCGAGTAGGGTCACTGCCACTGACCTGGTGAACTTCCTTCTTAAAGTGTTGGCCCATGTCAAGGAGAAAACCATCCCTCCGGAGAGTTACCAGAGGCCCTCACCGTCACCACGACTCTGCGCTGGGTCTTCGGAAAGGGTTCCCTCCCTGGCCTCCTCATCTCAGATACGGGTCCCCTCGCAAGGCAGCACCCTGGGAGCTCTCAATCCCTAGCGGACCCCAGCCGAAGGTTGCTGGGCCCCGGGCCTTCAAAATAGTACCTCACCCCAGACTGAAGGTGTCTGGGATGGAACAGGAACTCGGCCTCCGGGCCTAGGGCACCCGGAGATAACCAACCCACACACCCAGGCCGAAGGTGCCTGGGCGTGGACGAAGACAGACCCACACACCCAGGCCGAAGGTGCCTGGGCGTGGACGAAGACGAACCCACATGTCGCCCCTTTTTATACCCTCTCCCGACAGGCACAGCAGGTTCCACGCCCCGCCATACTGCTGCCAAAAGTGGACAAGAAAAGGCGCAACCCTGTATTGCGGTTCAACTCGGACCCAGGGCGACAGCGCCACCTATAGGTTCCAGGGAACTACACACCAATACCAACTCCCATGGCACACAAATGGTCCATTAACCCTAACAATAGTATGTCTGAACCCAACTACCACTCAGACACTCCCCTAAATTGTACACCCCGCTACACAGGTTTTTGGAAAATGTGAAAAAATAATTAAATTAATTTTTTTCACAACGTTGTCATTTTAATATGATAATTCTAACACACAGCATAGGCATAATTAGAATTACACCCCAAAACACATTCTGCTACTTTTCTCAAGCATGGGGTTACGACATGTGTGAGACTTTTTCACAGCTTTTTCCACTGACCTCTTCAGTTTGCATTACTTATGTTACTCCTGACCCCTGCACTGTCCTAAACAAATTGTACACTACTCTTATGGGCCAAACTCAACCCACCTAGCCAGGCCAAAACTTAGCCCAGCCAGTCAGGCCAGAACTTAGTCCAGCCAGGTCAGAACTCAAGTCAGCCATTCCAAGCTAAATAGGTAAGATAATGTTTATTTTTACAGTGACATTAATGTTATTATACATATCTATTTTCCTTCCTTTCTATTGGAGCCCTTTTAGCTTATCTACAACAAAGCTAAAAAGGTTATGTATATTTACAAAATATACATTACATATTTATTCAGGAATAAATCAGATTGTCATTAGGATTTAATAAGCATGTTTTATCCCTCCTAAGGCCCTTTGCACACAGGACTGTTCAGCTGCAGTGTGTCACTTTAGTTTACCTGGGAGGGATGCCAATGACTTTGACAGGCAGCCTGCCAGGCTGTGGCAGGACATAGCTGAATGCTGTACCAAGTGGTAATAGTGTTTTGGGGCCCTGTCTGTTTAGGGCCCATTAAACATTATCCCTGTCCCTCCTGGGCGCACTAAAACATTGCAAGGGACATGCTGCAGCTGAACACCCCGTATGCAAGGGACCTACGAAAACTGAACTTTGTTTTTTTTTTCTCATTTCCTCCAGATCAGTAAAAGATTCTGACTCTATTTAAGGCTGATTTTGTTGGACACTGACCTTATTCAACATATTTACTATGGCAGTGGTGCTCAACCCGTGGTGCCCTCTGATGTGGCCCATGACCTCAAACCAGGGAAGCGCATGCACATGCTCTAGGATGGTGGGTTGGCAAGCCCAGATCATGATCAACAGGTTGCCAACCCACCATGCCAGAGCATCAGAGTGCATCAAGCCAGTGCCAGCAGCTGAGGAAGCAGGTGGCCACAAAGGAAGCTGGAGCTGCATAAGCTAATGCTTCCTCTGTAGTGTAAGCTCCTGTCCCACATGGAATGATTCCAAGTGCACTTTGCCTGAGACCTTTCTAGCAGCCTAGAGAGCGATGCCACCAGAAGTGGGAAGAGTAGAGGGAGGTCAGTGTTTTAAACAACACATACACTGCGCTTTTGCAATGGGCATATTCACACCTATAAAAGGGTTAACAACTATTAGGCTGCTTTAACACTGATCCACGGGTGCAGTGCACGTGCGGTTTTCCTGCGGGTTAGATGCACTGAGCCATAGACGTCTATTATATCCTGTGGGTTTGCTGCGTTTTCTGAAAGCTCACCAAAACTCCTGAAAAGCAGGTAAATTGCAGAGCATCAGTGTAAAAGCAGCCTTATAGGGGTCTCGGAATAGTAAGGGCTCATTTATAATCGTGGTTTGGTGGATGGTAAAACCTCATAGTTGAGAAGTGTTTTTACCACACCTCCCCAACTACTTGTGTAGCGTCTTGGGCGCAAAGGCGACCACCACCCCATGCTCCAGGGGACCCGTGTGGCCTCCCTGTTGCAGTCTGTTTTACAATTAAAAAAGGAGGGTGGCGGGGGGTGGCATATAAAGGAACCAAGTGAACATATTTGCCACCACACCATGAATCAACACTTCCATCCAAAGGTTTAATTTATTGAGAGAGATCACATCACAGAAATAGGTGCAACGTTTCGGAGCCGCACAGGGCCCCTTCGTCAGGCATGTAAAGGAACTAATTCTTTCCATTTTCCTCCTATAACTGCTGAAATAGACATAGGGGTTGATTTACTAAAGATAAATATACTGCATACTGCAAGTGCACTGTTGCCACAGCTTAGTAAATAAGGTAAAGCTCCACTTTGCAAAGAATACTCAAGGAAAATAAAAACAGAATTTTTGCTTGTACATGATTGGATGATAGAAATCAGCAGAGCTTCCCCTCATATCTAGAGCAACTACACTTGAAGCGTACTTGCAGTACACAGTATATTTGCCTTTAGTAAATCAACTTCCCGGAGTCCTTGTAAAAAGTAAACAGTCAGTGTTCACACAAGTCATCCACTTTTTATTTTGGTGATTGTGATTAAACAGTTGGTAAACATCCAACGGGGATTGGTCCCACAGTAAATGATGATCCTGATTGTTGTTTAAAATCTTCATTATGCTATTCTAAATAAAAAAAATCTAAATTCCAAACCATATAATTTCATTGTGGCCTATGACCAGTTACCATATCACTTAAGTGGCCCTCGCTCTTCAAACGGTTGAGCACCCCTGCACTATGGAATAGACACTAGCACAGATAGAAAGAGTGCGTTTAATACAGACTGAGCAATTAAAAGCCCAAGTCTACCTTGGGGAAAAAAATAATATCAGTTGTCAACATCTTATAAAAAATAAAAAAGCAGTTCCAGCTGCAATACTCACGCTATCTCTGGGGCTGCCTGTGGTGCTCACATGCTCACTGATCCAGCACTGGTCTTCTTGGGGGTGGAATAATGGCCAGAGTGAATTATTCCACTTCCTATTTAACATTATTTGAAAGTTTAGTGGGAAAGTGCACCTGGTACTTGTAAATACCCAAACCTGAATATACATGAAGCGGGGTGTCACTTTAAGGAGCTTCAAAGGCTACCGTACCCAGTGTGCAGCGAGACACCCAGAGTGCATTGCCCGGCGCAAGGTCTGCTGGGGAAGGGCTTTATAATGAGGAGCGGAGCTACACGCAGGGTCTCTTTGGACATCGCCCCCCTAGTAAGTGGAACCAACGCCGAGTCTACCATTGGACTGGGCCTAGGAGTTTGGGCCTTGAGATCCAGAGAGCCCTCCGACCTTCACGGGAGAACCCGGGTGTCGTTTCGTCTATCATCCCCTCAAGGACTGTCGGGAGGACCAGAGACTACGAGTGTTGTGAGACGGTGTGCTGAAGCCTCAGCCACGCAAGTCGGTTGTACCGACTGGTCCGGTCAGGTGAGAGAGCACCTGCTCAGAGATTAACTGACTAATTTCAGGCCCAGTGCCTTTAGTTCAGAGACCACTGTTGCTAGAGTGTTATATTGCACACCTGAGGGACAGTGTGCTTTGCAGCGTTAGCTAAACTCTTTAGTACATGCCAAGAAGTTAACTGTTTTGTTGCCTGTGGATTACAAATAACCTACAAAGTGCACCACCATTGCTAGCGAAGATCCTTCCCAACGGAAGCACCATATCTGCAATAGTCAGGCCTGACTGTAGAACTTTAGACATTGTTTGGGCGCCATCTTGCCCATGAGGGGGAAAGCTCACGAGCATAGTTAAATTACATTTAGTGTGTGTAATTGCTATTGTAACTCAGTGTCTGTTATATGCTGAATAGCTAACATTGCAGGGCTCTGCATATGCACATTTATTACTGTTTAACTTGATATTTCATAACCAGTAAAAAAGTACTTGTGGTTAAGCCAATCTACTGTGTGATTGCATGTTTATTGTGGCATTGTGGATCCCATAGCTAACGGGTCTCATAATCCCATCCTTACTTCTATCTGTGCCGAGGGAGGTTAGGGCCAGTTACGGGGGTTGACAGCAGTGTGTACAGACCCGAAAATCTATACCAGCAGCCCTTTTAACTGGCATACACTAGGACTGAACAGGAACCCTCCCAAGTATAGTTAGAAGAATTCAGGAAAAATTGTGTTCTTATGCAGAATTTTCAAAAAAGGTACTGTTTCTGGAAAAAACAACTGACAAACACTAAACACAGACATTCTTTTTAAGAAATGTTACCTTTGCAGTAAGTAAAAGCTAAATATTGTTAGAATGTGTGTTTCTTCTGCAAAAATCTTTTCTCTTGCTCCCAGGAACTTGTCAGTTTGTATAAACAGCTTCCGACACATGCGCAGTGCAGTTTACACTCCTGGCATCTATAAGATGCCAAGAATGTAACCAGAAGCTGCGACTATTCATATAACTGCAGCTACATAAACAAAATGACATTCTGCTACAAAAAATCCATTCATTTTCAATTCATGATGTACAGTAGGGTTAGAATGCAAACATAAATGAATGAATAGCAACCAGCTGTGGTTACTAAGCCTACTATGGCAGAACCAAAGCTTTTCATTTTGGATAAAGTAAGGGAGGGTTATAATCCTTGACAATTTTATTTGCCATCTGTGTCCCTGTTTTATCATGGTCACGTGATCGTTTAAGTTCTTTTATGCCGCGTACACACGGTCGGATTTTCCCCCAGCAAAAGTCCGATGTGAGCTTTTCATCGAAAATTCCGACCGTGTGTATGCTCCATTGGACTTTTGCTGGCGGAATTTCCACCAGCAAAAGATTGAGAGCAGGTTCTCAATTTTTCAGACGGGAAAAATTCCGATCGGAAATTCCAATCGTCTGTAGCAATTCCGACGCATGCTCAGAAAAAATTTGGCGCATGCTCTGGAGCATTGAACTTCATTTTCTCGGCTCATCGTATCTATACAAATGGCTATCTTGGCTATCAATCTATGCAAACAAGAGTGGGGACCCCGTGGAGAGAGGGATGGCGCGTCCTCGCCGAGGGAAATTCGGGGCTCAAGTAAGTATAACAGGGGGGCTAAAGGGGCCGGTCACTGCAAGGTGTTTTTTCACCTTAATGCATAGGATGCATTAAGGTAAAAAAACACAAGGGTTTACAACTCCTTTAACTAAAGATTCTGTTTTCACCATGGATCCCGTTTGCTGTTACGCAACATGGCACAGGTGACCACAGACGCTTGCATGTTTGCAAGCTCTGGATGAGACAAAAGTCTTACCAGTTTGGGCAGTGGTATTTAGACTTATGTATAAGGAAAAGACCACCCCCGGCCAACACCCTTTGCAATATGACCCCTCAAGAACTTTCCTTTGGTATAAGATAAAGCCATGCTTATGTCAATAAATGGCCTCCTTATTCAAGATTTGGAGGCTTAAAATGCATTAGTGAGCCACTTTATTAATAAGGAAATATTTAGTATGCAATTTCCCCATCACTTCACCCCGTGGCTCACAAATATCATACAGTAATGCTTCCATCTGTACATAATGGCAACGTCAACAATGGAGAAAGCACCTATTTATAAAAAAAAACCTTAGTTAGAAATACTGTCACCGGTAAGTCTAACAGCCTTTCAGGACAGGACTTGGAGAAAGCGTAGCTCCACCCATGTTCCCAGGAAACACTGCAGCCTTTTAAATCCCTCCTCTTCCACCATGCCTTCAGTTATTGAGTAGCCTCCGACATGCTGGAAAAC
Source organism: Rana muscosa (assembly GCA_029206835.1). Classification (NCBI taxonomy): domain Eukaryota; kingdom Metazoa; phylum Chordata; class Amphibia; order Anura; family Ranidae; genus Rana; species Rana muscosa. The sequence continues at coordinate 1,106,756,439 of CM055122.1, read as the reverse complement.
AGAGCACAGAACAACAAACAACCATAACAAAACCACCAAGTCATATTAAAAACAGGAAGGGTAGTAGCTGCTGTCCTGAAAGGCTCTTGGAAATACCATCACCGGTAAGTCTAACTAAGGTTTTTACAAATTGTCTTTCAGGATAGCACCTGGAGAGGATAACCAAGAAACTTAATCGAGGATGGGACCATTGCCTGCAGTACCTTCCTACCAAAGGCCTGATCTGCAGCGGACAGTAGATTCAGCCTGTAGTGTCGGAGGAAAGTAGAGAAGCTGGACCAGGTAGCAGCCTTATATATTTGTTCAGGCGAAGCACCGGCCCTTTCAGCCTAGGAGACTGCCGTCGATCTTGAAAAGTGGGCAGCAATACTCGAAGGAGGTTCTTCCGCCCGGGCTACGTAGGCCTCTTTGATTGCCCATTTAAGACACCTTCCCAAAGTACTTTTGGAAGCCTTTTCTCCTTTGCGGGGTCCCAGAAAAATTATGAAGAGTGTGTTTGATTTCCTGAATCCCTTGGTTAGGGCTAGGTACTGTAACAGGCATTTTCTCACATCTAATGTATGAAAGGCCTCTTCTCTTGGGTTAGCTGGAGCTGAAGAAAAAGTGGGCAGTACCATTTCCTGAGTACGATGAAAAGATGTAGCAATTTTGGAAAGAAAAGCCAGATCCGTTCTGAGAATCACCCAATCCAGGAAAATAACTAAAACAGGGTTCAGTGACTGAAAAGGCCTGAATCTCGCTTATTCTTTGGGCCGAAGTAATAGCCACCAAAAAAATTGTCTTTAGAAATAAATTCTTCAGAGACGCTTCTTCTAGGGGTTCAAACTGAGCTTTTGTGAACCCCTGTAACACAAGAGACAAATCCCATTTAGGAAAAAAATTTAAGAACCACCTGCCTGTTCCGTGCCAAGGCCCTGAAAAACCTAGTAATCAAATTTTCTTGCGATAATGTCCTTTCCAAAAAAACTGAAAGAGCAGCAGGGTTTTTAGGGTGCTGGCTGCCTACCCCTTCTCCATTCGTTCATGGAGGAACTCCAAAACTGAAATTGTATTTTTAACCTGAAGACCCTTGGAAAAGCTCCAGAAATTATATTTTTTCCACACCTTCATGTAGATTGCTCTCGTCACCTTTTTCACACTAGAAAGAAGGGTGGCCAAAAGTTTCTCTGACAGACCTTTGGCCCTTGGGAGGTCCTCCTCAGAAACCAAGCCGTCAATTTTAGCGAATCCATCTCCGGATAATTCAATGTCCCCTGCATTAACAAATCCTTTCTGGGTGGCAGTTTCCAGGGGGACTTTGCGGTTAAATTCAGTAGTGTCTCAAACCATGGCCTCTTTGGCCAGAAAGGGGTGATCAAATCAGCTCTGTGGCCTCTTCCCTGAATTTCCTGAGAAAAAGAGCCTGAAGATACTTGCTAGATTAGCAACTGTTGTTGCAACTGAAACAAAGTATGTGTGTATTGCTGGTAAACAGTGTTGTGCAAAGTATATGTTGCTATTAATCTTTTATTGTAGACCAGTGGTGATCACCTTATTAGATATAGGGGCCTCAACTGAGGCCTCTAACATCCCAAGGGGGCTGCAGATAATTTTCAGTATATGTAGTGCTACAGAGTATTGTTTGGAGATGATCAGAGGCTGGTGATTTGCTTCATGTATAGATGAAGGCTGGAAATATGCTGCGGGAGACTGTGAAGCTTGGTACAAACTGCTATTTTTTTTCGAGGCCACTGTACTAACAATATGATGTTAGTACAACGATCTCCCTTGCTGTGCTATTGTGTTCTGACAGAGGTACGGCCCCCCGCCAGAACACTCAGCCATTTTTTCTGTCATGTCCCCTCTGCAAAAGCTGGCTACGCGGCTGGCTTCTGTCGGACCGACTTCAGTACACACAGACCAAATGTCGGACGCTTTCTATTGAACCAGCCGATGCCGCCGGACATTCGGTCCGAGTGTACGGGGCTTTAGAGACTGGGAATATGTTACACAAGACTGGTAGAGGCCATTGCTATTTACAAGTTAATGCTCCCACTACTGGCTGCTGGGGCCCAAGGGCCATAGGTGTGGCACCAGAGCTGTAGAGAGAAAAAAATTGTGTTCAAATTAGGATTTCAGCATCTTCCTTTGCTCTGACTGACCATAACCCTAACCCTGTGGAAATTCTGCAAAGCCTGCAATGTATTAAGATTAAGGAAGACAAAATATAAGACTAAAACAGTGTTGCATGCAGGACTATGGGGAAGCAGTAGGGTGAAATTTGATGTAATACTTTATATCAACAGATTTAACAATTAGGATACTGTTTTTATGACTTACCGGTACTTTTTTGACTGCAGAACTTTGGATCTGTTTTGGAACGTTACGTTAGCTAAAATACAAGCCAGATAGAGTGTCTGTCTGTTACATCACCCAAACAAAATGAAAACAAATGATTTAAATGACAAATTTGCAACTTATCAGTTGACATGGCATTTTCTGGTTAGATTCCAAATTCATGATGGAATTACGAAAATAACATAGTGTGGGATCTATCCAAGTGAGTTATCTGGCTGGCTAAAAATCCAGGCGATGGGATTGCAGTCATGTATACGGATTTGCTGTAAGCCTTTGGATAGCTTGGTGGTGAGCATATAATAGAAGGCATTCTGCCAACATAGGCCTGCAAAGTAAACACTGATATGAATGCTGGATGTCTGGTGCTCAGTACAGGAAGTTATAATGTTTTACCTTCATTCAAAACACCTCATGTGGCTTGTTTTTTTCCGGATTCCTGGGAAGTCTGCAGAATATAAGAAGAATATCAGGAACTGTTTTCTAACACATTTATTGGGCAGATTATGGCTTTCCAAATCCAATTATTCAGGAAATGATGTGAACCTGTCATTGTTAAAAGATGGAAACAGCAGCATTCGGGATAGTATGAAACATACATATGCATTGTATGAAAAGAAATGAAATAAGGTCTTAGTGTCTAGACAGATTTCTGGCAAAAGAGCATACTACATAGCATTTGGAGCAGATAGCCATTTCCTTTGCTAGAGAAATTATGTTGCCGTGTTTTTGTGCAGACTGAGATACCAATTTCCAGCAAGGAGGAAAAATGTCAATGTTTAACAATACGGATTGCAGTCACAGAAATGCAACTTCCCAAGTGTCTTCTGTAAGCTGTCAATACTTCATCAAACATCGCTAGGAAAATAAGATTATAGGGAAACTTGCACATTTACATTCATAAGTTGTCTAGTTTAAATTTATTTGAGGAGTTTTAAAAATAATACATATTTAATGCTTATACAGTGTCTTGAAAAAGTAATCATACCCCTTGACATTTTCCACATTTTGTCATGTTACATTAGGGTATGAAGACAGTGGTACAAGAGTTAAAGTGATTGCAAACTATCACCTTGTAAAACAACCCATTCATTTTTAATTAGAAATGTAAGGCAAAACATTTTAGTATATATTATAATATATATATATATATATATATATATATATATATATATATATATATATATATATAGCGCACCAACCCCAGACTTTACCTGCTTTTCTTCTGCTTGGCTCCTCCGCAGGAAAAGAATGAGGCACACCGCACCACAAGCCCGTACCCTCCTGAATAGGAAGGTTGAGCGGTGTTAGTTTCTCTGGCCTGCTTGCGGCTGGTGTAAAAAGGCCTCCAGTGCTTACCTCGTTTTTGCAGTAGTCAGAAACAAGTCTTTAATTCTCCCCAGTAAGCAACTGTCCACACCAACTGAAAGGTCCAACACTTATTTATTCCTTCTTGCACAATAAACAGTCTCTTTAAGAGCAGACGGGTTGAGACAAACACAGGTCAGATAAGGTGGGAGGAGGTCCAGGCACAAACTTAAATTTGGGTTTTTCCTGTTCTGGATAGCACGAACAGGCTGGGCACACGGTCGCTGCCACCGACCATGAGGGGGTCCCTGCCAAAGACCAGGTGAATAGGGTCTCTGCCACTGACCTGATTCACAATGGATTACCTTCTAGAAGTAATGACCCCTGTCAGGGAAAGGACATCCATACGGAGAGTTACCAGAGGCCCCACCATCACCAGCGATACTGTACTGGGTCTTCGGGAAGGGTCACCTCCCTGGCCTCCTCGTCCTAGATTCGGGCACCCACTCCAGGGGGCACCCTAGGAGCCCTCTATCCCCTGTGGGACCCAGTCGAAGGTACTGGGCCCCAGGCCTCTCTCAAAGTACCTCACCCCAGACTGAAGGTGTCTGAGATGGAACAGCAGCTCCGTCTCCAGGCTTAGGGCACCCAGAGACCACCCGACCAGGCCTCCGGGTCTAGGGCACCCGGAGGCGACACACACGCACCCAGGCTTAAGGTGCCTGAGCGCGGAACCAACGACCCCTCTGGAAGATGGCCGCGCCCTTTTATATCCTCTCCCGACAGGCACAGCAGGTTCCCTGCCACGCCGTACTGCTGCCGAGAGGGGACAAAAAGGACACAACCTCGTACTGCAGTTCAACCTAGGCCAATGGCAACAGCGCCACCCATAGGCCCCAGTGAACTTATCTCCCAGGGATAGAAATGGTCCATGAGACCTAACAATTAGTGCATCTGAGCCTGGTTACCACTCAGATGCTTCCCCCTAAATGTAACCACCCGCTACATATATATATATATATATATATATATATATATATATATATAAAAATACATTATAATACCTTTTACTCTTTTTTTTTTTTATATAAGTTTTTACATTCCCTCTGTTCTCAGCTGCATAATAGAAGAATGAAATATATATATATATATGTGCAGGTGTGTGTGGCGCTGCCTATCACCTGGAGAGCGACCTTCAGTGATATGTGTATACTGGGATCATTGTCTAGCGTCTTTGTAAAGATGCGTGACACTGCCTATCCTCTGGAGAGTAACCTCCAAAGGTGGCCATCTGCTAACCACATGAAGTTATTAGTTAAACACAGGAGTGTTGTGCACTGGAAAAATTGGGATCACCCTGCTGGGCTATCACACCAAGTAAGAAACTGCAAAGGGAAAGTGGCGCTGTTCTATAAAACTCCAGTCTAATAGTATAAATAATGTGTAGGTAATAAAGGTGATGGATGCCCTAAACTAGGCAACTAAATTCATAAAACGTGAAACATCAGCAAACAAAATACCAATAAAATACATAAGTGAAATAATACATATGTGCAAAAAAATGCTTGAAAGTGCAATAAACCACTTCCTTATCGGATCTATTCTGGCACTCCTCTCCTACATGCAAAAATTATATTTTTTTTGCTAGAAAATTACTCAGAACCCCCAAACACTATATATGTTTTTTTTAGCAGACACCCTAGGGAATAAAATGGCAGTCATTGCAACTTTTTATCTCGCACAGTATTTGCGCAATAATTTTTCAAACGCATTTTTTTTGGGAAAAAAAACGGTTTCATGAATTAAAAAATATTAGAACATTAAAGTTAGCTCAATTTTTTTGCATAATGTGAAAGATGAAGTTACGCCGAGTAAATAGATACCTAACCTGTCACCCATCAAAACGCACACGCTCGTGGAATGGCGCCAAACTTCGGTACTTAAAAATACTCATGGGCGACGCTTTAATTTTTTTTACTGGTTACATGTTTTGAGTTACAGAGGAGGTCTAGTGCTCTCACTCTTACGTTCGCTGCGATACCTCACATGTGTGTTCTGAACACCGTTTTCATATGTGGGCGGGAATTACGTATGCGTTCGCTTCTGCGTGCGAGCTACCGGGGACAGGGGCACTTTAAAAAAATAAATAAAAATTATTGTTAATTTTACTTTAAAGTTTTTACTTTGACACTTTTTAGAAAAAAGAAAAATGATCACTTTTATTCCTGTTAACAGGAATGTAAACATCCCTTGTAATAGGAATAAGCATGACAGGTCCTCTTTACAGTGAGATATGGGGTCAATAAGACCCCACATCTCACCTCTAGGCTGGAAAGCCTGAAATAAAAAATAAAAAAACGATCCTGGCTTCCCAGCCAAGACGGCGCCGGTTTTTTGAATGCAGAGGCCGGCGTGACGTCATAACATCGCGCCTGGCCTCCGAACGATCATAGAGACTCCGGCGACCATCTGGTCCGCCAGAAATCTCTATGGTAGGCAGCCGGGGCCGGCGAATCTGTTTTCCGACTCACCGATCGCACAGGTGAGTCAGGAGAAGCACCGGAGGGCGGCGGGAGGGGGGGCGTCCCCTCTCGCCGCCTGTAAGAACAATCAAGCGGTGGAACAGCCGATATGATTGTTCTTACGGTGCACAGAATCGCCGGCTCTAAAAGTCGATATCGGAATGATGCCTGTAGCTGCAGGCATCATTCAGATATCCCGGCTCAAAGTCAAGGCCGTCCATGGACGTCCGTCCGGTACGAAGTGGTTAAGTCCAACAATGTATGTAAATCCAGCATACAAATATTAAAGTGATGATATACTGAAGAGGGGTGGTGGCGCTACCTCCCACTATGAAGACCCAGCAGTGAAGACAAATGTGTCTATACAAAGGTAATTAAGTGTGACTTTCTATAGGTTACCAATAGTGCAATAAAGCCTACTGATGAGGCCAATTGGTGTGAACATGTGTACCAACTGATAGGTTCTGTGTGTATAAGACACAACACAAGGTGCTAATTAACATGAGAAAAATCCAAATGCATATGTAGATATGCACTGAGATTCCAAACAAAGTGCATCAATGTTATGTATAAGAATCAATCAACATTAAAGTGCATCAGTAAAAATTATGCAATAAAGTGCCCAGGGCAATATTTAAATGTATATATCAGCAGTCCAGCACACATATGGTTAATGTAGCTTGCAGCTGTGCGACATAAAGTTCAAGGTGTATTTTTATCCAATGGGTAAAATTCATCCATATAGACAAATAACCAGAAATTATTCAAATGGTTCCAGGTGACAATAGTGCTCTCAGCGAACAAATGGTGACTTCAGTGAACCCCTCTTGTGTCCCCGCTTACCAGATCCTAGAGCCCCTACAGGGGTATCAGGCACATCAAGTCTAGTTCCGGTGTCTCCACGCAGGGGGTCCTTGCATCCGGACGGGAGCAGTCACTCTTAAGCTCATACAATTAGTCATCAGACAGGTCCAATGGCAAAGGCAGATAGACGTTCCTCACATGGGCAGAGACAAAAAAACTCCCATAGTGTAATTCATAAAGACGTTAGGTTTATTTAAAAAAGTATAGTTAAAAATCAACCCAGCGGTACTAAAGACCGCTACAGCAAGTGCAAAAATAGCAAATAAACTCTCTGAGGTCCAGAGCATAGGTATCGTGGTCTGCGCTTCACCTTGTGTTCCAACCACTGCTCTCGGGACCATTCAGCGAAATGACGTAATTTGCGTAGCTCCGCCTTACGCGTTTTGTCACTAGACACCGCCTCAAAAATCAGTTGGTACACCTGTTCACACCAATTAGCCTCATCAGTAGGCTTTATTGCACTATTGGTAACCTATAGAAAGTCACACTTAATTACTTTTGCATAGACACATTTGTCTTCACTTAGACCTGCTGGGTCTTCATAGTGGAAGGTAGTGCCACCACCCCTCTTCATTATATCATACCTTTATTCTCCTTAGGGAGTCTCTAGGAGGGCTGCAACCTCTGTCTGATCTTACCTAAGCGCGGATTCATTACCTTTTCTTAAATATTAAAGTGAGTTAGTGCATGTCCAAAAAGTGACAGTTGCAAACTCGATTATCCTTGTGACAGTCAGAAAAAAGTTCCAGTGACAAAAAATGTGGTAAATTTGCAGTGTTCCCCTCTCGTGAGTACACTCACCAGAGTGCCTCACCCCTGCAGGGGTAAAAGGCATGTAACGAATTGTGCTCCTGTTTCTGGTGTCCTACAAACCGAAATCCACTCCCCCTCCACTGCCTGGTTGCGACGATTGGATATCTACCTTGGAGCATGGTCTCTCCTGGGATATGTAGTAGACTGCTTGGAATATCCTAATTCATCCGCTAGCGAACCCCAAAGCACCCTCCCAAAGGTGAGAGCAAGCGGCCTGGTATGGTTCTGGAGGGGGGGCACTCACTCGTCCCCCACCTATCCTGGCCGGCAAGGCTGCTTGCTCGGATAAGGGTCAGGTATGGATTTTGGGGGACCCCCATGGCATTTATTTTTAATTTTGGCACGGGGCTCCCCTTAAAATCAATACCAGACCTGAAGGGCCTGGAATGGATTTATGGGGGGACCCCAATGCCATTTTTTTATTTTGGCGTGGGGTTTTCCTTAACCACTTCAATACACTGTTATATATACTACACTGCCTGCACTACACTGCCTGCACTGACTAAATATAGAGTCTACACTGAATATCTAGTCTACACTAAATGCAAAGTGTATATATATATATATATATATATATATATATATATATATATATATATATACATATACACTAGACTGTGTGTGTGTATGTATGTGTGTGTATATATATATATATATATATATATATATATATATTTATATTAAATACACTGCCTGCATGCCACTTACTAACCTGCCTGTCTAATCTAGCTTGATCTATCTCCGTCCACACACTATACACGGCCGCTATATAAGCAACCTTATATAGTGTGGGGCATGGACTTGGTCCCCCTGAGCCATGATTGGCAAAGGCACCCTGCCTTTGGCCAAATATGGGTCTTGCAGCAGAGCGCGCTGTGATTGGCCAAAGCATGCAGGTCAGGAGCATGCTTTGGGCAATCATCAGACGTCAATGCACCGAAATCTCGCAGTGCATTATTGGGCGTTCCGCAGTGCTCAAATTTCCTGCTAATGACCCATATGTTCGGCCCGAGTCAACTTACCGTTAACTCGAACCGCAGGCTCATCTCTAATAGCAGCCAGCTACTGTTGAGACAATAAACACAGTGGTCAGGAGTATGTAATGTACAGTAGACTTGTGCACAACGGAAAAATTTGTTTAGTTTCGGTTAGTTTTTTGTGCACAACGGGAAAATTTGTTTAGTTTCGGTTCGTTTCTTTTCGGTCCTGTTGATTCGTAATCATTCGTAATTTTGCTAGACGGGATTTTTCGTGTTCGGACTAATTCGTATTTTCGCAAGCGTCATTTTTCGTAGAATTTTTAGTTGATTTATAATTCATACTTTCGGTAGGGTACGTTGTTTTTCTTTGATTCTGGACAACACTCCTACTTTCGTAACTTTTTTTGGGTTCGTTGATTCGGAATTTTCCGTGTCTCTCTCACAACGACGCTGCCTATTATGCCTAATGTGCTTCGAATGGATTTGTACTTTTCTAAATACATAGCGGTTATTTGTAACGATTCGAAATCTTGTATTTTACTTTCGTTTTTTACATGCGGCTATAGCCTCCGCCCCTGTACACCATTTTGAGAGGGTTCAGCACGGTGAGGGAGAAGCAGAGAGCAGAGCAGAGTGTTATTGTGCTTCGAATGGATTCGAAATCTCGTATTTTACTTTCGTTTTTTCATGCGGCTATAGCCTCCGCCCCTGTACACCATTTTGAGAGGGAGTTCAGCATGGTGAGGGAGAAGCAGAGAGCAGAGTGAGTGTTATTGTGCTTCGAATGGATTCGTACATTCGTAACTTTTTTCATAACGAATTATGCCAAAGACATTCGGGCATTCGCTATTTTGCGGTATAATTTATTTCGGATTCGGTTTTATTCGTAATTGCTTTGTTCGGAAATTCGAATGCTTCCGAATGTCCGAAAGTTGCTAAATTCGGACGAATTTCGATTCGTTACGAAACGAATTGCACAAGCCTAATGTACAGCACAGATTACAGAGTGCAGTGTTTGGGACAATATAACATACAGTACATCTCAGCTTATACGGTGCAGCATTCATAGTATGCAATGTACAACAGCTTATAGAGTGAATAGATCAGGAGTAGAAGACAGAGAACAAGATACAGAGTGCAAAGGTCAGCAGTATCATAGTCCCACCTTCTGGTCGGTAGTCTACAAAAATGTCATGGCATGGGCAGCTAGGAACTTATATAACTGATAAAGAGTGCAGCACAGTAAGTTATCAGTTCATAATATTTTTAAAAGAGACTAAGCACATTCTTGGGAACATGCACATACATTTGTTGCATGGAGGGGGGCACTGGAAAAAGCTTTGCTGGGAATGCCTGCAGTGCACCCTCATATAAGCCAACCCACTCTGTGGGAATCCGTTTTGTAGCAAGCAATAAGGAGAAACAGAAGACATTGGGTAGGGATCTGTGGACTGTACTACAAGATATGAAATTTATTGGTATGTCAAAATACTCATTATCTTAAATTGTACAGTTCAGGACACAGGACAGGAAGACATAGACCGTGGGTTGACTCCAAGCAATATACTGAGGGGTAGGCAAGAACATATCAAACAGCAGCAAACAGACCCACAAAAAACAAGGGTTAACAAACCTGAAACATTCAGATGACAGCTTGAAGCACCTTGCAGCTGAAGCTCACAATGACAGGGGCCTGAATATCCACCCACCAAAACGTTGAGAATTTATGAACAAAAGAGCAGGTGACAGCCTTGCAAACCTGCAAAATGGATGCTTGATACTGAAAGGCCCAAAAACACCAACAGAGTTGGTGGAATGGGCCCTGATAGGGAAGGGAGAAACCCGTTCCTAGAGGGCGTAAGCCCTGAAAATAAGCTGCTCAAGCCACTGAGCAATGATGGAAGAGGAAGCAGGATGTCCCATCTTGGGACCTTCAGGGAGGACAAGATGGGGCTTAGTTTCTGAAGGAAGATATTGCAGCTAGGTAGACCTTAAATGTTCTTACCACATCCAGGCAGTGGAGTGAAATATCCTAGGTATGTATTGGGGCAGGATATAGAAGTTAGAACAATATCCTCCCTTTAGGGTAAAAGAAAGAGACCACCTTGGGGAGGAAGGAGGACCTGGGTCTCAGGACCACCTTGACCACAGGGCAGTCCTCAAATGTTCCTGTCCTTGGGGCGAAGCTGTCAGATTGGAGTATAGGAAGTGAGGAGAAGGCAGGGATAGAAATTCTGTTTTGTAGCCCCTGGAAATGGCAGGTTGGACCCAGAAGTCCAGGACGTCTCTGATCTAGACTGGTGAAAATGCCAGCTGACAGCCCTTAATCCAGAGAGTAAGGGCACCTCTTCCTTATGAAAAGGGCTTCTGGGTAGGGTTTTGGGGTCCAAGGCTTGACAAAAGGAAGGACCTGCCTTTGATTTAGAGGAGGACATATGAGTGGAGCAAAAGGACAGTAAAAGCAATCCCCTGCACTCGAATGTGGTGCTTACAGCTTGATAAGGTTTCCACTCTTCTGACCTATGGTCTGGTGCTGTGATGCCTTGCAGCCCTCTTAGGACTGTGAGCGTCTCTTCACATGCAGCCTTATAAAACAACAGACAGAGGGCGCACCAGCCTAGTACATTACCTTCATGAACACTTTTTTAGTAAATAAAAGCAAATAATATACTTACAATTGCAGTTTCAACAGGCATATCAAATAATCAAGATGATGCTGTCACCAGATCTGCAACGGGAAGACCCATCAAAGTCCACTATGGCTAATGCATTTCAAGGGGCAGCCCTCAGGGCTCTGAGGAAGATGGACTAGATTATTTGATATGCCTGTTGACAAAATGCGTTTGTGGGTATATTACTTGCTTTTACTAATAAAGTGTTTAACTTGGGTAAGGCGATAGCCTGGTGCGCCCTCTGTCTGTTTTATAGTGGAGCAAGAGAACTCCTTTTAATAGCTGTGGTAGTAGTAAGCTTTGGCTGTATTTTGAGGGGTAAAAGTAACTTTGTTGATAAATCTGACAAGGGATTCCCCAGAGAGTTGTTTACTATCAAAAGGCATGCACAAAAGATGCCTTTTGCAAGCAGGCTCAGCAGACCAGGCCTTAACCACTTAACAACCACCTGCCGACAAATAACGGCGGCAGGGTGGTTGCTTAACTCTGGGAGGACGTTATATAACGTCCTCCCAGAATCGCGCTCCCGCGCGCCGGGCGCGCACACGGGAAACTCCGTGACCGCCGGCTCCAGAGGACCCGGCGGATCACGAATCGCGGTAAATCGCCGCTGATAGCGGCCGTTTACCACGTGATCGCTCCGTCAAATGACGGAGCAATCACTTGTAAACAGACCGGCGTCATTTGATGACGCCGGTTCCTCCCTCCCCTCTCTGTACCGATCGGTACAGTGTGAGAGGGGAGGGGAAGGGAGCGGATGGCAGCAGCAGCACTGTGGGCTGGATCTGTGACAATTGCAGTCACAGATCCAGCCATCCATCCATCCCTGCTCAGCCATCCCTGTGCTATACCCTGCCAATACTCTGCAATACACCCTGCCAATACTCTGCAAAATACCCTGGTGCAATACTCTGCAATACCCTGGTGCAATACTCTGCAATACCCTGGTGCAATACTCTGCAATACCCTGGTGCAATACTCTGCAATACCCTGCGAAATACTCTGCAATACCCTGCGAAATACTCTGCAATACCCTGCGAAATACTCTGCAATACCCTGCGAAATACTCTGCAATACCCTGGTGCAATACTCTGCAATACCCTGGTGCAATACTCTGCAATACCCTGGTGCAATACTCTGCAATACCCTGGTGCAATACTCTGCAATACCCTGCACAATACTCTGCAATACCCTGCAAAATACTCTGCAATACCCTGCGCAATACTCTGCAAAATACTCTGCAATACCCTGCAAAATACTCTGCAATACCCTGCACAATACTCTGCAATACCCTGCACAATACTCTGCAATACCCTCCACAATACTCTGCAATACCCTCCACAATACTCTGCAATACCCTCCACAATACCCTGTGCAATACCCTCCACAATACCCTGTGCAATACCCGTGCAATACCCTGCCATACACCGCAATACCCTGCCATACACCGCAATACTCCGCAATGCCCTGCAATACTCCGCAATGCCCGGCAATACTCCGCAATGCCCGGCAATACTCCGCAATGCCCGGCAATACTCTGCAATAACCACTTCCCGCCCTCCGGCCGTCATATGACGTCCTTGACTTTGTGCGGGGATATCTGAATGATGGGAGCAGCTACAGGCATCATTCAGATATCTGCTTTTTCAGCCGGCGATTCCCTACACCATAAGAACAATCATAGCGGCTGTTCCGCCGCTTGATCATTCTTACGGGAGGCGAGAGGGGATGTCCCCCCCCCCGCCGCCCTCCGGTGCTTCTACCGACTCACCGCTACGATCAAAGCCAGGATTGTTGTTTTTTTTTTTTGTATTTTTTTCAGGCTTCCCAGCCTAGAGGTGAGATGTGGGGTCTTATTGACACCCCCCCCCCCCCCCATATCTCACTGTAAAGAGGACCTGTCATGCCATATTCCTATTACAAGGGATGTTTACGTTCCTTGTAATAGGTATAAAAGTGATCAAAAAAATGTTTAGGGCGGAAAAACATGTCAAACTAAAATAAATAAAGTAAAATGAAGAATAACATTTTTTTTTTTTTTTTTAAGCGCCCCTGTCCCCGTGAGCTCGCATACAGAAGCGAACGCATACGTAAGTCCCGCCCACATATGAAAACGGTTTTCAAACCACACATGTGAGGTATCTCTGCGAACGTTAGAGCGAGAGCAATCATTTTGGCCCTAGACCTCCTCTGTAACTCAAAACATGTAACCAGTAAAAATATTTAAAGCGTCGCCTATGGGGATTTTTTAAGTAGCGAAGTTTGGCACCATTCCACGAGTGTGTGCAATTTTTAAGGGCGACATGTTAGGTATCTATTTACTCAGCGTAACTTCATCTTTCACATTATGCAAAAACATTGGGCTAACTTTACTGTTTTTTTTTTTTTTTTAAGCACAAAACATTTTTTTTCCGTAAAAAACGCGTTAAAAAAATTGCTGCGCAAATATCGTGCGAGATAAAAAGTTGCAACAACCACCATTATATTCTCTAAGGTCTTTGCTAAAAAAACATATATAATGTTTTGGGGTTCTATGTAATTTTCTAGCAAATAAATGATGATTTTTACATGTAGGAGAGAAATGTCAGAATTGGCCTTGGTGCTCCAGAACGCCTGAAGGTGCTCCCTGCATGTTGGGCCTCTGTATGTGGCCACGCTGTGTAAAAGTCTCACACATGTGGTATCGCCATACTCGGGAGGAATAGCAGAATGTGTTTTGGGGTGTAATTTGTGGAATGCATATGCTGTGTGTGAGAAATAACCTGCTAATATGACAATTTTGTGGAAAAAAAAAAGAGAAAAAAAAAATCTTGATTTTGCAAAGAATTGTGGGAAAAAATGACAACTTCAAAAAACTCACAATGCCTCTTTCTGAATACCTTGGAATGTCTTCTTTCCAAAAAGGGGTCATTTGGGGGGTATTTGTACTTTTCTGGCATGTTAGGGTCTCAAGAATTGAGATAGGCCGTCAGTACTTCAGGTGTGATCAATTTTCAGATATTGGCACCATAGCTTGTGGACTCTATAACTTTCACAAAGACCAAATAATATACACCAATTTGTACTTATTTTTACCAAAGATATGTAGCAGTATAAATTTTGGCCAAAATTTATGAAGAAAAAATAGTAATTTGCAAAATTTTATAACAGAAACGAAAAAAAAATCATTTTTTTACAAAATTTTCAGTCTTTTTTCTCTTATAGCGCAAAAAATAAAAAACCCAACAGTGATTAAATACCACCAAAAGAAAGCTCTATTTGTGTGAAAAAAAGGACAAAAATTTCATATGGGTACAGTGTTGTATGACTGAGTAATTGTCATTCAAAATGTGAGAGCACCGAAAGCTGAAAATTGGTCTGGTTATTAAGGGGGTTTAAGTGCCCAGTGGTCAAGTGGTTAAACCACAAAATTCTGGGCATATGCACAGAAAGCGGTGTTATCCTAGAGACCTTGAGAAGTTCAATCTCTAGGACATTGGTGGTCAACTGAAAAATTATAGGGGGCCTCAAGAACAGCCCCTGACATTTCCAGAGAGCCACACAATAGCAACGACATTTTGCACCTCAATGCCTGCAGAGGTGGTTCTGGCCAGCTCAGTAGATTGCTTTAAGAAAGGCCTGGATTCTTTCTTAAATGTACATAATATAACTGGGTACTAACATTTATAGGTAAAGTTGATCCAGGAAATATCAGATTGCCTCTCGGGGGATCAGGAAGGAATTTTTTCCCCTGCTGTAGCAAATTGGATCATGCTCTGCTGGGGTTTTTCGCCTTCCCCTGGATCAACTGTGGGTATAGAATTGGGTATATGGGATTGTATGATATTATTTTTTTATGGTTGAACTGGATGGGCTTGTGTCTTTTTTCAACCTGACTAACTATATAATGCCCCAAAATGTCAGTTGTACTGAATTTTTTGCACTGTATCGTAATGCTTACTAAAAAGGTTGGAGAACAATAACCCCCAGGCTAGGACATTACTTGTGCTGTGGGCAGAGATATCTCTCTCTCGTAGATGAAATTGCGCTATTACAGCTTTGGGAGAGTGATTGTTCTGCCGTCTGCAGCATAGGACTTGGCTTCCTTTTATCACAGTTTGACCGTTTGTAAAGGGAGAGTTTATTAAAATAATTTAATATAACGGGAATGACATGGTTGCAGACCTATTGTGTTTGTTTGCTTGGCAGAAGACTGTGTGAGAAAGAGGCCATGTGGCGCTGGGAGGGGAATAGTGATGTCAGATTTCCACCACCAAGTTTCGGTGCTATGTCACGCCCACAGACTGACAGATTTTGGAGGGCTACAACCGAATGAGGATGAATTTGTATGAGGTACACAAAATGCTAGTTAGGTTATAACAGTATTATCTCGTGTAGCGGCCACCCCCTCACCCCGTCCTCTTTAGCCTAGGGGTATGTCACGCGACAGGGGTGAGGGTGCGCTACGGCCCATGTCCTCCCCACTACTTGCAGGCGAGGTGAAGGCCAATACCTAATGTTTCCTCGGGCCGGTGTCATGAACATGTACCGAGTCTGTCGTGCAGAAACCTCCCTTTGCTCCCATTAACAGAGTCCATACACCAATCACAGTCCAATGGTTAGATTTATTTTGTATCTTCAGTTACAAGGCAATGCGATGGCATGATACGGTGGAATGAGCAGGTCGAGGCACTATACTGATCTGGGTCCCTACACCCCCTATGCTATGACCAAGGGTTGTAGGAGTCTCGACATGAATACCTCCGTTGCGCTGCGGGCCTCTATCAGGGGAAGATGTCCTCCAAGGGAGTTACTGCAGGCCCATCCGTCACCGGGTTGACACTACACCGGGTCTTCGAACGAGTGACCTCCCCAGCCTCCTCACCTCAGATGCGGGTCCCCTCGCGAGGGGCGCCCTGGAGCAACTCCACCCTCGCGGGACCCAGTCGGAGTCACCGGGTCCCAGGCCTCCTCAATAGTACCTCATCCCAGGCTGAAGGTGCCTGGGATGGACTCCATCTTCATCCCGGCCAGGCCTAGGGCGCCTAGGTCGGAACCTTGAACCGCCCGCACCCAGGTTGAAGGTGCCTGGGTGCGTGAAGAGATGATCCCCGAAGAACCTCGTGGCGAGGGCGTCTCCCCCTTTTATCTCCTCCCGTCGACACCACGGCGGGTTCCCCGCCCCGGCCGTACCATCTCCAGGAAGGGACAAAGAAGGGTAGCACTGTGGTAGTGATTCTACCCCGAGCCAGTAGGTACACTGACACCTACTGGTCAAAGAGAATATTACACCACCCAATCCTCCACGAATAAGAAAAAGGGGTCTGAACCCTAACATAATTACACACTTGGGTCACACTACTCCCCAAGTGTACCCCACTAAATTGAGGACCCCGTTACACACTCCCCCCTGTGGTTTGACGCTGGTCCCCAGCGTCAGGTGCACACCCATGTCTCCCAAAGAGTGGTGACATGAAGTGGGCCCCAGAGGCTATCCCTCAAATTTTCTGGATACTAAATGTGCCAAGACCTGCTCAAAAAGGGAAAGGGGAAATATAAAACGATACACATTTGTATTTTGCACATGTACAATCCCTCCCATCGCTGTCTAAGAACCACCCCACTCTCAGTAGTCTTGACCGATGAATCTCCTGCAGAAGGGAAACAACAAAAAGAAAACACATCCTAACACTCTGTGTTAACTTGGCATGAATGGGTCCGTCAGCCGAGAGACCCGCTCACTCCAATAAGTAAGTAATGCATATGTAAAATTTTCAAACATTCGTTGCGCAACACTGCCATCTGGTGACAGAGCCGCGGTAATGACACTTGGTGAGATCTTCATTCTTCCTGCTTTCCTACTCTGACTCTATCCCAAAAGTCTCTGCCTTTGGCACATGAAGAAAAGGGAGGGAAAGGAAAAAAAAAAACAGCTCCCAAGTCTCCAGTGAGTAAAAGAAAAGCCCAAATCAAAACAAAAGTAGGGCACAGTTCTAGGCGTCTGGGAATGTCTCATCCAGAAAGTTTCAACAGCAACAAGATAGGAGCTCACTCCTCCTATAAGTAGAACCTTGGATCCGGCAGAAACAGAGGCTTCAGGTGCCCGTCAAACACTTCCACCGAATACTCGACATCCTCTCCTTCTTTCCTACAGATGAGCACCTTATCAGCATGAATATGGCGCCCAAGTCTCCAGTCAGCTTTGCAGTCCTTGAACTTTTTAGACACAGGCGGTGAACATGACAGGTATCGCCTGGCATGGGGTACTTTAAGCTTTTCCCATACAAACTCGTCATACCACCTTGGTCGCAGGACCTCAACTTCATACAATAAGTCCCGGGGCAAGTATGGGTACTCCCACCCATATTCACGGGCGACTCTCTGGGAGAAAAGTCTCTGCAATCTGGCTAGAGGCGGCATCACATCTCGCTCACCTTCTCCTGGCTGTACGATGGCCTCCGGGTGCCGAGGTACCTTGACCATCTCAGGTTGCTTGGTCTTTGGTGCCCGCAACGAAGCGCGCTGCGTCCTCACCATCAAAGTGGATGATGTAGTTGAGTGAGGAAAGTTGGTCGAAGGGTTAGATTTCCTCTGAAACTCCGGGGTCTGCGCCCGGAGCGTATTATCTTCTATGGACATGGGGGAATCCTGTGGTTTACTCAGCACAGGTAGCGGGCGTCTGTCCCAGCCCTTCCGTTGAAACAACTAGTCTATTTCCCCGTCATCCCCACAGTCTGACAACGACTCTAAGTCGGAGGTGTCATACATCTCGGCAGGAAGGTAGTCTCTAGTAGACGGAAGGCTACCCTCCCTTTCGGGCTCCACCGACTGTGAACCCCCGACACCTCCAACCAACACCGCAGTCCCAGCCCCTAGCTCACCTGGACCTACTGAAGAACTGGGATGTCTGGGACTCTCTTCTCTACCGGCGCCATCCAGGCCAGGCAAGCGGCGGGGTGAAGCTCGACCACGACCACAGGAGGCCTGCACCAGGCCTATCTTCCTCTTCGGGGGTGGTAGCAGGGAGTCTGTGGTGACCGAAGCAGTGTCTTCGGATTTTTCTCTCTCAATCTCTGGTTGGGCAGTCACTTCGCCCTGGTCAGCGCGTACGGGGACCTCCGCAGAGGCCTGAATCTCTCCCTCCGGAGTGGCGGTTCCTGTGATACAGTTGAAGCGTAGGGCCCGGGGCCTTTCCGTATATGGTTCAACCTCAAAAAGGAATTCCTTGCAGGCCTCACATCGCCCGAATGGCTTTAATTGGACCACCAGTCCCGAGCATCCGGGACAGATCACACCGAGAGCCTCCGTGTCTCTGCATGAATACAGAGCCAACTGTCCTCGGGGCCTAAGTCTTATCCCCGTGTCTGTCAGGGGAGCAGCAAATGCAGTCATCTTCGTGGGGTAAGGTACCGGTATCCACGGGGAGCTTGAGGCCATCCCGACCACTTGCTGTTCCATCACGCGCTAACCACGCGCCGGAGTCTCCACGTGTATCTCCACACGTGGCCAGACTCCTCCCACAACTTGTACGTTTTCGCGGGCTACTGCCAGCCTCCGCCCACGAATTGTACAGTCATGGGGTGCCTCGTGGCGCAGTGCATTAACAGTCCCCACATGTAGTACTTCACACGGCTGGACCTTTCCCTTTCTACGCTCCTCTGCGTGGGCCTTTCCCGACTTAGGGTCATGTCCACAACTCCGAGCAGGGATGCACTCTGGCCAATCACATGGCCGACCTGTTCGGAACTCCTCCGGGCAGCAAAGTTCAAACACAGACGCTCTCAGTTCCATCGCCAAGACACACGATATCCCGGACGAGCCCCCACGTGTAGCGGCCACCCCCTCACCCGTCCTCTTTAGCCTAGGGGTATGTCACGCGACAGGGGTGAGGGTGCGCTACGGCCCATGTCCTCCCCACTACTTGCAGGCGAGGTGAAGGCCAATACCTAATGTTTCCTCGGGCCGGTGTCCTGAACATGTACCGAGTCTGTCGTGCAGAAACCTCCCTTTGCTCCCATTAACAGAGTCCATACACCAATCACAGTCCAACGGTTAGATTTATTTTGTATCTTCAGTTACAAGGCAATGCGATGGCATGATACGGTGGAATGAGCAGGTCGAGGCACTATACTGATCTGGGTCCCTACACCCCCTATGCTATGACCAAGGGTTGTAGGAGTCTCGACATGAATACCTCCGTTGCGCTGCGGGCCTCTATCAGGGGAAGATGTCCTCCAAGGGAGTTACTGCAGGCCCATCCATCACCGGGTTGACACTACACCGGGTCTTCGAACGAGTGACCTCCCCAGCCTCCTCACCTCAGATGCGGGTCCCCTCGCGAGGGGCGCCCTGGAGCAACTCCACCCTCGCGGGACCCAGTCGGAGTCACCGGGTCCCAGGCCTCCTCAATAGTACCTCATCCCAGGCTGAAGGTGCCTGGGATGGACTCCATCTTCATCCCGGCCAGGCCTAGGGCGCCTAGGCCGGAACCTTGAACCGCCCGCACCCAGGCTGAAGGTGCCTGGGTGCGTGAAGAGATGATCCCCGAAGAACCTCGTGGCGAGGGCGTCTCCCCCTTTTATCTCCTCCCGTCGACACCACGGCGGGTTCCCCGCCCCGGCCGTACCATCTCCAGGAAGGGACAAAGAAGGGTAGCACTGTGGTAGTGATTCTACCCCGAGCCAGTAGGTACACTGACACCTACTGGTCGAAGAGAATATTACAGCACCCAATCCTCCACGAATAAGAAAAAGGGGTCTGAACCCTAACATAATTACACACTTGGGTCACACTACTCCCCAAGTGTACCCCACTAAATTGAGGACCCCGCTACACTAGTAAATTGTGCAAAAGTGTGTTTCTTTACGTATGTGGGTTTACAACCACTTTAAAGTAGTTATAAAGTATATATATATTTTTTTTTACCTAAAGGCAGTCTCTGCATTAAGGTAAAAAAAAACAAAAAACACCCGACTACCTATCCTAGCCACCCCCATCCCTAAATACTTACCTGACTACTTTCACTCACCCAGTGCTGTCTTCGCTGCTGCACTGCTCCTCCGACCTCCTAGATTCGCAGGAGAAACTGAGAGTAGCAGGAGCCATGGGCTCCTGCTGCTGTCAGTCAAACTCCCTGTTGCACAGAGCAGCCTAGTATAACGTCTTTTTTTATTTTATTACATAAAAAAAAATAACCTTCAGTATCACTTTAAATTAAAAATCTGCCCCCAAATGATCTCCCACAAAAACTGTTTTTTGATTTATATTTTCTGTACAAAAAAATGCGGATTATTATAGGTTTACCAAGCCTGACAGCCACAAGATGGGATTCATCTGCACGGAAAAAAAGTCTAATGGACTAATTTACAAGTAATTTAAATGTACATCTTAAAAAGTAAATCCATTTACGTAACTATCCACAAAGCGATCAGTTCTGTTTAACCACTTAACGACCGCTCACTGTATATATATACGTCGGCAGAATGGCACCGACAGGCACAATCACGTAGAGCATACGTGATCGCCTTTGTATAGTTGGGGGGTCCGATCGGACCCCCCTCCTATACAGTGAGCGGCCGTTAATCGTGGGGGAGCGTTCGGAGATGAGGGGGTGACCATTCGATTTCGGCCACCCCCTCGCGATCGCTCCCGGCCAATGAAAATGCTTCCTCTGCCATGTGATGTAAACACAGGCAGGAGGAAGTGATGTCATCTCCCTCGCGGCGGTCTTTTCGATTCCGGCGCCGAGGAGAGAGGAAGCAGGTTAGTGCACCAACAGTCCACTGACACATAGGTACACATAGGCACACATTTCACCCCCAGTCACCCCCAGATCACCCCCCAGGTCACCCCCCAGCCCCCAATCACAGTGTCACTGATTGCAGTGATCATTTATTTTACTGATCACTGCATTTAGTGTCATCTGTGATAGTAAAAAGTTGCAGGGTAGTTAGGTTTAGGCCCCTTTAGGTCCAGGGTAGCCCCCTAACCCCCCCTAATAAAGGTTTAACCCCTTGATCGCCCCCCAGGTAACCCTTTCACCCCCTAACGCCAGCGTCACTAATCGATCGTATTTTCGATCACTGTATTTAGTGCCGGTGGTGCCCTAGATAGCCAGTTAATTATTAGGTTCGCCGCAGGTTTTTAGAGCGTCAGGTACCCCCATATATTATTTTAACCCCCTGATTGCCCCTAGAGTTAACCCTTTCACCAGTGATCACCGTATAAGCGTCACTGGTGACACTGGTTACCCAGTTAGTTATTTAGGTAACCCGTCAGGTTTTTATATAGCGTCGGTTACCCCCATATTCAACCTAATAAAGGTTTTAACCCCCTGATTGCCCCTAGTTAACCCTTTCACCAGTGATCACCATATAAAGGTTACGGGTGACGCTGGTTGGTTAGTTTGCTTTTTATAGCATCAGGGCACCCGCCGTATATAACCCAATAAAGGTTTAACCCCCTGATCGCCCGGCGGGTGAGATCAATTAGGTTTTAGCACCAGAGAGGGTCTGCGTCGCCCCAGGCAGCGTTAGGTTAGTGCCAGTAACGCTAACACCCACGCACAAAGCATACACCTCCCTTAGTGGTATAGTATCTGATCAGATCTATACTAGCGTCCCCAGCGGTTTAGGGTTCCCAAAAACGCAGTGTTAGCGGGATCAGCCCAGATACCTGCTAGCACCTGCGTTTAGCCCCTCCGCCCAGCCCAGCCCACCCAAGTGCAGTATCGATCGATCACTGTCACTTACCAAACACAAAACACATAACTGCAGCGTTCGCAGAGACAGTCCTGATCCCTGCGACCGCTAACAGTTTTTTTTGTAGCGTTTGATATATTTGCTGACGACAGTCGGGTGCTTTTTTTCCTGTGAATCTTACTAGTGTACCCCTAAATTTAGAGCCCAAAATGGCAAGTCGAAGGTACACTAGTAAAGAGGCCTACGAGATTCTGAGCATGACAGATAGTGAAGAGGAGGTCACGTATCTGTCAGATTCAGGCTCAGAATATCTTCCCGTAGAAGACAGTGACGTCAGCGGCCCCACGTCAGATAGCTCTGACGACGAAGTTGAGGTCCCTGCTAAGGTCAGGCGTACCCGATCCCGATCTTCTGAGGTTGTTGAGGAGCAAGAACCGCAGGGCTCTCGTATCATGGAGCAGAGGAGTACTAGCGCCGCTATTCCTTCTGGTGAATTGGCAAGCACCAGCGGCCTAGTACAGCCTGGGCGTACATCCAGCACTGCAGTATCACGTGGTGACGTGGCGAGTCCCATAAGTGCAGTTCAAGCTGGCGAGGTGGCAAGCACAAGTAGTGTCCCGCTGCCACCAATAAGAAGACAAAGGCAGGCCCGTCGTGTCCATAGTGCCCTTCCTGCAGAATTCGCCTATCCTGATTGGGTCCCCACCACTTCTGCAGAACCCGTACTTCCCCCATTCACTGCCCAACCCGGTATTCAGGTGGAAACAGCTGATTTTATGCCAATCGATTATTATTCGCTGTTTTTCACGGAAGATCTCTATAGATCTATTGTGGACCAGAGTAATTTATATGCTGGTCAATTCATCGCCGCTAATCCCCAGTTGCCTTCCATTGCCAAAGATTGGAAACCAATTACGGTTTCCGAATTTAAGACCTTTCTGGGCCTTTCCCTCAACATGGGCACACATAAATTCCCGTCATTGCGTGCTTATTGGTCCACGCACCCAATTGACCACATGCCCGTGTTCTCTGCCTCCATGCCCAGGAAACGATACGAGCAGATTTTGCGGTTCATGCACTTCAACGACAATGAACTTTGTCGTCCACGTGTGGACCCTGAATACGACCGGCTCTATAAAATTCGGCCCCTCATAAACCACTTAAACGAACGTTTTGCAGCCTTGTTTATTCCCGATCAAGCTGTCTGCGTTGATGAGTCCCTGATTCAATTTTCTGGCCGCTTGGCTTTCAAGCAGTACCTTCCCAGCAAGCGTGCCAGATACGGGGTCAAGCTCTATAAGTGCTGTGACAGGGCAACAGGCTATGTATGGAGCTTTATGGTTTATGAGGGAAAAGATAGTCAGGTTGAGCCGGTCAACTGCCCGGATTACATAGGGAGCGCTGGCAAGATAGTGTGGAACTTGGTGTCACCCTTATTCGGAAAGGGGTACCACTTGTATGTGGACAATTATTACACGAGCGTGCCACTGTTTAGTCACTTGTTTGATCATCAGATTGAAGCATGTGGCACCGTGCGACCTAATCGCCGGGGCTTTCCCCAGCGGCTTGTAGATGTCCGTCTTAGGCTGGGGGAGAGAGCCTGCGTAAAGTGTAAAAACTTGCTCGCTATGAAGTGGAGAGACAATAAGAATGTTTTCCTTCTTACCTCCCTTCATGCAGACACGACAGTCCAAATTCGTACGGCGACTGGTGTTGTGGAGAAACCCCTCTGTGTCCACGAATATAACAAAAATATGGGAGGGGTGGACCTCAACGACCAGTTGATGGCGCCGTATCTAATTGACCGTAAGGCGAGACGCTGGTACAAAAAAGTGTCTCTATCCTTATTTCAATTGGCTTTGCTGAACGCTCATGTGCTATACAGAGCTGCAGGCGGGACTTTATCTCTTCTAAAATTCCAGAATGAGATTGTCACAGAACTCCTGTATCCAGGCGGTTCTGCACCTCACCATCCCCTACCAAATGCAGTAAGCCGGCTGCATGAGAGGCATTATACGCATCTCCTCCCGAGTACCCCTACCCAACGAACCCCCCAAAAAAGATGTCGTGTCTGTAGCAAGCGAGGATTTAAGCGTGACACCCGTTATTATTGTCCACTCTGTCCTGACAAACCTGGTCTTTGCCTTGGTGAATGTTTTGAACGCTACCACTCAAAAGTGAAGTTTTAGCGTAGGGTACAGCATTTCACAGACTAGGACACACTTACACAGGGTCTCCCAAGATGCCATTACATTTTGAGAGACCCGAACTATTACAGTTGTTAAAGTTTAAAAAAAAAAGTGTAAAAAATAAAAAAAAACGTAAAAAACAAAAACACAAAAAAAATATAAAATAAAAAAACCAAAAATAGTTGTAGTTTTATTGTTCTCTCTCTCTCTCTCTCTATTTTCTCTCTATTGTTCTGCTCTTTTTTACTGTATTCCATTCTGCAATGTTTTATCATGCTTGCTTTTCAGGTATGTCATTTTTTGTTTACAGGTGCGCCATTCAACTGCAGCGCGGAATTATTTATCTTGACAGCAACAGCGTTTGCTCCCACGATACATAAAGCCGTGACTCCAACGCTGTAGGAGGTGATTTCACCACCACAGTTAAAAAAAGAGCATATATGCCGAAGCATGGGGGCAGCAGGGGCGGAGGAGCGATTTTGCTCCTAATGCCGCGTATATACGGTCGAAATTCCGACGGCGGCTTGCCCGTGGAAAAGTTCGACCGTGTGTACGCGGCATAACCTTTTATGCCGCGTACATACGGTCGAAATTCAGACGAAGGCTTGCCCGTGGAAAAGTCCGACCGTGTGTACGCGGCATAACTTTTTTGCGGGAGGATGCCTCCATGCTTCGGCATATATGCCCATCATTAGAAGTGGGTGGATGAAGGGAGGTATTCTAATGGTGGGCATACCCACCGATCAATCTCTTTTTTTCGTTCAGCCAACAGGCTGCATGAAAAAAAAGATTACAATACATGTCCAACAAGGACCAGCAACGTACTGGTATGTTGCTGGACTTTGAATGGTTATACCAGATTGATGCCTGCGGGTATCATTCTTTTCAGCCAGCGGCCGGCTTTCATGTAAAAGCAATCCTAGTGGCTAGATAGCCTCTGGACTGCTTTTACAAGCAGTGGGAGGGAATGCCCCCCCCCGGATATAAACAGCGCCATTGGGAAATTGGGAAAGCATTTTATCACACCGATCTTGGTGTGGTCAAATGCTTTGAGGGCAGAGGAAAGATCTAGGGTCTAACCAAAAGAGTACCTGTCACTACTTATTGCTATCATAGGGGATATTTACATTCCCTGAGATAACAATAAAAATGATAAAAAATAAATAAATATGGAAGGAACAATTTAAAAATGAAATAAAAAAGCAAAATAAATAATAAAAAATAAATAAATAAAAAAAAGCACCGCTGTCCCCCCTGCTCTTGCGCAAAGGCGAACGCAAGCGTCGGTCTAGCGTCATATGTAAACAGCAATTGCATCATGCTTGTGAGGTATCACCGCGAAGGTCAGATCGAGGGCAGTAATTTTAGCAGTAGACCTCCTCTGTAAATCTAACGTGGTAACCTGTAAAGGCTTTTAAATGCTTTTAAAAATGAATGTAGTTTCTCGCCACTGTGCGTTTGTGCGCAATTTTAAAGCATGTCGTGTTTGGTATCCATGTACTCGGCCTAAGATCATCTTTTTAATTTCATCAAACATTTGGGCAATATAGTGTTTTTTAGGGCATTAAAAATAAAAAAAGTGTGTTTTCCCCCCAAAAAATGCGTTTGAAAAATCGCTGCGCAAATACTGTGTGGAAAAAAAAAATGCAACACCCACTATTTTAATCTGTAGGGCCTTTGCTTTAAAAATATATATAATGTTTGGGGGTTCAACATAATTTTCTTGCAAAAAAAAAATGTTTTCATGTAAACAAAAAGTGTCAGAAAGGGCTTTGTCTTCAAGTGGTTAGAAGAGTGGATGATGTGTGACATAAGCTTCCTAATGTTGTGCATAAAATGCCAGGACAGTTCAAAACCCCCCCAAATGACCCCATTTTGTAAAGTAGACACCTCAAGCTATTTGCTGAGAGGCATGTTGAGCCCATTGAATATTTTTTTTTTGTCCCAAGTGATTGAATAATGACAAAAAGAAAAAAAAAAAGAAAAATTTACAAAAAGTTGTCACTAAATTATATATTGCTCAAACATGCCATGGTTATATGTGGAATTGCACCCCAAAATACATTCTGTTGCTTCTCCTGAGTACGGGGATACCACATGTGTGAGACATTTTGGGAGCCTAGCCGCGTACAGGACCCCGAAAACCAAGCACCGCCTTCAGGATTTCTATGGGTGTAAATTTTTGATTTTACTCATCACTGCCTATCACAGTTTCGGAGGCCATGGAATGCCCAGATGGCACAAAACCCTCCCAAATGACCCCATTTTGGAAAGTAGACACCCCAAGCTATTTGCTGAGAGGTATGTTGAGTATTTAGCAGATCTCGCTTTTTGTCACAAAGTTTTAAAAATTGAAAAAATAAATAAAAATAAAATAAATATGTCTTTCTTCATTTTCAAAAACAAATGAGAGCTGTAAAATACTCACCATGCCTCTCGGCAAATAGCTTGGGGTGTCTACTTTCCAAAATTGGGTCATTTGTGGGGGTTTTGGGCTATATTGGCATTTTATGGCCTTCAAAACTGTGATAGGTAGTGAGGAGTGAAATCAAAAATTTGTGCCCTTAGAAATCCTGAAGGCGGTGCTTGGTTTTCGGGGGCCCGTACGCGGCTAGGCTCTCAAAGTCCCACACATGTGGTATCCCCGTACTCAGGAGAAGCAACCAAATGTATTTTGGGGTGCAATTCCGCATATAACCATGGCATGTGTGAGCAATATATCATTTAGTGACAACTTTTTGTACATTTTTTTTTTGTTTTTTCTTTTTGTCATTATTCAATCACTTGGGACAAAAAAAAAAATATTCAATGGGCTCAACATGCCTCTCAGCAATTTCCTTGGGGTGTCTACTTTCCAAAATGGGGTCATTTTGGGGGGTTTTGTGCTATCTTGGCATTTTATGGCCTTCAAAACTGTGATAGGTAGTGAGGAGTGAAATCAAAAATTTATGCCCTTAGAAACCTTGAAGGCTGTGCTTGGTTTTTGGGGTCCCGTACGCGGCTAGGCTCCCAAAAAGTCCCACACATGTGGTATCCCCGTACTCAGGAGAAGCAACAGAATGTATTTTGGGGTGCAATTCCACATATAACCATGGCATGTGTGAGCAATATATCATTTAGTGACAACTTTGTGCAAAAAAAAACAAAGTTTGTCATATTCCCGCAACTTGTGGCAAAATATAAAATATTCCATGGACTGAACATGCCTCTCAGTAAATAGCTTGGGGTGTCTACTTTCCAAAATGGGGTCATTTGGGGGGATTTTGTGCTATTTTGGCATTTTATGGCCTTCGAAACTGTGATAGGTAGTGAGGAGTGAAATCAAAAATTTACGCCCTTAGAAAGCCTGAAGGCGGTGCTTGGTTTTTGGGGCCCCGTACCCGGCTAGGCTCCCAAAAAGTCCCACACATGTGGTATCCCCGTACTCAGGAGAAGCAGCAGAATGTATTTTGGGGTGCAATTCCACATATAACCATGGCATGTGTGAGCAATATATCATTTAGTGACAACTTTTTGTACATTTTTTCTTTTTTTTTTCTTTTTGTCATTATTCAATCATTTGGGACAAAAAAAAATATTCAATGGGCTTAACATGCCTCTCAGCAAATAGCTTGGGGTGTCCACTTTCCAAAATGGGGTCATTTGGGGGGGGGGTTTGTGCCATCTTGGCATTTTATGGCCTTCAAAACAGTGATAGGTAGTGATAGGTAGTGAGGAGTGAAATCAAAAATGTATGCCCTTAGAAACCTTGAAGGCGGTGCTTGGTTTTTGGGGTCCCGTACGCGACTAGGCTCCCAAAAAGTCCCACACATGTGGTATCCCCATACTCAGGAGAAGCAGCAGAATGTATTTTGGGGTGTAATTTCACATATGCCCATGGCATGTGTGAGCAATATATCATTTAGTGACAACTTTGTGCAAAAAAAATAAAGTTTGTCATATTCCCGCAACTTGTGGCAAAATATAAAATATTCCATGGACTAATCATGCCTCTCAGTAAATAGCTTGGGGTGTCTACTTTCCAAAATGGGGTCATTTAGGGGTGTTTTGTGCTATTTTGGCATTTTATGGCCTTCGAAACTGTGATAGGTAGTGAGGAGTGAAATCAAAAATTTGCGCCCTTAGAAATCCTGAAGGCGGTGGTTGGTTTCCGGGGTCCCGTACGTGGCTAGGCTCCTAAAAAGTCCCACACATGTGGTATCCCCGTACTCAGGAGAAGCAGCAGAATGTATTTTGGGGTGCAATTCCACATATAACCATGGCATGTGTGAGCAATATATCATTTAGTGACAACTTTTTGTAATTTTTTTTTGTCATTATTCAATCACTTGGGACAAAAAAAAAATATTCAATGGGCTCAACATGCCTCTCAGCAATTTCCCTGGGGTGTCTACTTTCCAAAATGGGGTCATTTGGGGGGGGGGGGGGGGGTTTGTACTGCCCTGCCATTTTAGCACCTCAAGAAATGAGATAGGCAGTCATAAATTAAAAGCTGTGTAAATTCCAGAAAATGTACCCTAGTTTGTAGACGCTATAACTTTTGCGCAAACCAATAAATATATGCTTATTGACATTTTTTTTTACTAAAGACATGTGGCTGAATACATTTTGGCCTAAATGTATGACTACAATTGAGTTTATTCGATTTTTCTTATAACAAAAAGTAGAAAATATCATTTTTTTTCAAAATTTTCGGTCTTTTTCCGTTTATATCGCAAAAAATAAAAATCGCAGAGGCAATCAAATACCATTAAAAGAAAGCTCTATTTGTGGGAAGAAAAGGACGCAAATTTCGTTTCAGTACAACATTGCATGTCCGCACAATTTACAGTTAAAGCAGCGCAGTGCAAAATTCTGAATTCACCTCTGGTCCTTTAGCTACCAAATGGTCCGGGGCTTAAGTGGCTTAAGAGGCTACAAAATCTAAGTCGACTTTAAAGCACTAAGCTCATACATACACATTTCCACTCTTCTGCATGATTGCATTTGTCTGGTGAAAATGAAATTAAGTTTAAGTGCAGAAAGAAGCAGCACAATCCCCTTTTAATGCCCAGATGGAGAAGACATGGAGTGACGTCACTCTGTGAAAGACCCATTGTACAGCTTCCAACAAGCAACACATCTTTGGGGAAGGTCTGTTATAGTCATAGCCACTTTCTTTTCCACCCGTCAGGTAGAAAAATCTCAGTTGCAATGAGCAGCATTCCAACACGTTTCAGTGATGGCAAAGTCCTTTTTCAGGCCAGTAACCCAGCAATGATTGATGAGACTCAGACCGACAGTAGCGGATAGGGAAGCTTGGCTGCAGTTCAGTGTTATTGTAAGAAATCTCAAATATTTATTCCATCTCCTGCACTCACTGTAATCACATTTTCACCATGTTGCCAGGAAGGGAGCTTTGACATGAAGCCATAAATTGACACAGGCTACCATTGTTGCACTTTTGCAATTGAAAACACTGAAATAATATTAAATCGTTATATATTTTCCTACCTGCAGAAGTAAAATGACTAAAATGTAATTTTAAATGCAAGGCTCGTAAAAACATCCTTTTATTACACTTAATTTGCTTATTTCAGAGTGCTTAAAATGGTTTCCACAGATTGATTTCATATAGTTGAAACCACAGCAAAATCTGACATCATCTATGCTAGGGCTGGCATACTGCCCTGTAGGAAATAGTAGAGTGCAACTTGTATAAGTATGAGAACTCATTTGCTAAAGCAAGAGCCCCAGCTACTAGAAAACAATCTGATATATCCTTTATTATCTAGTGTAGTCTATAGGTTACGGAAATGTAAATACAGTATATAGCTCCCACCAGTTTGCTGACATGCATATTACTATGAGGGATTAGGGAGTGATTTTGGCAAATTGGTTTTACAGTTTTTTTCTCAATGTAGATGGGCAGTTTTGTTTATTTAATTAGGGTCATCTTTGTATTTGCATTTACCCTTTTTTTGTGTACGGTTGCTTTGAAATTTGTATTTTCTGGCCCAGGAAAATTGAAAAAGAACTTCATTAATGCTCAATTAATGCCTATTGCCCCCATAAATAAAACAAAAATAACCAATTTAATTTAGTGTGCTTCATTGAATTTCACAAAAATGTCAAAAATCTACTAGGAGATTAAAATTCTCCTTTTACTCCTCTCATACTCTTTTTACTACATGGGACCAAATCCCACTCATGTCTCAGCAAAAAGACAGAAGAAAGATGGTTACAGCACAGTCATCCAGTTCTGGGAGGACATCTATTGACGTTCTCCCAGAAACCTGTGTCCTGGAGTAAAGCTCTGTGAACAGCCGTGTTCTTCGAAAACACATAAAAAACCTTACTAGTCCCCCGGGACCAATAATTTCGGGGATAGGATCCAAAACCAAAAGAGCAAGTAGATTTGTAGATGAATACCTTCGCCCTCACGTAGTTGCGTTACCTTCTTATATAAAAGACACCTCTGACCTCCTAAAAAGTCTAGATGGTCTACACGTACCACAAGGGTTCCTTTTGGTCGCTATTGACATTGAGGCCCTATACTTGTCTATTCCTCACCAGCGTGGTATAGAGGTAATATCTAGATTCCTCAATGAAAGGGGTCCCACATCTGATAAGACTCAAAAAATTCATTATACAACTCTTATCTCATATCCTTACAACGGATGGATGAGTATGGATGGCATGGCTGAGCATGGATGGATGGCATGGTTGAGTATGGATAGCTGTGAGTATGGATGGGATGGCAGAGCATGAATGAGGTAGGAATTGGCACAAAGCAGCGCTGTGGGCACTACAGATCCAGCCCATAGCGCTGCTGCACCCGATCTCTCCCCCTCTCCTCTCACACTGTATCGATCAGTACGGAGAGGGGAGAGATGAACCAGGCATGGGCCGGCTTGTTTACAACTGATCTCTTCGTCATTTGACAGAGCAATCATGTGGTAAACGGCCGCTGCCATCGGCCCTATACCATGATGCGCCGAGTCCCCTGGACCCGGCAGTCACGGATATTCCTGGGCTCACACTCCAGGGAATTTGGGAAGACATTATAGTACGCCCTCCCAGAGTTATACAGTATCTCACAACAGTACACCCCACACATTTTTGTAAATATTTTATTATATCTTTTCATGTGACAACCCTGAAGAAATGACACTTTGCTATAATGTAAAGTAGTGAGTGTACAGCTTGTATAACAGTGTAAATTTGCTGTTCCCTCAAAATAACTCAACACACAGCCATTAATGTCTAAACCGCTGGCAACAAAAGTGAGTACACCCCTATGTGAAAATGTCCAAATTGGGACCAAAGTGTCAATGTTTTGTGTGGCCACCATTATTTTCCAGCACTGCCTTTACTAGTGTGAATGAGTCTTAACATCCAGTTCTTCTTCCTCTGCTGCTGTTACCATTCATTAACAGCTGTCAAAATGACATCCGGCAATTGCTTTGTGCTGTACAGCAGGATGGACTGTCAAAATGCAGCCCCTCCTGTGTAAAATGATACTTGCAGATAATTTCCAGGTATCTGTAAGTATGATAAATCAATGTAATGGTTTCTTTGTATTACCTGTTTCGTGTATGTGTAGATCAAAGGTGTGACCTTGGATTTGCAGATAACATTACTTTAAGTAACTTTACAAGTAGGGGTGATCTGACGGTTTGGTCCGAACCTAGGATGAATGCCTGAAATCTTGCCTATCTTGTCCCCTGTTTAGCAGGAGCTGAGCATCATACCATATGTCACAAAAGTGAGTACACCCCTCACATTTATGTAAATGTTTTATTATATCTTTTCATGTGACAACCCTGAAGAAATGACACTTTGCTACAATGTAAAGTAGTGAGTGTACAGCTTTGTATAACAGTGTAAATTTGCTGTTCCCTCAAAATAACTCAACACACAGTCATTAATGTCTAAACCGCTGGCAACAAAAGGGAGTACACCCCTAAGTGAAAATGTCCAAATTGGGACCAAAGTGTCAATGTTTTGTGTGGCCACCATTATTTTCCAGCACTGCCTTAACCCTCTTGGGCATGGAGTTCTCCAGAGCTTCACAGGTTGCCACTGGAGTCCTCTTCCACTCGACATGACGGAGCTGGTGGACCTTGCACTCCAACACCTTCCATTTGAGGATGCCCCACAGATGCTCAATTGGGATTAGGTCTGGAGACATGCTTGGCCAGCCCATCAACTTTACCCCCCAGCTTCTTTAGCAAGGCTGTGGTCGTCTTGGAGGTGTGTTTGGGGTCGTTATGTTGGAATACTGCCCTGCAGCCCAGTCTCCGAAGGGAGGGGATCATGCTCTGCTTCTCTGTCACAGTACATGTTGGCATTCATGGCTCCCTCAATGAACTGTAGCTCCCCAGTGCCGGCAGCACTCATGCAGCCCCAGATTACGACACTCCCACCACCATGCTTGACTGTAGGCAAGACACACTTGTCTTTGCACTCCTCACCTGGTTGCTTCCACACACCCTTGACACCATCTGAACCAAATACATTTATCTTGGTCTCATCAGACCACAGGACATGGTTCCAGTAATCCATGTCCTTAGTGTGCTTGTCTTCAGCAAACTGTTTACAGGCTTTCTTGTGCATCATCTCTAGAAGAGGCTTCCTTCTGGGATGACAGCCATGCAGACCAATTTGATGCAGTGTGCGACGTATGGTCTGAGCACTGACAGGCCCTCCAACCCCCTCAACCTCTGCAGCAATGCTGGAAGCACTCTTACGTCTATTTCCCAAAGACAACCTCTGGATATGACACTGAGCATGTGCACTCAACTTCTTTGGTTGACCATGGCCAGGCCTGTTCTGAGTGGAACCTGTCCTGTTAAACCGCTGTATGGTCTTGTCCACCAAGCTGCAGCTCAGTTTCAGGGTCTTGCAATCTTCTTATAGCCTAGGCCCTCTTTATGTAGAGCAACAATAATTTTTTCAGATCCTGAGAAAGTTCTTTGTCATGAGGTGCCATGTTGAAATTCCAGTGACCAGTATGAGAGAGTGAAAGCGATAACACCAAATGTAACACACCTGCTCCCCATTTACACCTGAGACCTTGTAACACTAACGAGTCACATGACACCAGGGAGGGAAAATGGCTAATTGTGCCCAATGTTTACATTTTCACTTAGGGGTCTACTCACATTTTTTGCCAGCGATTTAGACATTAATGGCTATGTGTTGAGTTTTTTTGAGGGGACAGCAAATTTACACTGTAATACAAGCTGTACACTTACTACTTTAGATTGTAGCAAAGTGTAATTTCTTCAGTGTTGTCACATGAAAAGATATAATAAAACATTTACATAAATGTGAGGGGTGTACTCACTTTTGTGACATACGGTATGATGCTCAGCTCCTGCTAAACAGGGGACAAGATAGGCAAAATTTCAGGCATTCATCCTAGGTTCGGACCAAACCGTCAGATCACCCCTACTTGTAAAGTTACTTAAAGTAATGTTATCTGCAAATCCAAGGCCACACCTTTGATCTACACATACACGAAACAGGTAATACAAAGAAACCATTACATTGATTTATCATACTTACAGATACCTGGAAATTATCTGCAAGTATCATTTTACACAGGAGGGGCTGCATTTTGACAGTCCCTCCTGCTGTACAGCACAAAGCAATTGCCGGATGTCATTTTGACAGCTGTTAATGAATGGTAACAGCAGCAGAGGAAGAAGAACTGGATGTTAAGACTCATTCACACTAGTAGTTGAGGGTCGGCAAAACCCCACGGTTGAGCTGCATTTTTACAGCGCACACACACTCCCCCTTTAGCTTAGTCAGTGGCCGGGAGGGTTTACATGTTGCGGCAGGAATTCTACCCTATTGCTTTTGGTGGCCGTAGCTCCTGATGAATGCAACCAAATGAAAGTTTCGTCATGCTAGTGTGGGGTTCAAAAGAAGGCAGTAAGGAGATGATACGTCTCCCCACTACCTGTCAAATGCTTCTGAATAGCAATCTGAACGTGGATTGCACTTCAGAGATCAAAGCACGTGTAAACGAGCCCTTAGCAATGTTTTTTAAAATCTTTTTTTTTTTTTAGTCAGATTCTTTTGGCTATCCATCTAAAAAAGCCAAAGGATTACTGTGACGGGAGGCCCGTGGAACCCAGAATCCCCTGGAGAGGTTGGCAAACCCTTGTTTCAGCTCCCTATGCACCTCCTATGTCTAAGTCACCCTGTGTCTATTATTAGGGGCACAGGGTGATTGAGAACCCCAGTCTGATCTGTACTAAATCGCACTCACTGTACAACACTGGAATGTTTTGTGTGTGTATGTATATATATATATATATATATATATATATACACACACACACACATATTTTATATATATATATATACACACACACATACAGTTGTGCTCATAAGTTTACATACCCTGGCAGAATTTATGATTTCTTGACCATTTTTTCAGAGAATATGAATGATAACACAAAAACATTTCTTTCACTCACGGTTAGTGTTCGCTGAAGCCATTTATTATCAGTCAACTGTGTTTACTCTTTTTAAATCATAATGGAAACAGAAACTACCCAAATGACCCTGATCAAAAGTTTATATACCCTGGTGACTTTTGCCTGAAAACATGCACACAAGTTGACACAAAGGGGTTTAAGGCTGGGTTCACACTAGTGCGACAACAATTGTCCTACTTTGGATCTGACTTTGCCCTGTGACTTGAAGCCAACATATGTCCGACTTTCAATGAACGAGGATCCAACTTGGATCCCCGCCAATTCCGGACACTGTGTTTGGTATGAATCTTGAGGGGGAACTCCACGCCAAATTTTAAATAAAAAACCAGCATGGGTTCCCCCTCCAGGAGCATACCAGGCCCTTCACTCTGGTATGGATTTAAAGGGGAACCCGCTACGCCGAAAAAAACGGCGTGGGAGTCCCCCAAAATTCATACCAGACCCTTATCCGAGCACGCAGCCCGGCCGGTCAGGAAAAGGGGTGGGGATGAGCGAGCAGCCCCCCTCCTGAACCGTACCAGGCCGCCTGCCCTCAACATGGGGGGGTGGGTGCTTTGGGGCACCGTGTCCCCATGTTGATGAGGACAAGGGTCTCTTCCCGACAACCCTGGCCGTTGGTTGTCAGGGTCTGATCGGAATCCGGGAGCCCCCTTTAATAAGTGGGCCCCCAGCCCCCCACCCTATGTGAATGAGTGTGGGGTACATTGTACCCCTACCCATTCACCTGGGGGGGGAAAAAATGTCAAGAAAAAAACTACACTAGACAGGTTTTTAAAGTCATTTATTGGGCAGCTCCGGGGGTCTTCTTCCGACTTCGGGGGTCTCTTCCGACTCTCCGGCCTCTTCTTCCGCTCCTTGGTGCCTTCTCCGCCCTCTCCGGTTCTTCTCCCGGGCTGCGTGCTCGGATAAGGGTCTGGTATTGATTTTGGGGGGACCCCACACCGTTTTTTCCGGTGTAGGGGGTTCCCCTTTAAATCCATACTAGACCGAAGGGCCTGGTATGCTCCTGGAGGGGGAACCCATTCCGTTTTTTTATTTAAAATTTGGCGTGGAGTTCCCCCTCAAGCACAGCAGAGCACAAGTCGAATGCCAAACTCGGAGCATGCAAGACGGCGTTCCGACTTTGATCCAACTTCAATGATATTCAATGGGCTGATGTAGGATCAAAGTTGGACCAAAGTAGTACAAGGAGCATTTTCAAAGTCGGACCGACCATGTGTCGGACCAGTTAAGACTACTCCCATAGGGAAACATTGATTTTCACACGTCATTCGACATAAGCTCCCAATGTCGGCGCATTTGTCGCACCAGTGTGAACCCGGCCTAAGGCTGAGTTCACACTGGTATGACACGACAGTCATACAACTTTCATCCTACTTTGCTCTGCGACATCAGTCCTACATTGATCCGACATCCATCTGACTTTCATGAACAGGATACTACTTTGATCCGACTTTGTGCTGGTCTGACTTGTCCTTTGACCAATCAAAACAATCCCAGGGTGAGATAAATTCCTTTTACTGCTGCTGTAATCACCATGTCGGATGTCAAAAGTCGGATAGTTAGGACAAGGATCCTACTTTGATCCGACTTCAATGATATTCAATGGGCTATAGTAGGATCCAAGTCGGACCAAAGTAGTGCAGGGAGCATTTTCAAAGTCGGACGGACTTGTATCGGACCAGTTAAGACAGCTCTCATAGGGAAACATTGATTTTCACATGTCATGCGACATGAGCTCCCAATGTCGGAGCGTTTGTCGGACCAGTGTGAACCCAGCCTAAATGACAATTAAAGGTAACCATCCTCACCTGTGATCTGCTTGCTTGTAATTAGTGTGTGTGTGTGTGTATAAAAGGTCAATGAGTTTCTGGACTCCTGACAGACCCTTGCATCTGTCATCCAGTGCTGCACTGACGTTTATGGATTCTGAGTCATGAAGAAAGCAAAAGAATTATCAAAAGGAAAAGGTAGTTGAACTGTATAAAATAGGAAAGGGATAAAAAAAAGATATCCAAGGAATTGAGAATGCCAATCAGCAGTGTTCAAACTCTAATCAAGAAGTGGAAAATGAGGGGTTCTGTTGAAACCAAACCACGGTCAGGTAGACCATCTAAAATTTCAGCCACAACTGCCAGGAAAATTGTTTGGGATGCAAAGAAAAACCTTCAAATAATTTCAGGTGAAATACAGGACTCTCTGAAAACGTGGTGTGGCCGTTTCAAAATGCATAATAAGGAGGCCCTTTACTACGCAAATGCCACAAAGTATCCAGCTTACAATACCCCAAACAGCACAGAGACAAGCCTCAAACCTTCTGGCACAAAGTCATTTGGAGTGATGAGACCAAAATTTAGCTTTTTGGCCACAACCATAAACACTACATTTGAAGACGAGTGAACAAGGCCTATGATGAAATGTACACCATTCCTACTGTGAAACACAGAGGTGGATCGCTGATGTTTTGGGGAAGTGTGAGCTACAAAGGCACATGAAATTTGGTCAAAATTGATGGCAAGATGAAAGCAGTATGTTATCAAAACATTAGCATTTATCAGCCAGGAAGCTGCGCATGGGACGTACTTGGACATTCCAACATGACAATGATCCAAAACACAAGGCCAAGTTGACCTGTCATTGGCTACAGAAGAATAAAGTGAAGATTCTGGAGTAGCCATCTCAGTCTCCTGACCTCAACATCATTGAGCCACTCTGGGGAGATCTCAAACGTGCAGTTCATGCAAGACAGCCCAAGAATTTACAGGAACTGGAGTCTTTTTGCCAAGAGGAATGGGCAGCTTTACCATCTGAGAAGATAAAGAGCCTCATCCACAAATACCACAAAAGACTTTAAGCTGTCATTCATGTTAAAGGGGGCAATATACTGTATTAAGAACTGGGGTATGTAAACTTTTGATCAGGGTCATTTGGGTAGTTTCTGTTGCCATTATGATTTAAAAAGAAAAAACAGTTGATTGATAGTAAATGGCTTCAGCCAAACACTAACCACGAGTGAAAGAAAAGTTTTTGTTTTATCATTCATATTCTCTGAAAAATAGCCAAGAAATCATAAATTCTGCCAGGGTGTGCAAACTTATGAGCACAACTGTGTATATATAGTCTCATACTATTGTGCGCTCTCTGTTGGGTTGTGCCTGTATGTATCCCATTATTCTATAGTTTGTGTCTGCCTTAGGGGCAACCTATTATGGGATGTATGTCCATGTGGATTAGTTGTTGGGGGGGGGGGGTTTCTCCAGCAGCCCCTCCCAAAGACAGTCTACTGATGAGAAGTTTGAATCCACCTGTGTCATGCTGCTGGTGGAGAGGGGCGGGGGGAATCCTCCCTGCTGATAAAGTGGTCTATTGTTAAAATGTTGAATACCTGTGTATTCCTTATTGCTGACTGGACAGTTTTTCCCACCCTGAATCAAAGGGAGGGGTGATTGTCCTCTGAGTGTATATCTGTTGTTACATGTGTTTGAATGAAGAGTCTGATCTTTTCATCCTACATTGAGTTACAGCTAATGACTGGGTGATCTGAGGGATCTTGGAGCATGCTGGTACCAGACAAAGAAAGCATTTACGGCAGACAGACTCATCTTGAGTACGGGGGTCTGTCACAATTACCTTTAGCTAAAGTTTAGAAAAAAAACAACATATATATATATATATATATATACACATTTTTGTATTGTTAGCATCATTGCACAAAAATAGAGAGAGAGTATGGGATTCCCACATAATTATAAAACTGTAGTACTCACCGATATTAACGGGGGGGGGGGGGGGGGGGGGAATCCAAATATAATATGACCAAAAAATTAAAATAAAAAAGCAAAAAGACAAATGCACACCCTAAAGAGTTAACTACAGTTTATTTAAAGCTGTAAGCTATATCAAAAATATATAATAGACATAAAAACTGGTCCCCTATAGTAAATAGGCGCGAACCTACCCAGAACATACCCCATAAGTAAAAACCCAGTGACGGCACATACTGGAAACTAAATAAAAATCAATTCCCCCAAAGGAGGGGAATGTAAATCGCAAAAGGCACACCCACCCTCCCACAAAGAGCAGACACACCTAATAATAGACTAAGTCACTTAAAGCGGTTGTATACCGCAAAACTTTTTAATTTTTTTCAACCTGCAAGGCAAAGGCATAATGAACTAGTACGACTAGGATACTAGCTCATTATCAATCACTTACCTTAGATCGAAGCCCCCGCACACGTCCTCCGTCGCCGCCATGATACCCGGAGTGACTTCCGGGTATCGCCGCTCCGGCGCTGTGATTAGCCGGAGCGGCGATGACGTCACTCCCACGCATGCGCGAGGAACGGCAGTGTCCAGCGGGCTCCCATTCAAGAGCCGCCGCGCTCAGTGTGCCATTATCTACGGCGCACATGCGCCGTAGATATCGGTACAGTCTTTTTTGAATAGGTCTCAGAGATATTGCAAGCACCTACAGGTAAGCCTTAATGTAGGCTTACCTGTAGGTGCATGTAATATTTTTGGGTATACAACTGCTTTAATAGAAAAAAAAACCTTATGTATTCCTACACAGGACAGTGATTCCCTGTAATGACAGGCTATTAATGTCCACTGTCCATGTGTGGAAAAACAGCGCTAAGGTAGTCACCTGGAAATAAATGAACAGAAAGATCATATAGTATAATTAGATCATTGGGAACACCACTCTACTCAGAACGGTTGCTATAATACAGATACCAACGGATCGGTTTAAATCCCTCATGAGTGACACCTGCCAGCAAAACAGTGAGTAACCTTGTCGTCACAGATCCATTGAAAAATATAACTGCTTTGATTAAATGGACTATACCCGTAGGACATGGGAATCCGTTTTGCTGTGGCTGTATTTCTCCTGTTTATGAAGTTACAACTCTGGTGAACAATTGTAATACTCTACAGTGCTTTGACATCTCTCCTATATATATTTTTCAAACTTTTATGGTTTTTCAAAAGGAATTCATGAGACAATAAACATATGGATCCTACACCTGTTCAACATGGTGATTTTCATGAGAGGACTCCCAATGAATCTATTAGGACCTCTGTCTCTTTGAATTTTTGATTGATGTCTCGTCCATTATAGCAACCCTATTGAGTAGAGTGGTGTTCCCAATGATCTCTAATTATACTATATGATCCTTCTGTTCTTTTATTTTCAGGTGACTACCTTAGAGCTGTTTTTCCACACATGGACAGTGGACATTAATAGCCTGTCATTACAGGGAATCACTGTCCTGTGTAGGAATACATAAAGGGTTTTTTTTCTATTAAGTGGCTTAGTCTTTTGTTAGGTGTATTAGGGGGTGTCAGTGCTTTGCGGGAGGGTGGGTGTGCCTTTTGCGATCTACATTCCCCTCCTTTTGGGGAATTGATTTTTATTTAGTTGTCAGTATATGCCGTCACTGGGTTTTACTTATGGGGTATGTTTTATGTCTATTATATATTTTTTATATAGCTTACAGCTTTAAACTTTGTAGTTAACTCTTTAGGGTGTGCATTTGTCTATTTCCTTTATTTAATTTTTTTGGTCTTGTTAGCATCATTGACTTACTTTTATTGCTGAACTATTTTCAATGTGTACAGTAAGAGCTACAGCGTATATTGCTGTTGAGTATGCACAGTGATTGAGGTACATGGTACAAAACACATTCATTAAAAATTGTGACAGAATTAAACACCAATCCAGGTGAAGCGAAAAGTCAGTAACAAGAAAACATAAAAATACTTTAGAAAAAATGCATATATCTGTGGGTGAGCACATTGTGCATACAAAACCCATTTTTTCAGAGTACTAGCTGCAGATGATAGAGCAAAGATGCATGTTCTGCTCAACTAGCACTTTATCACATCTCAGTCCTAAACATCCTTAGGCACTTGACAAATGAGGTAATGAAAGCTTTTTTTTTTTTTTTTTTTTTTACAGCTCAACAGAATTGCAAACAGGTAACTAGGCCAACTTGATATGCATAGGAACATTATTAGAAGGAAGCCATTTTGGTAAGTTCTCGGTTAATCTCCACATATTGATCCCTCAGACGCTGCACTGCTTTACGCTGCTCTTCATCAACTTCCAGACGTCTTTGTTCCTGTTCCTTCAGAAATGCTTCCCACCTAGCACAAAGTTTCTCATGCCCAGCTTTCTCTGCACCACTCTGCAAATAAAAGAGGTAACATGGCATCAAAAATGTGCTAATATTTATTTACAGGTGAAGCTAAAGAACTACTGTGTAGTCTGCAGAGGTTCAGGACCTGGCTGTACTGCTTGGCAGTGATGCCTGGATTAAGGGGCTGGTTGAGAATACTATAAAACGATAACCCCTTTGACAGATAAAAATTGTAATGCAAACATTCAGGCAATTCAAAAGGTTGTTTTTCTGAAGGGCCTCTTAAAACATCTAACATTCACTCTTCAACAATATATTTTACTTATACTCTACTATTGTATTTTTATTTTTTATTTTTTTAATGAATGTACTGTGGTGCACTGCATAGCAGTGTTATTAGTTTTGAATGCCATCCAATGAACTTGTGTTGCAGTGCACCACAAAACATGGTGCACAAATGAATGGGCTGCCCTATAGCACATTGGAACGCGCATGTGCGAATGCAGACTAATGCCCCATAC
The DNA here is from genome assembly GCA_029206835.1 of Rana muscosa. Taxonomy (NCBI): domain Eukaryota; kingdom Metazoa; phylum Chordata; class Amphibia; order Anura; family Ranidae; genus Rana; species Rana muscosa. The sequence goes on along the minus strand of CM055122.1, from coordinate 1,106,714,919 downwards.
ACACAATTGGTTTTCCTGTCGAAAAAAGTCAGATGAGAGCTTTTGGTCAGGAATCCCGACCGTGTGTATGCTCCTTCGGACTTTTTCAACAGGAAAACAGCCGGCAAAAGAGAGAGCTGGTTCTCTTTTTTCCCCATCGGAAATCCCCACCGTGTGTACGGGGCATAAGGGTGCATTGTACAGCAGTACTGAAGGAATTCATTATTTGAAAAACTAACTTATACATATAGTAAGAAGGTACAATATTTAGCCAAAAGGAACATTCTAACACATACAATCTCATCTAATTGGCTCCATAATAGTAAATGTGAACTATTATATTTAGACATTTTGTGGAAGTAGATTAAAGTATATCAAAACCCAAGAACAAAAATGTCACATTTTGCAAATTTCTGGTCCGCAGATGTGGAGGCTGCATTATTTATTTTTTTTGAGACTAAGAACATTCAAGATGCAGGCACTATTTGAGTATTTTGGAGGCTGTCAAAATACAAAAGCTGTAGAAAGATTCATTCATCCTCGCTGTGTAGGGTGGATGGAGGAATAGGTTCAATATTTTCCGTTCAGGCTACAGGCTGTATAGAAAAAATATATATTTTGACAGGCAGAATATTCATAAACAATGGTTTATAAGCGTGTACCTTCAGGTGATTGGACACTGACAAAGCTTTAGAGGAAACATTCCCTGTGTGCTTCACCTATAACCCAACCCAACCCCACTCTGAGTTCTGTTTTCTAACAAGCAATGGAGAGTAAACCAAGGAATAGAAAGGAGGGTGCCCTGTACTGTACTCTGAGATATTGAATTTTCAGGTAAGTCAAAATTCCTCAACGTAAAGTGGTTGTAAACCCTTACATATACCCAGTGAAGTGACTGGCCTTTGGTCATACACAGAGATGAAACAAATCTTCCTTCATAGATTGAACAGATGTAGAGAAGAGCTTATCTGAAAGTATGAAAAAAGGGAAAAGAGAGTTGAAGTTACACTCTGCAGAGCTCAGTGGGGAGAACTGAGCTGGATTAGAGGGAAGGGACACACCCCCTTCACACAGCATATGGGAAAAGAGCCGAGGCTGTCAATCAGCTGGAGGTCCCTCGCTGGTCACCATTTTTCTATTGGGGTCAGGAAAACTTGTCAGAAGTGATTCACGCTGATAGCAGAGGAACGAAGCAGCAGACAGACATGACACTTAGTGCTCCTAACTGAGACAAGTAAACATTATAGAGAGATATGCTTTGTTCATATTTCATGTCTGAGGTTTACAACCACTTAAATCACACAGTACAGGACACAGGTAGACTATTCACACACAAGATAGGACATCCCAAGGAAAGCAATGAGGCAAACAGACCTGTGCCACCAAACCCAACAAGGGTCAGAAGACTGGACCTCAGAGTCACAGCGTGAACATTGTGGCCAAAAGCTGCATCAGACGAACACTGGATGTTCACCTAGTAAAATTTTTGAAAAGTATGTACAGAAGACCAGGTGATGGCCTTACACAGCTGGGCTATAGAGGCTTGGTGCCAAAATGTCTAGGAAACTCCAACTGATCTAGTGGAATGGGCATGTAAAAAGAGGAGCACTCTTTACGAATGTAAGTTCTTGCTATTCGATTTCATATCCATTGTGTAACGGTGGAGTTTGAAGCAGGGTGGAACTTGCAAGGTCATCAGAAAATGCAAATTTTAGTGCAGAAAAATACAATTCATGTATATTTAAAAAAAATCTAATGAATGGAACCTACTAAATTCATTGAGCTGCAGGGCATCTTAAAGCGGTTGTAAACATGTTTTTTTTTTTTTATGAAAATAAAATATGTTGCCTGCTCTGTGCAATGGTTTTGCACAGAGCAGCCCCAAACCACCTCTTCTGGGATTCCCCGCTCTTCTCCGAGTGCCCCAATAACACACTGCTTGCTGAGGGGGCACTTGTGCAGGCCCGCGCCAGATTCCAACTGTGTGTGTTCATAGACACAGACAGCGTAGCTCGTCCTTATCTCCCGCTCCCTCCTCAGAGGATTTGATTGACAGAAGCAGGAGCCAATGGCTCCCGCTGCTATCAGCAAAGCCCATGAACCCAGGAAAAGGGGAGAAGAGCTGCTCTAGACAGGACATTGCTGGATTGAGAGAAGACTTGGGTACGTGTTTTGGGGTGTATGTGTGCGGGGAAACTGCTATTGAAAGGTGTTTTTTTTTTTTTTTACATTAATGCAGTGAAATTGTGAAAGCACTAAAAAATGGTCTCTTCTAAGCTCAGGTCGCATGATCCTGTTGTCCTGCTCCCTCTTTCAAAAGCTACAGCTTAGGACAAAGGAGCGATCGATGCAGAGGCTGCATTGGCATTGGCAACATGTTATGCAATCACTATGACAAGGATGAGGAAGAGATTTGCTCCGAAAAATGCTTGATATGCAGACTATAGAATTATGCAGTCAATCATCAGATACTGTGGGTGGAAGGAGAGGTGTTGTTGTCACGGGAAGGTTGAGGTAAGGTTTACAAAAAAAAAAAAAACATTTTTAAAAAGAAATCACCTTCATTTACAAAAAAACAATAATCCAGTCTACTAAAATTAACTCTAACAAGCAAAAGGCCCTTTTATATTTTACAGCAAGTGTACATACAATAAAAATGTAAGTTACTGCTTGTGCATACATTATCTCACAAGAGTGAGTACACCCCTCACATTTTTGTAAATATTTTATTATATCTTTTAATGTAACAACACTGAAGAAATGACACTTTGCTACAATGTAAATTAGTGAGTGTATAGCTTGTATAACAGTGTATATCCAAAAAACACACCACTCAGTAATTAATATCTAAACCGCTGGCAAAAAAAGTGGAGTACACCCTGAAGTGAAAATGTCCAAATTGGGCCCAAAGTGTCCATGTTTTGTGTGGCCACCATTATTTTGCATCACTGCCTTAACCCTCTTGGGCACGGAGTTCACCAGAGCTTCACAGGTTGCCAATGAAGTCCTCTTCCACGCCTCCATGATGACATCACGGAGCTGGTGGATGTTAGAGACCTTGCGCTCCTCCACCTTCCATTTCAGGATGCCCCACAAATGCTCAATAGGGTTTAGGTCTGGAGACATGCTTGGCCGGTCCATCACCTTTCCCCAGCTTCTTTAGCAAGGCAGTGGTCCTTTTGGAGGTGTGTTTGTGGTCGCTATCATGTTGGAATACTGCCCTGTGGCCCAGTCTCCAAAGGGAGGGGATCATGCTCTGCTTCAGTATGTCACAGTACATGTTGGCATTCATGGTTCTCTCAATGAACTGTAGCTCCCTAGTGCTGGTTCTGTCGAATAGTGTCCTCTATCGAAAGAATATATATAGCAGAACGGAACAGCCGCCGATTTCCCGATCAGCTGTTGTGACAGCGCTGAGGGACAGAATTATTCTCAGATTCTGCTTCGCACTTGCGGGGCCTGCTCAGTGTTGTGAAGGGTGTTTTTTTTGTTTTTGTGTTGATGGGCAGGTTCAGTGCTGCATACATTGTTACAGAATAATATTGTCCCTTTACAGCACTGAACCCACCCAACAACACAAAAAAACCTGCCCTTCACAACACTGAACACACCCCGCAATTGTGAGGCAGGATCAGAGAATAATCCTGTACCTCGACACTTGTCGGCTATTGTGGCCAACACACTGCACATGCGCCATCACAACAGACAACCTCTGGATATGATGCTGAGCACGTGCACTTAACTTCTTTGGTCGACCATGGTGAGGCCTGTTCTGAGTGGAACCTTTCCTGTTAAACCACTGTATGGTCTTGGCCACCGTGCTGCAGCTCAGTTTCAGGGTCTTGGCAATCTTCTTATAGCCTAGGCCAGCTTTATGTAGAGCAACAATTCTTTTTTTCAGATCCTCAGAGTTCTTCGGCATGAGGTGCCATGTTGAACTTCCAGTGACCAGTATGAAAGAGTGAGAGCGATAACACCAAATTTAACACACCTGCTCCCCATTCACACCTGAGACCTTGTAACACTAACAAGTCACAAGGCACAAGGCACCAGGGAGGGAAAATGGCTAATTGGGCCTAATTTGGATATTTTCACTTAGGGGTGTATTTACTTTTGTTGGCAGTGGTTAAGATATTAATGGCTGTGTGTTGAGTTATTTTGAGAAGACAGCAAATTTACACTGTTATACAAGCTGTACACTCACAACTTTACAGTAAATTCTTCAGTGTTGTCACATGAAAAGATAGAATAAAACATTTACAAAAATGTGAGGGGTGTACTCACTTCTGTGAGAAACTGTAGGTGTAAAATTGCCTTAGCATGTTATTAACCACTTAAGCCCCGGACCATTTGGCTGGCCAAAGACCAGAGCACTTTTTGCAATTCGGCACTGCGTCGCTTTAACTAACAAATTGCGCGGTCATACGACGAGGCTCCCACACAAAAATTTACGTCCTTTTTTGCACAAATAGAGCTTTCTTTTGGTGGTATTTGATCACCTCTGCGGTTTTTATTTTTTGCGCTATAAACAAAAATAGAGCGACAATTTAGAAAAAAAGCTATATTTTGTACTTTTTGCTATAAATATCCATTTTTTTTTTAAGAAAATAGGATTTTTTGTACTCACCGTAAAATCCTTTTCTCTGACATCCATGGACTGACACGGTGTCTCTTTACACGTGGGTTATGTCCCTGCTTGCAGGAGAAGACCTAGGCAGAATGTGAGATGTTATACATACATTCTAAAAGCCAGAGCTGAACAGCCCCACCCAGGGGGCGGTCCCTCTGGGCATAACCCTCCCACTACAGTCAGCAGACTTCAGTTCGTAACAAAGCAGTACAAACTTAAAAAGGAAGGGTGGGTGCCGTGTCAGTCCATGGATGTCAGAGAAAAGGATTTTACGGTGAGTACAAAAAATCCTATTTTCTCTTATCATCCATGGACTGACACGGTGTCTCTTTACACTTTACACGTGGGATGTCCCAAAGCAGTGTCAAGAGGGATGGGAGCAGTATAAATGGAAAAACCAAAAACTTTCACTCCAAGAAGGCAGATCTCCTCAACGGAGGAGTCGCAACTTTAAACAGCGGTCTGCGGCCGAAGGAACCATCCGAAGATGCAGCCACATCAACCTTATGAAAAACTTAAAAGGCATGAACAGACGACCAGGTCGCCGCCTTGCACACTTGTGCAACCGACGCTTGATGTCAGAAAACCCAGGAAGCACCAATTGCCCTGGTGGAATGCGCCGTAACCGGAAAGGGAGGCGCCCGCCCTTTGAGAGCATAGGCTTGAATGACGGTTTGTCTGATTCCCCTAAAAATGATGGCAGACGAAACCGCTTGGCCCTGTTATGGACCAGGGGCAGTCACAAACAGTGAGTCGGACTTCCGAATAGAAGCAGTAGCAGACAGGTACACCCGTAAGGCTCGTACCACATCCAATATGTGCAGCGCAAACTCTCTGGGATGCGATGGGTGAGGACACAAGGACGGGAGGACAATGTCCTCATGTAGGTGAAAGGTAGACACCACCTTTGGCAAAAGGGAAGGTCGCGGATGCAACACCGCCTTATCCTTATGGATGACTAAATATGGCGACTTGCAGGACAAAGCCGCCAACTCAGACACTCGTCAAACAGAAGTGATTGCCACTAAAAGGCCACCTTCTGAGACAAGACAAGAGAGGAATATCCCGGATATTCCCAAAAAGGAGGTTCCTGGAGGACCTAGAGCACCAAATTCAGATCCCACGGTGGGAGAGAAGGCTTGACAGGAGGGAGCACATGGCGAACCCCCAACACAAGGTGCTAACCAAGAAATGACCCGCTAGAGGTCGCTGAAAGAAGACGGCCAAGGCCGAAATCTGATCCTTGATGGTACTCAAAGCAAGCTTTTGGGTCACTCCACACTGTAGAGGACGCAGGATTCTGGGGACGGAATACGTCCGAGGACGCCAGTCCAGCGCTTTGCATATGGCGATATAAGCTTTCCAGGCACGGTGATAGATCTGCCTGGAGGAAGACTTCCATGTCCTTAACATGGTCAAAATGACAGAGTCCGAGAGACCTCGGTCCCTCAACACCTGGCTTTTAACAGCTCTGCCGTTAAAGCCAGAGACTGTAAGCCGGATGAAACATAGGACCTTGAGACTGAAGGTCCTCCCTCATCGGCAACCGCCAGGGAACGTCCGCAACGAGACGTACCAGATCAGCGTACCAGTGACGCTGAGGCCAATCCGGAACAATTAGGATCACCGGAGTTTATATCAGGCGATAAGGACCCTATGGGGCCACCAACGCATCCGAGTCATCGCCCAAGGATCCCTGGATCTGGCCACAACCTCGACCCTTGCGACTGAGTCGAGAGGCCATCAGGTCCACATCCGACGTGCCCCCCCCGTCGGCAAAGGAGTTGAAATATGCAAGGACCACTCTTCCTGGTCCGGCGTCTGGCGATTGGCGACTCAGATAGTCCGCCCCTACAGAGCCGGCACGTTTCTTCCGGCCCACTTCAGGATACGGATTACCTCGGAAGCCGCAGCTGAGCTCCGAGTCCCCCTCGTGATGGTTTACATACGCCACCGCCGTGGCGTTGTCCGACTGGCTCCTGATGGAGCGACCCCGTACTCTCTCCGACCTGAGGAGAGACACACACAGTCTGATGGCCCGCATTTCCAGAACAGTGATTGGTAAACGGGCTCGTCCGGAGTCCAAGGCCTTGAGCCGACAGGACTCCCCAGACTCCACCCCAGCCCGTCAGGCTGGCGTCCGTCGTGAGTACCGTCCATTGGATGGGAGGGGAACGACTTTCCGGACCGAAGAGCCGAGGGTCCCAACCACCCTGTCAGGGACGCCCTGACCAGGTAAATCACCTGGATCCGAAGATCCAAGGACAACGGAGATTTGTCCCAGGTGGACAAGATCTCCTTCTGCAATGCCCTGGTGTGTGATTGGGCATACGGAATGGCCGCGAAGGAGGCCACCAGGAGTCCCGGGACTCTCATGCAAACAACGGATTGACAACCATGTTCGGGATGTCAGCACCCGCACCGCAGACTGAAGTGTCAGCAACTTCTCCAGAGGTAGGATACCTTTGCCTCCAAGGAGTCCAGAACCAGAACTAGAGACTCCAGACACTGAGTCGGGACCAGGACTGACTCCTGAATGTTCAGGAACCACCCGAAGTCCCTGAGGGTCTAATTGACGATAGTCACCTTTCCTCTAAGTCTGAGCCACTTTCTGCTCATAGCAGAAGACCGTCCAGATAGCCCACGACAGCAATACCTCGCTGTAACAGAAGGCTAGAACCGGAGCAAGCACCTTGGTGAACACCCTTGGTGCCGAGGCAAGGCCGAAAGGAAGAGCCACAATCGAGAGTGGACTTTGCTGATCGCAAGGCGCAGAAACTTCTGGTGACTTGCGCAGATCGGAACATGCAAGTAGGCGTCCTTGAAGTCCAAGGACGCCAGAAGAAAATCCCTTTGGTGGAGTGTAGCGATCACCGTGCGAATGGATCCCATGCGGATTTTCTGCACCTTCTCGAAGGCATTCAGGGCCTTGAGGTCCAGGATAGGTCGAACCACGTCCTATTTTTGGGACGACAAACAGATTCGAGCAGAATCCCTGAAAACTCTCCTGTGACGGAACCGGTACAATCACTCCGGACCTGATCAAATCCTGTACAGCCCCCAAGAGGGCTGCCCGACAGGTAGGAAGGAGAGGAAGATTCAAGGGAAAGAATCTGTGTGGGGGCCAGGATCGGAATACTATCCTATAACCTGAGGTGACCACCTCTCGCACACCCACCAGTCGGAGATTCGGGAGGTCCACCGATCCGTGAACCTGCGAAGTCGTCCCCCCACCCCAGAGTCGGGCGGAGGCAAGACTTCACGCGGAGGCGGGCTTGGGAGCCGCTTGTTTGGCTTACGCACCCAGGGGCACTTGTGCCCACCAGCCGCACTGCCGTCAGTCTGAGAGGGCCTACCTGTGGACTCTGACTGACGAAAAAACCCCTGTTTTGCTGGAAAGGAAGGCCCCTGTTTGCGGCGGGCCTCCTCACCCTTGCTAGTCTAAGGAAGAAGAGTGCGTTTACCTCCCGTGACATCCATGACGATGTCATCCAGAGCAGCACCGAAAGGTCTACCGCCTTTAAGATAGTAGATCCGTCAGGAGCTTCCTAAGGCTAGGTCAGCAGACCAGCATTTCAACCAGATAAGATGACGCAATACCACCGCCGAGACAGATGCCCTGGATATTAAAGGGGCCGCGTTCAGCGTGGCGTCGCACACAGAAACCAGGCCCTGAACCAGTTGGTGGGCCAGAGCAACTGTGTCTGGAGGAAGAATATGCTCCTGTACAGCTAGGTGCAACATTTTTGCCCAACCTGTAAGTGTTTTAGACACAAGGGTCGCCGCTACCACAGGTCGTAGGGCGGATCCCAACAAGGCAAACATGGTTCTGCTCACCACTTCTGACCTCCTGTCAGTGGGGTCCTCAAATGCAGGAGTCCCCTCCATCGGGAGAGTGATGGCCTTGTTCAACCGGGCGACTGGAGGGTCGACCACTGGGGGAGAAGCCCACTTTTTAAGTAGGGCATCTTCAAGGGGTACCTGATAGACAAACGCCGCAGGACCATAAAAAAATTCTTCTGCGGCTTTTCCCAGACCTTATCAATGAGCTGGTCAAAGAAAGTACAATGGAAAAAACCCCTTTAGAAGGCCTGGCCTTAAAAGAACCAAAGGAGACAGTATCCGCCTGAGGTTCTGCATCCGCAGCATTTGAGCTTGAGAGTGTCCCTCACCGCAGTCATGAGCACACTAACAAGCGCCCTGTCATTTACTGACTCAGAACTGGAGTTTCCCTCATAAGGAATGTCCTGTTCAAAACCATCCATACATTCAGAACTAGGGTCCTGAGCGATAGTGGCTAGGCCCATATCTGAATCACCGCACTGCCCTCGAGTAGATAAAGTGGGGAGAGGGCGCCTTTTTGCACCTTGCGCTTGCACACAGCTCCCATCCTGGTCAGAAATTGATTCCAGGACTGCCCACAACAGGTCCATAGGGACCGCAGTGCTGAAGCACTGCCTGTTGCCACTGACATTTTTAGGGGAAGCTGGTGACACAGACTCCATATTGTCCCTCTCTGAGACTCTCTCAGATAAAAAGTCCACCCACAGGCTGTGCTGACTGAGGAGGGGGCGCCCAGGGGACTCACCAAACCGGACTAGGGACCGCTTAGTTCCACTGTCTGTACCGCGCTGTGTCAGCGCTGGTAAGCTGTGAGGAGACTGTGAGGAGATTTGCGCTGCTATAGCAGCGCTAGAGGCCAAACTAGTGCTGAAAAGCGCGCGGGCTACAAGAAAATGGCCGCCGCACTTCACTGAGGCGATCCGCGGCAAGATGGCCGCCATGACGCAGTTAAAATGAAACAGCACACACGCACAGCGCCACTCGGCGCTCAGGCCCCCCCAAAAAAAAAAAACACACAAAAAAGCCCCAAGGCATACATTGCAGACCAGCATGAGCCCCCCAAGAACAGTGTGACCCCCAAGCACCCCACACAGTCAGCGCCAGTAATGGTGACAGAGAGCGACAATAAAATACAGGGGGAGACAGGGAAAATCCCCCACAGAGAAACACACAGCCCTTTGTACTCACCTGCAGGCAGGAGAGACTACTTACCCGTCCCCTGAGGGACACACTGGTGTTTCTGACAGGACTATCACAGTGCAGTACTGAGTAGCTGTCGGCCCGGTCCACCGCGAAAGATACAGTCAGTCAGGAGCTGTTCAGTCTTGAGAGGACCGTGGGAGCATGAAAGCAAACCCGGCCACCCCTGGAGTCATGGGGCCTGTCGTGAACTGAGTCTCACGCACAGAAGGCGAGGATCAGCACGCTCGATGGTCGGACAGGGAAGACTACGAGGATATCTTGTACCCAACCTGTTGCCCAGCCGACAGTTGATAGAAGATTCTCAAAAATAAAATAAAAAAGAATCCCAAAAAGGAATAAAATAGGTCAGGAGACTGGCTCCTGAGGGAGCCACGTCTTCTCCTTCTGCTAGGCAGAAAAAAACTGAAGTCTGCTGACTGTAGTGGGAGGGTTATGCCCAGAGGGACCGCCCCCTGGGTGGGGCTGTTCAGCTCTGGCTTTTAGAATGTATGTATAACATCTCACATTCTGCCTAGGTCTTCTCCTGCAAGCAGGGACATAACCCACGTGTAAAGTGTAAAGAGACACCGTGTCAGTCCATGGATGATAAGAGAAAGCCAATTTTTTCTCAGTTTAGGCTGATACGTATTCTTCTACATATTTTTGGTAAAAAAAAAAAAAAAAAGTTGCAATAAGCGTATATTGATTGATTTGCGCAAAAGTAATAGCGTCTACAAAATAGGGGATAGTTTTATGGCATTTTTATTATAATTTTTTTTTCTAGTAATGGAAGCGATCTGCGATTTCTATCATGACTGACTTTATAGCGGACACATCGGACACTTTTGACACATTTTTGGGACCATTGTAAAAATATTTTACAACATTTTTTCCTATGCAATAGGAAAATAATTTGACAAAAAGTTTATTTCCATCCTTCTTTCTACCGAAACCCAACCTACCCAATCCCTATGAAAATCAGTTTCCCTCAGCCCCCACCCTCCCTCTATCGTCAACTTATCGAGATGTAAATTTCCCTTTTTAATTAAACTATGTGACTATATAACTATTTAGCTCCCATTATAAGTTTCTTTATTTTACTACTACTCATGCTTCCAGTAATCTCTTCCCAGTTTCGGCGTTCTTAAATCTGATCCAACTCAACCAGGTGTGTTTGTTTATATTGGTTTTCCTTATTCTTAGCTGAGAGGACAAGGTCCTCCATAGCTTCTATTTCAAGAATCCTATTTAACCACTCCAAAATTGATGGGGGGGTCGAGATTCTCTCCAATGGAATGGGATCCCTGCTTTAATTGCATTAATCATATGACACATTACTGACCTTCTATAAGTTTGAACGGGAATCTGTGAGCAATGAAGGAGGAGAAATGCAGGGTCATCCAGTATTAATGAGTCCGTTATGTCTTGTATAATTTTTTGAATGTCAATCCAATATTGCCTTATTTTTTTACAAGATCAAAATATATGTACCAACGATCCGCTTTCTTCTCCACATCTCCAACACTTATCTAAGGTACTACACCCCTGCACGACGTATTCAGTCGTGCAGGGGTGTAGTACCACTGTGTCAAAAGTTTGTAATTAGACTCCTGAGTTTTGCTACTTACTGAAGAATTAAATGTCAGATAAATAATTTGTTTACATTGCATCGGGGTGAAAGTTCTCTTTAGATCTCTCTCTCACTTACTAAAGCATGGCATCGCATAGTCCTCAGGGGGATTATTTAACAATTTATACATCTTAGAGATCCCATGTAATAATGGTTCTTTCTCATTACAATATGATTCGAAAGTTGTTAGTTGACGTCGGAAATTTATAGAGGATCCCAAGGATATCATGAAGTGGCTAATTTGGAGGGCTTGCCAAAAGTTAATTTCAAATAGACCTCCTATTTGAGTCAATGTTTTAACAGTTGGCCACGTTTCAGATTTAAGGAAGTGTGAGACTTGGTATATACCCTTATCTTTAAGATTTTGAAATGCTCCAACTTCCATACTTGGAGTAAAACTTGGG